>JAUCMX010000002.1:16468212-17103212 GCA_033459395.1 Hemibagrus guttatus
CATTGGTGGTGAATGCTTATAATGAACGACAAATCGAAAACACAATATTACTCATAAAATCCAATGTCAGGCAGAAGGTCAGGCGAGGTACAAACAGACATTCAGAGCATGAGGCGATCTTCATGAATCGTGAAAATCAACTTGGACCGGAAATTGGAAAAATGTATCAAAAGGCTTTGTACACCAGATGAGGAACAGAGCTGAACGAATACTTGGCAAAGAGTCTGAGTTGTTGTGAGCATGCTCATGCGGTGTGGTGTGGTGTGGTGTGGTGGTGATGATTGTGCTGAGGATTGTGCAATCAGTAATCAGGTGAACTAGAGCATGCGGCCTGGGAGATGGAGTCCGTAGTAGCCATGCTTGTAGTCGGACGCTGAATTTTTTGTTGGCATGACAAACATCCATTGCGTACAGCTGTGTATGTGCATGTGATAAATACCAATTTCCTTAAGTGTACTGGCATTTCCTACTCACAAATTTAGAACTTGTTCTCTGCACGCTTTGATAAATGAGATCCCTGGTCATACGTTACATTTTGCCGAGGTACACTTTATCTCGCTGACTAAAGCATTGATCACCCAGTGCATGGGGTTTAATGGCAGAGATAAACAAACTGTAGATCATCACTGATTCATTTTTAAAAAATAATAAAAGCAATTTTGAAAAATAAATCACCACAGAAAAGGTTTGCAGTATGCAAGACACATGTGAGAGGATGTGATCAGTCTCTAAAAAATAGTGGGACAATAAGTCCAAATTTAAAACCACTCATATTTGAGTGAGTGTAAAGGAATGAAGCACTTACATTAAATGACTGTGCTCTTGACTACTAGCAGTAAAATTACACCATATGCGTACTCTACAGTTTATGCTTCCTGACTGTTGCCAGCATTCCCTACAGTAATTGTTTTGAAGTGCAGTAGTACCAGTTGGTTTAAAAAATAATGTTTATATTAATCCATTTCACCTACCATCTGTCCTTTGATTTTCGGAAAATCATTCAGCCTCATCAAGACCCCTGACATCAATATGTTATATAATCAGCAATCTGAAGTAGATTCACTACAAAGATAAAAGCTCCTTCAGAAATGATGTACTACATACTAGGCATTATGTACTCTACTGTCTAGTGTATGCATTTTAGAAGTTTTAACCAGAAGTCATTTCCCAGTTAATTGCTAATGATGCCAAATGCATGTAATGCGATACTGCTAGCTTTAGCAAAATACAGTCATTTTTAAAATGCTGAAAAATAAACTACACAATATGGACTAATTAGATTTGTAAGATGTCTTGTCCAATAGAGTCTCATCAGCCATCTTGAAAATCCTTCTCCTCCAGCCTCAGTGCCTGGTAGCTCCGCCCCTCTTCATTAAGGCTGCAAGTGATGAGTGTATGAAGCGTCCAACATTCCACACTGTTTTTCGGTTGAATAACTGCATCATCCCGGTACTTTAAGTGCACTACTTCTTCTTCTTTGTTATTTTCAGTGTGAATACATTACTTACTCTATTTATGCTACAAAATGGCATAGAATAATGCAGAGGTGTGCAATTTGGGATGCACCTATTAAGTTTTATAGAAGATAAACTTCAGTTATGAAGATGAAAATTATCCTAAGGGGGCATGGTGGCTTAGTGGCTTAGTGGTTAGTGTGTTTGCCTCACACCTTCAGGATTGGGGGTTTGATTCCCGCCTCCGCTGTGTGTGTGGAGTTTGCATGTTCTCCCTGTGCCTTGGGGGTTTCCTCCCCCAGTCCAAAGGCATGCGTTGTAGGTTGATTGGAATCTCTAAGTTGTCTAGTTGACGCCTGAGATAGGCACAGGCTCCCCGTGACCTGAGAATAGATTGGATAAGCGGTAGACAATGAATGAAAATTATCCTACACACTATGTTTGCTGCTGCTATGAATGGTCATCACAGTACATTTGTCCTAAAAGTAAAAGTTTTGCATTTTATTTATTTATTTATTTATTTATTTATTTATTGATTTATTGATTTATTGATTTATTGATTTATTTATTGATTTATTTTTATTCTTTTTTTCTGGTTTTTTTTTTTATCATACTGTTAAACAAACCGGGGCATATTCAGTCTAAAGGAACTGGTACTAATGTGGATGAAATTGATTTCTGAAGACCAAGAGGTGTAGCAGTCTAAAACAAGTCCTAAATTAATCATATCTTCTTATCCAACTGTGACATTGCTGTGGGGGAAGCTAAAGTGTTTTGAACTTTTTATACTAAAGAAAAAGTCATCAATACACTTGTACCATGACCTCAAAATGACTATTTTGTCCTCAAATTGAATTGCTTTGTGTTATGTATAATAAAGATCATATTTTCATGTTGGATACTATTTTAGATTTTAAACATGTGACAAATACAGTATGTAATGATCTCTCAGGTCTTTTGCATTTTGCCTTAGCCTGTTTCCCCTTA
The DNA here is from genome assembly GCA_033459395.1 of Hemibagrus guttatus. Classification (NCBI taxonomy): domain Eukaryota; kingdom Metazoa; phylum Chordata; class Actinopteri; order Siluriformes; family Bagridae; genus Hemibagrus; species Hemibagrus guttatus. Next base: position 16,470,654 of record JAUCMX010000002.1, read on the forward strand.
GCACATCTTATTTTTTGCTTTTATCCAATCTCATTTTGCCCAATCAGCTATTCCATGAGGAGCACTGTTGACAGTTCAGTGTGCATCAGCTACAATTATCCCACTGCAAAAGGGGTAGGAAAAAAATGCAATAAATATTTCCTCCGAGTTGACAGAAAGCTGTCACATATAGCCTAGCACTTCCTGCTGTGTCACATCTGTGCTAAATTACTACCCATCAATAACACAAATCCTGAGGTGCTTTGTTGCTGTTGTCAAATTAAAGTAGAAAATGAAGTGTATGTTGAAGGAGTTGAAATGTTCAGATGTAAATACGTCAAAAGTCTCACTAAAGAGAGACATTTTCTGTCTGTGTCATCATGTCTAGGCAGGGTGTGTGTTTCTGGTTCAGCAACATGCAGAGCAGCTTTTATAGAAGCAGTGTTATTTCTCACAGCTCTGGAAATTGATCTGTTTGAGGTGGAGTACTCTCATGCAGATACACAACACGCACGGACCATTCTAATACCATGTCTCTGTGCGGCCTGGGTGATATGAACTGAGAGTAATCTTTTGTAGACTTAAGTGCATTTGTAGGTGGTGTGTTAATACATCACAGACAATGTCTTTTTGAACATATTGTAGCAAAACCATATTCATGAATATTGTGCTATTTTTAACAATATAACAACATAACGACATATAACAATATAACAACCACGCTGTGTCATGCTACAGAGACTCTAATAACTAGTTTCATGTATATGGGTCCTTGATTGACCATCATATATACAGAATAAATAAAAAGCACAAGATATGTTCAGACACTTGATGGTAGAGTCATCTAGCACAGCACTCTATGAATGGACTTTAAGATCTGTATTCACAATTCACATGTTGTTAGTGGTCAAAGCTGTAGCTATAGTGTTAGTCCACATACTGTATTGCAACAAAGTAAATCAAACCTCCTCAGTAAGTAAGATGTTTTTTCAATGCCATGCTGTTTAACTGTATATGCCACTTATGTATATATCACTTAAAATGATAGACTTTTTTAATTTGTCAAACCAAAAATGAGCATTTTGGCAATTGACTATTCTCAGTTTCATAATTTGAGGACAAGACATTATTTAAATTTATTCCACGTCATTCTAATCTGATCGGTCAGAAGATGACGAGTAATTTGCAGTGACAGCATCTGTCTGGGGCTCAAATCAGTTATCATGTCTGTAGTAACATTGAACACAGAGACCTATGTAGCCAAACTTATATAGGCGCCTGGACATAGCCCCCATATATGGGCCGCCCCCAAGCTTTTTCCACACAGTTGAAGACACATGATTCTCTAGAATGCATTTGTACACTATAGCATTACTTTCACTAAGGTGGCCAATTCAAACCTGTTCCACAATGAAGTCTATAAAGACAATGTTTGCCAAGGTTGGTTTGGAAGAACTCAAGTGGCCTGCCCAGAGCCCTGACCTCAACCTTACTGAACACCTTTGGGATGAGATGGAACACAGAATGCACACCTCAGGATACCTCGCCCAGCATCACTATTGCTCTTGTGGCTGAATACATAAACCACCACAGCCATGTTCAAAAATTTAGTGCAAAACCTACCCAGAAGAGTTGAGGTTATTAACAGCAAAGAGGGACTACATCTGGAATTGAATATTCAATATGCACATATTTTTTTGGCTATATAGACCCTCTATATTACCAGATGTGTAATTGTAAACATAATTTTGTTTTCTGAGAGAAGACATTTATTTAATGAGCATTTATGGAAGGAGTCTGAAGTCAGTGCCTTGTAACACTTCTTCAAGTCATCAGGGTAGCTGGTTTTTCAGTTTTTAGAAGCATGTGTGGGGCAAAAGTGTGGGGTTTTTTGGTCTTATTAATTAAAGAAAAAAAGAATTGCTAGTACGGGAATAACAAGTTATAGCTGTTGTAAGTAATAAAAGTAGCAAACTTGTTTTGCAGATGCTCTGCAACATTAAAAATAACTATCTTTTCTTTTTTAATATTCAATGTTTTTTAAATGTTCTATTCTTTCTATGAAACACATTGTCAGATCTTAAACATCAGCTTTTCCTGGTGGAAAAAATTGTCAGCAAATATTCCATGTTTTGATGTTGAGCAAAATCCTGAAATAGCACAAAAGGTGGATTTTCCATTATTAAAGGAAACTTTTCAAGTACTTGTTTTATATTAACTGATATTTTAGAACCGTGTGAGCTTCTGCTGTTTATTTGTATTTGAGAAATGATCTGATGTGTTAGAAAATCACGATTTTCTGAATACTATTAAAGTCTAGTTTTATTTTTGATTATAGAATATTGTATTAACTGATATTAGTCAGCAGAGACAAAGGAAAATATTGAGAATTGGACTACTTGTGAAGAAAGACCAAAATAACCACTGATCAGTTAAACCAAGATCAATCAGGGTTGCTGTGAATTTAACACACTGTTCTGTGACTAACAAAAACTGACATACACACAAATTGGATATGTAGGTGAGACCACAGGGACAGTGTATTAGTCAAGCAGTGCTAATAAGCACTAATCAGCTCCACCTGGTCCAGTCTGCTGGTGCCCTGCAGTCAGCAGGCCAGGTTGTTATCTCCAGTCATGAACATCAGGCAACCTGCAGAGAAAAAAAAGTCATTTTATTTATAACCACCAAGTTCCTCTCTATCCTGCCTCTCAGCTAATCATGCTCACTGACCTTAGTACAGCCATGCTGGGCTCTGCTCCCTCAATCTGGAATAAAGGAGCCAGGCTAACAGGGTCAGGCTTGTCTGCACTGCCAGATTTACTTAGTTGTGCTTATACGCCAGTGGCTAGTACTGTCCTCCACCAGGATGCTAACAGGGTACCACTGCAGGAAAGAATGTGGCACGTTGTCTTAAGCCGACTTCTGTTAAACCTCCCGGTGATCCTCAAGACAATATCACCAGGACGTGGCCATCATTTGCATAAACATCACTCTTCATATAGCACAACAGCCTCCTCTGAGTGTGCATGCTCAGTCACCATGCTAATGCCATGAAGCTCCCTGGAACAGCTCAGTCACACACACACACACCAATGACCTCCGCAATTCCATCCACTGTGTATCTGTCAGGTGGGGGTGTTTCATGGGTTCACAAAAATAACTGATCATTTAAAAACACACAAGATTCTGGTTACATTCAAAGTAAAATTTATTATAAAATCTTTTTACACTATATGCCCAAAAAAAATATGCCCACCTGATCAGCACACCTATATGTGCTTATTGATCCATAAAAACTTATTATACACTGAAAGACTGAACAGGTATGAAGAAAAGTGCATTCCTGCAATAAAGTCTAATTAGTGTGGCAGTGTGTAATGCTGCACAGCCAAAAGTAGATGGTGTTGTTATGGTGAGAAATGCCATGTTCTTCTATGTATTTGATAAAGTTTATTTACAGCAGTTATGGATTATACAGCAGTGAGTGCAGTCAGAAGCCTCAAGCACCTAGTAGTTGCCATCAACCCCAAAATATATACACACTCCAGTTCTTACAGTGGCTAACTTGACTGTGGTGGAGAGACTATAGGGAGGCTGTTGTGAATTATTTTGAGAAGAACCACCAGAGTAAAAAACTTTTAAAAAAAAATTTTAAAGATCGGTGTTAATAGATGAAAATAGATTTTAATCAGTATTTAGTCACCAGTGAAGTAACTGTCAGATCATACACTCTGAAACCTTGGCATCATAACAACTCTACTGTCAAGTGTAAAGTCGCCTGGTGTAGATAAAAGCGCCGGTATAAAAGAGCATATTAAGGAGCCAGGTAAGCTCTGCCTGTCTTTACAGAAGAGGCAGATTTAGCTTTGAAAATGTCCATCCAACACATTTATCACTACAGACTAAACAGCAGTATTGACTTCAGAACAGTGGCTCAGTTCCCTCCTATATTTACAACCATTTATCAGGACATTTGCTGCTGCACTACTAGTAGGCACATTTCTTGTATTGCAGGTGAAAGCAAAGAAGAATTAAAGCTACGCATGTGGGTGCGTAAAGCACTTGCCCTTCACTGATATATACATCTGCCCACACCAAACACACACACAAAATCACACAGAGACACACACACTTTTCTTTCCTGCTGAGCTCGGCTCTTATCTCCTTCGCAGCCCAGCAGTACAGGTCTGGTCTGCTGTGATTACACACATGTTATCTTTAAGGCGGCCAGCTCACCACCTGCTACGTCACTTTGTGGCCAGGAAAGTGTGCTTCGATTCAGGGTCTGTTCACAGTTCAACACTTTCAAGGGGCTTTTACTGCCATCCTAGAGGCTGAGACGTAGATAATGTAGTTATTTACTCGAAAGCACATAGTGGCCAAGAGCAGAAATACTGACAATGAAGCATTTTATTGCAAATGGTGAAGAAGAAGGAAAGCAGTCTGTTAAGGGCAGGATGGGGAAAATGTAGTGTGTCAGAGATTGTGCTTAGAGCAGATTCAGGCTGCTTAGAGCTATATGGATGAACAGCAGCTTCAGAGACCTTGTCATCTTGGACAAGAGAGAGAAAGAGAAATGAGTAATACTGAGAAATCAGGAAGTGACTTATACTGGGAATATATTGGTTTGTTTAAAGAGCCATGCTGATTGATTTAAATGAGAACAGTGTGATCTGATTGTTCAGGACCAGTGTTTAGATCCCAAGCTTCACCCATTTATCTCCTGGGGTGTCTGGAAAAAGATATGGAGTTCCAGCTCAGTGGCCTCTCTCTACCTGTGTAATCACTCTGTCTGGGCTGCACACTCCCACTATACTGAGGAAGCCCCTGGGAGGAGGCCAGCGGAGGCAGAAAGATGGTGTTCCTGCTGCCAAATAAAGACCTGAACTGTTTCATCAAAGGGAAAAGAAGGCTCTGCAACCCAGCTTCTGCAGTGAGCTCAGAATGATTTTGCACAGAAATGGTGACGCGAGGAAGCTAGCTTTTTCACGGCAAAAGATATTTTCAGTTCCTAACTAAAAAGAAGTCTTTTTTTTTTTTTTTTTTTTGCTTTTTTTGCTATAATGTCCAGTGTTCAACTAAATACTAAACATGAACTATGTGGTATTAGTAAAATGAATCCTACTTTAAACCTACTTTTCCTTATTTTTATTATATTCTATGTCAGTGATCCATTTTATCTTTCAGCTTTCATTTTAGTATCAGTTTCAAACACTTTGTTTTAAAGCAAGAACCTTGTGACAGGTTGCAGTATAAGAGAATGTGAGTTGCTCAATGTGGAGAAATGTTATGTGCAGTTTTATTGCTTTTACTGCTTCTTAAATGTCTCTCACTATTGTAGTCTTTTAAAAATAAACTACAAAGCAGCAGTTTTCGAAAGCTCAAGTGAGGTTCTGTCTTAGAGCCTCATTTATGAACTGCAGTAACATGTGATCTGTATCCAAACTTAGCAACCCATCACAAAGAGTGACTCTTAAACCCCAGAATACTTGCAATGCAGCTGTGCATTTTTAGCAGCATCGTGAATTTCTGTCTTTTGTCTCAAAATGGAACGTTCTCCACTACCCCTCTGAAACAACAAGCTTTGTTACTGACAAATATGACTTCATACGTGGAGAACTTCATAAATCATTCATGAAACTTTACTCTTGATATTCACTTCCCCCCTGACTGCATCACAATTTGTGTTGCTATTTCTTTCTTAGGTACAATATAACACTCAATAGCTTCTTCCTTGAAAACATTTCTCTCAGTGATGTTAAATGGGAATGTCTTGGGGTTTGTTTTTTTCCAGAAAGCAAAGGCTCTTATTTCAGTGTTGTCCATCAACATGTTGAGTGAATGGAGGTTAAGGATGTACCATTGTGTCATAGAGTAATATATATCAGGTATATAACAAATGGTTTATACTTTAAAATGAAGTAGAAAAGGAGGATGATCACATAAAGGAGTGCCTATTAAGTAGCGGGTACATTGCACCATGATTCATGAATCTAAATATGGCATAAATTAAGACAGATACATACACACATAAATGCATAGATAGTATTTAGATCTTAATATTGGCTTTAAATGCCTTCCCATTTCTATGTGTATGTACATCGTACAAAATCTGTTTCAGGATGCAATACTGTACAAATTATCAGACAGTGTCAGACCTGAGCGAATTTTACTTTTGTCTTCTTGGATGTATAATTCAGGAATAATCAGTCTAAAGTGCAGTCAGGCAGAGTGTGATGGCAGAGCTTTAAAGATAATACCCTGCAGTCTCCTCAGAGTCTGTGGGCCACTGAGCCTGACTTTACCCCCAGTGTGCAGCCCTGAGCAGGCTGAGTGAGTGTCGACTCATGTAAGGAGCTTTGGCGGTGAGATGAGTGCTTGCCTGACAGTCACTGAAGATTAGGTCCTTGCGGGAAAATGGGCATAAAGACACTGGCTGTAAAAACCGATTTCTCTCCCTGTCCTTCAGCACTGGCCCTTTAATCTCTGTCTCCCTTTTTTTTCCATAATCGCCTAAAGTCTGGCAAAGACAATCTCAGCAGTGCATTGCATGTGTAATTTTTTTTTTTTTTTTTGTAGAAGACTGTTGAACAGTCTGGCACCAATTATTGTAAGCAAACATTTCTTGTATTTGCAAGATACAACAAAATCCCAGCACTGTCTCCATGTAAATCCTTTAAATTAAACTGATTTAAATTAAGGGGGGCACGGTGACTTAGTGGTTAGCATGTTTGCCTCACACCTCCAGGGTTGGAGGTTCGATTCGCGCGTGCGCGTGCGCGTGCGCGTGCGCGTGCGCGTGCGTGCGCGTGTGTGTGTGTTTTGCATGTTCTCCCCGTGCCTCGGGGGTTTCCTCCCCCAGCACAAAGACATGCATTGTAGGTTAATTGGCATCTCTAAATTGTCCGTGATGCGTGACTGAATGAGAGTGTGTGCCCTGCGATGGGTTGGCACTCCATTCAGGGTGTATCCTGCCTTGATGCCCAATGACGCCTGAGATAGGCACAGGCTCCCCGTGACCCAAGAATAGATCGGATAAGCGGTAGACAATGAATGAATGAATGATTTAAATTAAGATGAAAATAGTTTAAAAATCTTATTACAGGCATGTCTTATAAAAGTGCATCACTACTAAACCTACACTAAATGGCCAACAGCAACACAACATATACTGTAGGATTTAGATTAAGTGCTATAAACATTGGTCATAAACAAATTATTGGTCATAAATCAAATTAGAAATAGTCTGATGGGTTGAAGAAGAAGCAGAAAAGGCCAGCATCCAGTGACGTCTATGAGTTCCAGATTTTAGACAGTCATTGGTCGCAAAGTATTTTCAAGTATTAAATGAATCAAATTAAAGCTGAAAGCCTGCAGTTTGAAGCCATATTCATCATTGCATTTTGACTTCAATATGCTGTGTACATAATTGACTTTAATGACTGACTATATATATATATATATACACATTATAAAGAATGCAAGAATGTCTGTAATTTCACCCGTAATATATCTGTCTTTTTATACAGGGCTCAAAAACAAATTCCGCCTTTGCAGAAGCACAAGCGAAAAGATTTTAGACTTCAATAGAGTGCTATAGAGATTGGGAAGAAATATAGACCTTGATTACATTTATTGTAGGCATATAAAATTCTTTTAATTACTTAAGCAAGCAAGTAAGGACAAATTGTATACACCAGCTTAAGGGAGCAACTGGATTGAGACAGGCTGTGTAACTTTAGCACACGTTAGTATCATGGCCAATTACAGTACAGTTGTCCAGGGTTTGTCCCAACTCCTACAGGTATGGTCTGATCTCTCTGATGTTACAGATAGCAAACAAGACGGATGCTCAGCTATCATTACCCCAAGGTTCATGATGGATCTTGATGATAATAACAGTGACAAGCTGAACGTGATGACAAGTTGTGATGACAAGAATACCCGTCTTTGATAAAAATCAGTGTCAGCCTCAGACCTGATCTAGTAAATCACATTTTTTAGTTGGGTGAAAGATGTCCTTTGTGTCAGGTCATTTGCATTTCAAATGCCTTTAAATACAATACATATTCCTATTTGTGATACTGCTCATTCCACACAATCTTGCCTCTACCAATATATCAGATCACCTGTCACTATTTAATGTTCATTTTGGATTCATCTGTCTAATATGAATGCAATTTTGTGAAGTTAAAAGCATACAGTTGTATGCAAATGCATATAACACAGCATATCTTGCAGATTTTTTTGTGTCAAGTGACAAGAAGTAAACAATGTTTTGGATGATTGTTCTTTTTCTAGAAGACATTCTGCAGTGACTATGTCGTATTTTTCTCCAAACATTTGTGATATTTACTGGAATCTCTGTCTAATCGTATTCATCCACCTATCCATTCAGCGTTTCCTGTGCCAATCCCTAATAACAATTCTTGACCTGCTTAATGAGTCCAAGCAAGTTAATATGTTAACTGGAAATGTTTGCACATGCCACAATTAGTATTTTTTCTGCATTATTCTGCATTAACATTTGCAGTACAATAGTTTGCTGCAGGGTTTGTGTTCACTTCTATTACTTTTGAAAATCAATAAAATATGTACGTTACCTTGGGGTGTCCAAACTGTTGCATACAACTGCAACCTTAGTATAAGCTTTGTACTAATATGAATCACTCAGTGTCAAATGTACACCATACATGCTGCTTTCTACAAATGGGGAAAAAGTGACTACACTGCAGAAGAAGTAGTATTACCAATGATAAATGTGTGTGTATGTATATATATATACATACAGTCAGTCATTAAAGTCAGTTATATACACTGTATATATATATATATATATATATATATATATATATATATATATATATATATATATATATATATATATATATATATATATATATATATATGTTCTCACTCCTTTTTGACATTCTACTGGATACTACAACATGGGCATATGGCTGGAAAGAAACCTGGACTGTAAAACATTACACACTGTGTGACACTCATACATTTCTCAGACACCAGCAGACATCACCATGTTTACTGCTGCCTAGGAAACTAGGTATTCTGTCTGATATTTTTCCTCAGTGCTGGGAAGAAATGAAAAAGAAAATATTGCCTGTAGGTCCAGCTAGGTCATTAATCTATTTACAGCTAGGTTATTTACAATAAGGTTTATTAAAACTGACATTTCTGTCCACTTAATGAAAAATATATTTGCATTTATTATACAACTCTTTTTAAATATAGCTGTTAACCAGTTGAGTATAATGATGTACCTATACAGATCCTTCACTATGGCAGACAAATATTTTTGCACTTAAGTGATGAGAAACCTTGTAGCATACAAAGAAAATGAAAACCTAGGTCTTTCTGAACGTTCTGCTCCCAACAATGCTCTATAACATGCAGTTCTGCGCAGCTATACACAAGATTTGTCAGATTTTCATGACATGGAATGATTTTGTGATTCTGAAATAATTCTTCACTTTGTGTTATAGCTTAATTCTGGTCCTTAATACTATATATTTTTTACTCTTTTTCAGTCTGAAACAACATCAGCAATGAAAATAATTGCTGGACATATCAAAGTCATTGCTACTGGAGCTCTGAAGAAAACAGGAAATGGATGTACCTACGAACATTTGTGAAGATACCCAGGGACTAAAGGGACGCCTCGGACAATACCTCTATCTTTCACTGAGATTCTTAATACCATGGAGGCTCCTCGACTGTTTTGTGCTTTATGTTTGTATTTTAGGTCAGTGTAAACTCGACTGTCATGAGCTGGAAATAAACACTGTTATCTTGTAGGACTAAAGTATGAACTTCATGTCAAATTGATGTCAATCTGTGTTATAGTGGTTCTAATAATCACAATGGCACTCATTGTATACAAGCACTAGCCTGAAAAGACAGGGTCACTGAGTATTTTCTTACATTCACAAAGTCTATATAATTAATATAAGTATGTAATTTGTCTATTATATGTACAGTCAATTCCTTGATACCTATGAACACTGCATTGATGGACTGTTTTAGAATGGAAAAAAAGCACAAAGTAAGGATGTTGGTCATTTATTGACTGCATTTTATTAGGTAATTGTCTTGTTTTGTGTTTAAGTGTTGCTAGTAATGGTCAGTGGTAAAGATTATTGACTGCTTATAAAGGAATTTTAGTACAGAAATGGACCTAGACAAGATTGTCACACAGATCGCATTATCTTCTCTGTAACAAAGCTATTCAATATAAACCATATTTAACATGAAGAAAACATTCCTACAGTTCTCTGCAACATAGAGAGTGGATTTAGAGCTACTGAGTGTATGAAGCTCTGCCTTATTTGCTGACCCAATAGATTCATCATTAGCAAAGTATTTTTCCTTCGCATAAGTGTTTAGAGGAAGCTTGATAAGTGAATAATGAAAAAAGTTATTGATGGCATCCAGCTGTGTGTATTTTAATGATGTCAAAAGGACTGCCTTTAGAGAAGAGATTATGTTCATTTGCAATGTTTTCTTCTTCAGAAAAGTTATAAGTTATAATGACTTTATTCAGGTGGCAGATAGTTTATGCAATCCAATTATTAACCACCACAATGGTTCTGTTTTAAACTGGTTTAATTATGCAAAAACATGTAAATAAATAGTATCAGGAAAAAAATGTTTTAAAGCCCTTAAGTGTTATTATAGGAAGCCTGTAATATTTCAAGTGTTGTATGAATTGTCTGCTGCATTAGAAATCATTTGTGGTTGAGTTTTATTCATTTGAGATGGTGTGCCATCAATCATGGACAGGAACCTCAGTTTAACAGGTATGTATATTCATACTACCGAACATCTAAATCATTCTAACTGCAACTATGTGGATGTGGTGAGCGGCATTACTGTTAAATGGAAAACCAACTTTTCACTAATCATGATGGGGATCGAAAGAAATTCCTTTCAGAGGATATATCCTCACACTGTACTACTAGACAGTACTTCATAAGCATGTTTCTGGAGGAGAGAGGATGACACTAGTCCCACCTTATCTCAATGTTTATGCTATTCATATTGTTGTGATGTTCATCTTGTGTACTGAAATTTCGAATTAACATGAGACTAAATGTGTATTTGGTGATGGTCTCAATGGGGTCCAGAACATTTTGGTCATTTCCTGTTGTAGCATGGGGGGGGGCACGGTGGCTTGGTGGCTTGGTGGTTAGCACGTTTGCCTCACACCTCCAGGGTTGGGGGTTCGATTCACGCCTCCGCCGTGTGTGTTTGCATGTTCTCCCCGTGCCTCGGGGGTTTCCTCCGGGTACTCCGGTTTCCTCCCCCGGTCCAAAGACAAGCATTGTAGGTTGATTGGCATCTCTAAATTGTCTGTAGTGAGTGAATGAGAGTGTGTCTGTGTGTGTGCCCTGTGATGGGTTGGCACTCTGTCCAGGGTGTATCCGGCCTTGATGACCAATGATGCCTGAGATGGGCACAGGCTCCCCGTGACCCGAGAATAGATTGGATAAGCAGTAGACAATGAATGAATGAATGAACGTTGTAGCACACTTACATAACATGATCATTAACTGCTGAGTTAAGGCAGCTTGGTTAAATCTAGTGTTAAACTCCTGATGTGTGGTATTTGGCATTCCAGGTCAAAATTGTGCATTTATAGTTTGCAGAAAGCATACTGTACATTTATAAAAAAAAAAAAAAAAATTAAAAAAATGTAAAAAGACATAGATGAACATGGTACAGAACAGACTCAGGTAGAAAATATAAGGAACTACTGTATGCTGTGATACATGTGACCTGAAAATGGAGATGAGATTGTTGTAACTTGTTTGAAATGCACCTAATAATCTGTTTTGACTTTCAGATAAGAAATAATATTCAGCTTTAATTTTTCATAAATAAAATGCATCTCAGAGTAGATGCTTAACAAAGCAATTACAAAAAGACACAAATAGAAATACAGTAATTAATGGAACAATAAGAATACAGTATGGAGATAATATGTGTAACATTAAAATATAAATCATTAAGAAAAAATAAATATGTGAAAACTAGAATAGGAATAAACAGGAACAGAAACCTTATAAACTATATACAGTTTTTACAAGTTTTTAGTTTTTAGCTAAACAAGAGGCGATGACTCGCCAGCATTTTGAATAATATTGTGCAGCACCTTGATGGGATGATCACCCATCACTTATCACTTATGCCATAGGACTCTTCATACTATATACCAACATGCAAATTGTATTTCTAGAATATTCTACTAGTGCACCAGAATGTACACTACAGACCATGTTAGTTTATCACAGGGCATGACACACTCACATACCTATTCACACTTTGGTGGAATTTGTAGTTGCCAGTCCACCTACCAGCAAGTGTTTGTGAGGTTGTCCCCATGTGGACACAAACACAACATGGTACATGATACAAAAAAGCTACACTGATAGTGGGGTGATGTGATTAAGATGTTAGACTTCTGCTTGGAAGGTTGTGAGTTGAGTCCCATGTTCACCAAGCTGCCATTGCTGGGCCCCGGAGCAAGGCCCTTAACAGTCAATTGTACAGTTGTGTAAAATGAGATAAAAATGTAAGTCAAATGTAAATGAGTTCAACAGTAAACCTCAGACCCGGGTGCTTAGAGGAAGAAACACTATTTGCTATGGCACCATGCAGTCCAATCTCGAAACAGAAAATTAATAAACAATGCTTTTCTCAGTTTTGAAAAGTGTTCAGTTATTTGGTTTTGGTTGACAACTTGGGTTTAGAATCCACTATATTGCTCTTGTGCTTCAACCTACACAGTCCATAACAATTGTTTTGTGGTATTCAAGTTAACAACCTTCTGCATAAGAGCTTAACCAAGCACCAAATAGCACCAACGTGAGGAAGTGTACTGATACAAAAGTTACATTTTTTGTTGTTGAGGTTTTTCTTATGCCACCTGCTCTTTCATAAACTGTGACCACACTCACCTACTCCTGCAAACACTCTTGACCATTCCTACCTACACTTGCACATACTGTGACCATTCCTGCCCACTCTAATAGATATTTCTGTTTGTATCCACCTACACTATTTTAACATGTAATCAGTTGGTCCAATTCACACAAATACATACAAATAAGTCGCAATTAAATTCCAGTTTAAGTCAGCTTTGCTTCTGATTTGACTTGTTACATTGGGACTATACCAAGATAAGATTGGCCAGACCAAGCTTGGATAAAATTTGTACGGAAAAAAGAAAAACTATTTTCTTGAATAGAAACAGAAACAGGATGCAATAAAATGAATTAGTGTGTGATCATTTTGCTTTGCACTGAATTCATTAAGGTGTGCTTTAATACAATTTCAGAATGCCTGGATATCCATTATGGCCATTAGGAATATGTGGTGATACCTTATGGGTTAGTAAACAGTGAACTGGTGTTAACAAAATGCTTCCGAAAACACTGCTTGAAATTTTGTTTTTTGTGATTCCTTATAATACTGATATTTTCCACCCATACACGAGTACAAGCATGAGCAGTGTTAAGACTACTGGGAAATGAGTTCTTTGTAAAATTGTTTATTGTATAAGACCTGACTGCTTTTGATAGACACATACTGAAACAAGCTGAGCTCAGAATGAAGCAAAGCAAGCTCTGTGCAGTGTTTGAATGGCCAGTGCTCTAGATAATAAACCAAGTATTTAGAGGATTAGAATATGTATGGTTTCTTGCTTTTACTGGAGGTTTTAGGGCCTCTAATAATAATAATAATATTGTGGCTTCATTTACTGCCATTTACTGCTCATTGTATTGTATTGTATTGGTGGTTAGCATTAAATAGGAAAGTTGAAGAATATGTTAATTTCTGGTTTGTGCCTGCTGGAACTTTCAAGTCAATGTCTGTACCCAATTGTCCCTCACGTATAGAAAGTAAGATAATAATAATAATAATAATAATAATAATAATAATAATAATAATAATAATAATAATAATAATAACCAATGCATACCATCAGAGGAATGAATGTCCACAGGAGAAGAAGGCATATCCAACTGGGATGGATATGGATCACAGAAAAGGTCAGGGTACCAGCAGAAGCTGTATATTTTATTTATTGTTATCAAAACAGCATCTAAATAGACTAGTTGTACATAGTAGACATTTGTCTGTTGGGACAATTCTCTGCTGCATCAGGAGCAATGCTGTCGAAGCAGGGTTTTAAACCTGTCATAGTTCAACCCCATTCCACCTGCCTTGAATTCCTGTGAGCACAACTAAAGCAGTGTTCTATTGATATCTGTCTTAATTTCCTACGACTCTTGCTCCTGGTTTCTGTTTACTGCTTTGTACTGTTTGATGTCCTCTCTCATACACAGAAGCCACAGTCTGTTTGAATGTTCATTAGATTCTTAAAAATAGTAGGATGCTTGAAAATAGTAATCATGCCAGGCATGAATAAAATCCTCCTACCTGCTGACTTGAATGGAAGGGGACTAATTTTGACTAATCTTGCTACCACTTCTTACAAGTAATTTAACTCGACCAATCTGACAATACTGGAAAACAAGAGTGCAAGTTTAGGGTCACATCTTTCTAGTAAATGCAACATAGAGAAATTGTCTATTATTATGGTTTCATGACACTCTGTTTTAAACAGCAGCCTTCAAGACTAGAAAAACAGCAGTATACAAAAAGCTGACTGGATTCCAGCTAGGCATTGCTACAAAATTATCTGGCAATTTGTTACAGGATGCTAACAAGCATCTAATGATCTGGCTTTAAAAGATTTCCTGCTAATAAGAAATTTGCAAGGTGAAAATCCAGTGTGACTTCTGCTTAATTCTATAACTATTGATTGGCTACAATTCACCATTGGAAGAGCACTTAACAGCCCACTCGCTGAGACAAATCAACAGCTTGCATTGAATTATCTAGCCTGTCAACTTCACAACATAATGCCTCTGATCAGTGCAGTATTACAGATTCTAACATATTGGCATGGATAACAGAGTCTTATAAGCCTGTAGTGTTGAAGCTGATTCTGCATCAAACTATAACTTATAATACCTTTTCCTTATACAGCTCCATGCTGCTATTATTTAATTTGAAGTTCCTAAGATGTCTCTTATGTATGAATTTGCATTATAAAGAGTTCTTTAGATGTTATTCAGACATTTTCTCTACTCCATCAGCATTAGCTATTATTATGGCACACAGTTCAGAAGTTCAGCCAATTCACTGTCTAGCCTGTATAATACAGCACAAATCCCAGCTGTAAAACTCACCTCTGCACTGTAAAAGCATCGCTTGTGCTAACTAAATACTGTTGTGTGTTTTGTCTAATGTAACCTTCTCATCATTCATGCCTTCTTTAAAATATTGTTCATGCTATGTCAGTGACAGCAGTGTTCAGAAGTATACTATATGGTCAAAAGTAAGTGGACACCTAACCAACAGACCCATATGTGGTTCTTCCCTGAACTGATGCAAAAAAGTTGGAAGCACAAAATTGTTTAGGATATCTTTGTATTCGGTAGTCTTACAATTTCCCTTCTCTGGAACTAAGAGCCCCAAACCTCTTCCAGAGTGTTGTAATCAGAACAGACCCCTGATCTCAACCCCACTGAACACCTTTGGGATGAGCTGGTAAACTGACTGTGCCCCAGGTCTGCAGTGCCTGACCTCACTAAAGCTCTTACGGCTGACACAAATCCCCATAGCAACACTGCAAAAAATTTGGTGCTAAGCCTGCCCAGTAAAGTGAAAGCTATTATAAAAAGCAATGGGGAACTAAATCGGTAATATTCAAAAAGCACATGAGTGTTGAACTCAGATTTTTACAAACCTTTACCCATAAAATGGCGTATATGAAAGTCAATTATTTAAATCAATGATTTAAACCCTAATCTGTAGAAGTTTAGAAACACTAATCATTCAGTACTAATTCCTTCAGTACTAATGCCACTGAGGCTACGGTTTCATTCCATTTTAAAATGCAAAACCCCCCAAAAAATAAAAAAATAAATCAATATAAAATACTCAGAGTTGAGGCTGAGCAATATATTTTTCCATTGGAAACTGTGAAGGTTGCCATATTGATTTTGGAGACTGTCAAATCCGAAGATAATTATTTTTGTTCTTCTCTCCACAGAGACTTCTATCAAAATAGGCTCCAGCTCAGCACAGTTAACTTCATATGAGATTTTAGGAACAATAAATTTTCCTTAGAATTGCATACTCCACATACCTAAAGTAATTGAAGTCAGAGAAAATCCAATTAAACTTTTTAGTCAAAGTCATGGGTCTTTTTGAGACAAACACTGAAGTGCCATTCGGGAGAAAGCAGTTACTGGCAGAAAGTTAGAATTTTAATAAAGATCTTTGCCTACTGTATGGTTTCTGTACTCCTGTGATATATCGATATGCATCTCTTGCACTGAACTGACAAATGTTAACACCTCTGCTCTTTAACTTTGCTCAACACCACAAAATTCCATGTCTATGGTTTTTCTAAAGTCATTCATTCATTCATTGTCTACCGCTTATCCGATGTATTCTCGGGTCACGGGGAGCCTGTGCGTCATTGGGTATCAAGGCAGGATACACCCTGGATGGAGTAGGCAGGGCACACACACACTCACACACTACAGACAATTTAGAGACGCCAATCAACCTACAATGCATGTCTTTGGACCGGGGGAGGAAACCCCCGAGGCACGGGGAGAACATGCAAACTCTATAACTTTGGCAAAGAAGATTGATATAACTGCAATCCAATTATCTGGGTAGACCCTCAGAAAATAATCTATTAAGGAATCATTCTGTTTTTCATTGTACACATACTGTAAGTATGTTTGGTGGGGATTGGTTTTTAGATGAAAAATAACTTCAGACTTTTACCATAAATGTCAATTTCTAAAGTCATTGTAAAAAGGTCTACAGCACACACTGAAGTGGTGCATTTTATAGATTAGACAGAAGACTTATTTTCCACCTTTCTTTTTTCTACTTAAGGTTTTAGATGTATTGTCACATCACAGTTTGCACAGGGATAAAGAGGTTTTTAATAAATGGGGTTATTTAAATCAGATTCCCAACAACAAAGTAATCAGTTGTACTAAAACAGAATTAGGTTAATAAAAGGAAGGAATAAATGAATAAATGTCATTAATAATAAATAAATGTCACTAATACTGTCAAATTATAACGTTATTGTGGACCAGCTAATGTAGTTATAGTAAGCAAAAAAGGGGAGGTTTCATGCTCCTCATTTTCTTACATTTCACTCTGAAAAGCCTTTAATATCATTTGCATTACTTGCTGCTTCAGACTTGCTGAATTTGAAACTAATATAGCGCTCAGTTACATCAAATGTTTACAAAGAACTGTTGTCCAACTGGGACAGATTAATCTACAACTGTCAGAGCATACAAATATTATGGCAAATCAGTCCCAGAACAGCTAGCACTGATTGCTTTAAAAGCAATTTCATGTCAGTCTACAGTCTCCAGAAATCATTCACATGTATATTGCTGGATTGTGCAATTCAAACAGACAGACTGGTAATATTGGATTTGGGATGATCGTAAACACTGTAGAAATACAACTCATAGCTTTATCTGAAAATAATGGATGATGTTTGTGCAGCTTGCTGTGGTTTTGTGAAAAACAGTATGTGTTTATGCATACTGCAGCATACGTTTCAGAAAAGATCACTTTGATCACTTTGCTTTACAGATTGGTAAAGGAGGCATTCTTTTCTCAAAAACATCATTTAACTTTAGAGGCTTAATCTAGGCCATAGATGTTCTGAACAGAGGGAATATGGAACATATTGTTTCAGTATTAAAAACCAACCACTGAGATTCTCTATTTAGAGCTTATTGCTCCATTACTGCTGTAGTTCATCAAAAACACAGAAAGATGCACAGCATGTAACTGTGAATTTCCATACAGGAATTCTCAGTTTCTTTTTAAATAGTTACTTAAAGTTCTTTATTAATTTTTGAACAACTCAACGTTTGACCTTTAAATAATGTAGATAATGTAGGTGAGGGGAAATTATTATCTATGATTAAGAATAAAAAAGGACACAGTAAGCTCTAAATGGGATAATAGATTATGATTGATGGCTAATATAAGAAAAATAAGATTTGTTTACCATTTGCAGGCTATGGCTTAAAAAGAAGACATATGTTTTTTGTCTTGGAAATGAATGCAAGGACTGATACGAATAAATAGCAAAAGGGATTTTTGATTTATCATGAAGTGGACAGATGCAGTTTTACTGGTTACATTAAAGCCAATGAAGCAAACAAGCAGGCACTAACTAGACAAGACGTAATTAATAAAAATGAAGCATGTTATACTGTGTGACTAAAAGCATATGGACACCTGACCATCCCATGCATATATTCCCATTTCAAAATCATGAGCATTAACACAGAGTCGGTCCTTCCTTTGTTGTTATAACAGCCTTCATGCTTCTGAGAAGGGTTTCCACTAGATTTTGGAGCATCATTGTGGGGCACAAGAGCATTATTGATGTCAATTAAGAAGGCCTGGGATTCAGTTGGTGTTCCAAGTATCACAAAATTGTTCAGCAGGGTTGAGGTCAGGGCTTGACCCACTCAAATTCTTCCCTATCAACCTTTGCAAACCATATCTTTATTGACCTGCCTTATACTTGCTTTGCTGGAACAGGTTTAGACCCTAGTAAAAATTCCATTGTGAATTCCAACTTTACAGATGTGATGAAAGTATCGCATCTGTAAATGCATGGTTTATCAACTTTATTTGTGGCTTGTGTATGTACACAGGTCTATCTTGACACTTATAACATTCTCTAATGTTATATATTAATTATATTAATTATATAATGATGCTTTTTCAATAAGATATACACTATATGGCTTAAAGCTTCGTGGACACCTGAACATCACACTCATGATGACACAAAGTTGGAAGCACACAATTTTCTTCACTTACCTGGAACTAAAAGGTCTAAACCTGTTCCAGCATGACGTTCCTCCTGTGCACAATGAAGTCCTGATTTTCATGAAGACAAGGTCAAAAAGGACGGACTTGAATGGCTTGCGCAAAACCTTGACCTCAACTCCACCGAACACCTTCAGGATGACTACCCCAGGCCTCCTCACCCAGTATCAGTGTCTGACCTCACTAATGCTCACTTGGCTGAATGAGCATATCCCAATAGCCATGATCAAACATCCAGTGGAAATGGGATATTCACAAAGCAAATATGAATGTTATGGTCAGATGTCCACAAGCTTTAGGCCATATTTTGTCCCTGTATCAGTATTTGTATAAGTTTGTATCAGATTGCGACTATATCTATTACATATTACCAATTACAAAAATCCCATCTACTCACTTTACACTTTATAGATAGATAGTGTACAATATGTGTGTAGTTAGTATGAAACCTAACGTATTTTGTTGAATTAGCATGTTACAACGTTAACATTATACAGGAATCTGTTTCACTTTATATTGTCTTGTCATGCATGCATATTTACAATAGATGTACAATTACTGTATGTGCTACTATATCCATCTATAACAGGCTACATGGTAATCATTTATGGCTTTACTTTATATTCATAAACAAATTACAGTTCAAACATCTCATTACCTCTTATAATTGATCCTGTACAATGCATAATGAAAAGTTTCTTATTTACAGCTAAGTGCATGTTAATAATAAGATAATTTAGGATGTGTTTCTTGCAATCCAGTTGAATTTGTAGTAATTACGAGCCATAATTATTACGTTTAATGAAGAGAGATGATTACATTTAATTTAGAATCAGTCATTAGTACCATATTTGGCTGTGTCATTATAGGAAATACAAGTGTAAATGAATAACTGAACCACTTCATCATGAAACATGCACGGAATAAAATATGAGCTAAGCTAAAAGAAACAAAGACATATAAAATATGATTTGTGAGCTATACAGAGTTTCAGAAATGCTATACTGATGGAATTTCAGATCCCTAAAAAAGAATAATTGAATTAATTTGAGTCATTCACAATTTCTGAAACAGTTGGACAATACCACTATTACATTCAAATATTCTACTTCATTCTCATTAAATATAATACAAGGAAAATGACCTATTGAGAATGCTTAAAGGACTTGAACAATTTGTGTTTAATTAAACCAAGTAGTTAGTCACTCCATATAAAACAATAGCAGGCCAGTAATTAATCCCCTGATTTCCAGGAAAGTCCCAGAAGCTTTTAATTTTCTTATGTGAGCTGCATATAGCGCTTTGCTTCACCCCTGTAGGAAGCAGTTAGCTAGAACATGAAAAAAAAAAAACATGGAAAAAAGCCACACAATTTCATAACTGAGAAGCATATTTATGTCTGCTGTGCCACTGTGGTACTGTTTTATTATATGAGAAGGCATTTTATAAACCTACTTTATTTTTAATCATCTACATTTGTCTTCTCTGCACATTACAAGAAAGTACTTAGACCTGTGTTTGTACATAAGGTCATCAAATGTTAGTGCCTACAAGACCTGAAATGCTAAAGCAGCAATATCAATCAGCTTTGGACTATGTGTGGGTGGAATAGGGGTCAAAATAAGTGAGTGGAATATTGAACTAATGTTTATTCTATAAATACATTTAACCTGAGGTTCCCTGGAAAGCAGCTTTAAAATAGTCACAGCAGCAGCATGGTATGTTTTGATGTAAAAAATTTATGAGACAGAGAGAGAGAGAGACAGAGAGAAAGACAGAGAGAGAGAGAGAGAGAGAGAGAGAGAGAGAGAGAGAGAGAGAGAGAGAGAGAGGATCTGTCTCTTCTGATATTTTTAACATCACCTGTTAAATTTTAATGTGTTTACCACAACTGAATAAGAAGAATATTTCCATGGGAGATTTCCCCCCCTGGCATCAGTGATGTTGCACAAAATGTATGAAATGTAAATAAAAAATACCTGCCTGCTATAAAAGCACAGTAGGTGTCATCTCACAGCTCCAGGGTCTCTTTGCTGTTCTCCCCATGGGTTCTGTTTCTACTGACCTTCTAAAAAATACAGGTAAGACTGACTACTCTAAACTTGATATGAATAAGATATGAATAAAGTATGTGTTTGTATTCCAGCTGTTCCTGGAAAAGGTTCAGAATCCACCATGAGTCTGATCACGATAAAGCATTACTGAAGGTAAATGAATGGAAAAAATGTAAATATTTGAAATTGTTTTGATACAAAATATTAAGTGTAGACCTGAAAAACATTCCTACGTAATTAGTATTTGGTAGTTGAGAGATAAGGGCCATGCTCAAGGGCCCAGCAGTGGCAGCTTGGAAAAGCTGAGATTTGAACGCACAACCTTCTGATCAGGAATCCTTAGACTAATGTCTTAGGATAACCGTTATGTTTTCTTTGAATGACTAACCAGCAATTAAGCAAGTTGCCAGCTTCTTTTAAAATGAACAGGATGCACTATGCTTTCAGTCTAGTGAGCAATTTGTTCAGCACAATGCTTTTATTCATATGTTTGTTTGTTTTCACAATGGCATTTTATAGATTTATGATATCCATGCTAAACTTTAATTACAAGTCTGAATTAGAAATTTAGAAAGAATAAGCATACTAGAAGAGAGGGAAAGTACTTGTTATTTGCATCCTTATTACAAATATCACAAAGTCATAAAGTAATTATTCTCCAGGTTATTAGAAGGTTCAGTGGCATAAAGAAGTATTAGACAAAGTGCTTCAGCTAGCAGTGATAGTGAAAGACTGCCATTAAGAACTTATTTACAGCATGTCTTACAATTTTTACATAAAAAGCATTTAGCCATCTTTTTTTGTTACACGCAGGAAATGCTTAACTGTCTCCACAGCACAGATAGAATTTTGTCATGCTTCATGGGTTACTTTCAGCTGTGGCTTCATCACTCCCTCCCATGAGAGAGAGGAGCACTGTCTACAGGGAAAACTGGGGCAGGTAGTTTCATTACATTAAATCCAGAGACCAAATCCCTGCTAGGAAAACTGAAGAATATGGCCTATATTTAACTGCCAGCTCCTGAATGTATAACATTATAAATTCTGAATTTTGTCCCATGCTTAATGTTTATTTTAATATACCTGCCTGTAGCACATGACATTTTAATAATAACAATGAGATTTAATATAATGTAAAATGTAATAATATAATGAATTTACAATATAGTGAAATCCCAAAAGAGTATCCAAAAACAAGATCCCAAATCCTCATGGATGCATGAAAATATAATATTATTTTATTATTTAATATATTGTTTATATACACTGATCAGCCATAACATTAAAACCACTGACAGGTGAAATGAATAACATTGATTATATCATTACAGTTGCTCCCGTCAAAAGGTGGGATATATTAGGCAGCAAGTGAACAGTCAGTGCTGGGAAATCTTAGTTCCTGGCATTCATGTGGATGTTACTTTTATACGTACCATCTACCTAAACTTTAATTCAGACCAAGTACACCCCTTCATGTCAACAGAATTCCCTAATGTCACTGGTCTCTTTCAGCAGAATAATGTACCCTGCTGCACTGCAAAAACTGTTCAGGAATGGTGTTAGAAACATGACAAAGAGTTTAACACCTCCTAATTTCCCAGATCTCAATCTGGGATCCAAATTAAAAGATCCAACTTATAGGAACTACTGCCATATACTATGTATATAGTATACTATATATATACATATATATATATATATATATATATATATATATATATATATATATATATATATATATATATATATATATATATATATATATATATATATATATATATATAGCAGAGTTAGCTGCAAAAATTACACTGACTTAATATTTTAGTTAAGGGATATATGAATAATAAGAGTTATAATCATCCTCTTTCATAATAGAGCTCAATGACCAGTACAACGTAATGAAGCATGTAATTAAGAAGAACTGGCTTTAGCCTTATCTGATATATGTAAAGAATAGATTAGAGACATCCAAACTGCTTAATATCCCAGCTCTATAGCTTTTCCACAGCTGTGCAAGATAATATATGGCACCACAGTGCTTAGCGTAGCTGTTTTTGAGCTAAGATGACTCTAATTAATCAACCCTCCTCCTATTTAAATTACACTTCACTCAGCCCTCTTGCACACTGCATTTAATATACAAACTTACAGCAGTAGCATTTGAATAGGTCACTGCAGCCGTCTAACAAGGACTGATCCTGTGACTGATGTATGTGTAAGTGTGTGTGTGTGTGTGTGTGTGTGTGTGTGTGTGTGTGTGTGTGTGTGTGTGTGTGTGTGTGTGTGTAATATATGGATTGATATGTATGCAGGGGGATGGTGAATGGGCCCCGCTTATCCATCAGAGATTAAAAAACAGCAATATAAATCAGATTATTTGCTGTTAAATGTCTTAAGACAGACTATTTTGGACTTTTGTGGTATGAAGAAGTGATGCTGAGGCAGATTTATGCAGCTTGTCAGTGGCAGTCATGTCAGGTGATTATACAGAATTAGACAGTCCATAGATTTGATCTTCAGTTCAACTGTTGTTTTTCTTTCAGCACATGACACTGACACATCAGTACCATGCCATCAGCAGTGACTGATAAGGCGCATGCAAAATACTGAAAAGGCGCATTCACAGGATTATCTACTTATTATCTTATTTTCCCAAAATGTGTTTTGAGGAAAAATTGAAAGTAAATTGACTTAGTACACATTCAAACAAATTTCACAAAAAGACAGATGTAGCAGTTTAGTGTTTCTTTTGTTTGCCATATTTGGTATTCGGAGGAAGCAAGACATAAAGGCAGTAGAGCATTACAAATTTTAAACACTTAAAAATTCAATCCTGAGTAAAGCTGCCTTTAAGTGTGTGTGTGTGTGTGTGTGTGTGTGTGTGTGTGTGTGTGTGTGTGTGTGTGTGTGTGTGTGTGTGTGTAATAGTTTCCAGACTTGTCATGTCACTGATGAGACCTCAGGATATAATGCATTGCATTGCCAATTGTCAAGCTACAGTATTTTTAGATAGGTTTTAGCCCTCTCATCTAATAGCAGTACCAGTCATCAGTGGGTATGTATATTATTCCTGAGATTTGTATATGACTAATTTATCAAACCTAAATATTGTCTGTCATTGCCCTCCCCACCCAACCCCCTACCCCAGCTATAAAGTATAAAATACTAATTGCCGGTTACTTTTGCTGTAGACTTATACAACATTGCACATTTATACACAAATTGCTTATTTTTAATGTTTAATGTATGCCATATTCATGCTTGAACACAGTTTAATTATACAGGCACTGTGCCATGCAGTCATACTTTCATAAGCACAGTCCTGTATGTTTTTAATTTCACTTCCACAAGCACTAAATCTTGGGAAAAGTTGGCACATTTTTTGCACAGCTACACTGAAAGGGGATGAGAGTTGATTAGTAACAGAGCGCAAAAAAACAGACAGGGTTAAGAAATTAATGGGCAAAATTCTGTCCACTTTCTACAATCTAAGCATTGCTACTGTAAGCTGTTCTCTCTCCACCAAGACCGTCCTTCAACAAACAACCTTGCAAGATTTATGTGTGCCCAGAGAAATCAGCATTTCTACTTCATTTTCCATTTCTGTCCTTTTTTTCACAGCTATAATCTACATCATAAAGCTGTTCGATCACATGTTTAATTTTAAAATGCTGACAAAGGCTTCTTCTCCAGACACAGGCTGATTTTATTGAGAAGATTGACCTCAGGGTTTTACAGCAGTTCTTACCAAAAACAGCCGCACAGTCGATAGGCATTTGTAGTCTCGCTCTGTTCCCTTGGCTTGTGCTATCATAATGAGGAGAGGAAAGGTTGAAAGGCAAAGTGTATATAGGTCAAAGTACAAGAAAACAAACAAGTCTCCAAAGGTGAAAATGAGTCATATAGCAGGAATAAATGGGCATTAACAATGTGGCCAAGTCTCTGGGAGATGAGCAGTTCATGCCTTCATTTTCATGTAGAAGTCATTGTGAGTAATGCAACCAAGGTCAATATCTCCATTGTTTCCAACACCTATTATATTGGCCTGGGAGCAACAATATAAATGGTTAACCATATACCGATAAGTCATTCACATGTCAAAATAAACATAATATTTCAAAATGTTTATCTGTTTTGAAATGTATTATGTTTTTATAGACAAAGCTAAAAAACTTTGGGTCTTTCATCCTTTGGGTTAACAATGATGTGCAAAGCAAACCCACCAGACACAAGAGACCAAGTCACTAATGTTTTGCAATGATACAGACTATATTTCTGGCATCAAAACTGACTCAATTTACTAAACAGACACAAGAAGTAAATGAGAGAAGAGAGAGAAGTCGTTACTGTTTTAGTTCACTGCATTTGCATTTACATGACTTTCTTTCACAAAGTGCAATACTTAAAGAGATTATTTTAATGAGCCGCTCTTTCAGTTCATCAAATCTGATATTAATTACTGACTTTGTTAATGCACATGTTATTTATTGCCAGTGAAAAGCTGGAGATATATTAGGCAATGGATGTCACCAGACTTCAGCTGATGGTTCTAGAGTACAGAATGTTTTTATTTATCATCATTTGCAAAGTTGCACTCAAACAAACAAAATAAAATGTGTGTGTGTGTGTGTGTGTGTGTGTGTGTGTGTGTGTGTGTGTGTGTGTGTGTGTGTGTGTGTGTGTGTGTATGTGTGTGTGTGTGTGTGCAATAGAACAACTTCAAACTTGCCCAGGTGACTTAGTTAGTCATTTCAATTAATAATATTAACACACTCATGCTCACATGCTCACATGCTCACTCACTCATAAACTATGAATAATAGCTGTATGGTGGTCAGAAAACTGGAGATGGGAATGCACACTTGATGGAACACCAGTCCATCGCAGAGCTCCTACAAGTGCTATCCTGGAAAATTTAATATGATTGCAGCAGGTAATACAAAGTAGGCCCATTATGTGCACCAGTATTAATATAAGGCATAGCACACCCACCAACAGTAAAGCAGTATCTTGTATTTAATGTGATCTAATAAAAGTGAGATAACAGAGCAAACAAAATAACCTCACAATCATATGTTGAAAGTAGGATTTTCAATAACCATGGTTATTTAAATGCTTGTGAGATAGATCTGTTCAATTAAAAGTCCAGCTGTTGAATGGGGACATGTGTCAATCAGCATTTACCTGAGGATCATGGGAGTACTTGTTTACAATTGCAGTGGTGACAGATGTCATTTCTAATGTGACATTATCACCAAATATGTAATTTAATACTCATATTCCACGGCTACTTTTCTCCTCACAGCCTGTATACATCCTGTAACATTTTCTGAAAGCAACAGGTCAGTTCAAGAGGCACACATATGTACTCATCATTTAGATTGGAAATAGAAATGTACAAGCAGGTAGCTTTAAAGGTGTTTAAATGAGATATACACATTGATGAACGCATTAGCAGTGACCTTTTCAGAACCTGTGAATATATTAATACTCAAGTGTGACATTTACAAAGCATTTGTAGCGTATAACAATAACTGCAATCTCCTTCCCTGCATGCACAAGTAATGCATCCAAATGAATGAGTATGAATAAAGCTGAAGGTTCGGGAATGAATCTCATAAACCAAAGCAGCAGCCAATGTGGGCTCACATATGAAATTCTAATATGGATTAACAGAGGGATGAGAAGATTAATGCTGCAGAAAAAGCCAAAGAAAATGCTCCCTCAACTTCAAATTCTATGGCGTATCATCTTGGAGTAGCCTTTCCAGCTCTGAGTTCCAATCCAGTTCATGGAGTGATGTCAAATCAACATGGCTACATACTGCGATGCAAACAAAGTAGCACTTCTTTACTTTAAATAGGTTACACTGTATATAGACATATTTAGATAAATCACTAAGAGATACTTGTTAACTAGACTTTTCATATTTATTTTCATTTTTTTGTGTGAAGGAAGACTTCATTGTATGGTCTAAACTACTGTGTTTTCACTGTGCACATGACAATAAACTTCTTGAATCTTGAATCTTAAATCTATACAATACTATTGCAATAGAGTTTACTGTTTGGAGGAGGAAAATATACACCACTTACCACAGTTAGCTGTCTAGTTTGATGCTAACAAAGGGCAATCATATAGGCATCTATGTTTATTTTCCACTTCATCTGTCAAAGGTGCCAAAGTTAAAAATGAAGTGACTCTTACCAGCAAATTATTGCTTACAGCCTGAGTGAAATACAGCTGCTTTTGGTTGGGGCATGAACTCAAAATAAACAGTATAATAAAACAGTGATTTGTCTTTTCTTTGGTACATTTATGTACAAAGGAGTGTTCTGCAAGCTGATGTTAGCCCTGACTGTGCACCACAGAGTTTGTTGTCGTTTCTTATCTCTGTTGACCTTGGGGGTCTTAAGCTCTTCAATTTACATTTTCCATTCAAAGCGTTTGGCAGATAGCCTTATCCAGAGCAACTTACAGAAGTGCTCTGTAATGTCTGTCAAAAACATATTTTCAAGCTTGATAAAATAGACTGAGGTTTAACAATTCTCTACAGAACTCTACAGGGACCTTTCTAACATTAATGTTTATTAATGTATATGTGTTTATAAGTCAAGTTCTTGGTGCAAAGGTATGTCTTCAGTCTTCGTTTAAAGATAGCCAGGGATTCAGACAGCTAGGGGGTTCATTCCACCACCTGTGTACCAGGATAGCACAGATTCTAGCTGTGGGTCTTCTTTTTATTTTAAGGGATGGTGGGTCAAATCAAGCCTTGTTAGGGAACCTGATGCAGAGCAGAGATTAATATGTGCCTCACCCCAATACCACCCACTCTAAATGTATTATTTTATACTGTAAGTGTGCTTACCCTAACCCAGATGAATCCTTATCTGGCATTTATTCATTCATTCATTGTCTACCGCTTATCCGATCTATACTCAGGTCACAGGGAGCGTGTCTCAGGTGTCATTGGGCATCAAGGCAGGATACACCCTGGACGGAGTGCCAACCCATCGCAGGGCACACACACACACACTCTCATTCACTCACACACTACAGACAATTTAGAGATGCCAATCAACCTACAATACATGTCTTTGGACCGGGGGAGGAAACCCCCAAGGCACCAGGAGAACATGTAAACTCCACACACAAACACACATGGCAGAGGCGGGAATCAAACACCCAACCCTGGAGGTGTGAGGCAAACATGCTAACCACTAAGCCACCGTGCCCCACACTTTTTTGTGTTTTCCATTTTTGGAAATAATATAGCAACATAATAATATAGCTTCTTTAAAGCTTCACTAAAAAGTTAAATATACCTTTTAATAGATCATTACTGTAACCCTAACAATTTAGCTTGAACACCCCTTATCCTATAAACTAGCTAGTTACATTACAACAAGCTTTAATGAGGGAGTACGAAAAATAAACTAAAACTCAACAATGCAGCATTTACTTTTACCAGGTGTTTGCCTGTTTCTCTTCTTCTATCTTTTACTTTTTCAAATTTGTTTCTCTTTCGGGAACAAATTGCACAAACATTGTCTGTAATGCCACAAAAACAGATCCAAAGCAATCAAGAAGCTGCAGAAACTCCACTAAATGGTAGATCATTGTTTTAGTGTTTGAAAGAATATTTTGCCTTTTAAGAAATTTCAGTGACAGAATGATCTTTTACATGCTTCTGGAGTCAGTAATTCATCTGTTTTCAGGGAGGTCTTGATTAAGCAGGCTGCCTCCACAGATAACACATCGTATATATTTCTTTTTCAGAAGTGGTCACTCCTGCTGACTAGAATATTTGAAACCCACACATTCCAAATGGTTCTCAGTATTCATGATCAGAAATGAGACTTGATATAGTGTCTATTAAAAATTGTGTAAAAATCTTTCGCAGAATTATGATGTTCCGTAAGAATAACTCCTAATATGCAACATGTGTCTAAGTTTATTTTGCAGTAGAACTGAGTGACAGGTGTAAGTGATTACTTTTGGTTTGTCTGTATATTAAATCAGTAGGCAATAAGGCAAGCAGGAAAACTGCAAGTGAGAGGCACCAGAGAGGAACACTGGGTATTCTTCTGTGAGTATTCAAAGAGAGGTTTAAATATTTCCTGATTTTCACTAACTATAGGACTCATTTATAAATATTTTAGTAGTGTTGAAATTCTATTGTGGGCCAAATTAAATTAAAATGCTAAACTAAAACGATTCCCACTAGATTTGCAACACTTTTGCTTATTTTCTGAATGCCTTTCAACCATAAATTACAAGGACATTCACAGCGCAGCTGACTTACATTTAGTGGTGCCCACAAACCTCTGTAAAACACAAAGCTCTCATAGCTTTGAAAATGACAAAAAAAAAAAAAAAGATGACTAAATGGCAAAAACACATCCTAAATATGGTGTGCTCTTAATCTTTCAGTAATGCAGATTAGTTACTGAAGCATGTCATCCAGCACAGACACACACTAACTCTAACTCCAACCCCTTTTAGGATTGCATTTGTAATTGCTTTCTTTCATAGAAGTCATATAGGAAATTGCATAGTTTTACAAAATGTTCATTAAATTTGTGTGTGCAACTGAAAAAAAAAACTCTTTATAAAAGGGCTTTGATAACATATAAGCATTTTTCTAACTGGTTTTTGATAAATCTCAAAATACATAAATGTATTTGTTTCCAATTTCAGGAACCATGTCTGTAGTACTCTTTAATATAGCAATTAGATTTATTAATATTTCTCTTCTTTTTTCATTGGGTATGCAGCTTATAGTGATTTCTTCCTATAAGGCATTACTTCTGGCTTCTGTTCATTTCTAAGACAATTTAATTTAATACAATACAATATTATTTGTGGGGGGCACGGTGGCTTAGTGGTTAGCACGTTTACCCCACACCTCCAGGGTTGGGGGTTCAATTCCCACCTCCGCCGTGTGTGTGGAGTTTGCATGTTCTCCCCGTGCCTCGGGGGTTTCCTCTGGGTACTCCGGTTTCCTCCCCCAGTCCAAAGACATGCATGGTAGGTTGATTGGCATCTCTAAATTGTCCAGAGTGTATGTGCCCTGCAATGGGTTGGCACTCCATCCAGGGTGTATCCTGCCTTGATGCCCAATGATGCCTGAGATAGGCACAGGCTCCCCTTGACCCTAGAATAGTTTGGATAAGCAGTAGACAATCAATGAATGAATATTATTTGCATAGCAATTCTATCAATAGACAATCTCAAATAGCAGCTTTACTGAAAATTAAATTCATATTCAGATCACTAAGGAAGCCAGGGGTGACATTAGACAGAAAATCTCATTGGGTTGACTCAAACTGGGAATCTACAATTTAAAGATGCAGTCATTAACTGAAACAAGGGTCAATCTTTAACATAAACTGTTTTCATTTTCATTTCACATTTTTAGGTGTCTGTATGAGACTATGAGCATGAGCACAAACACACTGCTTGACAGAGGGAGAGGAATAGATTATTAGGTATGTTCTTTACCTGTAGTGGTTAAAAAAGGCTGTACATTGTGATACAGTTTTAAACCGGTGTAGGAAAGCATAGAGTAAAATAGTTCATATGTGGTACACTGTCTGACAGAACATCCTTCAATGTGGAAGAAAAGAGGCTTTCTTTTTGCAGGGAATATATCCTTATCCCTAGCTGAACCTTTGAAATTCAGTTTTTCACTGATACATCAGAGAAGAGCTCTAGTCACATTTTTAAAGTTTAAAGCACATCAGAAATCCATCTTTCAAGCCAGGTCTTCAGCATGGAGAGAAAAACAAGCTTCATGGGAGTTTTCACCATCACCAGGCCATGCAGAATGCTGAGGAGTGCCAAGAGTTAAAGCTGCTTTATGCTTCATTCTCTCATGGCTTTGGGTGAGTGTTATGTATCTCATCCATGTCTCAGGGTCCAGTTCCATCTCTTCTGTTTGTCATGTTTTGTCTTTGTCTCCCACCAGCATGCTGGTGACTGCCATATCATTAGCCAGTCAGCACTGTGTTTTGGTCATATTGTGTGTATTTTCCTTTGAATTTGGTACTTATTATCAATTTTATTCTCTGTCTATTATACCATACCATAGCCTACTATTCCATATCTGAGATTTTCCAATCTATTTTTTAATTTAAAAATGATCTACTTAGTAATCAGTGATTACAATTATTACCTTGTTTATATTATATTGTCTGTTCATGTATATTTCTAAATAGTCACTCACTAGGAAGTAGGGATTGGCTGCACTTTGGTTAGGGAATTGTTTGGTCTGTCATTTTATATGGATGCAACAATCTGACTAGTTTTCTGATCTGATACCTCCATTCCCTTGGCAGCCAAGCTCTCTCCTTTCAAACTTTTGTTATATGAAAAACAGCTTAAACCCTCTGTTTGTGTGAAAGTCATTGTTACATCTGATGCAGTGAATGTTTTCACTGCAGTTTGAATTGTGCTACAGACTCTGGGATCTTGGCCAGGAAAATGGCTGGCAGAGAGGTGCTTTCCCTTGAATCAGAGAACTGTCAAGTTGTCAAATGTTGAATTTGATCTCAAGGAGAACACCCTGAAAATAATTTGGACAAATGCCCCATGCTATTTTTTCTTACTGCTGCACCAAACACATCAGGCTCACATAATAACATTGAATCTTACAAAACTTGATGACTGTTTATTGGCGTAGGGGCCAGACGGAAATGAGGGTAGCAACTCAATTATAGTACAGCTTGGAAGAATCCTGTGATTCCATCTCTGCCAGAAATACCAGCTGAATGCCCCACTTTGCCCTCTCCATCCAAATGAGTCTTACAGCCAGAGCCAACTGTAATGCCACAACCTTTGCACAACATTTTATAGCCATCTCTGATGCAGTGAATACAATATACCAAAATAACTCAGTTGATCTGATCGCATGACTGGTTTAGAGGGCATGACTCAATAGTTCATTTAAGATAATGAGAGGAGATTAGATTAGACAAGATGTAACTTTATTAAAAATAATCAAAAATGGTGTAAAATAAAAAATATTTTTATATAAAAAATATTGTAATTTAGTTTAATATAAAGAGAAGAAGAAGTTGCTTTCGGCTGCTCCCTGTTCGGGGTCGCCACAGCGGACGAACTGGTCCACACATCAACTTGGCAAATGTTTTACGCCGGATGCCCTTCCTGACACAACCCTCCCATTTTTCCGGGCTTGGGACCGGCACTGCATCCAGTGGCTGGGAATTGAACCCGAACCTTTCGCATGATAGGCGAGTAACCTACCACTGAGCCACCAATGCCTCAATATAAAGAGAAATAGTCTATAATATATTAACTAGTAGAAATAATAGTTATAATAAATGCAATTAATAAAATGAAATTTTATATATACAGGTGCATCTCAATAAATTATATATATATATAATTTATTGAGATGCACCTGTATATACTGTATATATATTCAGTATTATATAAACTATATATATAGTTTCCACTGTCCTAACCTCCCATGTTTCATATATGTGCTAACCACTAAGCCACCATGCCCCCCCCATATATATATATATATATATATATATATATATATATATATATATATATATATATATATATATATATATACACGGTAGTTAGCACATTTGCCTCACACCTCCAGGGTTGGGGGTTTGATTCCCACCTCCGCCATGTGTGTGTGGAGTTTGCATGTTCTCCCCGTGCCTCGGGGGTTTCCTCCCCCGGTCCAAAGACATGCATTGTAGGTTGATTGGCATCTCTAAATTGTCCGTAGTGTGTGATTGCGTGAGTGAATGAGAGTGTGTGTGTGTGTGCCCCATGATGGGTTGGCACTCCATCCAGGGTATATCCTGCCTTGATGCCCAATGACGCCTGAGATAGGCACAGGCTCCCCGTGACCCGAGAATAGGTCGGATAAGTGGTAGACAACGAATGAATGAATATATATATATATATATATATATATATATATATAAAACCCATAATTACAACACATGAGAAGAGATAGTGGAACAATGAACACACATTTATTCTAGGATTCATTGCTTAGCTCGGTGACTACATGCTGCACAACCATAACATTGTTGTAGATTTTATTACATTAGAATACACTTCAGAAGCGAGAGTGGTGTGATCTAAATGGATATCAATGGAGATTAAGTAGAAAAGAAGTAAAGATTTGGAGTGTAAAGAAGGACAGAATTTTTTTTAAAGATATGAGATATGTTCAAGTGAGATGGTGTGGATTGAAAGATGGGTTTAAATGGAAGATTATCTGTTCCCAGAGACTGCTGCCTAAAATACTTCAAAAATGCCTTTAGTCTTTAATGGATCAGCTTTGGTATTTTCATAAGGCTTTAAGTAAGGGAAGAGTTCCAGATGTCCTGCCTCAAGGTGAGTAAGAAATAGCCCTAGATAAGCATTGTGTATATTTTTTTTATCTCCAAGAGAGATTGAAGGTTTATTGTGCCAAATTTCATTTAATACTTTGACAGCTGCATGAGTCATGCCTGAAGGATCTGGAAAGTTTGGAAGCTATATCTGAAACTTTGCTATGAACAGGTAAACATAAGCCCTGAAACAGTTGACTGCTTTTGAATTAACAAATGTAATTGCAGAGCATAACCACCTTTGCTCCTTTCATGTTTCATGATCCATATGTGGTTTCATCTTGATAACTCCAAATATGACAATGGGAGATAGCAATGTGTGGTGGGATTTAATAGCCTAGAATTGTAATTAGAAGAAACTATTTTTGGATACAAGTCATTTTGATGCTCAGTACTCAGAAAAGAGAGTAGTGCATAGATACACTGCATTCTTGCACTTGTATATTTATATACTATTTTCATGTTCAATTTCAGTTGGAAAAATTATACTTCCTAACAATGGATATTTTACTTATATTCATCACATAAACATCAAGCAGTAAATACAACAAGACGTGTTATTTGAAGTTAGTAAACAGTTTTCTTTAAAAAAAAAAAAAAAGACAATTCACAGACTCGAATATGATATGCTTCAGGAGTAATCAGAGCGCTCACTGCATTACACACACACACACATCTCAAAACTCTGAAATGTTTGTCATGATTGCTCAAGTGAATATGATGCAAGCAGTGCGTAACCTAGTGTTCAAGGTGGGATGCTTCTTCAGAAGAAGCCTGGAAATGGATTTGAAATATCTTGTAGGCACCACTTACATACACAGCTTCAAACAAATAGAAAGATATAGGGCATGTGTATGTGTTTAGAGAGCAGCTAGTCTGAAAGTTTCAGCTTAGGGGTAATTTTTATAGTATAAGATTGGCACTTGGAATTGCCAGTTATAGAAATGAAATAAAAAAGAAGAATCTAGAAAATGGCATCACATTTTGCCAGAAAGGTGATTCTGGAACAGTCACATAGAAAGCCAGCAGATGGTATACAAGTCAAACATACAAAGAATACAAAGAAATTGTTGTGTGTGTGTGTGTGTGTGTGTGTGTGTGTGTGTGTGTGTGTGTGTGTGTGTGTGTGTGTGTGTGTGTGTGAGAGAGAGAAAGAGAGAGAGAGAGAGAGAGAGAGAGAGAGAGAGAGAGAGAGAGAGTGAGAGAGAGATAAATAGGTAGGAAGATAGAGCCAGCCTAGCAGCTATAATTATAGCATTAAAAAGTGAAGTAAATCACTTTGAATCACAGTTCACAAGGCAAAGTAAACGACTGAAACAAAATCTTAATATTCATAGCCAATTTTGTCATCTATATCCTGCTCCATAGTAATAACTCTACTCTGACAAGTCCTAAATCCCCAGTCCCTGCACCAAATCTAAAATGGAAATAAGAGAAGAAATATAGCCTCAAACTCTCTCTCTCTCTCACTCTCTCTCTCTCTCTCTCTCTCTCTTTTCTATTTATCTATCTATCTATCTATCTATCTATCTATCTATCTATCTATCTATCTATCTATCTATCTATCTATCTATCCCTCTCTCACTCGCTCACACAGACTCATATACACATACATATAAATGCCATGTCACAGCTTACTGCTACAAAGAGAAGACAAACAGGATTCATATATACTTTATGGAGATGTTAGCCATGCACAGCTTGTAACTTTTGCTACAGCTAAAATGCTTTGTTTGTGCATATGGTACTATAAAATGTCTGCAGAATTACCTCTCATATGTAAACTACCTCCATGGTGCATCATTTATGTATGCAATAAACTCAAAGCTGGTAGATTGAGTTTCACTCTTGCAAATACATTGCAAAGCCAATACATCCAAATAGCAATTAGTCCAATAACTATATCCATTATATCAAGTGTATTCTTGACCTTGGGTGCATTACATAATTTTAAGCTCGTAAAAATACATTTATGTCAGGGGATTTATTGACATGGCTTAGGTTGTTCATACTGAACTATGCCTTTGAGCCAAGCCTGTGAAGCTTATGCAAAGTTCAGACCCAGTTCTACACAAGCAAGTGAGGTGATGTACACATTACAAGCTTCATTGCACAGATCCTTTTTTTACTTATTTAAGATCTGTCTGTCTTGCCAATTCACAGGTCAGATTTGTGTTACATTAAAGCAGAAAATCTGATTTGTGTCCCTTTTAACCTGGTAATGCAAACATAGCTCCAGCTCAACAACTGAGACCCAGTTTTACACAATAGTACTAACATCAACCAGGCTGATCGGAAGGTTGTGAGCTCGAATCCCAGGTTCACCAAGCTGCCACTGCTGGGCCCCTAAGCAAGGCCCTTAACCCTTAATTGCTCAAATGTATGAAATGAGATAGAGGATATGTAAGGGTGTCTGCCAAATACCAGAAATAAATTTCAACTATTTGATCAGTAGTTTTTAAGAAACTTAATTAAAAGTTCTTTTCTAATTTCAGAGCCCAGGTTACTGGTGTTAGTTGACGAAACGTATTTGGGTCTCAGAAAAATGATAACGTAACTTGCAGAGGATTTGAGGTTAACACCCCAGATGTAGTGTTTGCTCTTGTCTTGCTCATTTTACTTTATTGTTTATTATACTATTTTACCCTCATCCAAGGTTATTAAGTTACACTTCTGTTTATTTTTGCATGTAAAATTATGGGATGTGGGGGGAGTTAATCATCTGTTTGGCCGTTCAAATGCTCAGATCAGCCCTGACTTCAACTCCTGGGTTTTATAAAAGCTTTGTGATTCAAGTTAAGTAGTGAAACTGTCTCCTGATTTGCTGCAAGATATTGCTTTCAGCCTGATTGATGGAATTAATTAAATTAATTAATTAAAATGGACACCAAGTATCTTTACATCCAAGAGAGATTGAGTGAAATTCTGTAGTTTATGGTGTCATTCTCCTCTCAAGATATTATTAAATGGTCAAATCACAGTTTCTTTATATGAGGTCTATATGCATCCCAGGCCTCAAACATCCTGCTGAAATCTCAGTGCAGTTAAATTTTTAATGCAGCTTCTTTTCATCTGCAAGTAACATATGCTGCCTGGCAGCTTGGTGCCCCCAAATGTACCCTACTGAGGAGAGTTCCTCTGCTCTTATTCTCCACCAGCTCCTTGCTCACCGAGCCAGCAGCTACCCCGACTCATGGCTCTCATGTCTCTTTAATTCAATCTTGACCTTTTATCACACACTTACTCCTATGGTATCAAGTCCCCTAAGCCCTGTAACAACAGCCCCCAAAGAACACTGGTTACTGAAATAACCCACTATCTCATCAGCACACCACACTTCCCCTGCATTAATCAAGTCTTTTAATCAATAAGTCATCTGCTTCTGATAATTAGGAGCTTTGTTAAATTCTAACTGGCCAGAGTCAGGGGTTTCATTCATTTTTTTTCTTCAATTACAGCAGCACAGAACCTGGGTTTCTTTATTTTCTTCACAATGCTGGCAGGATGATTCTACAGAACCTAATCATGTAGTCTGAAAGCACAGAGTACTCAAAACCATTATACCTTTTACATTTCATTCAGCCTTTAACACAGTTTCATATTTTCTTACATTCAAAGAAACTGTTTAGTCCAGGGTACATTATTACATCTTGCGAAGTAACTATTAAACTATTTGCTCATCATAAAAATAATAAGTGCTAAGAATAGTTTATAGTCTGCTAAGAACTGCTAAGAAATAAAAGGTATAAAATCTGATGCACTGGATATCCTAAATATAATCTGAATTATTTCAGGTTATTTGTCAGATTAATTGTACCAGACCTACACTGTATGATTTAACAGGATTTAATCATGATTTTGCCGTCAGCAATTTTTATTTATTTTTTTATTTTTTGCATTATGGCTTAATCATAGGTGAATCAGATCGTACACAAATGTGACGTGGCCTAGAAGGGTTTGAAAGTCATGAAAGTGACCAAAAGTCTGACGGCCACACCACCAGAGCTTCATAAATCATCTATAGAAATAGAAGAATCTGCCAGAAAAACATCCATCTCAGAAATGCACCACCAATCCATTTTTTTATGGTAGACTGGCTAGATATAAGCCACTCCTGGGTAAAAGGAATATGTCAGGCACTTAGGACTCTCAGAGCCTGAGTAAAAAAAAATTCTCTGGTGTGATGAGAAACTTTTTGGGCTGAACTCCAATTGCTACATTTAGCAAAACAGTGTACTGCTCATCAACTGGTAATACCATCTCTACAGTGAAGCATGGTAGTGATATCATGCTATGGGGTTGTTCTTCAGTAGCAGGGACAGGAGAACTACAGAATTAAAAGAAGGATGGATGAAGCCAAATACAGTGAGCTCTTTATAGAAAATCTGCTCCAGAGAATATGCAACCTAACACAACTTTGAGTAGAACAACAGAGGATTACAGCTAAAATTATGATGGACTGGCTTCGGGATAAGTCTCTGAATGTCTTTGAGTGGTCCAATCAATGCCTAGACTTGAACCCCACAAAACCTCTGTGGAAAGACTTAAAGATGGTAGTTCACAGATTCTCCACATCCAATTTGATGGAGCTTTAGAAGCTCTACCAGGAAGAATGGGAGAAATTGCCAAATCCTGGTATGTAATGCTTGTAGAGTCTTACCCAAGAAGACTCAAAGCTGTAACTGGTGCTACAAAGTATGAAATAAAAGGACTAAATACATATCTACATGAGAGATTTCAATGTTTGACTTTGCAAAATTTTAAAAAATGGTTTTGCTTTGTATTTATATTGTAGGTTATTGTGTGTAGATAAATGGACAAATACGTTAATGTTTACAAAATGAAAAGGGTGTCCCAATATTTTTTTTTTAATACACTGCATGTGCAAGATTTATAAAGTGTAGTTCAAAGTAATACAGACAATGCCAACTATATATAGTTTGTGGATGGCCTTCACTATGAGCTCATAAACAGATATATACTGTGTGTGCATGGAACTAGCACATTAGCACAATTTCTTTCTAAGTAGTTTAGAGGAAGTTGCTTCCCCTATTAAGGACAGAATTAGTTTGCCTCTTCAAATGTCTCTTTGCCTGTGCAGATGGTGTAGAGTTTGTTTTTTCTTCTGATTGGTCACAAGTGATTATGCTGACAAGATTAATCATGCCCAAAGAGTTAACTTATAAATTTCTGCTTCCAACTGCAAAAAAACAACTATGAGGCAAGAAAAGCATGATGATGTAAGGCACTTCCCTTACTGAAAACACACTATTAAGCAACAGTGAGCTTTCCAACACATTCACAATAATTCAATGATAGTGTCGGCTCTAAATAATCCACAAGTTTTCTATGCAATTGCTCCCTGATGCTTTTGCAGGACAAAGTGTCCCAGCATTTTGTTAAGCTTGTTAAACAAGTCACAAAGAAGTCACAATCTGGCCCTTATGCACTCTGCAGTTGTCATACTGGAACATGAAAATCGATGTTGTGTTCTGCTTGGTCATGAAGTACCTCCATGTAAATCCATGGCCACCTACGTGGGTTTTTATCACAGACCTAGAGCTGGTTGCTAGGCGACGCCCTCGTGCAGGTAATCAGGCTATACGCATTGTACCTGGCCTCACCTCTTTATAAGCCTTCTGAATGCCTCACTCTGTGTGCAGATGTAGAGCTGTTTCATGTAATAGAGCAGCTTCATGCTACTATGAGCTCTGATTTAAGGAAAGAAAAAGAAACTCAGAGTTAAGGAGAAAACAGATTATGGAAAAGAAAGAAAAAGGGTTCAGAATTATAGAGAAAGTAGGTTAAAGAAAAGAAAGAAAATTCTTAAAACTAGAAAAAAATGAACGTTAACAACAGAAATAGAAGGTTTGATTTTGGGATAAATAGTGGAGACTTTTAAAGTTAAGAACAATTTATTTTACTATCATTGGGTGCCTTTCAGTTCGGCCAGGGAGAAAGCCATTCTGTGTTGTCATTTCCCGCTTCACTGCGCCTCACACACATTTCTGACTATTCGATGTATCACACAAGCATCACTATCCTCAACTACCCTCACATGCACTGCCTCTGTAATGTGTTCTGTGGCTCAGAGGTAAATGTTGCGGAACAGCATACCAAAAGTTTTTGTTTTGCTCTCGGCAGAAGTGCTCTGTTTTGTTTTAAGCTGTTTGATGGTCAGTGTGCACCTCCTTTTCTGCCCTACACCCACACTTGGTTCTGTTAATGATATCATCCTTACAGGGACGCACTAAACTGTGCCTCTGTTCACAGCACATGCTGACCTACATAACAGATATATTGCTTTAGGTGTGCAGAGTGTTGACATTATATGCATATTACATTTCTTTTCTCATTTACTACTCAACCTTTGTTATTAGCTTCACCAGTTCTTTATTTCCATCTTGACTTTTTAGGCAGTATTTCTTCACATTGCCTTCAGCAACAATTGTGTAGGGACTATGCCAGACTACTCATTTCCCCTTTTTTAGAGACTTGCTGCCTCCTCTTGAGGGACAGACATCATTTCGGGAAACCAATACATGTAATCAGTTACAGTTTCCCAAAATGACGAAGAAAAAGCACCAATCTCTTCTATAATAAGTAAACTCTAAATGCAGAGCTAAAGAGAGTTTTTCTTTTATTCTTTTTACTGGTCATATTTTTAGACTTGTGTAAACTGTTGTCTTATTTTAAATGATTTATTTAAGAATTATTTTTATTCTTATATTAAAATGTAAATGAATGTGTAACTCAATAAAGCTCTCTAATTCACTCACTAGATTCACGGCTCTCTAAATTCAGAAGACTAAGAAGAAAAATGAAACCTGTACGTTTGTAAAATTGTTTCTTTTTTATTTCACTGTGACATTTCGAGTGGCGTGTCTAAAGGTAATGTGATCCAATTTTAGAAAGAAATATGTCTAAATGGCAGAAAGAATAACCCAGTGCAAGACTTGCAAGAACACAATTTTCTCACACAATGTCTGACATTGTTCTCTGCTTTTATGTAATTAGTCTAAGATCTGTGTTGTTGTCTCTGTTCCTCCAGTGTATAAGTGATTTAATGTGAATGACATACATTATTTAATTTGCCTGGAAAGTCACAGTATTAATTCTCAGCAAGCTTTATTATTCTTGATAGCTCTTTGCCTCCGAACTAATTTATATCTCCAACTGTGCTTTCATTAAATTATTATTTAGAAGCTGCATTCTAACTGTGCTTTCCTTACATTATTATTTGGTAGCTGCATAGACCAGAAGTAATGTTGAGTGACTTAAGAGAAATGCCCTCATCTAAAATATTTTTCCCTGTTTGCCCCATGTTTCATCTAGCTTTTCATCTCTGAAGTAGATAATCATTCTTCTCAGCTTCTCATCCTCAAAACTCTGCCTCAAAAACCTGACTGTTCCATGAGATAAAATTACAGGAATTATTACCTTTACGCAGAGTTTTACAACAGATCTGCGCTTTATCTTTAACCTTTTCATAACGATTTTCTTCACTCATATAACTAAAGGTGACCTTTTTTCAATTTTTACGGAAATGTCAAATCATATACAAAAAGAAAATTGTGTTTCTTTTTTTGTCAAATAAGTTTTGACAAAGATTTTGAAAATGGATTTGCAATCTTACATATTTGGTCTCTAATACATAGACAAAGAACACAATCAAAATTAGAAAAACAATAAAACAAATAAAATAAATAAAAAAAAAACATCACAAACCATCCCTTACAAGACCTGTTTACATTAAATATTAAGGTATGATGAAAAAAATCTTAAAACATTACTTTTAACAAATGATGCATTAGTCCATAGGGTTTGCATCATGGTAACAGAAAAAAGGGTGCCAGATTTTGTCAAACTGCTCAAATTTTCCATTCAAACAGTACCTAATTCATCCTAATCATCTCTCCAAGCCATAGCTTACATGTAGGAGCCTCCTTTTTATTCCAGAATAACAGTGGTAACTTCTTGGCTGTAGTTAAACTGTATGCAAGCAGATTGTGTTGTGCTCCTGATAATGGATGCATACGTTGAGAAAATGAAAAGTGCCAAATCTGGCTGCAATTTCACCCTAAAAATCTCTGAAAGCACATTAAAAATTCCATTACAATAACTCTGTATCTTGGAGCAAAAAACAAAACTATGGGACAAATCAGCATCTACTGAATTACATTTGTCACAAAGAGGTGAGACATTTTGG
The DNA here is from genome assembly GCA_033459395.1 of Hemibagrus guttatus. Classification (NCBI taxonomy): domain Eukaryota; kingdom Metazoa; phylum Chordata; class Actinopteri; order Siluriformes; family Bagridae; genus Hemibagrus; species Hemibagrus guttatus. The sequence continues at coordinate 16,512,278 of JAUCMX010000002.1, forward strand.
AAAATTCTATCTAGTTTCTTTTTTGAATAATGTAGTCTGTGAATGACTTTACACTGAGTAAGGTAGTGTCTAGAATTCATAGGATGTTCGTTAATATCCTTTAAACTCGTCTGCCACCTCTCAGAAAATTGGTTGTTTCTAATGTTTCTAAATGATCAGAATGTATTCAGTCACCACAGTCTTAATTGTTTTTAACTGCATGATGTTGCCAGGGGGGGGCACGGTGGCTTAGTGGTTAGCATGTTTGCCTCACACTTCCAGGGTTGGGGGTTCGATTCCCACCTCCACCATGTGTGTGTGGAGTTTGCATGTTCTCCCCATGCCTCGGGGGTTTCCTCCGGGTACTCCAGTTTCCTCCCCCAGTCCAAAGACATGCATGGTAGGTTGATTGGTATCTCTAAATTGTCCGTAGTGTGTGATTGCGTGAGTGAATAAGAGTGTGTGTGTGCCCTCCGATGGGTTGGCACTCCGTCCAGGGTGTATCCTGCCTTGATGCCCTATGACGCCTGAGATAGGCACAGGCTCCCCGTGACCCGAGTGTAGTTCGGATAAGCGGCAGACAATGAATGAATGATGTCGTCAGGTTTAATATTCATTCACTCATATAATATTACTTATCCATATGACTTATTTGTTTATTTAAGCTTCATGAGTGTTCTGTGTGTGCTCCTGCTGAGCCTCTGTTGTCAGGAGGAGTTAAATAACAACATCTCTGAATCACACTGAAGCAAATGGCTTCAGTGCAGAGGAACAGGCTGTTGATTTTTGGCCCTGTGCTTTTGGGAAGTGCTTTATGTTGGTTGTAAACAGGCTTTTAAGTTTTTAAGTGTCATGGTAGAAAAAAAAGTTTTGCGCAAAGTTGCTACAGCATCTAAAGAGCTTTTTCGAGGCTATTCAGTGAATGTCACTTTGAAAGCTGCTTGAAGGATATATTTGCAGGACATTTTTTTTCCATCATCTGTTTCCTGCCAGTATAAATGGAATCAACTTTAATGTTGAGTGACAACAAACTTGAAGAATAAGCATTATAAACAATGGGTGGAAATTGCAAAATAGATCTGCTTTAAAAAGGTTCTCATGCCTAGTAATCCAACAGGGAAACAACATGTGACCTAATTATAGCTTCTCATATTATTGTAGCTTTGCCTGACCTTGTCACTATAAATTTATATTTAATTTACCATGACAGTTGCTATAACAATGTTCCTTAATGGCTTTAATAACCTGAAAACCCTAACATTGAAACATTTTCTGGCACTGTGTTTAACTTGTTTTTTTGGGGTTTTTTTTACATGATATCAGGACCAAAAAAGTCATTAATTAAGCATTCTTACACATTTATAAGGATGATATAAATTAAGCTGAATTGTGAATATGTCTATGTTGAAAATATATTAAATTAAAGAAATAAAAATATCCTAGCAGATCTAGGACAGGGCCTACAATCAATCTTGATTGACAATGCAGCAGTTTTCACAGCGTTATTGGTAGCAATTTTAACCATTTAGCACTCAAACCTGTTACCCAATACTGCACAACTTTGTCTTAGTTCTAGACTATTTGCAGACATGCTTTAAGAGGCTGACTGACAAAATGAGAATTTGAGAGTATAATGGTGTCAGGTTTTGGGCTGTTTTGTTTTTGGACGCTAGAGATCCTCGGGAAGCCCCTGCGCCTGTGCAATTAGTGTATTGCTTTCACATGTGTCTCGTTCGGGTGTGGGTATTTAAGTCTCTTTGTTTCTCGGTTTCGGGTTTGGGATCTTTAATTGTCGTTAGTCGGCGTTAGAGGTTATGTGGCCGGCTTTTCGGGTGGGCCTTTGGTGCTGTCTCTGTTTTGTGCTCGGGCTTCGGGATCTGCCTTCTTCTCCTCGGGAGTCTCTCCTTCTCTTTGTTTTTGTTTCGAGTCCCAAGTTTCCCTCCCGAGTTTCCCTTTCGAGTTCCGAGTTCCGAGTTTCCCTTTCGAGCTTCCCTTTATGTTTTGTCCTTTTCATTGTATTTTCATCCCTCCGATGATGATCGGGGATCTGAGGAGCCCTATAAGGAGCACTAAAAGAGCACTAGATACCAAAAGCCTGACATAATGGTGTGTCTATTTTGAGTATGCCTAGTTATAATGTGGCCCCCAGCAGTAAGTGAGTGATTCAGCAGTTCTTATTTGCTAGAAAATTATCCTATATATAGTTTAAGAGAAAAAAGTTAATTAAAAATAAAAATGCATAAATATGCTCCATGCCAGTCAATGGTAATTTCCTCATGTTGAGTTAGTGCAATAAAGTCAGACAAACAAACTCAGACAAATGATTTAAAAAGAATAATTGTACTACCATATAGAAATATATTAATTATTTGTTGTCTGATGGTTAAGTTGTTATTTGAATGTAGAAGACTATTAATTTGTGAGAAATATCAGAGTTACCCATGAGGATAGTTTTACAGTGAAGATAAGAAAAGCAATGTTGGAAAAAAGGAAATATCAACAAGAGCTTTAACATGCTCAGAGTTTAAATATTTGTTTCACATCATTTTCATTACACTTTCCTAAAAACAAAATATCTACTTGAAAAAGAGTAAAGCAAGAGACAACCATGGCAAAGCAAGTCCAAACATCCGTTCTCTGAAATACTTATCCTGCACAGGGTTGAAGGGAGCCTACCCAGGGAACTCTGGGCACAAGGCAGGACACAATCGCACACAAGAAACCAGAGTACCAAGAGGAAATCCTGAAGAACATGTAAACTTTCAGAGCAGAGACAAATAAAAATGGTAAGAAAATTAAAATAAAATGCAGAGAACTATGAAAATTGAAAATTGATGGTGGCGCTAACTCTGAGTGCTCAAGGGAATAGAATGAACATAAAATGTTTCAACCTTGTCCTAAAAAACTTTGGGATAGATCATTTGGGATCACTCAAAAATTGTATTGTTTTCCAAGGAAACACACATGAAATTAGTCTGAATAGAAAATATAGCAAAAGAACAGGACATGCTGACATGTCAGAGTTAGAAATAATGATTTTGATGAATGTTTTCTTCAAACTTTGCCTTCATCAAAAAAACCCCACCTTTGCCGCAATTACAGCCTGGGCATTCTAGCTGTCAATTTTTCAAGATAATCTGATGAGATTTCACCCCATGCTTCCTGGAGCATCTCCCACAAGATGGATTGGCTGATGGAGTCTTCCTCCATAGCTGAAATCAAGCTGAAATATGCAAGTGATCCCAAACTTTTGAGCAGTAGTGTAAGTTATATATACAGAGCTGGACCTTTTGAATGGTCTTTTGGGGCGGACAGGTCAGATCACTCTACTGGTGATGAAAGCATGGATAAATTTCTCCAAGTATTGTGTAGGTGTGAAGCCTCTAATTTAAGCTATATTTTTCAGATATTAGAACAATGATCAACTGATTACTTTAACAAGGCTGATTATTTTATGTTTTAACATAACATAAGAGACTAAGAGTGTGGATTTGATCAGATAGCATTCTCGAGATGAGGTGTGCACCGATATCATAAAGTCTTTCTTTACTGCAGAACCATGCACATGGCAGGGCTTTAGGTGCCCCCTTTCTCCTCAAAGGCCATGGTGCCCTTTTGGAAACCTTTTTTTTCCCCCATTTGTTTTTAATTGGTAAAGGCCAGCCATCAATAGGCTGAAGAGGAAGTTGTAGGTCATCATGGGGTTGTTTCGTTATTGATCTGTGGGTGCAGCTTGTGTGAAGGACCCATTGGAAAATAAAAATGAAATGCACAACAACTGGCTTGTGTGTATCTGTACATTTGAAGAAGCAGCAGTAAGAAATTTCTTATCCATAAATGCCAATTTTAAATTAAAATATAAACAGTTATAATCTCTGATGTGACACAATATTTGTGCACTATTTGTGCACTTCATACAGAGTTGGCCTCATGTGTGCATATAAGTAGGAGCCAAACAACAGACAGTACAAAGAGCTCAGGTGGTTAAAATGGTTTCTGCCTTGAATCCCAGAAAAACTGGTAGGAAAACAGGAATACACCATGGATGTCCAGACCATTCAAACACTCTTTTACATATAAGACATATTAGTATGTGACACATGGAAAAACCCATAAAAACAGGAGGACATTTGAGACTCCACAATGACAGCAACCCATGTTCAGGATCCTCCATAGGACCCTTGAGACAACAACACTACCCACTGTGCCATCTATAATCATGTAATTCAATTTAAATAACTTCATATTTAATTACTGTACTTAAAGTTTGCTTTAGTGGAAAAAAAACCTTAAAATCAGGCATCAGTGCAGTTACTGTTCATGTGACTAACATTACCCAGAGGACTTAATAACAACAGGAGTTGACTTAATTAGTGTCTAAAAAAAATGCAACACAATAAAAGAAGTCAAATATTAGACTGATACGACAATCTGTAAAAGCATATGTTCCAAGCAGGGTGCAAAACAAGTACTTCTGCTGATACTTTGCATCAGTATATCACTGTCTTGCTAGAAGATTAAAACTTATTTCTTTTTAAATAGCATGTTTACAATTTATACTCCATTTTAATTTTAAAGCACTGTTTCCCTCTGCCACTGAGTCTCTTATGCAGCAGATACCAATGTATCTGATTATACAAACTTTACCACTTTATTCAGATTTACTTTAAATTGCATTTTGTTTATATACAAATATAAAACCAACTATGTTCTTTAATTGCAGGTACAAAGAAAATAAATAACTGTGTGGGTGAAACTGGTCAAATGTTCTGCAGCAGCAGATGGGAGTGTGATCGGGAAAACAAAACCGGCACACACCTCTAGCTAAAAGTACATAATTATATTGTTTTAATTAACATACTTAGCTTGTACATATTTATAAGTAGAATTCTTGACTAAGGCAAAAGTTTTGAGCCAGCTACAATGTTAAGATTATGTACTGTATATTTAAGATTATGTATTATGTCTTACTGGACGTCTTGTGCATGGATTTTTATGTTTTTACATAATTGCTCTATGGGATAAATACATTTAATTGGAAGTTAACTGAAATCACAATTTCTACAGTTTCTAGATTTCATAGGCTGGATACAAGGTTGGAAAATAAATTTGAACATTTAAACATTTTGAAATTATATTGTTTTTGTTGGTGTTGTTGTTGTTGTTTATTGACAAAACTGCAAAGATGGACGCTTTTAATATAAATATGGATTAATAAAGCATTTGTGTCCACTCTGAACACAGTCACCACTTTCAAATCTACTGAAACTCATTATTCCATCACAAAATGCCAGTTTTTAAAGACTTCAAGGAAAACACTTCCGTTGCTTGTGCCAATCCAGTCACTGTGGCTCAGTGGCTACTTCATTAAATGAATGTTTTTTAAAGATGCAGTGTAAACAAATGAACATGAATCTGATCACATTTATATGTTCATAAATTCATCAATTCTCGCACATTAAATTAATCTGAAGTGCGTGGTCACATCTTGTCAAAAGGATGTGTTCTACACAGTACGTCATACACATAGACATGATAGATGTCTCTGTACCTTCTCTTTCAAGCTGTGTTATAGAGTAATTTGTTGCTTGGCTACAGGATCTTGCTAATGATGGAGGAGCATTGCTTTGCAAAATATTATACAGCTGGAGACCCTTATAAAACTAATCTATTTTTTTATCTGCTATTCAATTTCTTTATACAGCAAGCGGATTATATTAGGGCTGCTTATTTAAGATTGATTTAAGAAATCAAGGTTTATGTACCCAAGGTTTATGTACCCAAGGTTTATGTACCCAAGGTTTATGTACCCAAGGTTTATGTGATGCAAGTATTTAAATGTATTTTTCTGTGATTTAACACTGTGCCTGGAATAAGAGTAATAAACATGTTACAATTTCCATGTTAGGTAATTAGCTTGTAATTAGACTGGTATTAGCAAATTTGGCATTTATGATTAATTTGATTCATTTACATTGATCATGCTAAGCTAATCATAAAGAGCAAAGATTCTGACATATTTATAGCTGAGTTTTCAAGATGGTAATTCAGGGCAGAGTTGACTGAGGCAAATAGTCTGCAAATAGTCTACACATGATGCACAAGCTGATGAAACAAACTACACATTTTCAGAAAGTATAGAACCCATTTGTGCCCCTAAAGAACCCTACAACAGTGTTTCCCTATTATTAGTCCCTATTAAAACATTTTAGCAATATCCCTTTAACCATTTTATCTAAGGATGCAGCTACTGTAGACTCAGGCACAGAGGCATGGAGCCAATGGTGTTTTAAAGAAGCAAATCTTTGACAATGGTGCAGGCAGGACAAAGAGTTCACAGCTGCATCTTTGATTTGCAAGTCAACCAGACACCTTATGAAATATAATTTCTATACACCACCCAACCCAACACACACACACTAACACACACACACACACACACACACACATATGACAAGGCTAAATGCAGGATGTAAGTGAACTAACCAGCAAATCAAAGTTTTTATTACTCTTATTTTTATTCTTATAAAGTCTTAGCCCTATGTGATGTATCCTTGCAGAGTACAGTACCAGAGATTCTACAATTCACTTTTGCTTTTACAGAAAGCTTTTTTTGTGTAAAGTTTCTAGCTGCCTTATAAATCTTCTAGTTTTCTTGAATAATTTAACTTCACAACACATCAGCTAAAAGTGATTGGTCACATTGAAAAATGTACTGCCCATTTGGCAGCCAGAGGAACTCTGTGCTTGTAACATTTTATTCATATGAGAAAAGGAAATGTAGAACATTGCTTTTATTAGGCTGCAAATAAGGGAAGGCAGAATGATATCTGAGAAAAAATATTGGCAGAAATGTAAAACTCTTGCTTATATAAACCATAAATGGGAATATTCTTGGTGGGGAGTTTGTATGGAAAGTAAAATATAAAACTTTAAATATTAAGCAGATGTCCTTATCTGCCCTGGAAGAGCACCAGATATGTATTTCTTAACACTTAAAATGTGTGCTCTGAATATGGTTCAATTCTTTATTTAATTACATTATAACATATGCAACTGACAGGTCCGTTTTAAAGGTCAATACTATTTCTATATTAATTTGTTATTTGAGGTTGAACATTGATTCCAATTCCATTTATGTTTACCAGATTGACCAATGTGAGATTGTGAGGGGAGACAAACTGGGCAATATGTAAGAAAATGTGATTCATCAGATCAGGCCACCTTCTTTCATTATTCTATAGTGCAGATCTGCTTAATATTCTCCAGCCCTTGACAGGTGACATCTCATGGTCATCCATGCACTGCTAAATATATTGACATTTTTGTGTTTCCTGGCCATTTGCCCACTTTATCCATATAAGAGAGCTACCCGATAGCCCTACACTAACACTTCCCAGATGGTATAATGGCATAATAATAGCATTAAACTAGTGATTTGTGCAATATATTGCACTCATATAACAATCACCATAAACTCCTGGTGGAACATCAACAGCCTAACAACTTGATTTGACTGAGCTCTAAATGTTATTCAGGCATATTTGCACTTCTTTGTAATTCATTTTGGACAAACAAGTTTGCTAAATGATATAAATGTTAATGACTGTAAATATTACTGATATGTAATGCTATAAAAGTGGTATACTTTTTATAGGCAACATATCACAGATATGAAATTTCGTATCCAATCTGCAGACACTGTATGGCCAAAAGTATGTGGACACCATTCACACCCATATGTTGGCCTTCTCTAAATATTTGGCAACAAAGTTGGAAGTAAATCTTGGAATCACATCTTTGAATGCTGTAGCATTTTACTACACAGAAACTAAGCAGCCCAAATCTGTTCTTGCATGACAAATCCCCTGCACACAAAAGGTACATAAAGACATTGTTTTCAGTTGGAATGGAAGAACTGCACAGAACCTTTGGGGTGAATTGGAACACAGACTGCAAGCCAATCATCAATGCCCACACTCACTAACACTCTTGTTACTGAATGAGCAGAAATCTCCATAGCCATGTTCCAAAATGCAGTGAAAAGCATTCCAAGAAGTGTGGAAGCTGTTAGAGCAGCAAAGGGGAAGCAACTCTGGAATGGGATGTTTGACAAGCAAAAATGAGTGTGATGATCTGGGCTCTACATACTTATGGCCACTTAGTGTATTAGTTCTACCCATTAGCACAACTGGAACCCATTTTTCCAAAAGCCAGCACATTTCAACTGGCCTACATTAACTTTACAAATGAGATGTGACTGTCAATGTATTGTTACAAGCGTGGAAACCAGAGCTGGTGGTTCAGAAAATTACATGCAATACTCTTGAAAGGGATGTTGCTTGTTTGTTTGTTACACTTATTAAACTTACGTTTGAATCATTGACCTGGGATATTTGATTGCAGCTGCCTGTTGTTTCACATGACCCCTGTAATGAACCTAAGACAAAACCTCAAAATCGATTTAATTTGCATCTCAGCAAAGCATGGCTTCCAGGAAAATTGGGGCACAACTTAATTTACACTGTGACCTAAAAGTGTCCCATAATATGGATTTTCATATTTTGCTTCACAATAGAACTACTTTGAGAATGGAAGGATCATCTGCAGTTAACCCTAACACTGATGAAGCAGCTTCTGTCACCCTTCTTCACCCACCTAGCTTAGCCAAAAGAGATATAACATTATTAAGTTAAGGAACTCATGAGACCATAAAAGGAATCAGAAACATTTTATTTATAGGAATTTATCAGTAAAACATGTTATTGTTATTTTCCTGAAAGGAAGAAAATAATATCAAATAAGCACACAATGACCTTTTGGCTTGGTGGTTAGCACGTTTGCTTCACACCTCCAGGTTCGATTCCCGCTTCCGCCATGTGTGTGTGTGTGTGTGTGTGTGTATGTGTGTGTGTGTGTGTGTGTGTGTGTGTGTGTGTTTGCATGTTCTCCCCGTGCCTCGGGGGTTTTCTCCGGGTGCTCCGGTTTCCTCCCCCGGTCCAAAGACATGCATTGTAGGTTGATTGGCATCTCTTAGTCTGTAGTGTGTGATTGCGTGAGTGAATGAGAGTGTGTGTGTGCTCTGCAATGGGTTGGCACTCCGTCCAGGGTGTATCCTGCCTTGATGCCCTCTGACGACTGAGATAGGCACAGGCTCCCCGTGACCCAAGAATAGATCGGATAAGCGGTAGAAAATGAATGAATGAATGACCTTTTTTATGTTTGACTTTTTAATTTTTCAATGTAACATTTTTCAATTTGGAGGTCCTTTAGCACACAGTCCAATTCCAAATATTTGTGACCACCTGACAACATGTTACGGGTGGCAGGCCCTGTGTTGGGCCACTAGGGGGGGTTTCCAGCAGGGGTTATGTTGTGTCATGTTATGTTGTGGTGTTTATGTCATGTGCTTGTTTTGGCCCCGCCTTATCCCTATTGTTTCTAGATTAATGTTCACCTGTTTCCAATGTTATTCCTAATTATGTTTTGTATTTATAGCGGCCTTTTGCCAGGGTTCGGGGCTGGTCTTTGTCATTAAACGTCTTTATGTTCCGTGTTAATGTGGCGTCATGTATGTTGTCTATGTCTGCTTTTGAGTTAATAAACCCCTGTCTCATGTCCATCTCCGCGCTGGGTCTGTTTCATCATGCTTTGGATACCGGAAACGTGACACAACAATAATGCACTAGCTAACATTATAGTGAAGCAAATCTAATAGAACTTCAATACAATTACATGCATAAGTGTTGATGTTTTACCATTTAAAGATGTATGGAGATAAAGTTGCAAAATCTACATAAAGTTAGGCTACTTTGGCACTTCTTCATACATCTTTGTGCTGGCAGAAAACAAGCAGAACATAGCTCCAGATGTGAATTCCGTTTAGCCCAAATGAACCGACATCTGCAGAGAGCATCTGAAACTACATTATCACAACCTTTTGTATACAATATGCAACTCTGTTCCAGAGGTGAGCATAGTAACTAAATACAAATGAACAAAAAAAACTTTTGGTAAAGTGAAAAAAAATAATAATAATAATAATAATGGCAAAAAATATTGAATAAGCAATGTGTTATTTGTTACAATGGATGATATTCAAATTTCAGGACAAAGGTGCTGATAATGACAAAACAGGTTATAGCTGGTGATATAAGAAAATAATCCACTGCAGGTTGGTGTTGTTATGGGTAGCAGGGCTGAGGTTGGACCACTAGGGGGCTCTTAGCAGGGGTTTGTCCTGTCTGTTTGTGTTTGTGTTTACGTTGGCCATGTGTCAGTTAAGCCCTGCCCTAGCCTAATGTGTCTTGATTGATGCTCACCTGTTCGTAATGTTTCATGATTATGTTTCCTATTTATAGTCCTGTCTTTGTCTGTATCATTTGCTAGTCCTCATCCGTGTATAGGCCGATGTAGTGTCGCGGTTTCTGTTTCATGTTTTCTGTTCTGTGTTTTATGTTAATAAACCCCATGTCCACGTCAAGCTTCGCGTTTGGGTCTGTTATATCCTGCCGGACACTACCGGCCGTAACAGGTGTGTTGTGGCCTGGCTTTTATCACCACTTTTATTGCCACATTACAACAAAAACAATACCACAACAATAGCCTCAGAAAATCAGAAATGGACTTTCATTGCAAGCACTCCTTCTCAAGTGACAGTAAAGATAACATTGCATCTATGCTACATGATGATTGTGGTTCCAGTGGCCTTAGTCCATGCACATCTTTTCAGAATGTCACTACGCACCGATAATCTATTTCAGTGTATAAAATCTACTGATAGCCAAATGAAAGAAAAGCAATAGAATGCAGAGCAGCATAGTGTCTGATTTTACAGGACAGCCAGAAAAAAGGATTAAAAACATTCCTGCATATGTGGTGGCTAAGTTCTAGTTAAATTCAATTGTTTAATTAACTTGTTTAGTGTTTTGTTTAAATTCATTATTACTTAAAAACATTATTACTTATTCATTATAAATATTATTTTAACGGCTGCAGGAAATAGCCCAAAGGCTTCTATATACAGTAGGCCCACTGTGGTTCATGATTTATTTTCATATATAAAAAGTGTTTTAAAAACACCTCCCACTGATTTTTTCACAAGCTGCACCCTGCACATGCGTTTAATAAGGTAACAGCGATTGATAATGATACATGTAGTACAATGTAAGAAAATCATATGTGATCATACTAAATGAATCTAAATTCATTATTATCTGGATGTATAAATATTATATGGATGAATAAATGGCTCTAGTCGATGAAGATCTTTTTATATTTTATGTTATATAGTTGTTTGCCTCACACCTCCAGGGTTGAGGGTTCAATTCCCGCCTCCGCCATGTGTGTGTGGAGTTTGCATGTTCTCCCCGTGCCTCGGGGGTTTCCTCCGGGTACTCCGATTTCCTCCCCCGGTCCAAAGACATGCATTGTAGGTTGATTGCCATCTCTAAATTGTCCATAGTGTGTGATTGCGTGAGTGAAGGACACCAGAAACAAAATTGTATACCTGCACCAGGCTGGAAAGACTGAATCTGCAATAGGTAAGCAGCTTGGTGTGAAGAAATCAACTGTGGGAGCAATTATTAGAAAATGGAAGACATACAAGACCACTGATAATCTCCCTCGATCTGGGGCTCCACGCAAGATCTCACCACGTGGGGTCAAAATGATCACAAGAACGGTGAGCAAAAATCCCAGAACATGTACATGTAAAGAACTGCTTTACATGTACAGTGGGGCAAAAAAGTATTTAGTCAGCCACCAATTGTGCAAGTTCTGCCACTTAAAAAGATGAGAGAGGCCTGTAATTTTCATCATAGGTACACTTCAACTATGAGAGACAGAATGAGAAAAAAAAAATCCAGAAAATCTCATTGTCTGATTTTTAAAGAATTTATTTGCAAATTATGGTGGAAAATAAGTATTTGGTCACCTACAAAAAAGCAAGATTTCTGGCTCTCACAGACCTGTAACTTCTTCTTTAAGAGGTTCCTCTGTCCTCCACTCGTTACCTGTATTAATGGCACCTGTTTGAACTCATTATCAATATAAAAGACACCTGTCCACAACCTCAAACAGTCAGACTCCAAACTCCATTATGGCCAAGACCAAAGAGCTGTCAAAGGACACCAGAAACAAAATTGTAGACCTGCACCAGGCTGGGAAGACTGAATCTGCAATAGGTAAGCAGCTTGGTGTGAAGAAATCAACTGTGGGAGCAATTATTAGAAAATGGAAGACATACAAGACCACTGATAATCTCCCTCGATCTGGGGCTCCACGCAAGATCTCACCACGTGGGGTCAAAATGATCACAAGAACGGTGAGCAAAAATCCCAGAACCACACGGGGGGACCTAGTGAATGACCTGTAGAGAGCTGGGACCAAAGTAACAAAGGCTACCATCAGTAACACACTACGCCGCCAGGGACTCAAATCCTGCAGTGCCAGACGTGTCCCCCTGCTTAAGCCAGTACATGTCCGGGCCCATCTGAAGTTTGTTAGAGAGCATTTGGATGATCCAGAAGAGGATTGGGAGAATGTCATATGGTCAGATAGAACTTTTTGGTAAAAACTCAACTTGTCGTGTTTGGAGGAGAAAGAATGCTGAGTTGCATCCAAAGAACACCATACCTACTGTGAAGCATGGGGGTGGAAACATCATGCTTTGGGGCTGTTTTTCTGCAAAGGGACCAGGACGACTGATCCGTGTAAAGGAAAGAATGAATGGGGCCATGTATCGTGAGATTTTGAGTAAAAACCTCCAGTCTCCAGATCTCAACCCCATAGAAAATCTTTGGAGGGAGTTGAAAATCCGTGTTGCCCAGCGACAGCCCCAAAACATCACTGCTCTAGAGGAGATCTGCATGGAGGAATGGGCCAAACTACCAGAAACAGTGTGTAAAAACCTTGTGGCGACTTACAGAAAACGTTTGACCTCTGTCATTGCCAACAAAGGGTATATAATAAAGTATTGAGATGAACTTTTGTTATTGACCAAATACTTATTTTCCACCATAACTTGCAAATAAATTCTTTAAAAATCAGACAATGTGATTTTCTGGATTTTTTTTTCTCATTCTGTCTCTCATAGTTGAAGTGTACCTATGATGAAAATTACAGGCCTCTCTCATCTTTTTAAGTGGGAGAACTTGCACAATTGGTGGCTGACTAAATACTTTTTTGCCCCACTGTATTTAGATAGTTTATGATAGTTATTTAGATGTATTTAGATAGTTTATGATAGTTTCTGATGCCTTATCGTTTTCATAGAAAACATAATTTTCTAAATTCACAGCCTAGGTTATTGGTGTTAATGATTATGTTAAATAAGTTAAACTATTATTAGCCCTATGAATGAATGTATGAATACTTGTCTGCAGCTTTATATTGTGCTTGAAGGCTGTCCGTGGGGATGGCTGTGCAGAAATGAAAAATAAAATAGATTTAAACAAAACATATGGCATAGAGCCTACACTTCATCATTACAATATTATTAAATATTATATTTCACTGACAAGCATGATTGTAAAAGATGCCCATCAGACATTTTAACTGCATCCCCAATCAAGACAGATGAAATCCGGCAATGGTTTCTATTCATTTAATCCTTTTCTCATGAGACTCTGATGAGCATTACCTCCATCTTCTTGAAGTCTATTAAATTGCACTACACAGTGTGGGTGATGGATCTACCTACCTTGCCTGCCCTACATATATAGTATGTATATGTATATATGTATATTGTATGGAGTCTATCCACGAAGCAGTCATGGCAGATGACACAGAGTGGACGACAGATCTATGTAGAAATAGAAAAATAACACAAAATGCCACAGACATAAATAAATTGGTCATTTTGAAGCAATTTAAATTGGCAGCCCTAGCATGAGAGCAATGTAAGTGGCCTTGAATATTTAGAGCAGTCTTAGCAGATATTCTTTTTTAGACCACAGGTTTGGTATCTTTAGAGTTGTACCCCATTCTCAGGCAAGAGATAAACAGCGAAAGGATTATGCACTGCTGGTCTGATTTCATCTCTCATAAATTAGAGCCTGGGGCATGGAGCACAGATCGCTGTCACACACCTGATGTGTTCTTGCTTCATTTGCAGGGTGCTCATTTTGATTTCAGAGCAGCTGGTGCTGTGGATTATGCTATATTAGCTTATTAAATAAAAATTGACGGGTTAGATTGAGACGCACAGACATCTAAATTGTAAATTGTCAAAAGGTTTCAAAAATTCAAATTATGAATTTCTTTTGATAACATGCCACACTTCAATAAAACCATATAAAATGCATAAAAACCTACAACAACTCAGCCTTATTGTTTTATGTCTTTCTGTGTTATCCTAATAGCATTGGTCTCATGTCCTAATAAATGTACATTCAAGCTTCAGTGGAAATCATCTAGAAATATAGCATATGGCCAAAAGTATATACTCACCTTAAATCAAGGCGTGAATGCTATCTTTCTGGAAGGATTTTCCATTAGACTGAACTTCAGGTATTGAAGTCTGATCACAAATGATGCTCTATTCATCAAAGCTCTGATGTGGGCAACTCATCAGTTCTCTGTGCAGGCCAGGAGAGTTCATCCATATCACTATATATTGTTTCTATAAGGGAATGTGTGACACTCTTTGTACACAAGTAGTGTCATGCTAAAGCTGAACAAAATAGTAATGATGCTGTTTGGCCTACACATGGAAAAACATCTCCAGACAATTATTCCTCCTCCACATTTACATTAGGCATTGCACATTACACATCCATTAACCCCAGAATCGTCCAACAGATTGCCCAAAAGTAAAGCGTGACACACAGTAATATTAGACTTAGGCTTTTTATAAGACTAATTAGCCAGAGAAACCCTTGTTGTTTAGCTCCAGACAAAAAGTTCATGTGCTGACAGTGCTGCTATATGAGTTTTGGAACTCATAATGGTTTCTCCAAGGCCAGAAGATTTTTCTACTCTGTTCTAGCATTCTGCTGTCCAATTATCTTAGTTTTCATAGCTGCACAAGCTTTGTTCCTTTCATTTTACAATTTTGCTTGTTTTCATTTCATCAGGTGGTTGATCACAGCCAAATTTGAACAGAGTTATACAAAAGGTGCAAACCTGTGAGGTATGTGTGTATTTTCTTTTCTATTTATTTCTGTTTCTAATGTTCTATAACACAGGTTTAAACACAATTCAGCTTCAGGAATCTAGTGTACTTTAAGTAGCATAATACTTCAAATACTTCAAGAGGCTTAATAATATTTTGATAATGTATACAAAGCATATGTGGCATTGTCAGTGTATTTTAAGGTCATGTAAATAGAGTGATTAATCAAGACTCCAGAATGGTGAAATATCCCTTAAATCAAGATCCAGCCCCAACAAGATATATTCTTCTGGCTTTAGTGTCTTTGACATTTTTTATTTTTTTTCATTTGAAAATATTTCATTGAAATGCATCCGGTTGCCTCATGTGATTTTTTATTGGCACAAACCATGAGGTATTCAACCCAATCCATGCTGATGTACAACTTCAGGGCTGTTGCCTAAAATTTCATCATTATTGTGGACAAAACATTTTTAAGCAGACATTCATAGGTTTGGAAATAAAATGTTCTTCACTACCTGTCATATTTGTCAGATAACTAGTGATATATTAACCAGTGACATATTCACTTTTTAGACATTTGTACTGGCAGTTCTCAAGTTTAAACAATAATCTGTAAAGTTCCAGAAGTGCACTGGTTATCCAAGTGAAGTATGGTATTTATCTGTATGACAGCTCCTTTAGGCAATAAATCAAACAATTGTTCACATACTATCATATTATTACACACACTTCTAAACTGGTGGCAAAAGCAGCCAATCTGCCTAAGGATTTATAAAACCTTGCTAACCCTGAATAACCAAGTATCAATCAAGTTATTGGATATCTGTTAAGTCCAAAACATTACATAAGCCTAGGCTGAAGATATTCACACCACATTTTTTAACTACACGCATTTTGTGTTAACATATATAAGTGGGTCAAAATGCCAAAAGGCTTTGCCCTGGTGATCAAAGTGACTTAGTGAAATCTGCAACTTCAGTCTGGCTTTTTATGCCAGCCTTGGAGTAAGAACTTCCTCCTTGCATGCCAGCCTTTCAAACAGGACTCTCTTAATGGTGAACATAAATATAATATATGGCCAAAAGTATGTGAACACCTGACCATCACATCCAAATTTATTCCTTCCTTTAAAATGTTGCTACAAAATTCTAAGCACATAATTTTATAGGGCACCTTTATTTGCTGTAGCATTACAGTTTTCCTAAACTGGAACTAAGAGGTACAAATCTGCTCCAGCATGACAATGTCCCTGTGCACAAAGCCAGCTTCAGGAAGACATGATCTGCCAAGTTGAAAGGACTCGATTGATCTACACAGGTAATCTGAACATCTTTGATATGAACTGCAATGCTGCCTGCACACCAGGCCTGTGTCTGAGTCTGACCTCATTAATGCTCTTGTGGCTGAATGAACATATCATTTGCAGAATTTGTCAAATGCCATTTTACAGAGCAACTTAGATTTACCTCATTTATACTAAACTTAGTGATCCTGGGAACTTACAATTTTCTAATCAGTAATCCAACATCTTAACTGAGCTACCACTGCCTTCATCTACCTACACTGCATCCCAAAAGCTATGCTCCAAAATCAAATGAAAGCCTTCTCCAGAACAGTGGAGGCTATTGTAACAACAATGGCGACTAAATCTGGAATGGGATGTTCAAAAAGTATAGGAAGTTGTCTTGGGGTTCAGATGAAAATTTGCTCATCCCTGGGAGTTGTGCCTCTTTCCTGAATGTTGCAGTGTCTGTTTGATCCCAGTATTTTTATATTTGCATACAATCATTTTTACAGATGCTCGGGGGATCTTCAGTTGTTTGGGAATTGCTTTTTTTCTGAGGTCTCAGCTGAGTTGCTTGGATATTTCTATTGTAATAATGGCAAAAGACACTGAAGGTACTCTAAAGATAGGCCCCTTACAGGCACAGGTTCACTTCAGAGTAACTTCTAGTTATGACAGTTATGACAGCCAATCAGAAACATCCAAAAATCATTACATCAATTTTAGTAATTTTTAAAGAGACAATCTGGTATACAGTGGATATAAAAAAGTTTACACACCCCTGTGAAAAATTGTAGGTTTTGATTTAAAAAGAACTGAAAAAATGTGTCTCTAATCTATTGTTCTGCTGTAAAATTACATCTTATGTGGATAAAGTAGTAGAATAAATATCTTAAGCCTAGGCATTTCACTTTCACAACAAAGTTTTGAAATAAAATGAATGAATAAAATGACCAAATAAAAATAATGGGAAATTATTCAACAGAATACCCCTAATTAATTACGAAACAATTCTTACTAAGAGTAAACAGTCGAATAAAGAGACAAGGATGAGCTTTATGTTTGTACCTCATTTAAAGTGACTGATGTGGATTACTCATTTCCAATTGTAAATGTATAAATCAAATTTTAAATGTAATAAATTTAATAGAACAATGACATTTGGCAGTTTGTCTCATCAGTAAATTAATAAAATTGAAGTTGCTTTTAGACATTCAGTGTATCATGCCTTTTCTTGATGTCAGTATGGAATCTTTAAATGCAGATTTTTAGCTTTTTTTACTCTTGGGGATAATTAGAAGATAAAATTGGCCTTTTGCTGTGGTTGGGAATGATAAATTACTATCATTTGTAGTTCTTGGTAAAGAATCAGTTTTATATTGGCTCAAGCAACAGAAAATAGTTGCAATCTCACTGGTTCTTGCTCTGAGGGAATGATGAGGTCAACAACCTTTACTAAGAAGAAGTTTTCCCTTCTTTACACAGCATGTCCCAAATTTGTAATCACTTGGATGAAGTTAATTATTCAGCGTTCAGCTCAGTGGTGCTCTAAGAGTGCATTAGGCACAGTTCTATGATCTGTGGACAGAAACTTGCTTGAACCTTTTTATATGAAATCATGTAAGAACATGTGCCAATTCAAATGCTCTTATTTGTCTTTCAAATTCTTATAAAAAATAGAAAATTTATGTACACATGCAAACACCATAAATGCAAGGTCAGCAGGTTTGAAAAATCTGGTCAACATCCCATATTATATATCCAGAAAGAGAACAGAATTTGTCATTTACCTTATTCTAATATTTCTACACTCTTCTCTGCAAAACAGAATCACAATAAACATTTGAATATAGGCAAATCTGTTTAATGTTTCTCATTATGAAAATATATAGTCGTAGGATTAAATGTAGTATAATTTAACTGTACTCGTAGATTAATTCAAATGTTTCATATTAAAACTAATGATAATTTCTTACTGTTATTTATAATAAGTTCTAAAAAATAAAAACATTTACAATTGTATAAGATTTTTAAACTTGGAATTGGTCTAAATGTTTAGCAATATGCTTAATTATTGCATAATTAGTTTATAGCTTTCACTTGAAATATTACATTTCAAAATATTTTCCCTTGCCAAGTTGTCATTTGCAGTAATGTGCAAGTGACACTGTTTTATTGCTTAACCCTCATCTAGAAGTCTCTTTTGCTGTGTTTTCTAGCTGGTAAATGTCAGACATGTCCATCTGCTCATGATATTTTGTGCTAAACTCTGGCCTGAGCCGTCTGATCGCATGAACGATTCCCTAGGCCCCCACACAGGTCCATATGCCCACCAGTGTGCTCTGAACATGCAAGCTTTGCCAGGGGCAACAGGCAGGTGAAGAAGTGCTATGTCACAGAGAGAGCACTCATCTGTTTATCTTTTTATTACAGTTATTGACTGCAGCCCTCACTGCTGTAAGACAACCGCTTTTTAAAGCTTTTTCTAAAGAAATTCTGACAACAATTCCAAAGGTGTGCATCATTACAAATGTGGTACATGTACACATTAATATTATGGCCATCACTTGACATGGCTTTTTATTAAAATTTGTATGCATATTTCTACCTTGCACTGAAAAGTACAAATGTGAACAGATTTTGTATGTAAATAGTAGTTATATGAGATTGTATGAATGTAGAAAACATAATCAATAATTGCTGTAATTTCAGGTACAAGACCATATGCATTTAATTTTCACCACAATTTAATTACCATGCTAATTCTAAGATAATTGCTACCTACAATAAATGGCGAGGCTTGCTAGCAAAGTACCTAATACAAATGCTCTAATATTGTGGTATGATGATGATGATGATGATGATGATGATGATGATGATGATGATGATGATGATGATTATGACCACAAATAACTATTGCAAAAGATGGGATTCCAAATATTTTATTGTATACATAGCTTAGTATATCACTAATTATACAAAACTTAACTACCAGTGCACCAAGTTGATTGTTCAAGTGGAGTTCCACTGGGATGTTTCACTCCACTCGATTGTGTTCAACAACATAAGATTACACTTCCTAACTCAAAACAGTTACTACAGTAGTGTTAGAGACATCATTACCAATATCAATATTAATTTCTTTTTTTAAATAACTTTTGTATAAAAGCAATATCACACTCTATACTAAAAATCAGCAGGGTTGAGAATAGCTGTAGCACTCAAATTTCAGTCAAATCAGAGCCTTGGTAATATTCAGTATATCTGCACTATTGCTTAATTAACTCCAGTACTTAACTTATAATGCATTGGCTCTGCATTGCCAATGAATTTGACCATTTTATTATTATCACAAGGACTGGAAATCCAATTAATCCTCTTTCAACTTTTTTAATGTAATATTATAGGTGTTTAATCCTGTATCATATGTCAATTGGCTGATAGTATTTTATTTTCCAGTATGTTGTTAGTCTGTAATTATGGATTGTGTTAACACTGGGTATAAAAGCCACAGCACAATGTTAATACAATATAATACTTAAAATGCAAACTTTTCTTGTGCATATTGATATTTGAAATTTAATTTTGCAATAAATTTACATGAGGTTTTCTCTTAGACAGCTCACGCTTGTGTGATGATTTAAAATGAGTGAAGACGGTGTCGAGAGACGCTACACTGGGAAATAACCAGAAATGAAATGGAAGACGAGCTGTCAGGAATCTTCATCATCAAATTTGAAAGAAGACATCTGTCTGTGAAATAGGAAGCTAGGTAACAAAGTTTCCAAGAATTGAACTGTCTAACCACAAGTGATAACTGTGTAGCCATCAGTGACAATAGCAAACCTTATATCACTAATGATTTCAAGTCTGCAAAACCTGAATGAAATAACTGTACTCAGCTTTTCACTTTCTAGGAATAACTGAACATTTCCTTTGGGCACATGCTGAAGTTTGCCATGTGGCTGTTATGTAAATCTGCTTCAAATACGATGGAGTAGAATGCTTCCAGCATCCTCTAGTGGAAACGTTCTAAAAACACACACAAACGCAATGCAAAAACTTTCTGAAAGATTTTTTTTTCACTAGAATATCCATAAAAGGTGATGCTTGTAAAAGCTTTTATTGTTTACAAAGAAAGAAAGAAAGAAAGAAAGAAAGAAAGAAAGAAAGAAAGAAAGAAAGAAAGAAAGAAAGAAAGAAAGAAAGAATGAAAAGAAAAGAAAAGAAAAAACAACCTACTAGCCATATCACAATGTTATATAAAATACATGTGCATTTAATTTGAGAAGATCAGCTTAGTACATTACAACATCTTGGCCATTACACTCCTTCTGCTTATCAAAAACATTTGTTAGATGGTTAGAGATTGAGTCAGACTGGTCAGGATTTATTTAAAATTTCTGTTCTTATATAAGCTGAACGGTTTTTTTTTGTTTGTTTTGTTTTTGTTTTGTTTTTGGGTTTTTTTCGGCATGCTAATATAAAAAGTAAAGTGTGCCTGAGACTTGCATTAATATTTCTAACACAATTGAAAGCAACATTTCACATATTTGTATTCTTTTGTAGTAGCAGATTTGGCAAACATTTAGCCATAACATCACAGAAAGAGCAGCTAAAGTAAGTGCTCAATACTTACATTGAGTATGGTGTTAAAAGACTGACATTTTCCCATAATGCGTGTATTAGATGCCCTCTGATGTGTATATACAGGAGGAAACCGTGAAGGTACATATAAAAAACACACATTTACATTTTCCCAATGTACTATACACTGTACGGAATACGGTATACTCCATGATTATCTGCAAAAGAAGAACAAAAGTAAAAATTCTCATTCTTTTTTCTTTACTCATAGTGATTTTCAGATATTGACTGATGAGGTCATTTTGAAAGCACAGCCCTGTTACCCAAAGCAGTTCTGTGATACTCATTTAAGAGCATAAATGTCTCTGTTCAGTAGTTGTGAAGAGCATTTAACCTTAACTGAACTTTAAAGATCAATGATGACTGTTTAAAAGAATCATGAAGCCTTTTTTTCACCTTTTTAACTGAACTATGTTTATTGTATTGCAAATAAAATCATCAACATGTTTAATATCTTGAAGACATGAGGGAGACATAGAGCACGATGGTGACAGAAAGCAATAGTGGCAAAGAACAATGCTTCAAATGTTACACACTTATTGTTAAGACAGATAAACTAAAATGACTATTTGGCAAAAAATAAAAAGAATAACCTCTTCAATTACGGTTAAGTTTGATGCCAAGAAGTTCTGACATCATAAGCTATTGTGGAGTAGTTACATTTGCTTGATTAGAAAGTAGACATTCCATAATAAGGAGAGATGATGCAACCCTACAAATCATTGCCTTCACTGATAGACAAGGGTAGAGGTGCTGCAAATTTTCAGTGATGTATCACACACAAACAGGCTTATCTTTTCTTGTGGCCTTGCAATTGCAAGGGGAAAGCACTCCGACACGTTATTGAAAAATTCTTAGGATTCCCAGACAGACAGAACTTACTGCATGCTGTGAGAGAGAAATAGGATGGATACTGGAATGAACAACAGTTCAAGTATGATGTTTTATTTGTGGGTAAAAAATGCAATCATGAGCAAATTGCTGTGCTGTAAGACACAATAAAATTGAAGCAACTTCAGGGTTGTTAACAGCATTACACAAGCCTGTTGATAATAAATTTTAACTTAATTAACAGAGCATCATATCTTTTCTTTCTTATTTAAACATTTGGAGCTAGTTCCTACATGGTTTGAAACATCAGAACATCAAATTTCGAGTTCGATTTTAGACTATTGGGTTAGTTCTAAATTAGCATTGAGCTAGTTTTCTTAACCTTCTTTTTCTTAGGATTTCTATAACTCTACCACATTCACATCATCGTCAGTTACATTTCATATTCTTACAGTTTTATCCATACATCTATTCATATTCTGTACTGCTTATCTTACAAAGGGTCATGGGACACACACACACACACACACACACACACACACACACACACACAAAAAAAAAAAACCCAAAGAATTTAGAGATGCCAATCATCAACACATATCTTTGACCCAGGGAGGAAACCATGGGGAGAGCCTGCAAACTCCATGGACACAGGGCAGAGGCCATAATCAAACCTGCAGCCCTATACAGTGGGGCAAAAAAGTATTTAGTCAGCCACCAATTGTGCAAGTTCTCCCACTTAAAAAGATGAGAGAGGCGTGTAATTTTCATCATAGGTACACTTCAACTATGAGAGACAGAATGAGAAAAAAAAATCCAGAAAATTACATTGTCTGATTTTTAAAGAATTTATTTGCAAGTTATGGAGGAAAATAAGTATTTGGTCAATAACAAAAGTTCATCTCAATACTTTGTTATATACCCTTTGTTGGCAATGACAGAGGTCAAACGTTTTCTGTAAGTCGCCACAAGGTTTTTACACACTGTTTCTGGTAGTTTGGCCCATTCCTCCATGCAGATCTCCTCTAGAGCAGTGATGTTTTGGGGCTGTCGCTGGGCAACACGGATTTTCAACTCCCTCCAAAGATTTTCTATGGGGTTGAGATCTGGAGACTGGCTAGGCCACTCCAGGACCTTGAAATGCTTCTTACGAAGCCAGTCCTTCGTTGCCCGGGCTGTGTGTTTGGGATCATTGTCATGCTGAAAGAGCCAGCCACGTTTCATCTTCAATGCCCTTGCTGATGGAAGGAGGTTTTTACTCAAAATCTCACAATACATGGCCCCATTCATTCTTTCCTTTACACGGATCAGTCGTCCTGGTCCCTTTGCAGAAAAACAGCCCCAAAGCATGATGTTTCCACCCCAATGCTTCACAGTAGGTATGGTGTTCTTTGGATGCAACTCAGCATTATTTCTTCTCCAAACACGACAAGTTTAGTTTTTACCAAAAAGTTCTATTTTGGTTTCATCTGACCATATGACATTCTCCCAATCCTCTTCTGGATCATCCAAATGCTCTCTAACAAACTTCAGACGGGCCCGGACATGTACTGGCTTAAGCAGGGGGACATGTCTGGCACTGCAGGATTTGAGTCCCTGGCGGCATAGTGTGTTACTGATGGTAGCCTTTGTTACTTTGGTCCCAGCTCTCTGCAGGTCATTCACTAGGTCCCCCCGTGTGGTTCTGGGATTTTTGCTCACCGTTCTTGTGATCATTTTGACCCCACGGGGTGAGATCTTGCGTGGAGCCCCAGATCGAGGGAGATTATCAGTGGTCTTGTATGTCTTCCATTTTCTAATAATTGCTCCCACAGTTGATTTCTTCACACCAAGCTGCTTACCTATTGCAGATTCAGTCTTCCCAGCCTGGTGCAGGTCTACAATTTTGTTTCTGGTGTCCTTTGACAGCTCTT
This sequence comes from Hemibagrus guttatus, assembly GCA_033459395.1. Classification (NCBI taxonomy): domain Eukaryota; kingdom Metazoa; phylum Chordata; class Actinopteri; order Siluriformes; family Bagridae; genus Hemibagrus; species Hemibagrus guttatus. The sequence goes on from JAUCMX010000002.1 coordinate 16,536,051, forward strand.
TGGTCTTGGCCATAATGGAGTTTGGAGTCTGACTGTTTGAGGTTGTGGACAGGTGTCTTTTATACTGATAACGAGTTCAAACAGGTGCCATTAATACAGGTAACGAGTGGAGGACAGAGGAACCTCTTAAAGAAAAAGTTACAGGTCTGTGAGAGCCAGAAATCTAGCTTTTTTGTAGGTGACCAAATACTTATTTTCCACCATAATTTGCAAATAAATTCTTTAAAAATCAGACAATGAGATTTTCTGGATTTTTTTTTTCTCATTCTGTCTCTCATAGTTGAAGTGTACCTATGATGAAAATTACAGGCCGCTCTCATCTTTTTAAGTGGCAGAACTTGCACAATTGGTGGCTGACTAAATACTTTTTTGCCCCACTGTACATGTAAAGCAGATGTGCCTAACAATAATAAAACTTTAGCTTAAAATGACTCTCTTATGTGGTAGAATCCCACTAAATGTGTAGAGATATGTGTGTGTATGTGTAGACACACAATATATTCAATTTATTCCATTACCATAATGACAGTGAGAGATGTTTTATTAATTTAATAATTAATGTACACAAAGCCACTGGCAACAATGTGGAAAAAAAAAGAAGTATACCTATCATCACCTAACTATCATCTTCTGCAGAATTTATCATGGTGAAGTGACCTAATGTCTACAATGTTTCATATGATGATTTATGTTAGGCTGACAATCTTCTTCTTCTTCTTCTTTCAGCTTTTCCCTTCAGGGGTCACCACAGCGAATCATCTCTCTCCACCTATCCCTATCTTCTGCATCCTCAACACTTGCACCCACTAGCTTCATATCCTCATTAATTCCATCCATATACCTCCTCTTTGGCCTTCCTCTTTGCCTCCTGCCTGGCAGCTCCATGTCCAACATTCAATATACTCAATCTCCCTTCTCTGAACATGTCCAAACCATCTTAATCTGGCCCCCCTAACTTTGTCCCCCAAACGTCCAACATGAGCTGTCCCTCTGATGTACTCATTCCTAATCCTGTCCAATCTTGTCACTCAACATCTTCAGCTCTGCTACCTCGAGCTCTGACTCCTGTCTCTTCCTCAGTGACACTGTCTCTAAAACATACAGCATGGCCGGTCTCACCACTGTCCTGTACACCTTCCCCTTGATTCTCGCTGATATTTTCCTATCACACAGAACTCCCGACACCTTTCTCCACCCATTCCAACCTGCCTGCACTCGCTTCTTTACCTCTTTCCCACACTCTCCATTACTCTGGACTGTTGACCCCAAGTACTTAAACTCCTGTACCTTCTTCACCTCTTCACCCTGTAACCTTACTGTTCCACTTCCCTCCCTTTCATTCACACACATGTACTCAGTCTTACTACGACTGACCTTCATTCCTCTTCTCTCCAGCGCAAACCTCCACCTCTCCAGGTTTTCCTCCACCTTCTCCCTGCTCTCACTACAGATCACAATGTCATCTGCAAACATCATTGTCCAAGGAGACTCCTGTCTGACCTTCTCTGACAACTGGTCCATCACCACAGCAAACAGGAAGGGGCTCAGAGCCGATCCCTGATGCAGTCCCACCTCCACTTTGAACTCCTCTGTCTGTCCTACAGCACACCTCACCACTGTCCTGCTCCTCTCATACATGTCCTGCACCACTCTGACATACTTCTCTGCTACTCCTGACTTCCTCATACAGTACCATATGTTAGGCTGACGATAATGGCTAATAATAATAATAATAATAATAATAATAATAATAATAATAATAATAATAATAATAATGTCTTTGAACGTTTTTGTCATTACATCTATTCCACAAATAAGCTTACTTTAAAAAAAAACTACTAGTTTCCTTACGGTGGTTTAGTGATTCAGACTCTCTGTGTTTACTTAATCACAGACATCTGTTTGAAGTTCCCATGGCAGTGCTGAGAAGTGTAGAAAAACAAGGTGAAGTCACAGCAAATGTTGTTTTAGCAGAACCCTGGCACCTACAGATTTATGCTCAGTCCTTTTCCTCATAGCACTTTGCAAACAAAGTACAATTGGCAAAATGTTCCTGGAATCAATAACACATTTCTGCCATCTGCTACATGCTGGCAGCAAAATCTGTAGTCTCTGTATTTCCAGAATCTTATAAATAGCATGTCCAACCCACAAATTATCCACCCTCTTCCACATTTAACCGAAACATGGCACCTATGAAACAGGATGTAACGTAATTTCCTCTTTCCTCACAAAACTAATTCTGTCTTCTGGAACATTTGGTAATTTTGACTAAAGCATTGCATTCTTATTGTGTCATATTGTGACTACTGAAGAATTGAACAGTGATGCAGAAACATAACACACTGACAGAGATGACATTAGAATGCATTGTGTTTGATTACACACTCTTGGATCCATGCCCAGGCAGCAATCCTTTTCAGTCTAGTCTTCAGTGAGGTTAAAATCGATGTCCATTAAAGTGTTTGAATAACTCTCTGGCACTCTTTGGGTTTTGGTGTTTTCCTTGCTCATTTTCTGTCTCAATATATTTCCTCCTGTACCGTGTGCAAGGGTGCGTCATTTGGAGGAATGTGTGTCTCAGCACAGCATGGAGCATGTGGTTAGTGCTGCCTTGGCGGGGTCCACATGTGCAGCTCTGATCTCATCGAAGCACAGGCGGATGCACTATTAGTCGGGGTGGAGGGCTACTAAAGAAGGCTTATTCATCAGCAGCTGTCCTGCAGCAATGTAGTCTATTGTGATAGAAATGTATGATACACGCTGGTGTTATGTCCGTCTTGGGTATCTGTTTAGAGTCACAGTGTGCTGCTTTTTTTGTATATAAGGCACTTCCTTTTATGGGGCATTAATATGTGATGATTGTTATGTACAGTGATAGCACTTTAAAGTAATTTGAAGGACATCCAATGAGACTAGTACTTGCATGAATTCAACTTCTCTCAGTGAAGTTTTGATACATTTACAATTGTTAAAGTATGATTATGAATGTTGTTGTGGTTTTTTTAACGATGCAAATGAAGCAAATCCTGGCTCGGATTCACAGAGAAACTGAATAAGTCATAACACTGAGCCTGTTATTCGTGCTATCTGAGTTCATACAGGAAACACTTAAGCTGTTAATATAACTGCTGCTTTTTTCCTAAAGTTTGTTCTGGCATAACATTTGTTTTTACTTGTTATCTATAGCAGCTCACATGGTATTAGTATGCTGTTGGAAGAAGAAGCAGGGAGTGTAAATTTATTTTCGCTCAGTACATTAAAAAAGTGGTGAATTCAGAGAGTTTCTACTGATCTTGTAAGGAACAGACCCTGCATTGTATAGCCTTGCTGCTTCACAGGAATTTTAGTGAGAGGCTTACTGGCACGCTCAGTAGAGTCATAGAGTATAGTAACAAGCAGAGAAACAGAGAATGGAGTCTTTTGACACTTTTCTATGTTCATCACATATAACTATATATAATATATATAACTACAAATACAGGAACAAATTTATTTATATATACTGTTGGAATGTGAAAAGTAGTAGCTGCATGTTGTTATAAAAATGCTGTTTGCATTCAATGTTGGACCTGTGGAAACTTTGTGGGGATCAGTGATCATCATGGTTCTCATCCTATGTAAGAAAGACAGAGATTATGGTACTAGCGTCTTTTAAACAGGGTCAATTACATTTGAACTTTTTGTGGTATTAACAGGATTTAGTGTTCTTGTACAAACAACAGAAAATAAATTGAGATTTTTTTACTGAATAGGAGAAAGGCATGCTGCTTAGCTGAGGCCTGGCCTCATTGGAATTCTTTGGAAGTACACTCAGAGATTAGAGATTACAGTAACACACTGTCCAGTCACTCTACAGTAACACACTCTCCCTCAATTCCCACTACAGACAATATCAACTCACTTTTAGTGCAGTTCGGTTTAAGAGTAGAATTTTGAGGGGAGAAAAAACAACATTTTAAGTCTCACACAAATGGAGTATATGGAATTTAAACGAACCCATTCTTCTGAAATGTTTGACTTGTTGGGTTAGATATCTAGATGCTGTGGAATGCTACCATAGCTTTTGTCTCTTAGCCTTATCTGGACTTAACTAGGACAGCGAAGACTCACACAAATCTCCCCCACTACTGACAGAGATGAGTTTCAGGTGATCATTTACTTTTTATTCATTATTTGCTCATACTGACACTTGCTTTGTGTGAAATATAAATACTTGTAAATGGACATTTTTACATACCATTGTTGATGTGTGCATGTTAAGCAAATGATATTGTCAGTGACATTCTTGACATGGCATTATTCATTCTGACTCCGTACACATACACCAACACATGTATCTAATGCACATTCAGTCATAAAAAAGACCCAGCTTTATGTCATCATAACAACTGATAAAAATAAATGCTACAGACATGGCATATTAGATTGTTTGTTGGTTTGTCATTGTAACAGAAATGATAAAAGAAACCATAGAACTCTGGTATATAACTTGTTGAGTAGCTAGAAACATAAAATATAAAATAAAATACATATTTTTTTTGTGGCTGATGAAGGTATAAATGTGTTTAAATTACTTTATACAAAATCAACCAACCTGGAAGCCTGAGACAAGGGGATCAAACCCTCTGCTTTAATAGAAAAGGAAAGATCTTTTTTTCCATAAGCCAGCTGTGTGCAACCTGGAAAAGAGCTGTTTTTCTCCCTCTCAAGGCTCTCAGAGAGAAGAAGAAGTGTCCCTCCCCCATCCCTCATGTATGTTGGGTTTTTACACCACGGTTTGCTCACCCCGGCACTTTCTGCAGGAGCCGTATATGGCTGAGAGAAGGTAGGCGCTGGCAGTCAGGCAGGCGAACACAGAGCCAGTGAGGTAGACGATGTACAGGCATATGTACTTGTAATGTGGCAAATTGCAGTACGACTTCTCCGACATTTTGTATATCATGATGCCGATTGCAGACAAATAAAGCAATGTAGCAGCAATGTCATGTATCACATTGGTTAACAGCCACCGCTCTCCTCCTAGGATGGGGACAAGTTCCTGCTTGTTCAGCATAGTGAGAAAGAAGAGGGCGAGTGTGAGAAGCCAGAAGAACACAGCCACAAAGAGGACAAAGTGAACGTTGCCCTCATACTTGCTGGTGGCGACTGTGACCCAAAGTCCAGCTCCTAGGAGAATCTGAAGGATCCGTATAATCCCATAAAAGCTCTTGAGGAACTCCTGGAAATTCCTTGTCACCTGTGGCTGGGGGGACATCTCCTCTCAGTGGATTAGTTGTCTTTCTTCTCTTTAGGGTGAAACCACAGAAACAACTGGAAATTAGCAACAAATGTAGAAACAAAGGTGGAATTTTCAGAAGAAGTCCGTATATGATTTAGAGGAGGAAGAAGAAGATCTCAGACAGCAATGCTTGAGCATAGACTTGAAGTTTTGAAATTAGTTTTCTGTTTCGTCCCTTCCGTTTCCTCTGTGGCACCTGGAAGACTTTGTTAACCTCCCACTCTTTTCCTTCCAGCAGCAACAGGAGGAGGTTCATAGAGCAGAGGGTTGGCTGAAACACTAGTCATCATTCTGTATGAGGGTCACACCCACAGCCATAGAGGAAGGAAGAAGGGGAGGATGAAAAAAACGTTTAACTCCCTGTATGAAAAAGAAAATATCCAGGTTTACGCAAGATATTTACATGACTGCATGCAACATCAAATTATTTAGATATGTGGACACCATGCACTATCAAGCACATAAAAATCATTCATACATTAAGCACAGGAGAAGATTCGGGTAAGTGTTACAGCAGATCCTGAGCCCGCCAGTGAGCCACTGAGCATGAGCATGGAATACACCTCAGAAATGACACTAGTGCATTCACATACTCTCACATTAAGGGGCGATTTAATACTTTGATGCACAAGCTATGCAATCCCCTTCTAATGCACAACATGGGTCTAAAATGTTATTTCATACTTGGCTGGGGTTTTTTGTTTTGTTTTTTGGTTTTGTATTACTACATCAAGTTTACACAGATGCATGTTTAATAAACAAAAGAATAAAGACAACATTTTGTTAAAATAATCTTTTTAACAGTTATTTAGACCAAAACATTTAACACTTGAAATATGTTCATTTCCCACTTTTCCACAAACAACATGCAACATAACAACATATCACTGATAACCAATAACACTGAAATTGCACTGTAATGTATCTGTAGTGCAACTGTAGTGAATTGTAGTGAATGTGAATAAAAGAACATAAAACTGACAAAAGAAAATCGCACAGGTACAGCGCCATTTCAAATTGCTATCTCAGGGCTCACATGCCTCACATATGACAACTACATGTTTGTGCTCCTTACACACAGGCCTGTTGTACAGGGAACACCAGCTGCTGGCCTTTCTGTCTTTGGCAGCTGGGCAGAAGCCCGGCAAAATGGGAGGGTTGTGTCAGGAAGGGCATCCCGCGTAAAACATTTGCCAAGTTGATGTGCGGACCAGTTGGTCCGCTGTGGCGACCCCGAACAGGGAGCAGCCGAAAGCAACTTATTCACCCATTACCACTGTAATATGGTTTTGAAGTTGGGGCGTGCCATCCAAATGACTCTTTATATGCGGCATGACAAGATCTTTGACCTACTCCTTGATAAATTGCTGTTGTGCATTGGTCATACCACCCATGTAATCAGGGTGTTGTGTGGTGAAGTTAGTGTAGGCATTGAGGGTGGCGACATCCAGCATATTGTACCATGGGCCACCTGAGTAGATGCAAACCATCTGATCCATTGTGTCCACTCCTCCTTTAGGTTTATTATAGTACTGGATCATTTCTGGTTTCTTCTTAAGGCTGTTGTCATCAAACTGTATGAATCTGCAGATATCCTTGTATCTCTCCCATTGGATTTTGCAGCAGATCCAAAAACATCTCCCGCAAGGCCCCATCACAGTTCTTGTTCACCCCTGCAAGAAGGGTCAAACCAATAAAGACCATGAATTCCTCTTTGTCAATACTTCTCCACTCTTTCCATTTTGCTGCTGCTACTCTTCATCCCTCTAAGTTGGTGCCTTTCAGAACCTCCTCAATGATGTTGTCACTGATGAATATATCCCAGGCATCTTTTGGCGAAATAGCCGTTGAACCAGGTGCAGGTCCTGGACAGTTCCTCAAGATGTTTTGGCTTCTTGTTCTGCCCTGATAGGGGGGATGCTCACTCCAGAAAGACCCCTTTTCACTCAATCTATTGGACTGGGTCTCAGTTTCCTCTTCAGAGGACTCATCAGACAAGTCTTCAATGTCGTCAAATGAGTCTTCTTCATCTAGGAGAGCTGGATTTCCAGATTGACCCTGTGGCACAGTCATGGTCATCAGTATCAGATGTTTCAGACTCAGGACTAAGAATTGCTTCATCATTCTCATCCTGTTCTTCATGCAACATCTCTACAACCATTTCAGCTGTTAATTTGGAATGACTGGGACCAGCCATACAAACACTAAAGAAAATCAAAAGCACAAGAATATTTTCAAATGCACAACAAACAGTTGATCAAGTATAGAGTTATTATAATATCGTCACTGTCAGACAGAAACCTGTGATGTCCAAAACTGTTACTTTTCATGAACACTGGCAGATATAAAGGGTAACCAATAGCATTGATTTCTGACCAAAAATGAGGATATAAAAATAAAATAAAAATGAATTATGGATATTCAAGGTTTCTGCCTGACAGTGGTGATATATACTTGTATATATTCATTCATTGTCTGCCGCTTATCCGAACTACACTCGGGTCACGGGGAGCCTGTGCCTATCTCAGGCTATCTAGCTAACATTAGCTAGCTAAAACAGGATATGTCAACAACAATTCTCACTAGTAATGTGTTTTAAGGTCAAGGTAACCTTAGCCTAACATTAAAAAATGATGTACAGTTAACTTTCACATTAAATATTATATTGATGTATGAATACAAAAACTTAAATTAATTTCTTGCAAAGATACAGAAAATAAAATCTGTCGGGTCACTTTAGACCCATGCTGTGCATCAAATGGTGACACGTAAAACTCCACACACACCATATCTTGAGCTCAGATTTGAACTGGGAACAGTGGAGCTATGAAGCATCAGTGCTTCCCTCTACAACAGAGGCCTTTATATTATTCTAATTATAAGTAGTAGTAGTAGTAGTAGTAATATTGTCATTATGAAGATCACTTGTGAGGGCAAAATTAAACCAATTAAATCTGTTACAGCCTTTTATTAAAGAAACATATTCTTCACTGGAAGTTGCTATGTGCATGAGGTGGAACATAGTGCCAATGATAATGTCAACAACTTAGTAGGAAGCTATGTGAAAGGTTACAATCTATGCCCATGGTCACTCCTGTTAAATAAATATAATATCCTGATTACATAGATTATATTCTTCACTAGATAACAGAATACACCTGTAACCTTCATCTCAGAGACATCACCTCACGCTGCAGGGTCTGTTATTTTATAAGGAACATATTTCAATATTGGTTATAATTAGTTGTGCTCTAAAGACACAAATTATAGGGCTGCTCTGCCTATTAGTCTGTAATGGCTGTTTAGTAAAGGGCATTGTAGTCTCTTTACACAGAGACCTCTACCTCAGTATCATATGATACTATAGTTTCTATTATTTCTATGATTTAAAAAAAAATAACAACGGTATGCATTTGGCTATCCTATCATTTTGTCTTGTTTCTGCCTAATTGATCTGCATAATACTAAATGCAAAATTAAATTTGAAGTATATGAAGAAAGAATACATTGGTAAGAGACTTCTGTTTGAGGTATTAGTTGATATTATGGGGCTAATATCGACTCAATAATTTAACAATGAAACGTTTAGATTTGAATAATGCATTATATCTATGATTTAGAATGAAAGATGGGGCAAGGTTTTACACACACAAGGTATAATGTGAAAGGTGTCTCACACACACACACACACACACACACACACACACACACAGAAAGACAGCTCAGCATTTGTAATTTCTAATCATATTTTAAAATATTTTTTCACATACTCCAAAACACTTAAAACACCCTGCACTGCATCACGTGCCCTCAGGTCTTCTAGCAATGCTTGACTGGTCCCACCATCTCTCAGGGTACAAGGAAGGCATGCATCAAAACCCTTCTCTGTTCTGTCACCCTGGGTGGAGGAATGAACTTCCCTTAGATGCCCAAAAATCTGAGTCACTGGCTGTCTTCACATGACATCTAAAGACCTACCTTTTCCTGAAGTACTTAAATTATCACTTAAAAACAAAAAACTAAACTTTTCTTGTTATATTACCTTCCCAGCAGAGTTTTTAGACTGATGGCATTCTTAGTCTGTGACTTAGTGAACCAGTCTCAGGGTGTATTGATTGATAGAGACTTCAAAACACTTTTGTAAATCGATCTAGATAAAAGCAGCTGCCAAGTGCTTTAAATGTAAGTGTCTTTTTGTGTAATTTGTACTTTGATTAGACACTGTGTACTTAGTTTTTTAACCTCTACTTTCTAAATTAAAAACATTCTGTGGAAAGAAAAAAAAAATCATAGCTAAAAGTCCAATGCCGATATTGTGTAATCTGTCAGTGAATCAAGCTAAATCACAGCCAATCATCCTAAATTCATACAAAACCTTGAAGGCGTTTCATGTTGTATAATCACATCACACAACTGTCTCTGACAGGCTGCAGGAATTTACAGTCTGGACTTGAATTAAATCAACCTCAGCCTTACTTCTTTGTACAGCTCTGTGTATTTTTCTTACAAACATTGGTGTTTAACAAAACTAAAAAAAAAATCATTTTCTTTAAGACATTAGTTAATGGAAAGTAAATCCGGTGAAAAACTTAAACCTTATATTGAAACCTTTTTATCTTTGAAAGACAGGGTGCTTGGTTAACTCAAGCACTTTTAAAAATATCAGTCTGTATTTGTTGACTTTCTTTCATCAAAGGAGTACAGCATTTTTATCACTGAACCTCTTAAAAACTTTCTTCCACACAACGATATGTTTAGGGAAATACACTATATTGCCAAAAGCTTGGGGACATCTGCTTTTACATGCACATGAATGTAATATGGAGTTGGCCCACCCTTTGCAGCTATAACGGCCTCAACTCTTCTGAGAAGGCTTTCCACAAGGTTTAGGAGTGTGTTTATGGGACTTTTTGACCATTCCTCTAGAAGCGCATTTGTGAGGTCAGGCACTGATGTTGGACGAGAAGGCCTGGCTCGCAGTCTCCACTCTAAATTTATCCCAGAGGTGTTCTATCAGGGGTTTAGGTCAGGACTCTGTGCAGATCAGTCAGGTTCCTCCACACCAAACTTACTCATCAATATCTTTATGGACCTTGCTTTGTACACTGGTGCGCAGTCATGTAGGAACAGGAAGGGATCATCCCCAAACTGTTCCCACAAAGTTGAGGGCATGAAATTGTTTCCCAAAAAGTCTTTTGACAATATAGTGTAAATAGAAGCATCATTGCTTATGTTAATCAACAGCGACCTCTAGTGCTAAGATTTTTTGGGCCCGTGTTTTCACCCAAATTTTCACACACTACAGTAGATTACTTTATATAGTCTACTGTAAACAGTTTGGCACGTTAGACTGTTGCATGTGGCTACGTTCAAAATAGTGTAGAGTAGACTATTAGAAAAAAGTCTGTCAGGAATTCTTAACCATACCCAAAAAACCTTTAAATAATTCTATTTTGAACACTAGGCATAAAACAGCACATTAGAACATACTATTTCATATGATGGTATACTACGCATAATATTCACTATATAATTTCGAGTGCTATCTAAACGAAAACAGTCAGTTTGTTTGGTGTTTTTGAGAACCATTTTCTAACGTTATTGGAACGTTCTAGTTTGGTTAATAAAGTCAGTGCTGTTACTTGAATCTTTTCTAATGGCTCTCATGTGGATCAATAAATAAAATGTTTTTATAAAACTAGCAAGGAATAGCTTTTTTTTCCTACAGAAGAAAAAAAAACCTAATTGCTTATATTTAAACATAAATAAATCGTGGACTTTTGCTTAGTCTCTCTGAATACAGGAATGAATTATGGACAGTCATCTCCCTCGTTTATTCGTGATTTATATTAGCGTAAAATGGTAATGGTACTTAATCTTGTGTGTTTATTTGTGAGTTAATTGTTTTTGTGATTATTAACATAGTATATTGTTCTACAAAATTATAATTTATCATAATATAAATATAATTTGCACCCTAGCTTAGTCTGTTGATTTGATATGTCTGCTTTCTTCCAGGCGATTGAGAAATTAGGTTGCAGCAGCAACTAAAATGGGGCGGGGAAACGTTCTGAAGTTCCGGTAGTCTTCTCGTTGTAATTGGTGGAGTCCTGAGCGGGAAGTGACGCAAAACTGGTGAACATCCAATCCGAGCTAGAGGACAGTACATTTTAGCGCTTTCGCAGAGGTCGACAACCTGCATGAATTTAGTCTGGTGAAGCGTGCTCTTTGTACCTGCACGTTACGGTTATTATTTGAAAAAGAGAAAACGACATCAATGGCTGCTCATAAATTAGTGCTGATTCGCCACGGGGAGAGCTGCTGGAACCAGGAGAACCGCTTCTGTGGCTGGTTCGATGCTGACCTTAGCGAGACTGGGATTCAGGAGGCAAAGAAAGGCGGAGAGGCTTTAAAGGGTTTGTGGATTTGAATGGGTTTTTTTATATTTTGAATGTGGATAATATTTTATCTCGAGTATTAATGGTAGGGGTTCGACTGTAATGGTTTATATCACCAGTCACTAGGCGGTTTGTAATAGTTTTCCTAAATTACTGGCGTTTTTCTGAGCTCTTGCTCGCAGGTTAATATGAAAGCAATTTCAAGACAATTGTGGACACGTTTCTTCATGGTAAACGTGATATTTTACGGTCGCTTTTCACTAGTCACGAATTCCGTAAAGGAGGCGTGTCTTACTGCCTTCGGCTATATTTCATATCGTCAAACGGTCTCCTATTCGAGCCAATCGGATTCCTCCACTCGCTTAATGCCAGCCAATAGCGCGAAGGAGGCGTGTCTGATCGATGGTGAACGTGCGGCGTTGAACGTGCTCCCTTTTCATGTGCCGAATAATCGATCCTCTCAATCTTATAATACACATGGCTAACGATTCGATCTATTTATACTCATACTATTAATCTAGGATACCAAGTCTCACATAATGTAAACTGTTTACAACATTAAGCAGACGATGCTCATTCAAGACATTCCTTTTCAGATGCTGGCTTTGAGTTTGACATTTGCTACACCTCTGTTCTGAAGAGAGCCATCCGCACCTTATGGCTCGTTTTGGATGGCATCGACCAGATGTGGCTTCCTGTGCACAGGACGTGGCGTCTTAATGAGCGCCATTATGGTGGTCTGACTGGCTTAAATAAAGCCGAGACCGCTGCCAAGCATGGTGAGGCACAGGTGAAGATCTGGAGGCGCTCCTATGATATCCCGCCTCCACCCATGGATGAAGACCATGACTTCTACAGTATTATTAGCAAGGTGAGCCTGCATGTATCTGTGCGTTGGTTCAAAGTTGAACTGAATTGTGCAATGGTCTGATAAGAATGTACTGGAAAGTGTACAAATCTATATTACCAGTTTATAAGTACACTACTAGGAGCTAAGAGCTTGCAGGCAAAGAGTTTTAAACCTCATCTCTCTGTAGGACCGGCGTTATGCTGACCTGACTGAGGACCAGCTACCTTCTTGTGAGAGCCTGAAGGACACTATTGCACGTGCACTCCCATTCTGGAATGAAGAGATAGTCCCTCAAATCAAACAGGGCAAGAGGGTGCTGATTGCTGCCCATGGCAACAGCCTGAGGGGTATAGTCAAGCACCTGGAAGGTACAATCCTTAACTTAACCCATTTAATGTGACTTCTGTTTGCATATTGAATAATTGGTAACTCTGGCTGTGACCTTTGATGTATACAATATAACAATCATAGATTTGGAGCCTCATTTATCAGTTTTGTTTAAATATATTGTAGGCCAAACCAAGGGGGAAAAAATCTTTACCAGATTTGCAAAATAGTCATACCCCATTCTTGATTTTCATATGTGCATGTTGGAAAAATTCCATTAAGACAAAGCTTGCAGTCAGCTGAAAATAACAAAACTGCTACAGGGTGTGCACTAAATGTTCTAGTAATGCAACTTAGTCATTGCAGTGCTTCCTGTACCACAGTCATATTTCCTCTTCCTTCTTCTTTTGTTTTGTTGAATAACTTAATTTGTCATTCTTTTGTACCACCTTCAAATCAGCAATAAGAACCACTAAATTTTACAGTCTTTTCATTACATTAATACACAAGTAATTGAAATATCCATTTAAACTTGTCATTTTTTTGGAACCAACTGGATTTTTATGAATACCACACTTGTGTGTAAATGCTCCTGAAAACCATTTAGAAGTAATTAGTTTGCATGCAGTTTGATAAATGAGGTATTTTTAACTGTTTAGAGTGAGCATTCAAGCTTATGTTTGTGCACTGATCACATGTATGAATTAATCCCCCTTTTTTCCATACAGGGATGTCTGAAGAAGCCATTATGGAGCTGAACCTCCCTACAGGCATTCCCATACTTTATGAGCTAGATGAGAACCTGAAGCCCATCAAGTCTATGCAGTTCCTGGGAGATGAGGAGACTGTGCGAAAGGCCATGGAGGCTGTAGCAGCACAGGGAAAGGCCAAAAAGTAGTTTGTTTTAATAAACAGATTGCTTAAATGCACTGAAAAGCTCTAAAAGAAGCTACTATTAAACTCATAGAACCATGATTCAGTGCATGTTTAGAGTCACATTGGTAGTTAAGTACATCTAACTGAAATGTAGCTCTAAAAACATCTATTTATTTATTGACCAAACACCATCACGGACCAATTAGTCTCGACAACCTTCAACCAAATGCTTTCACTTTTTGTCGTGGACCAGAAAGCTGAGCTGTAGGCTGCAGAAAGAAGAGTTTACTGTAAGGGATAATCAGACAGTATATTTAGATAAGGGATTCTATAACATTAGAATGTGTTAACACTTAATATGATGGTTGCTTCTAAGTTAGTCTGATGTCTTTGAATGCTGAGCACTTTGAAAGGACTGAAGACAATGCACTTTTATTCAAAGGTTTGTCTTGTTTCAGGTTGTGAAGATTAAAATATAGTGATTTCCTAATGTAATGGATTGTTTTGCAGTGCTACACTGAGTAGAAGCCCAATAAAAGTGCAATACACCTGTGCTTCAAGTTTGCGTACATATTTATTGTTGCACATTTTCACAAATCACAAATGTTCTTCGGTGGATCATCTAATACACATGTTTGATTTGGCACAGGTTTTACGCTGGATGCCCTTCCTGATGCAACCCTCGTGTCTTTTATCTGGGCTTCAGACTGAGAGTTAAATTCTCATTGGCTGGGTTGGTTCCATGCCCAGGAATCAAACCCCAGCTGTGGCAGGATAGGAGTAATAGACAAAATCTCAACACTACATTTAATATGTTCATTAGCTGCCCAGCAAGCCTTTTGCTTCAAGGGAAAGTTTGATGCAATATGGAGAGGGCAGCATAGATGCAAAGCTCAAGCCAAAGCAGAGCTTCAAGGAAAAATCCATACTAAAGAATTTGCATATTGATCAATATAATTAACAGGTAATCATTTATTTAAAAATTTATGAAATTAGACTTTTTTTTTTTTAGTTTAAATCTTTAACTGAACTGCCATAATTCGGCATGGCTGCATCACATAGCTGCAGTGCACTGCAGGAAAATGGCAATTGATGGAAAAATTATCTTGTTCTTTTGTTTTAAAAGTAACAGCAAAACCTGACTCCTATGTTTGAATGTATTTAATCTTCTTGTAAACACATTTATACCTCCTCTGGTATACCACACCAAAGTGCCTCACAACCCCTAATTTCTCAGAGAAATAGTGAAAATACAGCACCAGAATTGCTAATCATATCACAAGCACTTCAATGTGAACATAATTAATACATTTAATAAATGACCTTTCCTTTATTCTTCAAGGTTGCAATAATGACAGACAGCCTCTATATCAGCAAATCATTCATATAATTGATCATACAACAACAGAAAGTACTATGAGAGTGATTTCTTGAACCTCAAAGAAACAATATGCCTTTTTAGTCCCTGATCCAGTTCTCTTAGAGATTTGATTTGGAAGACATTTTTTTCTTCCACAAACCTCTCAAACAAATACAGTCCACCTCCAACTCCAAAATAGTGAGACTTTGTTGCCAAATAGACAACTCCATGCTCAGAAAGCAGTTTATGAAACAAGTCATGAAGAGAAGGATAGTAATCTGTGTTGTAGATCGTTTCTGATGTGAAGATCAGATCGTATTTGAGTGTGGGATCTTGGTTTTGTATCAGTGTGAGAAACGAAACCCAATCCCCTGAGAAAAAACTGCACCGATCTGTAAGCGCGTGATTTTTCTCCACGGATCTTCGTTTAGGTGCTGGGCTGCCGTCTTCATCTCCTATATACTCATCACCACCCTCTTCCTCACAGTTGAGGAATACATTTGGGATTGTGAGCTGCTTGATCACAGTGCTGTTATAATCCTGGAAGTGGACTTTACTTGCATCTCTCTTTAATGCAAGAATGCCAAGAAGCCCAGCTCCACAGCCAAGGTCCAGAACTCTTTTTCCAGAGAACGTCTCCCCTTCATCATCTACATACTCCAGAAGATCGTGGGTGCCTTCCCAGATTTTAAGACCTCCTTCATACACTCCGGTTATAAGATCAGAGTTCTGGGTGATGGTTTGAGACAGGACTTTCTCAGCATCTTCTCGCTCAGGGGCAGTTTGCTCAAAAACAGATTCGTTAAGGTAAAGAAGAGGTGGTAATGCACCTATAGTCACTGTCTCAGGGACTGAGTTCTCAATGTGGGAGAAAAGATCTGGTGTATATTTATGCTCTTGGGCTTCCTTCATCTTCGTAGGTGCACTGGTCTCCTGTATATGCAGGAATCAAAGCAAGAGTTATGATGACCATATAAAGTTAGATAAATCAACTAAATCAACATGTAGACAGATGAGCTACCGTAACTATGAATATAGCTGGAGACATGCTTTCCCAAGTACAGCTAGCTGGCTACTTACTTCAGCCTGGCTTTGGTTCTTCGTCGTATCTTGATTTTCATTTTCTTCTTTCTCGTCCAGAGTGTTATTGTTACAGCTCTCTTTTAACTGCGATGAAATGTTGAAATTAAAACTAAATGCCATAGCGTGTGTTTGATTGTACACGTTGTTGTTGCGTATCGTGAACTACAGATACCATAATGCTTTGCGGCGGAACTTCCGTGTCGTAACGCGAGTCGACAGGGAAGTGTTTCCATTTTTTAAAACTAATAAACGATTTAAATTAATAAACAGTTTACAACAGTTTGTTTGCCTTTTGATTACATAATTTATTACTTTTATTTTCAATTTATTTGTAATTATTTTATCGCAAGATGTCACTTCAATACACAGTCTAAAACAGAATATAACGTACTAACTGTCACAATCCATTATTGTGTATACTGTTTTTAACTAATACTCCACTACCATAGTGTTACTAACATATCCATGTCACAATATTAAGTAGAACGAAAAAAAAAATCAGTTCCCACAATCCACCGCAGTCCCAGCTCTCAGACCTGAGCCTCGCCGAGTAGTGAAAGCTGCAAGCTCTGGATCAACTGGCTAAATTATCATGTCCGCGATTATTGTTTTCCTCATGAGCTGATTTGGCGTTTTAAACACGTTCAACAGAGGAACACACTCAGGTGAGGTGAGACAGTCTGTAAAATACGAATTTATACTTAATAATAATATTAACAATCACATCTCCTTCGCTTGGTGTATCTTGTCAGGTGGCTGTTATTATCAATGGCACACGAGTTTGTTTATCTTAGCAGATCAGCTTGAAGTAGGCATTTTATATCATGTGAGATATATGTTATAATAAGTTACTACTGAGTCGCATATTAGATGTCTTCGTTAAGGATTCCTTATAGAATGAAGTCATTCATGAAGTCATTTTAATGTTAGAGTTCACGCCCTGTGGGGAATGCAGAATGGCAGGCTTTCAATTATTTAGTCTATTTATTGTGATTTAGTTCAAATACAACGTAGCGTTTTATTTTCAGGCTTTAAGTGATCTTTTTTTGTCTGTTTGTTTGTTTGTTTGTTTTAAATAAAAAAAAAACCCTCATATAAAGATATTAAATGTAAAGACACTTCTATGACGATAAATGCACGCAATACCGTATGACGTCACGTGCATTTCTTGTATAGCGTGAAATAAAGAAAAGCGCATGCGCAATACGAAGGCTTTGCATTAATCTGCTAGAATGCAGAAGCACAGTTAAAGGATTAAACATCTGGCCAAACCGAGCAATCCAGAGAAAGTAGTATTAACGCCCTGGGAGTAATTTTTTTTTTACTGAGCAGATTTAAAATTTCTTTTATAACATACCCCATTCATTATATTACAGTCTGTTTCATTTATTTACCTCATCTGGCTGCTTTTATCCAGAGTGACTTAGAATGAATACATGGTACATTAGAGCAGTTGAGGGCTTCTAGTAATGTAATGTTTCTCTGATTGTGTGCTCTCTTGTCTGCAGTTTATGCCGTACTGTGTTTTATTTAAGCCTGGCCACTGAACAGTGTTTTTATTTAGAAAATACATGCCGTTAATCTGATTTGATGATCTGTTAGACTAGACACCACTTTCTAGATTTCAGCCAGTGATTTCATATGTATCTCATGAGATCAGAAACTTTTAGGGTTGCACTGATTCCACTTTTTATTTTTTAAAAAGTATTGATACAAGAGCGGGGGGCACGGTGGCTTAGTGGTTAGCACATTTGCCTCACACCTCCAGGGTTGGGGGTTCGATTCGTGTGTGTGGAGTTTCCATGTTCTCCCCGTGCCTCGGGGGTTTCCTCCAGGTACTCCGGTTTCCTCCCCCAGTCAAAAGACATGCATTGTAGGTTGATTGGCATTTCTAAATTGTCCGTAGTGTGTGAGTGAATGAGAGTGTGTGTGTGTGCCCTGCGATGGGTTGGCACTCCGTCCAGGGTGTATCCTGCCTTGATGCCCAATGACGCCTGAGATAAGCACAGGCTCCCCGTGACCCGAGCGTAGATCGGATAAGCGGTAGACAATAAATGAATGAATGATACAAGAGCTGGCCCTATGTATAAAGTAATTCTTGTCACTTCTAGTTTGTCTCTTGTGTCTGTAGTAACCTCTAAATGTTAACTAATGCAGGTAGGAAGAGTCACTGGGCTCCATGCAAAATAGGATTGGTCTGAGGAATCATTCATGCCAGTTGTTTAGTTTTATCGCTTTACTGTCATACCTAATTTGCACAGAAATGAGATAACTCGGCTTAATTGTCGCACGTCACTCGGTCACTTTGTTGCTTTCCTTGTTTACGTCTTGCAAGCTCCTGTGGTCAAATGACATAAAACAGCAGTGATTTAGGCTTTAAGTTATTATTTTATGTCCTACTTTTTAAATGGATGATGATTGTTGAGTCAGTCCACATCATACACATTTACGTCATTATGCAACTTGACCTGATAAGAGCATGCTAAATCCGATTTGATACCGAATCAGCGTTTCAGGCCATCATCAGCACCACGGCATCCCTAAATACTTCTCACTAATTGGCTTACAAGTGTCACAGAAAGGCTTCTGGTCAGTGATCTAATTGCTCTCTGTGGTGAGATGTTTCTAAACCATTTTACAAAGCTTTACTTGTAGTCTTTAAGGCATCCTGCTGAATGTAGGGAATAGTGAAAGATTGCAGTTTGGTGCGTTTTAACATTTGGATGCATGATCTTGTGCTGTTGTGGATGTTGATTATTTATATTGTTTATGTCTATTTATTTCTTGTATTATTTGACTGTTAAAATTTAAACATGACTACAGTGTTGAAAATTATTATTAACAAATCCAAATTCATCTCTCAAGACTCTCTATTTATCTCCTTCCTCTTTGTGTGTGTGTTTGACATATAACCAGTTTCTTTAGGTGACCTGAGCTACAAGCAATAAGCATTAAAATTTAAAATGAAATCAGGCAAATCTCATTCGAAGTAAAAATGTGCATGCTGTATTTCTCGATCACAGAGTAAATGCTTGAACATAAGCTTTGTTTTAATATCAGCATGTGCACACAAACATAAGAGAGGCAACATTTAACTTAAAACTTTGCTATGAAACACTTTACATTCTGAAACTAATTTGTTGGTTGGAGTAAAATTATTTCTGTGAGAAATTAGTGCTTACTTTTTCCATCATTCTGACATGACAGGACGACAATGTTGATGCAGTTACAGTAGTATTTATTAATATAGTTATATTTTTTAATTAAGTGATCACAGTCAGGTTTTGCTGTTGAATCTTTAAAGGGAATAAAAGAGCAAGAGCTATTTTTTTTTCCTCAATCACTATATTCTGTGATGTTCAAGCACTGAGTTATGGCAGAGACTTGACTTGGTTAATTCTATATATTAACAGACTCAATCAGCTCACTAGGACATGATTCAATATATCATGTATAGGCGCTGGTAAAGACATATTGGGACACTGTTAACTCCCTATCTAATGTATTCGCAGGTCAGAATGCGGCTGTGCTCCTGTGCCGTGCACACGTTGGTGCGATGGATGCGCAGCTGCTCCAGGCGCAGTCGCAACCGCCTGCCTAGGAGACTACGGGAGCCTATGAGCTACACCAGACTCATCCTGAATTCCCTCTGCCACAACTCTCTCCTCAACTGTGATCTTGTGACCGATTCCCTTTTTGAGCCGGTCTTCTGGATAGTGGATGTTATCACCCGCTGGTTCGGGATGGTGAGCTTGGCACTTCTTCTAAGTTCATTTTTATTCTATGTCAAATACACATAGGTTCATAATCTTCCATAGAATCTGTGTTTGTAAAATGTTTTCTTTTTCTTCAAGGTCTTTGTGTTTTTAGTGATAGTTCTCACCAGCTCTGTCCTCTTAGTCGCATATATGTGCCTCCTCCCTTTGGCTCTTAAAACATATCCTATTGGCTGGTTAGTATGGCATTTATGCTACGGACACTGGAACTTAGTGATGATTGTCTTCCACTACTACAAAGCCACAACGACGTCTCCTGGACACCCTCCAAAGGTTCAGTAATTATAAACATGTATATAGAAAGTTAATGAAATTATCCTGTTCATGGTATCCCATTCACGATTGTCTTTATTGGGTTTTTTTTTGTTTGTTTGTTCAGATGAAGACTAACATTGCATTCGTGTCCGTCTGCAAAAAGTGTATAATGCCCAAACCAGCAAGAACTCATCACTGTGGCATTTGCAAAACGTGAGAACCATAAACTGCATGTTAACATATCAGTCTTGTAATCTGGACCTTGCTATTAATGGTGCCTTTTCCCTGCAGGTGTATATTGAAAATGGACCATCACTGTCGTATCCTTTTCAGAAAAATTAAGAAACATTTAGCATCAATCCCGTTCCAGTTAAACTCTGACAGGTAACTGCAGCATTAGCGTTACTGCATGTCAGCATAACTAACATTTTATTTAAGAATTATTTGTGGAAGGAGTCTCCAGTCTCAGCACTTTCTGACCGCATCTGTTGCACTTTCTCTGTAACAAGTGAAAGAACTGCTGTAATACTGCTGCAAACAATAACAGGAGACACCATGTTTTTCAGCGGTTCCGCAATGTAAATGTAACTATAAAATGAATAAAAAGGATGTTCTTTAATAAGTACAAAATACAATTGTCGGCAAATTGCTGTGTTATAAGAGGAATAAAACATTGAGACAGGCTGATATAGAGAAATAATTAACTTTGGGATGATAATGGCAGACGCCCGAGATAGGCACAGGCTCCCCATGACCCGAGTATAGTTCGGATAAGCGGTAGACAATGAATGAATGAATGATAATGGCATCAGATCACAGCGTGCTTGATTATTTTCCTAACACAATGTGCACTGTCATGTGTTAAACTTTACACAGTATATGTTCCTGCCATTTAAACCTTAAATTAAATGGAAAATTAAACGCTCCGGGTTGTGGTTATAATGAGGGCTAGAAACAAATTGTGAATATTGAATATTGCAAGATAATATATATATATTGCAAGGCATTATAACCATTTGAGGCTCTCAAAAAATAATAATTAAAACCACAATTTGGCCACATCATGTTAGTCGGATGTTTAATAGATATTTAGCCAAAGTCATGTGATCTTCATCCTTGATTGCCAATCTGCATTATGGTAGGAAATTTAGCTTGAACCCTGAATTTTGCTTCCATTTTGCTTCCAATTCAATTATTAATCTTAACTGTTCATTTTCAGCTTGGTTAAACAACTGTGTTGGTCATTTCAACCACCGTTACTTCTTCTCCTTCTGTCTCTCCATGACCCTCGGCTGTATATACTGCAGCATCAGTGGCCGTAACCTCTTCATCGATGCATATCACGCCTTAGACGTAAGGCTACAGCTTGTACTTTTAAGCCACGGGTGTATCATATGCTGGTTCTGTGCTGGTGCTTCTCTTTTTTCTTCTACTAAAAAAGGGGGCAATGCAATTCTGTCTCTGCTGTTCCTTCAATAGCACATCAAGCAGATGGATATGGAAAAGCAGGGCGTTCCTGTGACAGGTGTAGCTCTGCTCATAGGAATCCTTCCTCAAGAAACTCTAACTGAGAAGGTATTATGATATAGAGGGCTTGGCATCTGACTTCACACTCTGGCTTTTTACTCACTTTGGTGTTTCTGATGTCATCTTAAGGTTGGAGGTCATTTTGATTTCTACCTAATCTGACAGTGAACCTGCAGGATGCATTAAGCATGGAAGTAACACAAGGGTACTAATTTATACAAAAATATCTACAAAACTATTCTAAAAAGAAACCTCAGAGCATCATGCAATAATTATTCTTACCAGCTTCATGAAATTACCTTCACTGTAGTAGCTATTTAAAGGTAAATCCTCTGGATACCTGATTTCAAATAATTGTGATTCTGAGCTATAAAATGGTGCCACTTGTAAAAAAAAAAAAAAAAAAAAAAAGTATATGAACGAGTATCCTCTGGTTTCTTCCATGTTTTTCTTTTCAATGCAGTTCATACACTTGCTTTCAACATTCTTGACAAGTTCAGTTTAACCATTAACATTTTATTATAAAACTCTTATACCATTTATTTAAGATATTTAGGTATGTAAATAATTCTTGACTATCAAAGGGTCCATTTCAGACTGTTGAAAAGATGTTTGCAAGATTCTCTTAGCTGTAGTTCAATTTTGACTTATTCTCAATGAGCAAATGATTCTGTTGTCTAATAATGACTTAAAATATCCATATTGTTTTCTTTTAAAACCTCCAACAGTACATGCAGAGGAAGCAGAAACTACATGTGCTTTTAATATGATAATGAAATAATTAATTTTGTGCGTCAAACTGGAACTCAAATAGAGAAAGCTATTCATTTTGTGGACAAAATATGAATATTGTGCTCATTATTATTATTATTATTTTTATTATTATTTCTCCTAGTTGAAACAGTTTTATGAATGAATTTAATCTCACAACTGAGTGAAACACAGAATTTGCCGAGTTACAAGATTAGCATATAAAGTAACAAAATAAATTTTGTGAAACATGATTATTCATGGTCTTTAGTTCATATAATTCATTTTACTTCACTGAAATAATTTTGCTAGTCAATTATCATGTATTTAATAGCAACAACTGGTGGTACAGTGATACATAATGAACCTGCTGCCAAATAAACTGTGTGTGGACTTCCTTGCTGCAAAAAAGATAAAGCAAATAAATATAAATGTTAATTGTGGGTGAATTTATCTAACATTTCTTGTTGTTATGGTTTGATAGAACAATTTCTAAACTTGTACTCATTTCTAGCTCTTTTCTATTAGCAGAGCATTTTGTTTATTTCAAGCATTTATTTCTGGAAAAAATGTTCTGCCAGTAGAGCAAGAAAATGCCTCAAAATAGGTTCAATAACCTTGAATTAATTTTTCTAAAACTACACATGGAAAACATTGGCTTTTCTCAATTTTTTTCAAAAATATAATTGAAAGTATCCAAAAAAATGATTAGCTTTGATTTGTATGAGAGTTATTGCTTTATGCAGTCTAACACATTTTGCTTTTGTTGATTAGAGTCAAACTTCAGCAGCTTTCACTTTTAAGGACCGGATGTATCATAAGAGTGTTGTCTACATGTGGGTGCTTACTACGTAAGTTGTTTGATCTTTTTTTCCCCTGTAGTGTGTTTATTTGGTTAAAAAAAGTAAACTCATTTGTTGATTATAATTACATGTGTCTTGTTGCCTTCAGTACAGTAGCAGTTGCTTTAGGAGCTCTGACCTTGTGGCATGCTGTCCTCATCTCCCGTGGAGAGACCAGTATTGAGAGGCATATCAACAATAAAGAGGCCAAACGCATGGCCATACAGGGAAAAGTATAAAAATCTGCACACACACATTTACATATCCAATGCAATTTGCTCAGTAATGCTTAGTAACTTAAAGAACTCTCTCTGAATCATAAAAATCCATAAATATTAGCATAGTAATGCTTAGTATCACTAGATGCTGATGTGTGTTTTATATATTGTGTGTGTGTGTGTGTGTGTGTTTTTATATATATATATATATATATATATATATATATATATATATATATATATATATATATATATATATATATATATATATATATATATATATACACACACACACATTATAGACACACTGCTAAGAGTATATCCAGATGAACTTGATGCATTACATTTAATCAGTATACACTCATTCTGAAGCACATGATTTTTTTTTTCTTCTTTATAGGTTTATAAGAATCCATTCAGCCATGGGAAATTGAACAACTGGAAGTTGTTTTTTGGAGTAGAGAAAAGGAGGTAGGATGCTTTACACATCACTGTTGCAATAAGAGACACAATTATAAGCAGACAATATCGATTATCTGAATAGAAATTGTTTATTACAATTTAACATAATATAGCTATACATAGCTAATTATTAGCTATATGTGCTATACTAGAGGAAGCAATATTAAGCATGCACAAGCACATGACAGGAGAGCTAGGCAGCTATGCATTGACTGACTAGAATTAAAGAGTTTTTGTAAAATGTTTTCTTCTTTTATGAAAAGCAAGTAGTATGAAGAGTTTAGTGCTTTTGTATATTTGTTTAGCTCACCTGTGTGTATTGACTTTATCAGTACATGGCTAAAACAAACTTATTAAATTAAGTGTTTCATGCCCTGTATAGTTTTATTCTTCCTTTCTTAAAAGATTTTATAAAACCTGTAACTTAACCTTCAATCAAGCTAAAAAATTATAGTTTGCTGTATGTGCAAATTTGCTGTTTATAATTGATTTCACAGAAAAATAGTAAAGTATGAATTCATTATGAAGAAATTGTAGTTTATACTTGTTATATGTGATATAGTCAGAATATGATTAGATGACAGCTGTAGCAAATCACTGTTTGTAAGATCTTAGTCATAAAAGATTCTTAGAATAGTGTAGCTCAAAGAATCTTATGCCTGTACTGTAATATTATGTGTTTTATGTTCTTCACAGTCACTGGCTAACTCGGGTTTTACTGCCTTCTGGACACAGTCCTTACGGTGACGGGCTGACGTGGGACATATACCCGATTAAAAAGGACATGATGCCAGTATAAATTTGAGTGGTGTCAGATGTAATGTACATGTTAGGTTGGAGCGCAGGTCACTGCCTGCCTGTGGCGCCATAATCCTGCGTGTCATGTAGTTGGCCAAGCCCAGCTTTATAGCAGTAACATGGGAAAACAAGCAACCATGAAGAGGGAAAAACTGCCTTGTCCCTGGAATAATAATGAATTTTTTTAACATGATGATGATAAAACGATGATAATTTTTTTTATCTACCATGCATTTCTAGAGGCTGTATTTGATAGTTTGGATGAACTGGAACATACAGTGGAGCTGTGCTCCATTAAATATCAAAATATTTATACACACCAATCAGCCTTAACATTAAGACCACTGACGAAGTTGAAGTGAATAAAACAGACATCTCAAAAATCTCATTACAGTGGCACCTGTCAAGGGGTGGGATATATTAGGCAGCAAGTGAACAGTCAGTTCTTGAAGTTGATGTAATGGATGCAGGAAAAATGGGCAAGCGTAAGGGTCTGAGTGATTTTTTTTTTTTTTGAAAAGGGTCACATTTGTGATGGCCAGACGACTGTACAAGAGGAACCTACAAACTATAGGGCAGGTGGTTTTAATGTTATGGCTGATCAACGTCACTTAACGATTGTTCATATTTTATACACATGGTATTTATTTTCTCTTTATATGTATTTGTACCCACCCAAAGTCTAGAGTTTTCGTGAGGGAAAGGTTATAATTAGCAAAAACATTTTGTCTATGGTTTTTATAAAGAGCCATATGGACAAGGTGGTGGGTTTCTCTCGCTGGTCACTATTGCATTTTTTGGAGTGTTTTTTTAACAAGCATATGACCAATATTTAAAAATAAAATAGATATTGCTTTTTTGATTGTGGACGAAACTTATTATAAAATCTTGATCACGTGTTCGGTTGATCACACAACTGTTAGGCACCACATCAGATGCACAACAATGTTGCTAGTAAATGCGATTTTAATGTTGCCCCCAAAACCAAGATTTCCTTTTCTATTTTTCTATTGAAAATAGAAAATTCTTCTATTCTATTCTTTTTTTTTTCTAAATTTTAACAGTAAACCAATACAAAAAATTCAAACATGTTTTTATGATACCCAACTTGTCTGTCATGTAGTGATACTTTCACAAAACTGATTAAAAAAAATTTTTTTAGCACTGTGCAAACCAGGCTCTAATACTATTAAGGTCTTTTTAAGCCATTTATTTAAATAGTAAAAAGTAAGCAGTAATGCAATAATTACTAATTAAATATGTTATTAATAAAACATTAGTTAATTTTTTTAAAGAAACTTTATGCTTAACAAATATATAAGGAAGAAATTTTATACATGTGTGTGTGTGTGTGAAGAAAAACCTTTCTGGTATAATACCTCTTTTCCTTATTATTTTGTCACCTTAAAGCCTTTTCTGTGTGTGTGTGTGTGTGTGTGTGTGTGTGTGTGAGAAGAAAAACCTTTCTGGTATAATACCTCTTTTCCTTATTATTATGTCACCTTAAAGCCTATTCTGTGTGTGTGTGTGTGTGTGTGTGTGTGAAGAAAAACCTTTCTGGTATAATATCTCTTTTCCTTATTATTATGTCACCTTAAAGCCTGTTCTAAATTTTAAAAATGTGTTATTATAGTTTATATATTCCTGCATCCCATACAGTGATTTTATCAGTCTATATTTGTAACCAAAAACTATACATTTTGTTGGAGTGCTTGTATTAACACTGCGCACTACAGTAGACTCAAACAGGCAACCACTGATAGTAGAGCTAGAGCGGCGCATTATGATGACGACATCTATGGTGCGACGTGCAGGCCAGGGAGAAAGCGTGGCTGAGCGCTTCAAGGATCACTTCTCTGTCCAAAATGGTGAAATCCGGCAAACTTCGGTCCGGAACGTCCCAGAAATTAAAGCGATGGAAGAAAGGACACAGCAGCGATTCAAACCCACAGACGAGTCGATATCGACAAGCTGCGAGAAGCCGATTTTTCAGTCGGCCGATAGGTAAAAGTTAGCTAAGATGTATTTACGCAGTTAAATGGGCAACCCTGTGTACACGTGGGTAATGTTGGCTCAAATCAAACAGACAGTCTGCTTAATGTTCATTTCTAAACATTTAACCAAGTGCGTAATTTGACAGTTAAGAAATAATTTGATGTAAAATTGTAACTGTTCACGTTGATAAATTTGGAAACTACCCATTCCCAGTATTTCATTTGAAATATGCAAAGCACTTTTACATTGAATGTGTTCTAAGCACGATTGGTTGACTTTTGCTTCACATTTCACTTGTGTGTGTGTATAAAGTTACATGTAATCTATAGACAAAGAACCTATGTAAATTATATGCATGATGTTCTATGTTTCTGGTACAGAAAACTATAATCTGGGATTATGCATCTCATACTGTTAATTTTATTGTACCTCACAGAAAAAAGTGATCTTACGGTTGATGCATTGAAACTGCATAATGAGCTTCAGGCGGGTTCTCTGGAAAGAAAGAAAGATGGCTTGGAGGATACCATGGAGGAGACCACAGCCCTCACTGAGAGAACATCAGGCACATTTCTGAGTGGACTGTCTGATTGCTCTAATCTGACATTTAAAAAAGTTCAGCGATACTGGGAGTCCAACTCTGCTGCACACAAAGAGGTTAGTGTCAGCAATTTTTTTTTTTTTACTTGGAGTTTAGTCTGTTTTCATTGATTGTCAGTTCAATGCACCAATTTGTGTACTACATTAAAATACAGGCTGTTTGCTTTACAGATCTGTGCTGTACTGGCTGCTGTTACAGAAGTGATTCGCTCTCAAGGAGGAAAGGAGACGGAGACAGAATACTTTGCTGCTTTGGTGGGTTTTAAATACACACGCATCATATTCAAACAGTTTCATAAAACAGAATACAGAATGTTTTGCAATAACGTGCTATAACACCTTCATAACACATTCATTGATTTATGTCTTCGTTTTAACATAACTTTTAGTAAATTGATTTTGCAAATAGTTCTTGATGCTGGCAAGTTTGTAAACTGGCCACAAAATCTTCTTATATCAGATGACGACCCTTGAGGCAGTGGAGAGCAGTGAATCACTGGCTGCTGTTGCTTACCTACTCAACCTGGTTATGAAAAGGTATGTCATGCTCACATTGTCCCTCCATATAAACTGTATAATGGAACCTAATCTCAGTTTCAATTACAGCAGAGTAGAGGTGTGCATAGGGAAGAGGATTCTGCAAAACCCGAGCAAAAAATATTGCAGGAATGTGATCATTAACATGGGACTGTTTTGGGAACTTGTTCTGTGCTGCACATTCAATTTAACATGTTCATTAATTTTTTTAATTTTAGTAACTTTTATGGTTTGCTGGGTTTTTTTTTTAGGTATTAATTTGCTTATATGTTTTTGAAACAGTACTAAGCTAATTTGTTAGAAAACATCTCGGGTGCAATTGCTCAGAATTCCAGCAGGTTTAGTGGGAGTGGGATTAATAAAACAGTCCAACACAGTGCTGTTTGACTGATACAAACCGTCCTGAATCTTCTGAGGTTTCATGGATTCTGTCTGGTGAAGAACTAGTGAACAATCTGGAATAATAGCCATCTTCATCATAATTTATTACTGTGCCTATACAAGTCTATACGTATACTAGCTTTTTTTTAATTGCTATAGAGAGACCTTACTGTAAAAACACTTAACATGTACTCTGACTGTATAGGGTGCCTACACCAGTGTTGATAAAGAAATTCTCAGACACAGCAAAGGCCTTCATGGATGTCATGTCAAAACAAGCCACTGCTGACTGTGTGTCCTGTGTTCGATGGGTATGTGCAATATTTCTTACATTCTGCTTTTCCTAGTTTTCTCCTGTGTGCCCCCACACAAAAAAACCCCCCACTATGTACAGTATTTGTATTTCTAATGTGCAAATATACATACATGCTATTGTATTTATATGAACTGTTTAAGAGAAATAGAGTAATAAAGAGGGTTATCTTTGGCATTGAGAAGTATGAAAAATATTTAAAGATTAATTTTATATTAACACACTTAAGTAGCATTAAAAGATGATTGACTGATGTGTTAATAAACTGAATGCTACACTAATATAAGTGTGATGTATGACCAGAAGCTTCAGGTTCATTCTCTCTAATCGATTTCAATCGATCAGCTGGCTTTGTATAACAGTGTTCTGATGATGTGTTTTTTAATTTGCTTTTTTGTCACAACTTGCTGGAACAAAATAGTTTAGTAGTTAGAGTTATAGTGTGAGTATAGGATTGTGCAGTAACCTATCCGAATTACTGTTGGCTTAAACCTAGTTCAGATTTATTTGTAATCACAAAGCTTCAAACAAATTCAGAAAGAGAGGAAATGGTGTGTATTTCCATGCTACACATACAAAATGTTCTCATTTTATCCTACATTTGGATTTATTTATTTCTAATCATATTAATGACAAAACTTATGACTCCTTGCAGATCTTGTCATGCCTGGCTACTTTGCTGAGGAAACAGGATCTCTCTGTGTGGAGTTATCCCTCCACCCTGCAGGTGTATCACGGCTTACTCAGCTTCACTGTGCACTCCAAACCAAAGGTCAGTATTTCAGAGCCTTTCCACTGGATTTTTAAATGATGCTGTTTACAATAATGTTTGCCTCCACCCAGAAAAAAAAAAAAAAAAAACATGGCTAGGTAAAGAATTGGGGATATGATGCATCCCAAGTTATCTCAAGTGCATTCTGAGATGCTTTTCTGAGCACCACAGATGCACAGAGTGGTACAGTTTACTGTACTGTTACTGTAGCCTTTATCAGCTTGAATCGTTCTGGACATTCACAGTTGTCCATTTTGAGTAATCTCTACAGACTCCTGTGTGTAAAAGTCCCAGGACATCAGGATTTAGAAATACTCAAACCAGCCTGTCTGACACCACCTATCACAACATGGTCAAAAATGACTGATATTGCACTTTTTCCCCCATTCTGATGGTTGATGTGAACATTACCTGAAGCTACTGTCTCTTTATCTGCTGGATTTTATTCACTGTACTGCTGCCACATGATTGGTTGATTAGATAATTGCCTACTTTCCTAATTGCATCCTGAATGAGTAGGTATCATTCTATGAGTAGGTCTGTATCGCCCAGCCCTATCCCAAGTAGTTTCATCTCACTGGCTACAAATCTTCTGACATTTTGCATCCCATCTATCACATAAAATTAACATTATTTCTGATTTGCTGCAGGTGCGTAAAGCAGCTCAGCAGGGTGTATGTGCCATCCTGCGCGGCAGTGACTGCATGTTTGGAGATAATGCGCCCAGCCACCACCCCGCTGCCGTTACCACAGCCAAGTACTGCATTAAAGAGATGGAGCAGGCAGGAGGTAGGCTGCAATCTGTGCATTCACTTTGGGATGATTTACCTTGCAGGGTGTTGATTAGGTTTTGCATATCGTTACACACTAACCTTTCCTGTATTATTTGAATTTAAACAGGTAGCAAGGAAGACACAACCACGCTGCATGTGCTGGGGCTTTTGAAGGAGCTGATTACTACGTTCCCTCTCGGCTCAGTGAAGTCTTGCTGTGAGACTCTTCTTCGTGTCATGACCCTGAGTCATGTGGTGAGAAGACATCGTTATTTTCAGTAGTTTTCATGTACACAGTGAAATTGTTGTACTGAAATGTTGAGGTTAATATTTTTTAATATCTTGTATTATTTATGTTTTAAGCTAGTGACAGCCGGTGCGATGCAGACTTTCCACAAACTCTTCAGTGGAAAACCAAGCTCCTCTTCCATGTCTGGAGAGCTCAATGCTCAGATCATCACGGTAAATCGTACACCTTCATATTCATCCAGGGTTTTATTTATTTAATTGCTGCAACTTATCGTTTGAACTTGATTGTTCTTTCCGCTAGGCTTTGTATGACTATATCCCTAGTGAAAACGACTTGCAGCCTTTGCTTGCCTGGCTTGCTGTCATGGAGAAAGCCCATGTCCATTTATCCAGGTAGGGTTTATTAAGTATTATGTTTGTGGATTTATCTGCTGTGATGGAAGAAAAGCTGAAATCAGTTGTGTTTTAGCTTACAGAGCTCTTTGAGTCTGGGTCACCTTCCTCGTCTCTTTTCCGCTTCCCTGTCCTGCCTCCTGTCCCCACACACACAAGTGGTCTCTGCTGCCGCACAGACTCTGAAGGTAGGTTAGAAATGGTGAAAGATGGTGCTGTAATTTATATTTATTTAGGCGATCTGTAAGGTTGCATTCTGTCTGTTATCATCTAGTAATATGAATTAGCGATTAAGATGCATCACCCCCTGAAGGTAGTACCATGTATGTTAAGTGCTTTTTTGATAAAATGGGAATTTTTTTTTTCTTTTGCTGACCGCATCGGTGGTCTTGTTATTAAGCTTGAAATTGGGATCATAGTGTCATACATCTTTACATAGTAGTTACATAAAAATCATAAAGGTTATAGAAATATTACATTTGTCTGTTTCTCAGTGAGGAGGGGTGCATTATGTTGATTTTGTGGTTAACAAATCATGAAATTATTTCATTTTCTAAGAATTATTTATATATTTATATAATTATTATATGTTGCTAGTTCGAGAGTTTATGAAGGCCTGGCCATTTTACTCAAATGCCTGATTCTATAAAAAGATTGCCATATTCATGCAAACAAAATAATCCAGCTAGAAAAAAAATCGACATTCAGTCGAATGGCTTGGCCAGTGGGTGGTGCAACAGGCAATTTGGAGTAACTGGCACAATGTAGTTACAGCACTGATGTGTGTTGCACCAGTGTAAAATGCATTAAGTTTAAAAATACTTTAAAGCAAATATAATTTTTAAACTTTTTAGTATTCAATTAGTTAATTGATTTCTTTTAAAAAATATTTTAGATGTGTCTTCTGGACAACTATCAATTAACCCTAATAGTCCAGGCACAATATCTGCTTGTCTGCTGTCTTGCAGAATTGTGTTGAATTGTCTGTTTGTACAGCTGCTGTGTTTAACCTGATGGTTCTCTGATTAGACCCTGATCAATGAGTGTGTGGCACCACATATGGCAGAGATAGGACCAGTTCTGCCCAACGTTTCTGCTGGTAATGGCCTTTACATCTGTAAAATGTTCCGGTGAGTCTGGATTTGTTCAAAATGTATTTTTATGTCTCCAATCAAAACTATCCCAAAATTCACCATATATTCTATGCAGATTGTCGATATATTCTATGCAGATTCCTTACCCTTTTCCTGTTCTAAGAGGATCAAAGTTTTTCCTCACATTCCCTCTCTTTTGTGGTGTTGCAGTATTGTGGAGGAAGGCTTGTCCTATCGCTTCCATGCTGCATGGCCTTTTGTGCTGCAGATCCTTGGCTGCTTCTACAGAGCTGCAGGGGAGCAAGCTCATCCTGTTATGATGAAGGTGAGAGCTATGACTGTGTTAGTCT
This sequence comes from Hemibagrus guttatus, assembly GCA_033459395.1. NCBI lineage: Eukaryota > Metazoa > Chordata > Actinopteri > Siluriformes > Bagridae > Hemibagrus > Hemibagrus guttatus. The sequence continues at coordinate 16,568,311 of JAUCMX010000002.1, forward strand.
ACAAATGTTGGGTTTGGATATTAATGTATTAGGCATCGGGTAAAATCTCAATAGGGGCAGTGGTTGCTGGGTGGTGAAGGCTCTTGGTTAATGACCAGAAGATCAGGGGTTCATACCCCAGCACTGCCAAGCTTCCACTGTTGGGCTTGTGAGCAAGGCCTAAACCCTTTCAGCTCCGGGGACACTGTATTACAACTGACCCTGTGCTCTGACCCCAATGTCCTAACAAGCTGGTATATGTGGGGGGAATATCACTGTGCTGTAATATATATGTGACAAACAAAGGCTTGTTCTTCTGGTTTGCTGTGGAATGTAGCCAATCAGTGATTTTAATATGATCTCTCTATTCATCTGATTCCCTGATAAAAGTATGTTGATGTTAACCGCATTTGCACTGATTATGTTTGTATTTGTGTTGTGTGGCTTTGCAGAGTCTGCAGTCTCTGAGCGACTTGCGTGCAACGCCGCAGTTTCCGTTCTGTGGTGAGTTGGATTTAGCGGTAGGCGTTGCAGTGGAGAGCATGGGCCCACAGGTGGTCCTCACCGCTATCCCACTCCTCATCACTGGAAACGAGTGAGTTACTGTAGACAAACACCATACAGCTCATGTTGTACTGTTCAGTTTTCAGATATCTGAGTGAATTGGGATGTTTGTTCATAAAAGATATCCTAGGGAAAATTTGCTATTTTTAATGATGTTTAAAGCATCGCAACACAGCAGAACTGAAATGTCAATCACTTCTAACAATTCCAAACATCCTGTATATCCTCTAGGCTTGTATCATCATTACAGATATTTAGTATAACGCAGGCTGGTAAAACACCAACAATTTCTCTTTAAATATTGCACAGGAAACCTACATTCATAGATAGATTGTTTATATTGAACATGCTCTTTAAGTAAATGTTAAAGCAGCAGGATAGAGGGTTTGGTAAATTTTGTTCTCTCTGGTTAAAAAAAAAAAAAAAAAATCATTTGGAATCCTGGATTGTGCTTCACTATGCTCCAACACAAGAATTGATTTTAGGTCTGCAAATGCAAAGTCCTATACTTTGAGAGAATTCAGGGCTGTGTCTCAACTGCTCGACACACAAGCACCTGGTATTAAAGAAATGTTATGAGAATAAAATTACTTTATTGTGTAGATCAATATAACTGAGGTCCACAGTTACTGGACATCAGACGCAAGAACAAAACCTTTCTCACTGAGGACCTTGCTGAAATTAGGATTAAAAAACGTATTTTTATTTTAAGTGCAGTCTTTCTAACATTGTGCCTTTTTGTATATTAATATTTTTATATATTAATATATTATGAATAATAATACTAACAGTAGTAGTAGTAATAATCATAAAAGTGCAGCTAAAAAGGAAAAATAAGAATAAACAAATTATAACCTGCTGGATGTGTATATTGTAACCCTTAACTTAGCTGTTACTGCTATTTATATTTACCATATTACTTAGCAAAACCCCAGTTTATCCCATTTACACTTTCATATCTGTTACTGTACTAGTTTCCTGCTTCAAGGATGTATGTACTAAAGAAGTGTGGTGTTCTGATTGGCCTGAGTGTTTTTTTCCCCTCTCTCTCTCTCTCTCTCTCTCTCTCTCTCTCTCTCTCTCTCTCTCTCTCTCTCTCTCTCTCTCTCTCAGTGATGACTTGGAGTTCCCACGCAGCTGGCTTATCCCGGTTATCAGAGACAATGTAAAGAACACCCAGCTAGCATACTTCATCTCTTATTTCCATCCCCTGGCATCTACACTAAAACAGAGAGGTTAGTGCTTCCCTTAAGAGTGTGTACACGTGTTACGATGAAAAAACAAACATTGTGTTGCACTTTAAATGCAATTGTTGTCTTTGTAAATCATATAAAGTTCAGGTACAATGCTTTCCATCTCCTGATGTTTTTTTTTCTTTTTCAGCGGATGAATTGGAGAAGGCAGGACAGAAACTAGTGGCAAAAGTATATAACACATTACAGTTGCAGGTAACATCCATGCATCTGGTTAAGATTCACAGATGATTTTAAAGGTATGACTTGGAGTTTTTTTAATTAGCTTCTAAGGGTTTGTTTTCTTACTCAGATCTGGACTATGCTTCCTGGGTTCTGCACTAAGCCCACTGATGTGGTCAGCTCCTTTAAGGGCATTGCCCGTTCTCTCGGTATGGCTATCACTGAGCGCCCTGATCTCCGCATATGCATCTACCAAGCCCTGCGTGCACTCATCAACAAGAGCTGTGACACAGGTCAGCAACTATATTGCCATGTTTGGCTGTTCAGCATTCACTGTTTTTAATATATATACTTTTAAACCTGACCCCATTATCCAGAGGTGATTTTATTCTTTAAAAAAACAAAACAAAAGCAGTTTATTTCCTTTAACTTTATTTTATTATGCACACCAAGCCCTTTCTAGCCTAGTTCACATGTCTCTATAACACTCTACAAACGCGAAACTGTCTAATACAATATTAATACAACAAAGCAAATGGGAGAAACAACAATTTCTGTTATTGTATCAGAAATGGGGTTTTCCTGAACCTTTGGATGTCATCTAACTTGCCCAAACTAAGCCACACCCCCTAATGTGGGCTTGCTGTCCTGAATATACTGATGGCACAGTAGCCCTAAGTGACTGTTTATACCACCTGCAGTATATTTACTGTCTTTGGTATTTCCACAGAAGCTTACACACGTTCATTTAACTAATGTAAGTAAATATTGGACTTTAGGTGAGCTCCCCTATACCCTTCCTCCCTACAGAGTAATAATGAGTTTGTTTGTCCTTTGCTGCAGAGGAGGAGAAGGCAGAAGTGGGTCGTTTTGCTAAGAATTTTCTGCCCATCCTGTTCAACGTGCACACACAGCAGCTAGCACCTGGAGAAAGTGACCCGTCCAGGCTAGCTGTGCTCGACACCATCAGAGCTTACTTGACGATCACTGATCCCAAGGTAGCTCACTTTTTTTTAACCCATAGTTATCGCAGATATTCTAGTGAATGGTAAGGAATCTAATTGGCAAGCTGGTTTAATAACACTGTGTATTTTTTTTTTTAGACGGTAGGCTCATTTCTGCAAAAAGCCATGGAGAGGCTCAGCAGCCCAGACAGCTCAGAGTTTACACGGTAAATAATCCATAAATTTCACATTCCACACACAGCATCAAACAGATTTTCATCCAAACACTGGCTTAGTGCCAGTCAGGATTTTATTGTTCTTTCAAAGAATTCCTGAGTGGGAGACTGAATCTTATCTTAATTCATTGCACGTTTTCCCCAAAATAAAGCCAACATTTAATGACCTTTTATTCTGATTGAGGCATTGCATCCAAGCCTTTAGAAACTATTATGAAAAAGCAGCTCAAAAGCATATTTGAATTATATGGAAATTTTACATTTTCAATCTAAATTTTAGAAAATGAGAATCTAATTTAATAATTTGATGCATCTAAGCACCGTTCAGTGGGCAGCTGTTGTATCTGACTGCTATTCATTTATCCCCAGACTTACTGTGATGGATTTAGTAGTAGTAATGTCTTCCTTTGTGGATGAGGAGGCTATGGCACAAACATACGAACAAATCAAACCCTACTTGGAGGTATGAATCGCAGACATTCGGTTTCAAACCATATTGTGTAAATTTCACTGGTGCTAATCTTTTTGTTTGTGTCTGTGGCTGCTTGCTCAGAGTAAGGACTCTGGTATTCAAAAGAAAGCATACCGGGTGTTGGAGGAGATGTGCGGAGGAGAGAGAGGGCCGTGCAAGCGTTTCGTCTTGGCTAACCTGGAACAGCTCAAGATGGTTCTTCTGGACAGTCTGAAGAGTGCATCTTCACCTGCAAAACGAGTAAGAGCTTTGCAGGGACCTCAGTGTCTGAGTGTTTAGCTGGACAGTGCTGATACACACAAACACCCACACTTATTACATTAGTCTGACCTTTTTTTTTTTTGTAATTTTCCTTTTGATCTGCAGCCCAGACTGAAGTGCCTCATTCACATTGTGAAGCAGCTGAATGAAGAACACAAGGACTTCATCACTACACTTCTCCCTGAGGTAGCTTACATACACTGCAGTCTTTTTTTTTCTTCCTTATCTAGTCTAGTTCTGTGTCCGGATGATCACAATACCATTAATGTCTTGCATCAGGTTATAATTTGCACGAAGGAAGTCTCTGTTGGAGCACGCAAAAATGCCTACTCCCTCTTGGTGGAGATCGGCAATGCCTTTATCCACTTCTGTGGAAATACCAAAGGTAAGGCTGCTTGGTCTAAAAGGTTTCAGCAAAGTGATTTATAATAAAAGTGACACTGATCAGTTTAAATAAATGTAGTAATCACTGAATAGTGTTTGATCTACAGATTAAAATGTAATGCTTTCAGTAAATATTTATTATTTCCAAATTCCATGGAGGGTCCTGATGCACTTTTTTTTTGGTAAATAAAGTTGTTCTCGATAGCAGAACTCTATAAATAGCACTGGTCTCCTTTCTGGTAATGTTTTATCCCATTTTCTCTCAAGTTGGTTATCTGCCAATTCCCATCCACCAGCCAGCTCTCCTCAGTCATATGACTGCTGCTAATCAGAGAGGGTGAAGGCAAACACATGCTTCCTCTGAGGCCTTGTTCAATCCTGATTTTTAGATCTGTCTTAACTGGTCAAGACCCATGTATGTTTACACTTGTTTTCAGGCAGAAATGTCTTGTGAAATCTGTGTCTGGAGGAGAATTTTGGTGGTTCTTCCCTGCTGTCTGGGCTATATTGTGATGCAAAAGGTCCATCACCCGTTGTTGCTGTTGTAGAGAGTGGTGGTGGTTGTTGTGGAGCTACGGTTGTTAGGACAGTGTGTTATAGTAACTTGCATTGTATTGATGTTTAGAGTGAACATGCTATTCTTTTTTTTTTTTCTAAATACCTGAAAATATGAGGTGTTTATATTTAGTGTATTGTTATTCCCAGTCTGGTCTTAAATTGCATTTGTGTAGACAAACCATAGTTTTTGAATTGTATACCTGGATTAGTGCATAGAGTTTATGGATATTTGATTGATTGATTTGAGTGTCACATTGTGTTGGCCTTCTTTACTGTGGTTTGAAATGTAATAGCCACATTGATTTTCAATGTTTCCATGTGAACATTACTTCAGTTCCTGTTACTTGACCAATACAGGCATTGTTAATAGTATATGAATACTTTTTCAATATCTGATCTAGACTTGTCTTGTGCTCCTGTTAAGAAGGTTGTGGCACATTTGGGTGGGAAGCTTAATTCTTGTCTACCTGTCAATATATCCAAAATTGGTGAATAAGCACTTGATGATGTGCGAGCAGCTCAAAAGGATACAGTGAGTGCTACATGTGGAGTTAGTTTGACTGTGATTGTGGTGATCTAAACTGAAATCCCTGTCTGTTTCAGATGCACTGAATGAGTACTTGAGCCATGTGTACATCGGTCTTACGGGATCAGTCACAATGATCACCTGCACTGTACTGGCCCTTACCAGGCTTGTGTTTCAGTACAAAGGTAACCATCATTGTGATTTAACGCATATATTTAACAGGACTTATTGTAGAGGGCTGGTTAATACCATAATTTCATTTTAGACTCTTTAGACGTATCCCCACTGGAGCAGCTCCTGCACAACATCTGCTTGCTGCTCACCTGCAGGACACGGGAGATCGTCCAGGCCTCTCTAGCCTTCATCAAAGTCATCCTCTTCATCCTGGATGTAAAAGTTCTAGCCAGTCAGGTGTCTGTTATTGTAAGTATAAAAGCCAAATACTGTATGAAGTCTCAGTCTATACTCTCTTCTGTCCAAATGCTAGTTTTACTCTAAAGGGTTTTTCACACTTGAAATAGTTACCCCTGGCCGATTGTAATTCCTAGATAAACTAAAATCTGGATTATATTGTTTATATAATTACACACTGCTTAAACTTATCCATATCATTTCACACCATACACATTTGGCATTGTAATACAAGGTTTTCAGAGGACGGTTTCATAACCCCGGGGAACAAGCGGTGCTAACCTCGTTTCTAAATTGCATATGTGAAACGTTCCTTTACCTCGTGTTACACACAGGATTAAGAATAACGTTATCTGGATTAAATGCAGTGTGAAAAGCGATTAAGATATCTGGGTCAAGTAACATCATTTGTCCATCTATGTTTTTTTCTCTCTCAGATGGAGGGCATCAGCAGTATGAAAGACGATATGAGAAGACACTGCAGGACAAAGCTGAAAAACATTTTCACTAAATTAATCCGCAAGTTTGGGTAGGTTTGACTACAATCCTCTTACAGCACATCGACGTCATTTTCTGCTGAATATGTATCTAACAGAAGTGTTCTGTCCACGCTTATCTCTGTGTGCTCAGCTTCGAGCTAGTCAAGAGCATGCTGCCTGCGGAATTTCACAAAGTGCTGGCAAACATCCGTAAAGTGGAAGCCCGAACAAAGAGACGTAAACTGCTAAACGAGGCTGAAGAGGACGGTTCAGACAGCGAGGAAAACATTCCTAAAGCCAAGACCGACAGGTGTTCACACTTTTTAATACACATTGCCTGTTTAGGTGTGAACGTGCACAGTGATGGTCAGCTCACGTCACAGGAATGAAAAAGTTCAGACACCAAACATACTGTTAGAGTTTAGAGAAGAGATTAAATAGAGATAGGAAAGGATAAAACTAACACCTTTTTCCATTGTACTCTCAGTATCGAGGACATCCTGGCAGAGACGGACTCTGACTCGGAGGATGAGAAACCTAAAAAAGGCCAGAAGAAACCAGTTAAACAAAAAGCGCAGGCCTGGCTGAAAGAAGGAGTATCTGATGAACCACTCAACTTCCTTGATCCTAAAGCAGCACAGAGAGTTCTCTGTAAGATTTTTTTTTTTCATATATATATTTTTCAATAGAAGAAGTAAACGATAATATTAATAGATGTCTATCAGATTTTAGGTCATTTCATTGTGTTTCCTTTAAACATTTGTCTCTTTTTTGCGTAGCCACCAACCCTGACTTGAAGAAGATGCCTAAGTCTGATCATGGCTTCAAGGTAACATCAGACGGGAGATTGATCATTAAAGAAGACTATGAGGAAGATGATGGATCTAATGGCAAGTCTTGCAGTTTGAAATGTTTTGGACTGACTCTTGGCTTGTTTTACTGTGTTGTGTGAGGCCATGAGGGACTGGTTTAAGAACCACTGCTTCAGAAACATGTGCCTCCTAACTGCTGCTGTGATTAAAACCTGGCTGCTGCTCATCTCATGGTTCCACAATATACCCATACCTAACATCTCAGATATTTTTAATTAGTGCTGTCGATTGATTAAAAAACTAAACCAATCACATAGTTTGTCGTGATTATCAACAACTATCTAATTAAGCCAAAGTGTTGGTTGCTTTCTCAGTTAGAGGTTTCATTATTTACCCATGAGATCTGCAATCCTGTAATTCAGGTTGTTGAGGCCTCATTGAGACCATTTCACCAGGGTGATTTTCTTTAAGATATGCGTGACATGTCAAGGATGAATTACTTCTGTGGTAATTAAATTCAGCTTTGCAAACTGTGCAGATTACTTTTGTTTTCTCCAAAGATCCATCAGGCGATTGTTTGAAACTTTGTGCGTGAAAACTCCTACCTTGTTCTTATCCATCTTTAGTCAGGATTGTTTAGTCTGGCAGCACACACCTCATTCCAAATCAGAGGTCAGGCACCACAGGAAGTAAACAAAATGCTCATGTATTTTGCTAGCACTGTTTATAATACATCCTATGCTTGTGTTCTCACTGTATGATACTGTACTGTTCTGCTTGTTAGGGTCCTAGATTTACATCGAAATAGCTGTTTAATGACGATGTCTGTTGTTAAAAGTACTGAACAGTACAATGAATTGAATTGTGCTCTTCAATGTCTTTTTCAGATGCCAAAGAAATCGACGACATCCTGAAAGAAGCTGGAGTGAAAACGGTGAGTAGTTAGTGATCATTTTTACACAGCGTTGCATATGTCCAAGCAAATGAACATTAAACAATGTTGGACTCTTTCTTATAAGCAGAAAAAGAGCCAGAAGAGGAAAGTTGAAAATGATCTGGATGATGACATGGAGATTGAGCCACAAATGAAATATAAAGGTATGTCACATTTTATCTGTGAGCAAATTAGTGAAAGAAAAATGTCCATGCTGGAAGAGTATTTCTCTGCATTGCAGCATTTGTTTAAAATTCAAGATCTTTTCTATAATTTAGTAACCACTTTTTTTTTTTTTTAACTCAGCTGGTGGCAGTGGCATTCACAGACCTCTGGGAGGAAGAGAGGAGTCAGGAGCTGATTACAAAGCTAAGGTAAGTTGGATCTAATAGTCCAACAGTTGAAACAAAATTTCAAAAGTGACAAAGTTATAGTGATATAAACATAGTATGTGAACATCTTCAAGAGAGGGGGTTTCATGGTAACATGACAAACTTGTCTTATCTATAAAAGAGAGAAATAAGTGGTGAGAGAATTTATATTTTGTTAATTTTTCCCCTTTGCTATCGGTACAGGTAATTTTTTATTTTTTATTTTATTTATTTATTTTTTAAAGAATTTAACCCTAACTTTTTTTTTTATTATTCTGTTTTTGAGACAGTCAAACCAATAAAATCAGAACCCTCTGCTTCACTTTGGGATGAATCACATCACCTCATCACTTATTATTTTCCTGTTACAGCACAACCCATTGTGTTTTATTCCTTTAAGTTGCACCATAAGCATAATGTAACGAGCACTAAGACGCTAATAATCGTGTTGTCAATGCAGAAAGGAAAAGGTGACCTTAAGAAGAAGGGGAAGCACGACCCATACGCCTACATCCCTCTTAAGAAGTCTCAGCTCAACCGCAGGTAATGAAGCTGTGAAGTTTTTGAACATGTATTACCGATAATTTGTGATGCACTCAGTCTGATCCAGTGATCTTGTGCTCACAGGAAAAAGGCTAAACTGCAGGGTCAGTTCAAGGGGATGGTCAGAGGAGCGAAGAAGGGAGCGCTGTCTGGAAAGAGAATGCAGAAAAATAAGAAGAGAGCCTGAAGCATATATATCTAAACATGCAATGTTTTAAAATCTGAATGGACAGTTTTGTTTATGGACTTCCCGAAAGAAGTTATCGCTCGGATCGGATCGCTTCATCACGCAGTATCATGCTTTGTGGCTTAGAATTGTGAAGAAAGTTGCACAGATGTCCCACTTGGGCAACTAAGGAAGTTATTCCACTACTGATCTTCAATGAATTGTATTCTTTTTATCAGTGTGTGCTCCTCTCCCTCAAAGTGTTTGATTTGATGGTGGAAAAGGGTGGATTACACAAGATGGTTTGTGAGATAAATGTATTTATGTGTTGGAAAGTAAACATGGCTAAAATTGAGAAAGAAGTAGCTTGTGTGTTCTTTTACTGTTCAGGGAAGAAGGAAAAGTTACACATTTAGTCCTCCGACAAGTAATTATTAAAATGTTCTACATTTTCTTTGTTTAAAAAAAAAAAAAAAAAGACTAGAAAAGCTTAGGTTAGATATTTTTAACACATTGTGGTTAATAGGAAATGTTTTTTCTATAAATTAAAATTTTTTATTCAACCGTCATGTTGAGAAATACGCTGAGAAACGTTCGACACTTTCTTGTGAAAAAAACAAAGCTAACTTTGTCATTTTCTAATGGATTTAATTCGGTTCAATTCAATATATTTGTATAGCACTTTTACCCAGGGGGCATTGTCTCAAAGAAGAATATGAAATATAGAAATGGATAAAAAAAAAAAAAAGTTTAAAGGCAAGGAAAAACTCCCTGAGATACGAGGAAGAAACCTTGAGAGGAACCAGGCTCAGAAGGGAACCTATGGTCATTTGGGTGACACTGGACAGTAAGGGTATAACCTGTAGTATTTTTAGCGCACTATTGTATTTTTCCAGCAGGGGTCAGTGTTTCCTTTAAAGCCGACTTCAGGTTAACTGACACAGGTAAAATCTGTCCCAACACTGCTGATGTGTCTTACAGATAATACAGATCAATAATGTTTTGAATTGCATAAATGAAAGTTTAAAGTTTTGAGAAAAAATGCCATAAAATTAATTTAAAAGTATTTTCCCCTGCAAAGCAAATATCTGCAGATTAAAACGTTTGGTGAAGTATCTTGGAGAGGCTAACTTCCTGTAATGTCTAATCAGATTGGAAACAGTTCTTGAATTATTCCTCCATGTAAAAGCTTTCTTCTTAATTTTGTAAATTTGTACATGTGGGCTACAGTCTTCAGTACAGACCGCAGGTGGAAATGTTGAGACTAAGATGTTTAGTGAATTGAAAGGCTGTGTTGATTTTAAATGTTAATTTTTGTATATTGTCTGGATAAAAGACTAGTGTATGGCCAGATATTAACCTTGTGGCATAGGTGACAGGGTTTTGAGCTAAAATATCAGTAATCTTATAAGTGTGTGTCTGTTATTTGTAAACTTTTTGAAATTCTTTGCAAAATTCATACAGTGGGTCAGCAATTTTTTTTTTTTTTTTTTTTTGAGATTTTGTGTGTGCAACATCATATTTATACATCTAGCACACAGAGAATCGTCTAAAGCACTTGATCTTGGCCAGAATTCAGAGCTCTGATATTATCGCATAAAAAAAGCAAAGTCTTCATTGGCTCCTTATTTGAGTTATTCACAGATTGACCTACACTAGAGACAGATGTTGAAGTGTCGATGTTGAATGACTGATCAGATCAGAGTTTCTGCTTGGTGTGAAGGATGATAAACTGATGATTTATAAGCAAAATGTCTGTCAACCAATGGTACATGTGGCACGATATTTAAGCTGGAACTGTAATGTATAACTGGTTATTACAGTTAAATGAAAAGGAAACAATGTCACTCCGTAAAGAGCTAATAGGTATTTAGTTTATGAACCAACATGAATAGTCTTGCTTGTACCAAAAAGTCAGGGTTGATCCAATCCAAACACAGAAATCACTACTTTACAAAATACACATTCTTCCACATAATATCCCTTTGAACTTGCTTCTAACTATTACTTTACCTCAATAGGTGAGTAGCTGAGATGGAAAAAAAGGGGTTTTGTTTATGTTGGCAGTGTGTTAAGGCCTTAGCAGTGTCAGATGTAGGTCAGAGTGGCACTTATGCAGAAAACACGTGTGGAATGAGAGGAAGTGGATCTCACGGGAGGCAGCAGGACTACACAGCACACCAGACTGAGACACAACACAGGAAATACTCACTACACTGCATCTTTGCAGTCTAACAGCAGCCTGTGCCCATATATGACCTGGTATGTTTTTGCTATAATCAGTTACAATCATCATAGAAATACTACATACATTCGATTGCAAAAATGTTTAATAAATGGCAGTGATACTTGGTTAGTTGTGTGTCAGAATAAGATTGTTTTTTGTTCTACAGAAAGTTGCTCATGTACAGTAAAAGTAACTAAACATAATCACATTATGTAGTCTGTAGTTGAAGCATCCTATGCATAAATCCAAAGCCCTGCATTCATCTCCACAGTAGAGTTTTTCTTTTTTTTTCTTTTTTTTAAATTACAAAAGTAGGCCATGCTTAGTGTCCTATAAGAGTAGCAGACACCCTGTCATTCTATGCTCAAGTGCTTTCCAGGAAACCAAGGTTAAATAAATTAGAGAATGGAACTGCCCTGCAGTTGCATTTACTTTATTTTTTCAGGCCTAACCAAATGATCTAAGGCTAGTGCCTTTGGAAATGACTTACAGATGACTAACCTACACTTCAACATGCTTAAACCCTTCCGCCTTCAGCTTTCAGTCATCCAATCATGTTATAAGAAAACATGTCAATTTCATTTTCAAGCACAAAATAAAACCTTTCAAAGACTTACACATACTGACTACATGACATGCGAAATCACAAAGGATATGATTCACTAAAAGCATTGAGTAAATTAGATCACATCTTATTCATCTCTGGGGATAATCAGTAGTTAATTCTTTTTGCTGTCCAGCAACAACTCATCTTAGAATGCCTCGGATTCTGCATTGTTCTCAGTGCTGGTTCCCAGGGCAGGGTGGGGGAAGAGAAGGAGGAGGTCTTGGCGGGGCTCGTGATGGTGGGGGTCCGTAGCGTGATTGTGCTGGTGGGGGTCTGGGTGGTGAGCGGGTTGGACGGTTGGGAGGTGCTGAGGTGGAGGGGCATATCAGGGGCCGGTTCTCTGCTGGGGGTGGTGGAGGTGGAGGTGGAGGAGGGCTGTGTGGTGGAGCTCTGACTGCCTCGTCTTTCACCCGTGTAAAGTTGATGCATCGGCCCTGCAGGCACACAGCAGATGGCAGGATAAGTGACAGTTACGAACTAAAGCTAACCTCCTTGTCATGTCTGTGCTTCACCATCCAGGTCCGTTTATTACTCAGAAAAGATGTCCCATTGACCTAAGTCATCACTTTATTTACTTTCACTATAAATGCAAAATGTTAGAGATCTATTTAAGTCATGGCTCTCAAAACATAATGGGTTCCATGGATCCCAGTGGTCTGTAAAGCATAATTTTATTCTAATGGTGGAAAGCACAACCCACCACTATCAAAGCTATTATAACTATAAATAATGTCAACTGGAATCCAAAGTCAATGGGTTCTGTGGGTGCACAATTCCAATAAAAAGTGAAAAATATTATTGTATAATACATAATTTTTAATAAATAGTTTTGAATTAGTGCCTCATCATTTAACTAACTGGTCTGCAAAATAATTCTCAACTGAGGGGGTTCATAAAAATAAAAAATAATATAAAATAAAGGCAGGAGTGTGTGAGTACAAATATAAATTTGAAAATTTAAAAAGAAAACAAAAATAATTTCACCTAAATCACGATGATTAAAAATTATTTTTCATTGTGTGAAAACAAACTGAGCCAAACAACTTTCATACTGGGTAAAGTCAATTCTTCACTGTTCTCTAAGTTTATAACAGATGATGAATGTTAAAAAGAGGGTGAAACAGAGACATGATAGTTACAGAGACAGTAGAAACATCTTACAAAACAAATGAGAAAGTATCCTAATCTCAGAGTGTTATGTGTCTTTGCCCAGATGATGACCCCAAACAGGCACAAGACTTCACACACCCAAAATCTCACTTGTCTGCCGTCATTCTGTCCCTGAAATCGTGGGGGTGGGGTTTTAGGGGTTGCAGCATTGCACTTTGGAAAGAATGAGAGTAGCAGTGAAAAAAAAACCCTTCCTCCAAAAGCTTTGCGAAATAAAACCTGCATTCTTACAAGAAAAGTGATTCATCACTGTCAGGAAGGTTAAACTTTCAGAAGCCATTGTCAGGACATTTTCAAGGGTTTTAACTTAAGGTCAAAGCAAAGAAAAGGTATTCAGAGTGTACTTTACGCATCATTTATTGTGAAAAATAAAACATTCAGTAATGTTGGACTCACAAACTGCTGAAAGTAGAACAACTTCCTCCTTTGTCAGACCACTAGACACACATGTCTCTAGAGACCCATACGTAATTACATTTTTAAAACGTATTGTGTTTGAATAAAGACATAAAATAAAAAAACAAACTTTAACACATGATTTACTAGTTTGTAATAGCATCTAAAATGTTATATACTAAAGAATAAAATTAAAAAACAACAAATGCACATATTTGCATATTCTGTGTTAGGGTCAGTTAAAGGATTTGTTAAAGGTTAATCTCACTAGATGATAAAGACTTAATATGGTAAGGCTGATGTTGAAGCTCTGTTGGCTAACGAACAAAAAAAGCACAATGCTAGTTGAAAAATATTTGTCCAGTGCTGAATCTAAACACAGGGTCAGAATCTCCTTTAAATCCATTTGAATTACTTTCACTTGAGTGGCAATGAGAGCAGCCGTCAGGGAGGTGCCACTTTCTGCCATGCTGTTTGATTGCTCATCAGACAAACAGATGGAGAGATTAAAGGCCACGAGCCAGACCATGACAGGAGAGATTCCATCTTTTGTTCCAGGTCTCTATAGCACTGGATCAAGGCTAGGGCAAAGGCAAGCGACCGAGAGCACCACTTACTTTTTTATGGGTCATAGTGATGAAGACATGTTCATGAAATGCTGAGGAGCGCACATTAACTCAGTACGAACAGCTAATCACTCCTTACAGCTAATGACGGAAAAAAAACAAGCTTCATCACAGGATGTTGTATAAAAATACGCACTGAAGTTTTTTCAAATGCTGACTAGCATTATACAAGCTTCATGTGTTGTTCTTCTTAATTCCAGTTTTATACAATGGCCAGCATCAAGAGAGATGTGTAAGAAGTATTTCCTCTCCATTATAGTATATTGCTCAGCTGATGCTGGCCTCTGCATGCAGAAGTCATTAATTACAAATCAGTAGTGTTACAATGTGGTCCAGTTCTGTGTACAGGCGGCTGGTGGTAAAATGTGTTGTTTTGACACATCTTTGTAGAAACTGCTGTGGAACTGCTGCCGAAGCTTGAAGCCTGCTGGGGAACATCCACAGTAGTTAAAACACCATATGGAGCGATTTCTCTCCAGTTCCCCTGCCCCCTTTGCTCTTCCTCTCTCTGCCTTCTTCCTCCTCCACATCTGCACAGCATTCAGGAGGCACCATTCTCATTCGGCCCATATGCTCACTCCGGTGCTGGGCTGTTGCTCTGCTGCTCGCCAAATTGTCCCATTCACCACACATGACTGCTAGAGTGATGGCAACAGCCTCCCAGCTAGGCAGCCATGAATTAATCCCCATCACCCCCAATGCTACCCAACAATGGTCATGCACAATAAAATTCAAAGCCTACCCTGCTCACTTGCCCCATGTCACATTGGAGGGCTCTCAGTTTAATAAGCTGTTAAATTAGACCACCAAGTGTCTGAGGGTGTTTGAGTGTGCTCTGGCTCTGACCAAGATCCTAGAGGACAAAAAAAGGCTAAACTGCCTGAAAGGAAAATCAGTACAAAACTTAATCATATGTTTTTCATCCACACTTGTAAATGATGCTCACTGGGAATTCTTGCTAGTCAGAGTGAGCTGTTTTGCCTTTAGTAGTTCATTACCAAAAAACAAATCAAAACACTTCCTCCGTTCTTTTATGAATTTGCTTTGTCTTAGCATTAAATGGGACGATCCGGACCATGCAAAGTTACTCACTTTCAACCAGCATGGCCTTGTAAACCAGGCAGACAAAGGATTCAACAAAAAAACTTTCAGTGACAAGAACTCCTTTCTTCAGTGAGTAATAAACCAAACCTGTCACCTTTGCATCACAATGTGTGCACTGAAGCTTTTACATAATGAGTTTAACCTAAATGGCCGCTGTGTTATATATTAGCTATAGGTTCTATGTTAATATTGGGTATTAAAATAAAGAAAAATTAAAACTCTAAAGCAAAAAATTGAAACAAACATATAAACCCACACAAATCACCAAACCTACTGATCTAGATAGGTTTGTAATATAATCAGGTCTTTTTTCTTAAAAAACAAAACATTTAATTAATTAAACCTCACAATTTTCAACACATTACTAAATTGTTTTTTCAACTACACATCTGAAACAAAAGTAAATTAATACATATTAATAACTCTGTAACTGTACCCCAACTCTGGATGCTCCACCACCCAATTTCAGGACATCAGACTAGGCAACAAAACCTTTTCAGAAGTTTTTACTATGCATAGGAAAAAGCAAAAACCTTTAAACCTCAAACTCAGAATTTGTGTTCATTTAACTAAAATATTTATATAATACAATGTTAAATATAATTGTACTGAATACAGGAAACTATATTCCCTATAATTATTATACTTCTTTAATTCTTATATGTATTTTAGAATCTAAGCTGTTATCTTAGCTGTTATATGTTACAAATATTTTTAATGTTTTAATTTTGGTGTCTTTCGACCTAAAACAGTCAACATAACTAACTTCACAGTCACGGCCTGAAAAGTTTAAACTCATCACAGCTTGACGTAGGCAGAGAATTTAAGAGGAAAAGAAAAAGTTGCCATGAAAACATATTATAACAAGCTAACATAACAAAACTGTGTTATAAAAAAAACCCACAGTGCTATAGAAGGATACCATTACAAATAAATAAATACATACATACATACGTACATACATACATACATAAATACATAATTTAAATACACAAGCCAAAAGGTAGAGGAGAAATAAGTGACAGAAAATTGGCTGAGAAATATGCAAAAGACACATGAAAAAGTACAAACCCTCATTTATATTATATTCAGTAATATTATTCGGGCTGTTTCACAGTAAAATCCCTAACACAAATTTTGGTTACTGTTTTTCTGAATTAAAAGAAGAAGAATAGCTGGCGGGAAATCAACAAGTGAAGAAGATGTAGTAAAACAGTGAGTGTGTGAGAGTAGATGAACAGAAAGACTGCAGGAAGTTTGAGAGTGTATTCACTGTGGTATGTGTTGACTGTGCCAGGGCAGCTCATGGGACATTGTCCTGCAGGTGGGCATGAAACACACTTCTTACTGTGGACATGCTCAAACCAGCCTGAATGCTACAGCTGTTATCAGCCAAACCCTCTTCTTTAGTGAATCTGCTGCCTTTCCCAATGCTTTTCAAAGCTTCTGTGCAGTATATAGAGCAGCTGGGCATTGGCCCTGCCTCACACAAGCAGCCTATTCTGCAGCACAGCTCAATAAGACAACATTCACATGAGTCCATCCACAGTGAGAGTGCAGCAATAGCTTGGCCAATTCAATAGAGTCAGACTGTATGGTGTTCATCGCTCCGGCCCACATGAAGGATGCCTTTCATAGCCCTGCAGATGTGTTGCCGAGATACGGTCTGCTGTGGTAAAATAACGCAACGTGTCGCAGAAGATCTTACACATTGAAAAATGTCTCGTCACAGAAATAGGATGGTAATGGATGTGAAGAAGAGACTGGACTCATACAAATCTGCTCCATGTGAAAGAACATATCTATTAGGGTTTAAGATGCAGATTGTTTGACTGTGTTTTTCAGTGCACAGGTTTATCTCTGAAACCGCTACAAGTGCTAAAATACCAAATAATCATGATTTTGTTTAACAGGACCAGAACTAATACAAAATTTACATTTCTAAAACCACTTCGGCATCACAGCAGAGAACCAGTATAAACATTAGCCCCTTGATGCTCTGTCCTTACTTCTATACACAAATGCACACACTAAATCCAACCAATAAAAAATTCATGAAGTGAAATGAAGCACTTCAATAATTATATGCTAATGAACACAAAAGGAAGAAAAACACAGTCTCTGTGTAAACCATAAACCACCTTATAAGGCAAAGAGACACGCTAGATCTGGGCACTAAAGCCAGATAAAACTGCATTCCATAGCAGGAGAGCTGTGGTATTTGGTCACACACATCACTCACAGTCTGCTACAGCAAATACATGAAGTAATATTTTGGATGGATTCATATATTATTCCTACCTGATCTCCAGGCTGAGGTCTCATAAGGGACACTTGGTCATATCCACGGTGCAGCAGAGCCCACAGAGCATCCAGTTTTCCCTAAGCAGGGCAGACACAGGAACAACACTCAGAGATCACCATAAGACCTATGTGTACTTTCAATATTTCTGTGAGATCCAAGAATTTAATGATACTTTATAAACCAGTGGCTTTTATGAAAACAAATGTGAAAAACTTTACAAACTTTATAAACCAGTGGCTTTTATTAAAATAAATGTGGTGTGCAATATGAACAATATGATATACAGATGCCTCCAAAATTATTGGAACGGCAAGGCCAATTCTTTGGGTCAAAGACATTTGGGTTTGCGGTCAAAAGATGAAAATGATTCGACAGATGAGAATTTCAGCTTTTATTTTCTGATATTTACACCTAGATGTGTTAAAAAACTTGAGAACATGGCAGTTTTGGTGGCAGACCAAACAATTGTTAGGTCACTGTTACAATAACTTCAGAGGAGACTGTAAAAGAAATAAATCACATCATCACACCATCCTGTCATGGATATTTTCTACTACTGTGGCACATCCTGCAGTGTTTTATTATTTCTACACTAAGTCCACATACCAACAGGTTTCATGTTATACATTTTACTTCATTTGTATAGTGCAGTAAACAAAGGTTTAAAATGTGCATGAATTTATAGTAAATTATCTGTGGAGAAACTCAGTACCTTAATGGGAGTGTACCATCTCCTCTCTTGTGAACGCCGGTGTGCCGCTGACCTCTTCGGTTTGGGCTCATAAGGCTCAAACTCCTGCTCAGGCATCTTCACCACTGCATTTTTGGGTTTCTCCAGCTTAGCACCTTCCTCTGTAGAGCCTTTCTCCCCCCAGCGCACCTAACAAACAGCAGCAAAACAAAAAAACTAAAAACCCTTATGTTTCTATATTTGTAATTATAGTCTACACCTTCTATTAATTATATTGCAGCAGCACAAAACAAAATAAACACAAATGTAACATCAATAGGCACATGAGTAACAATACAGTTTTCTGAGGAAGTGGTAGCTCAAGTGGTTAAGGCTTTAGGTTGTTAATCAGAAGACCAGGGTTCAAGCTCTTGCACCACCAATATTAACTGTTGGGCCCTTGAGCAAGGCTCTTAACCCTCTACACTCCATAGGCACTGTATCATGGCTGACCCTGTGCTCTGACCCTGGCCTCCAAAGTTGGGGTGTATGAAGAAAGAATTTCACTGTGCTGTAATGTACATGTAACAATAATAAAGGCTTCTTCTTTCTAAATCGACTTCCTATGGCCAACTTGTTACATTAGTCTTACAATGTAATTAATAAGGCCTATAATAATAATAATAATAATAATAATAATAATAATAATAATAATAATAATAATAATAATAATAATAATGCAATGTTGATAAAAAAGCAAACATATCTTACCTCCATTCTTTTAATGCCCCCAACTCCTCTACCCCCATAGTAAGAGGCATCAACTGTAGGCCACTTCTTCTTTGGCAACCCATTCTCATCATCAGATTCCTCAACACACATGAACACAAACACAATCATTTCTTTCATTAAAAGATTAAACCTGAGTCACCGGGTACACAAAGCCTAACACCTTTTCTGTTCAGGATTTACTCTTCAGTCTACTTCCACCCAAACATAATACACAGAAAAACACAGCTGAACAGTGCAAGAGACACAAATAGCATCTTTATTGTAATTCCTAATTAAAGGGAAACTTGCATCTATTAAACCTCAGCAGACAGACGTCCTTGTTTATGGATTCAGTGTTAAGTGGCACAGATGCACACTCTAAGGCTACTCCCACAAAGCTCTCTTATTTCACATCAGCATTGGTGACTGCTCGTCGTTGACCTCTGGGAACAAAACGAGCACAAGAGCGCCATTCTGTGCGTTCTGCTGCACGGTGCCTGTGTACTCTATCATGCTGGAGGTCTAGTCTTTCTCCTTATAGTCGCTCCCTTGTACTGCTGCAGTATCAGCACATATGTCACTGTGTCACTGATACTAATCGAGACAGTCGGGTGTAAGCCAGTGAAGTTTTGCGAAGACATTTTGTAGTTATGATAAAAGCTTTAATCAGATCAGCCTTATTCTGTACTATAGATGTATGTTATAGAAGTTTGTTTGGATGTGAGTGGGCTTAGGGAAGAAGTTTATCTATGGATGATGCTAGTGTTTTCACAATTTCACACTACTTTACAGATAAATGCTTTTGTTCGTAACCGTGGAATGGATTCCCCCAATTCATGGCAATTTGTTAATCACAGTGTACATGCATTTGATGTGAAAATCCTAGTTTAAAGATTTAAAGAAACCCAATTATAGTCACTTTGAATTAATCCATTAGAACAAAAACAAATGCTGTATGTCCAAAACATGTGTTAT
The DNA here is from genome assembly GCA_033459395.1 of Hemibagrus guttatus. Lineage (NCBI taxonomy): Eukaryota > Metazoa > Chordata > Actinopteri > Siluriformes > Bagridae > Hemibagrus > Hemibagrus guttatus. The sequence goes on from JAUCMX010000002.1 coordinate 16,588,217, forward strand.
CATTTTTTAATCATAAGAATGTTGAGAATCTGATACATTAAACAATATCACACTGTTGGTGCATCCTAAGCCTAAATCCGTTTAACCCTGGCATGTACAGATTTATAAACAGAGACATAAATGTATACAGTGAAAAAAAAAACGGACTGAGGGTCAATAGTCCTACAGAGGTGATTTTCATACACATAGTTGGACTATTTCAGATGGCACAATACCACTTTTTTCTTTTCTGATCAAATAGTGTTTTCTTTATAAACTACTAAGCATTAAAAAATTATTTTTTTTAAATAAATCACTTCAGTACTAAAATATTTCACACAAAAATCGCTTACATTATAAATATCTTTTTTTCAATGTCAAAAATAAATATCTTAAACAAATCTTTACAAATATCCAATTCTGATTAAGTCTTTGGAATTTGTTACAGGAGGTGGCTTAGTGGTTAGCACGTTTGCCTCACACCTCCAGGGTTGGGGGTTTGATTCCTGCCTCCGCCGTGTGTGTGGAGTTTGCATGTTCTCCCTGTGCCTCGGGGGTTTCCTCCCCCAGTCCAAAGACATGCATGGTAGGTTGATTGGCATCTCTAAATTGTCCGTAGTGTATGATTGCGTGAGTGAATGAGAGTGTGTGTGTGTGCCCTGCGATGGGTTGGCACTCCGTCCAGGGTGTATCCTGCCTTGATGCCCTATGATGCCTGAGATAGGCACAGGCTCCCCGTGACCCGAGTGTAGTTCGGATAAGCGGCAGACAATGAATGAATGAATTTGTTACAGGATCCGATATCCAAAAAGTTTTTTCAGATATTTGATCCACTATTTTCGCTGGTATCAGCCCGTTACTCAGTCCCTTCAAGATTTTGCTGAGTTTTTTTGTATTGTTGCAGCAAACATTGTCTGATTTTGCTGCAGATTTTTAAAAAATTAGTTTTTTTTTAAAAACTACCACCAGTGAAGACACATTCATTATGTAATTCTATAATAGCTGTAATTATGTTCTACGCACATGAACTGAAGAGGGCTTTGGCTGAAGGTGTGTTGTGATGATGTCACACAAAGCATCTTGGCCCAAATCTGTTTAAAATCTGTGGTAAATTTGAAAAATTGCGAACTCCTGAATATCGCAGAGTTCGCTTGATTTTGTGTTCATTCTTGCAAAATCCTGAAAGTACTGGGTATCGGATCTGTGCCATCTGTAATACAAATACTGCCTTTTCAGAGCACATGTACACTTCAAAACTAATCACAAAAGTAACAGAGAGCACAAACAAAAACACACAACAAATAGTGGCCACTGAACTTACCGGCTCAGGTGGTGGTGGAGGAGGAGGCTCTTTAATGACCTGTTTATAATATAACAATTAATCTTATCAAATGTAAAACCAATAATAATATTAAAGAAAGCAACAAGAACAACCCATAATATGTAAATACTCACCACAGTACAGCACAGAGGCCAAAACCACCACATCAGCAGCAGACCCACAAGCAGGAAGATCACCAGCAATGAAATGAGGAGAATGGTGCCATCAAACTGCACTCAGACAATTTCATTAATAAATTATATTATTTCCACATCAGCCATGTTAGCAAAAAAAACAAAAAAAACAAGAGCCATTACACAGTAGAAAAGATTGAAGAGATCTAAAGAGGCCTAAGACGAACTATCACAGATCAGAATGTGAACTTACTTGATAAAAAACAGACTCCTCTGATGAAAGAAAGCAGAGGAGACGTCACAAAAGTATAGAGAAAAGAGAAGGAAAGGAAAACAAGAAAACACATAAGAAACCTAAAGAAGGATCATATCAGACACTACGAGGAATGCAGAGAAACAGAAACAACACTATGAGCTGAACCACAGTCTATAATCTTCTCTTTTTGCATTTTTTTCTCAACTGCAATACAACAGAATTTTACTTATGTAGCACTTTTACCAATAAACTCTGTGAAGCTTTATAAAAATGTCCCTATATACCCATAGCAAGAAAGCTGGAAACAACAGTGTCAGGAAAAACAAGCAAGAAACCTTCACCCCTCATTTATAGTTGTTTAGTCATAGAACAGTAGAGTCAACCAGTAATTAGTAAAAGACACACAAAACGGTCATTATGATTACAGCAGCAGTTCTTCCAAAGCAAAAAATTAATTCTTAACAAATAAAACAAATTCCATATGCAAAAATGCATCTACATTTTTCATCAAGAGATTATTCTAACAACAAATCTAAGTTTATTCAGCCTGTTTTAGATGCTTCAACTCATTTCAAGCTTTTAATCTGCAGATAATTTTGTTTTTAAAAAAAATGTTGAAATAAAAATAAAAGACCTTTCCAGTAAATGTTTAGATTAATAATTTTTAGTAATCATATATTTTATTTTTGCTTCTTAAAATGTTATAATAGAAAATACTAGATAGATTTGATAATCTCCAAGATAGTTTTACCTGTTATGATGTATTTTCTGAGGTGTAGGTACAAGTCAAGGTTAAGATTTTCCACTCATGTATTATGAAATGTGAAGTGCTTTTATTTAATTTGTTTTGGATAAGATGAAGCTGGTGCATCAGTCACATATCACACACTGCATATACTCACACATTCAGTAGTGGTGATGTGCACTGAACTAGTGATGTACGACAAGCCCTCATTCATGCTGACCTGAAGGTATATCACCCTGCATCAGGGCACAAACACAGACAGAAATCAAACTTTCCACCACATGAAATCAGCACATTCCTCCAGTGGCCTGTATGAGCTTGTCTCAGTTTTTTTTCCCATCAGAGCTTGGCCCTGGCAGAATGGACCACAAAGCTGGATAAGATTGTATGTTTATACTTAAAAAAAAAAAAAAAAAAAAAAAAAAAAAAAAAAAAAAAAGCTGCATCAATTACTTCCACTGAACTGTGTATCAGTTTTCACCATCGGAATGCTGGGAAGAATGTAGAAAAGGTCATTAGTCTGGCCAGAGACATTTGGACATCAGATTTCCAAAAATGTGTATAACCATGAGATGTCACCTCAGGAAAGATGGGCAGATAAGTGGGTATAAATTCTACCAGTATAAAAACTACCAGAAAAGGTGGGATTACTGAAGCGGGTCAAGGTACCAATTAATAATGGGGAACAGACGGGAAAAGCAAGACATTCTTGTTCTTTTTGTTTTATAGTTCCTCCTTAAATCAGAAGCCCAGAAGTCATTATCCCGACAGCCGGGGTACACCCATACCTTTGATCATTACATAAGATAAATTTAAACTGCATATTTACAAATTCAGCTTGAGTTAGCAAATGGCAATCCATTTACAGGTTATGACTTATTCATTTACAGTTTATGTACTGATAAGTTAATTAATTAATTATTAAAATAAATGTAATGGTGCATTTACTGTGCTACCTTTTTTTCTATAGAAGAAGTTGCTTTCGGCTGCTCCCTGTTCGGGGTCGCCACAGCAGACCAACCGGTCCGCACAACAACTTAGCAAATGTTTTACGCCGGATGCCCTTCCTGACGCAACCCTCCCATTTTTCCGGGCTTGGGACCGGCACTGCATCCAGTGGCTGGGGTTGGGGCATTGGCTGGGAGTCGGGCCCGGGCCTTCCGCATGGTAGGCGAGAAACCTAACACTGAGCCACCAATGCCCCAGTGCTACCATTTTTCTATAATGTTTCAAAAAGCAGACACAGTATTATGAAGTAAATAAGAATTTAATATTGCATATTCACTCTAAAGAATATCTACTTCTCTCATTTCAATGTGCTCTGTAGAATCCTGCAAAAGACAGTTCCCCTATTAGAGAGGCTTCAAAGTAAAAATCCCTTGGAAGTGAACAAAGCCTTTTTTCTAACAGAGTTCTTATTAAGTTTTTCATAACTGCTTATAATAGGCACAGAGAAGGTTGTGGTAAAAAAAAAAAAAACCCTAAATGTCCAGCATCCTGACTATCATTATAAAATGTAACATCATACCATTTAAAAAAGCAGTATTAAAAATGCTTTGCTTATCTAAATAGTTTTTCACCACAGTTTAATAATAATACACTCACTTATCAATTTAAAATAAACTGCTAGGAGAATCAGTGGACATAATACATTTTATATGATTACAGTAACATACAATAGCTTGCTCTTGATGACAATAGGAATAAAAGCTGTATATGGGGCCTTTTTTGTGCATGTGACTTTAATATAATGCATAAGAAAAATAATAAGTAGCAGCATTTAAAAAGTAGGGCAGTTCTAAGGTTAAACCACAGACAAGGCAAAACAGCACAGGACATGCTCTGACCAGTCTGAGAGCACACCCTTTTAAATGTAGCATTAAAAAGACAGAAGGTGAATATGTTCAGATGGAGTATAAATACACACACTAACCCCACATTGTGAATTCTAAACTAGATTTACCCCATTTTCTCTTAGTAGTCCCACCCATTAACCATTAACTAGCTCTCAACAATCATGCAACAGCTATCAGCAAGAGAAGGTGAAGGCTAACACATGCTTCCTCTGAGACACATGAAGCCATGAGCTGAAACACTGGAGAAAAGTGCTAACTGCCCTTTCCCATATACATAACATCACAGGCACTGACAACTCACTAGTTAGTAGTTCTGATAGACAATGCACTCCTAGATTCTTTCTTGGACTACTCTTGGCCACAGGTGAATGTGGTATCATCAAGATCCTAACTCATGATCTCTCCTTGATAGACAAACATCTGTTTTGTGTGCCACTGCTACTACTTTGTCTTTCATGAAGGATGAGATGGTTTTCAGTAAAAGAAACAGGACTGTTTGAAGGATTTGACACTAATTGCCCATTCTTGTTGATATGAAAGCTGTCAGTCAGTCCCTTTGGCCCCATCATATGACAGCTCACCCAATATGAGACAGGCTTCCGTGTTTGGCTCCATCATAGGCATTAAAGTTCGAGCCTGGTGGAAATATCCACAGCTTTCTCTTCTTTGGCAATCCTACTTCAATGTACACAAAAAAGAAGGAGACTCAGATGTCAATAAGTTGCTGTAGGGTTTCACCCCTCAGCATTCTCTCTCTCTCTTTCTCTCTCTCTATTTCTCTTCCTCTGCCTGCTTCTGTTTGGAAGGCCTGCTCAATCCCCTGATAGCCCCTTGGCAGGGGGAGCAGGAGCAGAATGAACGGGGCTCCAGTGACAGAGCCATCTCACTCTCCATCAATCAGGCAGTGGCTGGCCCTTTTTAAGCACATCTTCTGAGAGCCTTTCAGTCATCATGCATTTGGGTGACAGCAGTGACAACTTTATCTCATAAGACATGGCGCCAATAGAAGTGAAGGGGGGTGACAGGCAGTTTGTGCCCTAAAATCATCTTCTCCCCCACCTTCTTGCCCATCTTCTCTCCAAACATGACAAACATCTCATACGGCGGTCTGCAAATCTGTTAATAACACTGGCATACATTACATTTGACCTACTGATAAATTTATTAACTGTAAATAACTGTGCAGTACTTGACCAAACTGGTATTTAATCTAGGTTTTGTTACTAACATGGTCATTGTCCTGAGCCTTTGTAATCCAATGATAACAGTGTTTTATAAAAGTACTCAAAAGGCACACAAGTAGAGTTATAGATCAGGCAAAGTTAAAAGAACTATAAATAGATTTATTTATGTGCATTTAAATAAATAAATAACAAAAAAGTGTTATTTTATGCTTAACATATGGCCAATAGGATTTTTGTTAATAATAAATAATAGTTTACTGTTTCTAATAGTTTATTAACAATGAATTATTAATATAATTAACAGAAGGAAAAAGTAACAAATATAATAACGAACAAAAAGTTCGAGATAAAAACAGATTGGATATGCTCATAGCATTTATGAAGAGTTAGCTTGTCATAACCATGGTAACAATAGATAATCTAGGTTATTGGGGAGGGGCAAATAAAAACATGAGTGTGTAGCAGTTGTGCAGGCAGAAATGCCTTGTTAATGAGCACGGCCAAGAGAGAATGGCCAGACTGATCCAAGCAGACAAGAAGGCTACTGTAACTCAAATGACCACATCATGGTGAGCAGAATAACACTGCAGTATGCACAACTTGTTGAATCTTTGAGTTGGATGGAGAACAATAGCGGAAGACCACATCAATTTTCACTCCTATTATCCAGAAACAGGGATCTGAAGTTACACTGGCACAGGCTACCCACAACTAGACAGCTAAAGATTGGAAAAGACACGGTGCATTTTCCACAATCGTCTAGCGTCCAGTCAACTGCCCAGACAATGAGATCACATTTTTCCCAATCTGTTGTTTGTTGTAGAAATAAACTGAAGCTCTTGTCCTATATCTGCATGCTTTTATGCATTTTGCTGCCACATGTTTGACTGATTAGATAATTGCATGAATGAGTGTGCATGCATTCCTAATAACACTGCTGGTGAATGCATGTGGAGATTTATTCTGACTTAATATTGTACTGTGTGACAAAAGTGACTGGAAAAATATATCATCATAAATGCAGCCATTTGGTTTGACATGTACAGTGTCAAGTTAAGAGATAAAGGTGGCATAACCATTTTACACTACAGGACAGTAGAAAGATTTAAAAACATTTTGGTACCCATGTCAGTAAGCAAGTCTGTTCTAGAAAACAAGAAATAGTCCTGGCAATCACACCCAATAAACTTGTGTTAAGTTCAGGCCAAGCATCTTCTATTGACTCTGAATATACATCTATGCCATAACATGTCTATAAAACAGTGCACCATATTGTATTAGAAAATTGCAGAACATTAGAGAAAGTTGACTGTAATACACAAAATATTAGTAATTGATGGTGATGTTATTATTCACCATTTTCAGATTTGGACTATTAATATATTTACCACTACTTAAAACAAGCTACTTCTGTACTTACTGGATGTGAGTGATCCATCTAGGAAGTACCACCTACCTTTATGTACATACATTCTGATAAGGCCTACAGTGGCTTTTCACAAGTAGCCAGATGCTCTCCAGGCTACCAATCAAGACAACAACAAACATGCATGCCTTCAGACACTTTAACCTGGCTTCAGACCAGGGACATGGTCACCAAGAGCAGAAATGTTGCAAAAATGCTGTGGCGACAAAGATTTTTAAATGTTTGGTTCCAGCAAATTGAGGTTGAAACACTTCTGAGCCAGGTTTGCACCATATTTGGGCCAGATAATAAAAGTAACATTTACACCAGCTCTGTTGATTCACAAATGTTAAATATTAATTTTAAAAGCAATTAAGAATTTGGCATTAACAAGTGTTCATTATGGATAAATGACTATTGATATATGACCTATTTGAAAAAGACAAACATTATGAAATCTAATACAGTATAATATAGACGATATAGATATAAATACCAGACCAAGTGTTCAGTTGTGTAAAAAAAGAGCCCCTTTAGCATTGGGACCATGGCTCTTTCTCCCCACGAGACAAGAATTGCTTCAAACAATCACAGAAAATCTACTTTGACAAGAACAAGACGCATAAATTCCTCAAGGTGTCTATAGCCAGCGGTGCTCACTCTTATGCAGCAAGCTTGAAGTACATTTGTTGAAACATTTGTTGTGAGCACAGATTATGTAGATATGGGATTCTATGTTTTGCCTGCTCTGTGTGCTATAGGTTTATACACACATTCCCATCCTCTCTCGTTCCCATCTTCTCAAATAAGAGAAGCCAATTACAGTTATCCTTCATCTCTTAGAGATGCTAATTAAACATTCTGCACATCTGGTGTCTTTGGTGTCGTAAAGCTTGACTGATGCGAGGAATTTACAATGACATTGACCCAAATGTTTCAAGGATAGTAATGTATTAGGGCAAAGAAGGTAGTGATTGGCTTTGACACTTACTTTCCAACTTCATCTATAACCGGTGCTGGGCAAAGCAGAAGTGTGTCTTCAACATTTACAGGCTTCTCATCTGTGAATAACATAAAAAACCAAATATGCAAATAAGTGTGTGTTAATTAACCCTATAGCTTCCATTGCTTATCAGTAGGTCCGATTTTTTTTTTAAAAACAAAAAAAAAACAAATGGTTGCTTTTTTCACTGACAATAAAGTGATTTAAACTGACCACATTTACATCTTTAAATACAATTCAGAACTAATTGCAAAGTTACTTAAACTCACTGTTACTTACTCACTGTGACTGTGTCATTGATTTTGAAGCTGCACAAGACCTGATCAATGTTTCTGGCGTACAAAAATCCGCTGCCTCTCAAAACCACTTGGAATGCCTCTGCAAGAAATATACACCAGGACGGTGTGGTTTAAAATGGCCAGCAATGATCTACTCTTTTTTTCAGACACCTACAGTGAATTATTTCTTGGAGAAGAAATATGCAGACAGTGATATGTAAAATGATCAAAAACTGTGATGATCAAAAACTGTGATATATACATGATTACATCATTGTATGTAAAAAAATAAATAAATAAATCTTTTTAAAAAATGACTGGCCTATGTTTCACAGGCCCTGAGAATAATCTTTCATAAGAAAATGCCAGTTCATTATGAAAAATGCCATTAAGTGTGCAAGACCACGGACCTTTCTACACAATGGGAGAGAGTCAGAGAGGATATTTTCCACTGGTGATGATAAAAGCCATGTAGTTCTCATGTCACTGTGCGTTGTTTGACTGGGCAGGGGACTACATTGGTGTCTGAGAAAGCTGGCTGTCTGACCTTTGCGCTGCCTCAGGCACTGCTGCAGCGCTACTGACGGCTGCTAAGTAGCATATGTTAGGATGAAAAACACCCTCGACCACAGTGAGTGTTCCAGGACGCAGAGTGATCATAAGCTTATGCGTTTCTGCTTGAAAATTTAGAAAGCGTGTTAAAAATGGAAAGGTCTTACTCCTTTCACAGAGAATGTCCTCTGTATAGGTGCGCATTTGTTTGACCTTTAACATTAAAGTTCACTGAATAAACTTCTGCGGACATGATTCCATCAGGAAAACACTGCATTAAGTAAATGTCAGGTGAATGCCACTGCCGTAAGACATACCCTCACATTATCTGTTTCCTTCATCTTAATGGATATTTCCTTACTAGCACAACAGTATAACATTTTAATCCATGTTTGTCAACAAACCACGGAATGTATTAGTAAGAAAAATTCCATCACTCCTAATGACATGCCTCTGCTATGCTCTGCCTTCGCCAGGCTTTCCTCAGCACTGCCTGCCTAATGAGACATCTGCATGGCTGAAATCGCTAATTCCTTTTAATTTCAGTGACTGCAGCATCTATGTCCTTTTCTTTCCCTGTTACTGTCAGATGTGGTGTGTCAGGTTGTGGCAGGGCAGCATGGGGGATAAAGGTCAGCACTGGAGACTGCAGTGAGTACTGCTTGGAGCAAAATCATGAGCAGGGGCTGGTACGCTGCTGACCCGCACCCGCCACACCATGCTGAGAAACTGACGCTTCCCGTCCACACCTTAGACCTCGAATGGCCAGGTCTCGTAGAACTAAGGTGACATGTGCAAGATGGGAACTTCAATCACTGCCAATGAATATTGGGGTGTTGGGGCAATGGCTGAGCAGTCATCAACACAACAATCACTGTCATGTCATATATCAAGAAGTGCTCTCATTGTAGCGAGAGATGGCCGGTGTTCAGGCTGTGTGGCCTGGTCACTTCACATCAGCCTCACACATGAGAGGGCTAATCATGACACAGTCCATAACAGACTGAACAATATCTGTGCCATTAAATTCTATCTTCCTTATGTAAGACAAATAAATTCCAGTAAGAATATACTGTTGACTGATGTATTCATTTCTGCATCCTTACTTAATTATACAAGTTAATATGCTTAAATTCTGATTAAACCTAATAGGTAGTGTTAAAGGAATATTAGCCCATGGTGGTTTTCTGAAATGAATTTTCATGGCATTTGGATTAATTATTGGGTAATATGTTCCACTAATTATGACATTCATTGTCATGAAACATTTCCATTAAGGATTAAGTCCATCAATCATCACATTAATAATGTAAATTTGATTTATTAAAACGTTTAAAGATATGACAAAATCTCATAACATAATCAAATTATGATAACCAGTAAATGCTCATGTAATATCTTTAATGATGACTCTTTCATAATCTTACAGTTTCTTACAGAAAAAAGTAAAATGATTAATTTATCGCTCTTTACTTGGCATGTCACATGGTGACAGAAATAAGCTGTGAATCTGGTAGGATATGATGAAGTAATATCAGAGAGCTGGGTTATCTTTTTTTTTTGCGCCTGGCTGATTTGTCTTGGCCTAGTTTGCCACATCTGATCGTTGTCTGAGGTCTGAGCTTCTGAATGGCCAAACTCCTACCCAGTCTTCCATTTAACAGTGAAATACCCATTTGTTTAATTGGCTACAGCTCAGTGGACAAGCCTCCACACTGAGCACTCGTGTGTAGAGTGCACAGGATGGATGAGGCTTGACATGACCTTCTTAGCATGCACTTACTGCAGAAGAGTGCACTTACAGTGCAGTCACTGTGGCAAACCAGGCGAGCAGATTAGCGCTGCTCAGACATGATCAGTTTTCATTTTCTGAGGAGCTGAGCACAATAATCCTCAGTAGACACATTATGCTACAGCCAGCCAGTTAATAAAGAGACACACAAAAGCAAAGCAGTTTCACTTCTGCATCCTAAATATTTAATCTCTATATATTTGTAAGTGGTACACAATACTAATTCTGTAGACACTGCATGAGCATTAAACCTGTGGATGTCAAAGTAGGGTCCAGGGACTCTCAGGGGTCCATGAAGCATAGCAAGGGGTTCGGTGATTTTTCATTTTTTAACTTGTAGTTACAGTATGGTAATGACAACTCACCATCGTCAAAATGATTGTTTATTAATCTTATTCTTATAGTTAATAAACTGTTTGACTCGTCCCTTGAATTAAATGTGTTTCATCAAAATCTTAATAACTCAAATTGGAGTCAAATAAATAATGTCAGCTTGGACCTAAGGTGTTCTTTCAGTGAAAGGTTTAGGAATAGAAGACTATATGACTCTAATTAGTATTGCAAATTGCATACACTGACTGTCCACTGTTAGAAACTGTACACCTGCACACAGTGGCAGCAGCACAAAATCATGCAGATGAAGGTCAAGAGCATCAGTTAATGCTCACATCAAACATAAGAGAATGGAGTAAAGTGTGATTTCTGTCACTTTAACTGTGGCATGGTATCTGATGATTTTCATGCACCAAAATCTCAAAATCTGGAATTTAGAATGGTGTGAAAACAAACAAAAAAGCCTCATGGGACTGCAGGCTCAAACAACTTGATGATGAGAGAGATCAGAGGGGAATGACCAGATTGCTCTAAGCTAACAGGAAGTCTAGAGAAACTCAAAGAACCCTTTACAAAAGTGGTTAGCAGAAAAGTATTTCAGAATGCACAACATGTCAAACACACAAAAACACTACAACAGCAGAAGACATCACGTTCCACTCCAGTCAGCCAAAACTATGAATCTTATGCTATCATGGGTACAGACTCATTAAAACAGGACAGTGGAAGACTGGAAAAAGAGCAGGTGATATGTTTTCTAAACTTCAACTGTCCAGTTTGGGTTACTCTGTATGGTGTCAGATTCTTACCCATGATGGTGTCAGATTCTTGGTTGACAAAAGTGAAACCTTCTGCTGCTGTAGCCCATCCACTGCAAGGTTTGATATTTTCTGCTCACCACGGTTATAAAGAGTGATTATATGAGTTACTATATCCTTCCTGACCTCTCTTCATGTCCTCTGAACTCTCTTATCAACAAAATGTTTCCACCCACAGAACTGCTGCTCACTCAATGTTTTTTGGTTTTCCTGTATAAACTTGAGACTGTTGTGTGTGAAAACAGCAGGGGATGTGCAGTATCTGAAATAGTTAAGAGACCAGAGATCAGACTTTTGCCTCATACTGAGGTTTGATGTGAACTGAAGCTCTTAACCTGTATCTATATGATTTTTATGTATTGTGCTGCTGCCACATGACTGACCGATTTGATAACTGCATGAATGTGCATGTGGAATAAAGAGGATGGTGCATGTATGCTGTTAATAAAATTCATGAAATGGGCCTGTGGAATTTATTTTTTCAGTTAAAAGTTTCCCTGGGTGCAAAATGTTTAAGAAACCCCTGTTTTTAATGATATAACATCCAGTAGACGTCTGCTGAAGTTCTTACCTCCAGCACACACACTTGATGGCTCTGCTGCTAAAATTTCAATGCATGATTTTTTGATGATCTAAAAAGAAAGAAAGAATCGTTTAGCTTCACAATATGATATGCTTAACATTATAATCACACAGCTTTCACTTAATATAAATGTTGTATTGCACACTGAGACTATCACAGCATACACTTACTGAATCAATCATTCCTCTCAGGGCGTGGAAACCTCCCACAACAGGAAACACATGCTCAATGGTGTCTGCGATGGTAGCCAACTAACACACAGTACAAGTACAATATTATTGCTATAAGCTTTATGAATCTACAAACAACCCGTACTTGAACTTTCAATGAACATAGTGATAGATTATTTAGTTTAAGTAATGTTTTGTACTTAGTACCTGGGTTTGATTAAAGTCTTTAACTCCCACACAATACACAATGGCTCCCAGAGATCTGGCCCTCTGTGCCTGCACACAGACACACAACATGCATTAAGTCCTGATAATGCATTAATGTTGTGCAGAATTAAGTAAAAAAAGAAAGAGCACCAATAGCTTGTTTACTTGCCTCTTGCTGCGCTGTGATAAACTGATTTATATTTAACTCGCCATCCGTCAAAGCAATAATAACACTGGCTGTCCCTGAAAAGAAAATGTCACATGACGTTAGTTAAATTGGTTTGTCAATTTTATTATAATATTGTATTAATATTAATACAATATTACTACATACACTGTACCTTGGTGAGACACTTACCATAATTTCCATGATATATTTGTTCATTTGCCTAAAATTACAAAGCAAACAAAGCCTCAGTATAGTAACAAAGTTATATATCAGGGTAGAATTTAAAGTGGAATAAGAAGCATTACAGTATACCTTTTGTAATCCAAGATTCATATTTGTGTCACCTCCTGGTACCACATTCTTTAGCACACTTAAACCTTTGGCAATCTTATCCCTGTTTATTAGGAGAAGAAAAGGAACTGAGACTGAGCCACACTGTTTATTTACACAAAGACTGTAAATTGAGGAGTATGAATGTCTTACCTATTTTCAGTTAGTTTCATGATGATAGCTCCTTGCGTCGAGAAGACAATGAAGGACATCCTTAGCATCGGGCTATAATAATAATAAATGTGGGGAGAAAAGTTATAATCAGGAATATGGCACTAAAACATCACAGAAGAATAAAACAGAACAGGGATTACCTTGTGAATTTCTCTGTGAGAAGTTCCACAAAGGAGTAGATCTCAATCCAGTGGTGTTTGACACTTCCAGATCTGCAGAAAAGCAAAGCATTAGAACAACCAGTTTGACGTTCTCACTGTAATATGTCCACTGATTTGGGATTATAAATAGTAATTATTATTTTTAATAGTCTGACTGAAGTAACTGCCGGACCACCCTGTGCACAGAATGCAGATTACTAATTAATTACACTGCCCAAGCATCCCAACAAGGTCTAATTGCCTTTGTGTCAGATGACTGTGTCTGCTGTTAACAGGGAGCAGAACCCCCTCCACAATGAGCTAGTCAGTTGAATTGGAACAGATGGCAAGGGCCAAGAGTAACAGGTTGAGATTTAAAGTAGAGCTGGCATTTACATCAGCCTGTTTTTAGTCCTTCATCACTGACAAATGTGTATAATCTAGAACACAGCTACTCATATTTCAGCAATGTGATGCCATAACGTAACACATGTGCTGAGAAAGATATTAGATGTGGCACTGGACCCCTTTTGGTTTGCACATTTTTTTTTTATTATCTTAATAACTTATCAATCCTGAACCCTACTGCATTAATTTATATTGTTAGTAGTGTAGTAACTGATACAGATTTTGGGAGTGAAGGCCAGAGTAGAATTCTTATTTTATAATCTGTTATAATATAAATACTAAATAATTCTCTATATATGTTATAATAGTATATGTTATAATAGTAGCTGTAGAATATATAAGCTTCAAAAGCACATGTTGCACTTATTTTTTCACTACATCTATTATATATTTTTTTGCTAGATCAGCATTGAAAAGGTTGTACGATGGGCAAGAGGAAGAACCTTAAGACAAATTTACCTTTTGTTATATCACCTACTTGTCATGTTATATCAGTGGATATGTAATGTAAATTCATGTAACATGATACTGAAAATCAGGTGCTTCTGCCCACCTTTGATTTTGAAACCAACTGAAATGACATTTGTAATAACTTTATAAACTTTATTCATATGAATGGTATAATCTGCATAATAACTATTTACATTATACAAGCTGGTCTAATATTGGAAATGGGTGCATCCTTGAATCATCATTGTATTTTGACTTCTTGTGGCTTAAATACTATTCAGTACTACTGCAGGATTGCTGACTGACTCAGTTAAAGCAAGTGAAATATTACAATTACAGTACAGTTCTTCATTTCTAAAATGTTTAATCAACTGGGACTTACTGGACTGAAGTCTATGCATGCTGTAAATTGGTGCATTAAAAGCTCAGTATTGCTGTAAAACAGCAAGTTGGAGCATGTTAAACTATTCAGACCTTCCAGGCGCTGCAAATCTAAGATCAAGATATAGTACTGCAGAGGCCAAGCAGCTGAGATCTACATCACGCTGCCTTGGGTGTTGGTTGCTGGAAGGAGGTGCTATATGTTAATAACAACAACAACAACCAAAAAAATGTAGTATACTACAAGCAAATTACTTTTGGTGACACTGTGTATATGTCCCATGTTTTAAATTATATGCCCATGCAAATCAAATCATTCTACATGGAAAAACAAAACAATAATTTTGTTTTGATGGTTTTGTTCTGACTTTATAGTCTTTGGTTCAAATGTTTCTAATTGTAAAGATTATGTATATAAGGTTTTATTAAGTAAATAAATTAAGTAATGCTGCAGCTTGCAAAATTTAAGATGATCACTATAGAAAACACAAGAAATCCCTGTCAAGGTTTAGCCATGAAAGGTAAAACGTCCTTGTTGGACATTATCTCAGACTCTCTAAAGTATTTCGACACTAAGCTTTTATGTCATTTCATCTACTCCTCGCTTTAGAATAGAATGAACTGCGATGCAAGCAGTGAAATTCCCACGCGGTTTAATAGGTTTATTAAACCTCGTGGTACAGTGTTACTTGTCATGCGCGTCACATATAAAGCAGTCAAATGGGAACGCATGGACACTTCAGATTGGTGAATACTTGTCGAGCACCACTTACTTGTCGAGGACAAAATACAAGTCGAAGGCACCTTGACAAGAGTTCTCCTCGTTTATAACATTAGGCTCAGCTTTTCCATTTGGAAGTGTGAACATCGCCATTCCTAACAGAGTCACGGTCAAACCAAAGCTAAGCAGAGGGCGCGCCATCTTTCCCCAGACAACTCATTCAGTCCCATACAAAACAAGTGACAAAACGCAGATTTCTCATAATTCTTCAGAAAAGAAATGATTCTTTCCCAGCGAACATATTCCACCCAGATGACACGGAATTGTCAGCGTGTGAAATGCTGCAGCGATCCCAGTGTCCGCTTCCAAACCATCCTGAATCGCCCCTCCTCTAGTGCACACTCCGGACACGGAGAGTGCACTTTATCGGAGGAAGTGCTGTTCACCCAAACACACTTCACTAACAGACCTGCTGCGGTTTAAATACGGAATTAATCTACATGCTGTATTTAAGATATGTTAACACATCTGGATAAATTATATATAATCTAAACGTATTCCCAGTAACACTGTTACTGGAAATGCTGAACTGCCTGAATACAACTTGGCCAACAATATCACCGGACTGTTGGATGGAACTGAACTCAGGGATAAGACAGGATGCCGCGCTGTTCGCAGTAAACCTGATATCTGTGTGTGTGTGTGTGTGTGTGTGTGTGTGTGTGTGTGTGTGTGTGTGTGTGTGTTGTTGTTTTTGTTGTTAATATATCAACTTCAAACAATCAACATAAAGTATGAATAAATTAAAATATATTGATTTTGTGTCTCCATCCAACACGCACACACACGCACACACACACACACGTTTGTCTTACTATTCTCTAGTAATAGGCCCTTGTCTACAATAGTTTTGCTGTTGTTGCTGCTATTGTTGTTTTCTGTCCTCTTCTTCCCTCCCTTCCAGTGCAATATGTTTTGTAAGTTGCTTAATACTTTACTACTTATTATTATTATTATTATTATTATTATTATTATTATTAATAATAATAATAATAATAATAATAATAATAATAATAATAATAATAATAATGCCTTTTAAAATTTCACTACATTATTATTAACGCCTTAATCGTCCATAGATTATAAAAATATCTAACGTCATAATCGTCCATATATATATATATATATATATATATATATATATATAATCCATGGACGATTATGGCGTTAGATATCTTTATACTAATATATATGACAATATATTTATTTATTTATGAAGATTTGGAAACATGTAAACCATTTTAAGGAACTGTATAATTTTCACATGCATTCTAGCAGCTGTGTCTGATATTAGTGTATCTCAGATCTCCTAATTTCTCAGAGATAATTGCTTATTTGTGATGTGTGAGCTGAGTGGCCAGCCTGCCACTCGCCTCCCCCTTGTCTAATGAGCGCGACGTAAAAATGCAGAGGCGCACAGAAGAGCTGCGGCAGATCGGACACACACACTTGAGCCTCATCACACTCTGCACACACACTTCTCTCCTCTGTGCTCCTCTGCTAAACCAAGAGCTGTGGAGCATCCTGCGATCTCTCTGTAAGTTAAACTCTTTGACTATCATTTTTGTTTGATTTATAAATGCTGGTAAACGATATTTGGTAGAGATTACACTACATATTTTATTTTGTATTCCACCAATCTAATTTTGGCACAAAATATCTAGTGTTTTATATATATATATATATATATATATATATACACTGTATATTCTCGATTTTTACACATTTGCTACATTTACATTTGCTAGCGGTGTGAAGCTGTAGAAGTCAGGAAATGAGATGAAACAGGAAATTTTAAGTTTGTTAAAAAATACGTTATAGACATACCATTGATTTATTAGACTGTAAATTGCGTATATTAATGTTAATGTATAAATAATTCTTTTTTTTTTTTTTTTAAATGGATGTAAACTGAATAATTGACCAGTGAAATAGGCCACAAAATAATACAAGCCATTTGTAATAAAAACCAGATATGTGTAGATTAATGACTATAATGTTTTTTTTCAGGACCATGGAACAGAGTTTAATGCCGCGCTCTTTATGGACCAACGACAGCAAATTTCTCCACCATCATGTCCCTGATTTCTTCACCAGTGTCCAGGTTACACAGGACATCCCAGCAGGAGTGTCTTTCGGTCCTTGTGTGCTTCATAACACTTTTTATGACACAATAGCGTTCATCGCCTTGAAGTCGTTTGACAGAGGAGGAAAAGCCTACGTGTTCAGAGTGAGTTATTCATGCATTATACAGCATCATTCATTTTGCGGAAATACTATTACGGTATTAAGCGGATTATTAGGCTACACAAGACATGTGCATTGAAATGTACTGTATATATAGTGTGTGCATAAATAATTACATTTATCAACAGGTAGATCCGGATGCATTAAAGAGTTCTCCGTTAGTGGTCCCCTGGCTCAGGTTGGTGCAGGCTGCAATGGATGCAGAAGAGCAGAACACTGAGGCCTATCTGAAGGGCGGCCAGCTGTATTTCCGCACTGTCCGAGATATTAGCCAAGGGGAGGAACTGCTCGTCTGGTACGACGACGAACTGTCTCATCTTTTGGGCTTTAGCGACATTAAAGCCAAGGCCCTGACAGATGGTGAGGACTGCTCACATTGTTATGGGTCACGAATGTCGACCCACATTAGCGTGCGCCTTTTCACAAACGTTTATTGCTGGCTGTAACACTTGTGGCAAGTTGCTCATGCATTGGAATGCATATGGGTGTAATGATATTAATGTATGTTTTACACAGGTTACTCGTGTGGGAAGTGCGGACTGGCGTTCAAGAACGAAAACCCTTTTCTAGCTCACTGTCGCTTTTTGTGCGCGCAAGTTAAAGTGGACACATTGCGAGGAGACAGCGAAGAGAAGCACGCTGAAACTCGGCGACAGCGCAGTGTCACTGACTTTCACAACATCGCAAGGGACATGGAACATAAAAAGGCGGGCTCGTCAGAGGATCGAAAAAGAAGGCACGACGAAGCTTTGAGTCCGAAATGCAGAAAACCTGTTTTGCTGGAGAAAAAAAACATGGCCAATCATAACAACATGACACACGTCCACAAAGAATATCCACATGACCATGATTTTACGGAACCGACCATGAAAGTCTCCAGTTCTCCAACTTCTAAGTCAAAAAGCGCCAAAAGCAGTGCGTTTGCGGAGACCAAGAAAGCGAAATCGGAACAGTCGTCCAAGACAGAGGATATAACACGGGAAAACCCATCCGTTTCGACTTTACAGCTGGACAGAAAGGCTGCTTTGGGCCTTCAGTCCGACTCCAGCGCCTTTTTGCTTTGGAGTGCGCATGCGGAGCAAAAGAGCGCTTTCTGCAAACCCAACAAGCTCAGCATCACCGAGGACCAGCAGCAGCATCAGAGACCCGTTGGCCTTTCGGATGATGTTTCAGAACAGGCAGCTTTGGGATACAGAAATATGTTGTCGTCTCATTTGTTTCAAGGCGACCTGCACAGCACACAAACAGTCTCTCCGGCTCCCATTAGCGCTCACGGTTCCTTCCATTACGCACCGGAAGTGTGGTGCCGGAACATCGGTGGTCCTTTACAGCCCACCTCTTCTCTCAGTCTTCTTCCTCCTACTCTCAGTTCTATGGCCGTGACGGTGCAGAACTGGTGTGCTAAGTGCAACCTCTCATTCCGGATGACTTCGGACTTAGTGTTTCACATGCGCTCGCACCACAAGAAAGAGTTCGCCGCCGAGGCTCAGGGTCGGAGGAGACGAGAGGAGAAACTCACCTGCCCGATCTGTCATGAATACTTCCGCGAACGTCATCATCTCTCGCGTCACATGACTTCACATAACTGAACGAGGGACTAAAAACAAGTGTTTTCATACTGTTCACATCAGTTAATGCGAAAATTATAGAGACATAATAGAGAGCAATGACGAGGACAAGTAGCATGAATGTCAACAAGCCAAACGACACAATGAGACCTAAAAACAGTAATGTCAAAGTTGAAGCAGCTCATAATCTAACATAAGTCCAACTAAGACCAAAATGGCTTACGGTAACATTTTAATATACCATTTAGATCCTTGGTTAACATGAAGTGCTAGGTAATTAATTAATCAATCAATTAATTAATAATTAATTAAATGAAATACAAATTAAAAATCAACAGACTAATGTAATTATTACCGACGTGTTATTTCCCCCTAAGATGAAAATTCTGTTCTAAATTAACACTGCAACTTTCTGTGTGCCACTAATCTCCACAAGATGGCCACAAAACTCCACAGAATTTCCAGTCAGCATCTCATGACCAGTGTATCTGGATTATTGAAAGGGAAAAGTAAACCACACGATATTAATATCACTATGGTTGTGATTAATGTTGAGTTACAGCCGGAAGTGCCTTACGAAGCTCAGGTTTGAAAATATAGATCTATGAATAGACATTTCACTAACTTTAAATTGCTAGCAGCTGGACTAACCTATGAGTAGGGCTTATTTAGTTGCTGTTGTTGTTGTTTTGTTTTTATTTGTTGCACTACAGGTAAAGTACTAATTTCTTCCTAATCTAGGCTATATATATTCAGTTATTCTTTCATTATTAGAAAGTCACTCTCAGTCACCACAAATGACAAAAATATGCATTTATCTGCAGATTTATTGGGGAACGTGGTATAGCCTTCATATATTTGGTGACACGTAAAATCAGTAAAGGTTCCACTTTAAAGACTGCAACCTGCAACATGTTTGGCTTGGCTTTTAATTTTAATTGTTGGTGTAGTTGTTTAGTACTTATTGGCTTAATCCTGTGAGGATTATAAGATATCTTAAATCAATTGTTAAAAAAGACTGTCAGAGTCACAAAGCTAGATTATTGCATATGGATAAATATTAGATTAGCATACATAATGCATTTGAATAGTTATGTTTATAATAATAATAATAAACCATTTTATTTATATATATATATATATATATATATATATATATATATATATATATATATATATATATATATATATATATATATATATATATATATATATATAATGGCTTATCATACTCGGATCTAAACTCTTGTCATATCTCATACTACACATGAAAAGACATTAACATTAGCCACTGTAATTGAACTGAACTGTGATTGGAAGGGGTATATATTTTGGTGACCTTGCAGGAAGAACAAAATTGTAGATGTTCACAAATTGTGCTCATCTATTTCCCATGATATTGTATTCTTCATGTTCCAGGGGGATACACACTGAAGTGATCACATGGGATTTACGAAATAAAATTTCTAATCATTATAGTATTTAAACATACGCTACACATAGGCTAATACCATTCTACTGATACTGATGTGTTGGAAATAAATCTTATCTCTGTGGTTGATGTTTCTCAAAATTGAATTGATATTGCTTTTCTTTTTCTCCTTCGATGCCTGTTAGATATTAGATGAAGCAGTATGCATTCTCAAAAATTATTGTAAACTGGTGAAATGGACAAGAAGATAAACAAGAAAGGATCTTTTGAGTTATTCAAAGACTTAAGTCAGTTATATATGGCTTACAAATTCATGCATTCTTATGCTAAGTAGGGTGTTGCCTATTTATGCTCAATGACAAAGGAATTAATATTTATGTGTTTGTGTGTAAATGTATGGGGGAAAAATTACTATAATATTTTCTTGAATAAAAGTCAATTTATCAGTTAATGCATGTTTTTATTTTAAATTATATCATGAATAAGTTATTGACCTCAAACACTCATACACTTGAAGTCCTGTGGAGGGCTGTCTACTACCTTTTGAAGAGTCAAGAGAGAGAGCTCATGAGAAAGTCAAACTCTGCAGTTGTCCTCTGCAAAGTTCTCAGTGCTGCCTGTTGGCAATTTGTGAGAATAATTCAAACACAGTACTGTCATAATTAGTGATCGGGCTGCATTAGATGCTAATCGGATAAGGAGCGATTTGTTTCAGCTGTATTCAAAATGTCTTCTGTCCATTCATATTCAACACTTCCACTTATAGGAACAGTCTTCATTGACTTGTCCTCATTTGAAAATCGAAATACCTGCCTTCACAACTGCCTTGTACTTCCCAGCAGAATCTGGAACTGGGGATTCCCTCTTCAGGATCATGTCAAATTTTGCCATGGATTTTAAGTGTTTTAGAAGTTAGTGGTTGCTGGGAGTAAGAATATGATTAAAAAGAATTTTGAACACTCAATGCACAAAACAATATATACAATTAATTTTAACAAATGTTTGATTTCATAAAATAAGCTATTTACATCCTAATTTCTAACCCAACTATATGAACTTATGAATAATAAAATCATATTCATTAAATGAATTCATTCACCATCTTCAGAGTTATTATTTGTATTGAATATATCATACAAAATATTTCCAAAATTATTTGCCTACATTTAGAGTGCAATGCATCTTAAACTTGCTAACAAATAAGTCATAAATCTGGAAAATGCATTCATAAGAATCAGAGACATTATATAAATATTACTACATATTGTATAATTTTGGCAAAACAAATCAACCAAAACTTTGACAAGGAAAAAAAAATAATTCATCTAACATTTCTTTTAAAGTCAGGGCACAGACTAACTGGTTAGTGTTCAAATAAATCGCATTTAGCACTTAGCATTTCTGGTCTGCTGTGGATGACAATGTCTTGAGTGTGTTTCGAAAAGAGTGACATCATTTGTTGTGAGAAAAACATTAACATCCTGCTCTCAAAGGCCCGGTGGCTCTTGAAGTGGGTTTGAAATGATGACTAAGCAAAGTGAAGACTCATCTATCCTTTTCTTTGATGATGAAGTGGAGAAAGCTGCTTTCAGAGGCCAATCAATGTTCACCCTGTTCACATGTTATTCAGAGATCTTTACAACAAAAGCCTTTCAGTAGAACCTGCTTTTAAAACATCAGTATGCTGTTCCAAAATCAAGACTCTTACAATTAGTTTGGATTTAAAAAAAAAAATAATAATAATAATTCTATATAATCACTATACATATAACTAATTTCAGTTCATAATTTAAAAAAAAATACATGTACAAAAATACATTTTCTAACACATATCATATTGAAACATTGACCTTATACTGTAAATTTTGTATACAAAAACATTTACCCCAAATATTTCACACTTAGGTCAATTATTAAATACTGTTATGTAGCCATGGATAAGGAGATAATATAATCCCATTCATAATCGTAATCCCCTACAGCGTGAACTCTGAACTCCTGATTACATCTCTAAAAGTAACACAGGCTATCTGAGGATGATTTAACACACTGGTGACCTTGGTGAGTAGTCTGCTTCTGACACACAACCACTTGGTAATATTCCAAGGAAAACTTTTAAATGTGAGTGGCTTATTGTTAGCTCAATGCTTAACAGTCTTGAAACCAAAGCCTGCTTTCAAAGCCTCATTATTAGTTTTAAAACTGAATCTCCAACTGTGGAGTGTCTGCTGATGTTATACGATACATATTGTGAAAACAAAAACTCAGTTCAGAAGGCAGTACATGTTTATACACTATTTAAAGTAACTTAAATGCCAAGCATTGTGACTACCTGGTGCTTGGTCTGGTTGCACAATAGATGTGCTAGACTGTATCCTATTATGAACATTTTAAACCTAAAATAATTTAAATAATCTCTGCTTCCACATGGATATCTCTACATAGTGTTTTGACAAAATCTTTACTGTTTATCATCAAAAATAATAACTCTATTTCGTACATAAAGCAGCAATGCAATAACTATTGAACCAATCTCTTGATAAATTTATGCTTTTTTTCTTAGAGACAATGTTCAGCATTATAGATATAAAAACAAAAATCCTCATTATAAGGAAAACTGTAAATCAGGATTGAATGAGCATGTAAAGACCATAACATCATAGCTTTGCAGTGGGTACTGTACAGTATGCGGCATCTACAGACAATATGCCTCTTCACATTTTGTTTTGGTGTTGGAACCACAACACATGACCGTGTTTCTATATATGTGGTTATTCCACTGACCACTGAGCCTATCGACAGGAGCAGGTCTCCACTGACATGTCGGGGTAGTTCTTTAATACAATGTTTTTGGCTTCATCTAGGAAGAGGACACTGAGAGGGTTCATTTTCTCAGGTACACAGCAGGGCTCTGGGATGCCTGGAACGATACCAACTGTCTTCACTATACTCTGAATGGTTGCATGGTTGGATGGACGAACAACCTAAAATAGAGGAGAGAAAAAAACCCTGATTGAATAATGTACAAAATGTAGGAAAGTAACTTCAAACACATTCTTCTCTCTGTATTTTTGTTCAGCGTTTGAGAGGACACAATCTCAACATTTCAAACCACCCTTAAAAACCTCACAACTGACTGTTTAAAGTAGTGGAAAAAAGGAAATCAAGAAAATAGTCCCTCTAAAAACCCCATTAAAGTTCAAATTATGTGAATGCAATTACACTTAATGCTTGTGTGCTTCACTAATGCTGGAACTGAATGCTTTCTGGAATTCTTTGTTTAAAGTCTGGCTAGAAAATTCATTCTAAGGCATTTTTAAATATTTCAATATGGCTAAATAATTCACTCTAATCTATGTAAGTGTATAGTACCCAGTATAAGATGTTCATACCTTAGGTATGGGAAATTCACACGTTCCTGCACAGTAGTAGGCGTCAAAGGATTTAGGGGACAAGATCCATTCACTCCAGCCAATATCTGCAAAATCCACTTTGAGGTACCTCCTGGAACAGACACGAGGCTCTCTCCACTGTCTCCTCCGTGCTTTCTTCATGGTTTTCTCATCAAAGCTGAGAACCTGTAACTTGTTCAGTCCATCAACATGCCCCTGGTCTTTCTTTCTCTGCTCCTTTTTAGAAGGCTTTGGCTTCAGTGATAGATAAGTGCTTTCCCACTTATCATGCTCCTTGAAGCTGTTATACTCCACTTCAGGGAGCTCATTGTTCTGGATAGGATCAGGAAAATACAAGTCCCTTTTAACCCGCATATCAGGTGAAGTGTTTGAAGATGGAGTGGTCTTCTCATCTGCAGGGAATGGGTCATACCTCTGCAAGCTCATGGCCACACTGTTAGGCTCTGAAATGGCTTGGTCATTGGCATATGCTAGCATGTATGGCATTTTGAAGGCTGACAAGCGCTCCTGATACCTCTGATATTTTTTGCCATAGTCAAACTCCAGCGTTATCAAAGCCTGCTCCCTGAGTCTCGCTTCCTTTATGATCTGAGACACGTCTTTTATTTGCCATATCCCTCTACTGTGTGGGTAAAAAGTGATGTTCCCAAGCAATGAGCCCGAAGGTGAATCAGAGGAATGACTTCGGAATAAAAGATGAAATGAAGGCAAGTAGTGATGGCTCTGGATGCGACAGGAAGGACTGCGGAAGCGCTTGCAGAACCAAGACTTCTGACGTGGCTGTTTGTCAAAAAAGAAATGAAGTGTGGAGGTGAGAACGGTCTCAGAATCTTGAAGCATCGTTAGATTTAGGTGATACAAAACTCGTTGTTCCAAGCTTTCTGCAGGGAAACAGAGAACAACTGTTATATATGCATTGTAAAACTGACTTCAACAGCAGGCTTTTTGTTCTAAGGAAGGACAAAATGAGGTGATACATTACTCCTGGAGCAGCTGGAACCATATGGATATGATTATTTAAGCTTCCTTATAAGCCTGCCTAGAATCTAGTAATGTGATATCAATAAAACATTCTGATAAAAACGCTTTTGCAGACTGAAACAATGTTCACATCTGCTGCCTTGAGTATAAAGATAAAGCTCCTGTATAGATTTTTATGCTTCTTGGTTCATTTTCAGTATACATACTAAGCACATGGATGCAGTTTATTAGAAATGGGCTGGTCAGTTCAGTGAAAATCTCTTTGGTGCCATTTCTGAGTCTACACATAATGTTAGGAGAATGCAGAAGGACATTTATGTATACAATATACATTTACTTTTTGCTTGTATAGCCACAGAGAATGAACTAAACACAGCACAGAAGATCGATTGGTCTTGACAATAGTGAAACTAGACTTAAAGAGCCAAGTATAATTTCTTTCTTTCTTTCACGAAATTAAATTCACACTCAGTATAGTGCATATGGAAGAAAAAAATGCTTCCCAACTCACCAGGCTTGGCTTTAAAACTTCTCACAGTATTTGTATTTTTTGGCCAGTTCGACTCTCTGCTGTATTTCTCGTAGAGTTTGAACATATGCTGGGAAACTCTGTCCATTTCCGTGCTGTCACTGACTTCATCAAGTGGCACATCCAACACAAAGTCTGACACTTCATGGGCAAGCACACATATGATCGAAAAGAGTAGCAGGTGCGCCAAAACGGTGCATTTAAACGCCATGATTAAAGAGGCGCTCCAGACAGACAAGCTTTCAAAGAAGCAGCGCGCAAAAAAACTTCAAATACAAAGCTAAAAAAAAAAATATTCAGGTCATGCATCCGGGGACCACCTTCACGAGTTATCCGTTTAAACAGGTATCTGCTTTGGGTTTTTTTTTTCCCCCTTTAGTGACGTGCTGAATAAAAGTGTCAGGAGAGTATCCGCTGTGTCTGGGTTAACCTGTTGAATGTGCGCTTGTTTCTTATGAGTGCCACTAAAACGTGGCTCAGAACATATGCTGCACTGGAGGCTGACGTACGCGCTAAGGAACCAACAGAAAGCAGGGAGAAGCACGCAGACCTGACAGCACTCAATACTGCTGTACTACATACTATGGATAGTATAGGAAGCATAGTATAGTATGTATTAAAAAGAAAAAAAGAAAAAAGAAAAACACGGGCCACACGAGACCTAACAAATAACAGACTACCTACCGCAGAGTTTACAGGGCTAAATAATAAGCTGCCATATTATTTTTTATTGATCTTTACAAGACACTATGCATTTTCACCCCATTCAGCTGATAATATAAGCACAATTGTAGTTTAAAGTATATAATAAACATTAAAGTGAAATAAACAATGCCATAGTGAATTCCTCTTTCCAGAAAATAAAGGTGTTCAGTGAGATTCTGTTGCATAACACATTTTCTCAGCAAACCATACTATTTTCAGTCATGTAGTCATTCTTCGCAATACCAACGTGTTTGCATGATTTCCATAGATATTTTAAATGTCTCTGTAAAGTTAAGTATCACTTAGTTTTCCATTCACATAATGATCATTAGTAAATTAATTTATGATATTATTACCAACAGTGATATGAGTGTGTGTGTGGTTTGACAATAGTGTCAGAGATGATAAATAGCCCATAATAATAACAATAACAACATAACAACATAGCAACAACAACAACAACAACAACAACAACAACAACAACACCAATAATAATAATAATAATAATAATAATAATAATAATAATAATAATGAGTATTATTATTATAATTCTTCTTCTTCTTCTTCTTCTTCTTCTTCTTCTTCTTCTTCTTCTTCTTATTATTATTATTATTATTATTATTATTATTATTATTATTATTCACACTCATGCAAGCTGCCACATTTGTGAAACTAGGAGAAGAAATAAAACGCATTTGTTTTTTTTTGTTTTTTTGGACATCCAGTTATCTATCACAAAAATACTTAAATGTGAACCCTGTAAATAAAATCTTATTGCACTAGACACAAGTTGTAAAATGCATTCATCCAAGTTTTTTCATTATCCACTAACAGTCACAAAAACCTTGAGATCCAGTGTTATGTTTTGTTCTTGTTATAATTTAAATAGGAGTCTAAAAGAGTTTTATCCCATTCTTTTTTTGTTATTCCTGAATGTCTACACTGATACATCTGAAATGATGAAATTCTTATTTTTTTTTACAACTCACAGGCAGTTTTTTTTTATCTATTTAACTTTGTGTTATTGATATTTTTTTGTGGACATGTGTAAGGGTCTATTTCTTCAGGTCTGATGAAGTAATCCTCAGAATTCAGTAGCTTGTTTAAATTAGGTTTTCAATGTCAGGCATATTGCACATAAATTGAAGCAACAAAATTTTCTTACTGAATATCAAAGTTTGCTGTTTCAAATCTGAGCAGCATCAATGTTGGTTCCTGATTTTCTGCAATCAAGCAACTGCACTAATCAATTACTAATCAATGCAGTTGCAGCCTTGTTTGTCAGTGAATGAGAGTAAATCTGTAAATCATGGAAATCTGAATTATTGCCCAAAATTAACTGTACCAACTCATTATAAAGAGTGTTGTCTTTCATGAACAAAAGAGATTTATTGGTTGATTTACAACAAATATATTTCTTCATTTCACTTTTTACTTACTTTTGAGTTTGCTAGCATATGTTTGGAAATACAAAACTGTTTCTGTCTTTATGTTTCATTTGAACATGGGCCAATTACCGTAAGCATGTAAATACATCTCCATCACGCTGTAGATGAAGTCATATTTTATATGTCGTCAGTTTGGCTCTTACAGTCTAAAAATTCCAAATACAGTAAAAGTTTATTTTCACAATATATCCACATCAACACCTCCAGTATTGTTTCCATCAAGTTTGAATTGTTAGACACAATCTTGTTCCCATCATTTTTCATAGCTTGTGTTCACTGCAGAGAGCAAAACATTCAACAAACCTGATTTTAATTTATTTGCATTTTTGGTAGACTATATATACTCTCAATGTGTGTCATTATAACAGTAAAACATGTTTATAGTTTTAGCTTAGCTAACTACTTGGATTCTCCTTTGTTTGATTTTATTGACACTTTTCAGTCCCATGAAATCCACCAGGGGTATGCCCCAGTCACCTCTGGTTATTTATTTATTTATTTTTTCATTGGCGTCTCTGCAGTGCTGTTTCAACAATGCGGTTCTGTGAAAGCTCTGGGCTCCAGTGGAGAGGCTGTAACAAGCTTGGTCTCAACAGCAGCACAGGACCATTAAACACCTCCTCTGACCCTTTAGAGACCCCACGGGAGAGTCCCTTTCTCTTCGCCCTTAAATGTGTCTTATGTCTGCATTAAAACGTTCTGAGCCTCCGTCCTCTAGGACACTGTTGCTGAGTGAATCAGAAAACAACTCACCCTTCTTCAGCGTTCCTCCTCCCAACTTCCTTTTGTCATGCAAGAGCAATGAGCATTATGGGTAGGTTCAGTCATTAAACTTCAGAACACTACAGAATACTCGTTTTAACACAAAGAAAAGCAAATGCAGGGGTGAAGGAAACCAAATTAATTCTGGGTCATAGCAGATCTTTGACTTTTGAGTGTCACAGATTAGTGGCTTCTCTGTGGCATCTATGAAAGTGTGGCTCTGCTATGGCATGCAGTGTTTATTTATGTTTTGTTTTTCTGAAATAGTATAATAATAATAGTTAAAATCCATAATAGACTCAGAATTATTTGGCAGAGATGACACTCAGTAAAACTACCAAACAACTAGTGGTCCATAAACTATGCTATTATTTCTATTTAGACACGGCCCTCCTATCCCCTCATTGGAATTCATTTGGTGCAAAAAAAGCAAATCTGTCAGTGGTCTAGACTCAGTGAAACAGAGGAAATCTATTTACTGCTTATTTATGATAATGAAATGTTTATGTTAGAGTTATATCTTTTACAGTGCTAAAATAATAAATGCTATTATGCGAAATAAAAGCATCATTGTACTGATTTTCTTTTGACTTACAACTTTGGGGATTTCATGAAATGTTTACTCATTTGCTATGTGGCAAATCAATCTTAACTGCTCAGCAAACAATATCGTTAAGCATGCATTTTCCGTGCAATTTGAAATGCTCATTCTTTTTGGTTTACTGTGATATATTCATGAGAAAAGAAAAAAGATCACAAGCTTCGCTTACATTCTGCACAGTATCCATGGCACCGGTCCAAACATATATTAAACAGCCATCTGTAACTGTCAGCAGATATTTCCGTTAAGTGAGAAGGTAAATTACTGGCTGCTGCTTCTGTTTGTCTTTGCCCTTTCTATTTTGTTGGCTCTATAGCTATGTGAGGCAAACCCAATTAGCCCTGCAGTTCTCTATTCTGCCGACTGTTCATCAATCATTTTCAAAATACTCAGGCTCGCAGACCTTTATGCAATCAGCAGGACAGCACATTTCGTATTTCAGTGTTCACTAATATGCTTTTGCAACTCTATAGCCTCTTCTCACCATGAAGGGCAGATTGAAAGCATCTGAAAGTGACTTTGAGGTCAGTTAAATTCTGTTCAGCAGTAAATTTTTGAAATAAATATACCTAAAGTTATTGCCCTATAAAAATCTGAATTGCATAACTAGGCAAGTCATATGAAAAAATGTTGACAAACCTTATCTGGCAGGCTGTGTTTTATAGAACCACAGGTATATAGTATGTTACAAAAATGTTTGGACATACGTAATAGCTCAGATTATTTACAATAGACTGCTTGTTTAATGTTGAATGAAAATGCAACCTTGAAGAAAAGACTGTTCTCTGACAAATTTTCTGACTAAAGAACTACATGTTCCAGAGATAGATAGATAGATAGATAGATAGATAGATAGATAGATAGATAGATAGATAGATAGATAGATAGATAGATAGATAGATAGATAGCATGTGAAGTGATTTGGTTTGTTAAGCTTGTAATGCAACACCATGTTTTTCTGATTTTTCCCTCCATAAAAAATATAAAACAGATGAATTTGGGCATAGCACAGACAGATAGAATTTCGATCCAAACGATGACTACATGTTAGCGATGTGCCCATGGTCCTGTGGAGAGCTAGACTGACATGTCCGTTTCCCTTCTGTCTGTCCAGTCCAGGCCTTTGGCCCAGTAAAGAGGATGAGATCACTTGGCAGTGTAAGAAGATGTAGAGCGACCCTTTGTCCTGGTCCAGAGGTAATGAAAGTCTCGTGCTGTCCGAGCTGCAAGGACCAACTACTGCTGCTTTGTAGCTAACATGATTTCACCCCTTACTACTGTGATCGCTGAACTTCCTGCAACAGCCTGTCTTTGATCTTTGGCTCTCTGTCAATCAGAATTAGCTATCCTTCAATACTGACCCCTCCTTCCCCTGTGTTGAATCCAGCCTAAGAACAAACCATGCTTTGTACACACTGAATGTCTTCATGAAAGAAGCCACACCATGAGGTTGTTTATTCCTCAGCTACCAGAAGTCTACTCTGCTCATCTGTCAGCCAAGTATTTCACTGGCATGTTGGTAGATTAAAAGTGTAAGTGTTACAACATATCTATAAATCTTATAGTGTGCATCATTGAACATGGTGTTTGATAATGGAGGGGTGTTTGTGGCTATAGAAATAGCATCAGGCTGGAGTTCAGGATGATGATGATGATAATGACTCTGTGACAGGTTGACATGGTGAATGAGGTAAATGACAGCTAAGCTGTCTCAGTACTGACCCCTAGGCTACACTTGGCAGGAAGCTTCAGACAAAAGACCATTGTAGTTAAAGCTCAAACACAACTGGTTATATTCTTAGAAAGAAAAATATCTGAGGAAAACTGTTTAAATGGTTTAAAAGATTTCTCAGGTATTTCATAGAATATTATTAAATAGTTTTTTATTACATTTAGGCTGAATGAGTATTCAAGAAGTGCCAGTCACTTGAGCAGATGACATCACATTTTTACTCTTACTGTCATTTCACATTAAAATAAGGACTTGCAGGTTTACAGACTGATTAAATGATTAATGAATAAATGATGTGAGTGAATATTGTTCCTTTCATAAACAGATAGACAGATATTGGAAACTGCTTCTCACTGGTTTAGAGGAAGCCCTTTAACTGAAATATTTGCCTTGCAATTCAGAGTGAGGGTTAGGTGTGAAAATGGGAGGTCTTTTTTACAAGCCAATTTGGGTATGAATGTGAAATAATTTCGATGTCTTGGGTACAACACATTAGACTTTGTACAAAAATCTTCACAGTTTGCATGTAATATTAGATATAGTAAACTCTACTTTCTATACTAACTAACCTATTTTTCTGCTAATTTGGACAGCTGCCAATTACGAACAATTGGGAAGGATGAAGGCTAACACATGCTTACTCGTGCTTCCTCCGACAAACATGAAGCCAGTCAACCACGTCTTTTCACAATGCTGCTCATGCTGCATCACAAGGCAAGTGTAACACATTTGGAGAACAGCGCTATCTATCTTCTTTTACCCGCATGAACTCACCTGTGATTAGCTAGTGTCACTGTGATTGACAGGGTAGAAACCTTTGCCATTCCTCTCAACCAGAGTGCACCATGGTTGGCGAGGGCATCATCAAGATTCAAAATCACGATTGCCCTGGCATCCTTTGAATGCTTTTCTGAGGCATCACACAGGAATAAAAAAACAAAAACATTTAAGACCACAAAGGATGTGGCATATGGAGCAAAACATAATCGTCATGAAGGATAAGGGTGTCATGTTCATGCTCATCAAATGTAGTTTCTTTATTAAATGTTCAAATGTCTGCATTGGCCGTCAAATTATTTTAAAACTGCGTTGCTACTTTATGATGTAGCAAGCAAAAAAAATTCCTCCAGGTTCTATTCTGAGCTTGGGCTCCTGCTTACTGAAGATGAATGAAAGGTGTTTTAATATTTTATACCACATGTTCCCAACCTTGTCCTGGAGTTCCCCCTGTCCTGCATATTTTGGTGTTTTCCTTGCTTTAATACACCCAGTTCAACTTCAGGAAAGGCTTAGTGTTACTTAGTTCATTCTGGGAGCACGGAAAATGCTAAAATGTGTAGGACAAAGTAAACCGGGACTAGGATTCAGAACCTGGGCTTTATCCAGTCATACAACCTTGTGAATATTGAAAACCTCCTGCTGCAATAGGGCTGCAAGTATATATATATTATTACTTATATAATTATAAAAGTATAATTATATTATATATATATTATTATATATAAATTATTTTTAAGGGTACGTAATGTTCGTAATATATTAACTAAGTTCATTCTAATGGTATTTTTTTGTGGAATAAAGCATTATACTTCCTTTTGAACTTTATTTTCTTTGTGACTCCTGATAGTGTTATCTTGATTGCATTATCTCAACACTGAAACCTAATCATGTCTATGTCATATGCCTGCATGAGCAAACTCAGACTTCCTGAATCAACACTGCATTCTCAGCTGTTTAACAAGTCATGCATCTTTTTACCTTTGAATGCTGTGTAGGCTTTTTTAAGGATTTGGTAGAATTCAATTCACTGTTAACTCAGACAAGATGCAGACAAGACAACAGCTGCTGGATCCCACCTAGACATATATCTGCTTCAATAAAACCTTAAGCTCTCTGTCTGTTTGTCTACTGTGTTTGGTCATTTCATCTTCATGAACAATTTGAAACCAAGGACAATTTAGAAACCACTAGCATGCCATCGTAGCAAACAGTAAAATATAGACCCTGAATGTAATAAGCCACTTGTGTGACCGCAGTGGTACTTCTCATTGCATGCAGCTGCTTCAAAAGGCAACACACATCATAAAAGCATATCACAAGCTGCTGTATAGTAGTGCTAAACCAGCTCTGCAGTTAAAATGCTATTGAAGTTAACCATAATTGACGGCTGTACTGCTAACTAAGTGAGGCAAGCTAACTAGTCCCTTGAAGTTAAACAACCAAGTGAGCAAAGGCTATAAATTCAATGTTTTGTGGGTCTTAAATTTTGCAGTTAGGAATGTATTTAGTACTACTTTGCCTGTAAATGTTCTATATGTTATACGGTATAGGGTTTTCAGGGGGAAAATAGCTAATACATGCACCAAAAGTCACTAGATGTCACCAGATGATATCAGAGACAGACAGGAGAGGATGATTTCTTTTTTGAGTATGGTTTCAAGATTTGCTTGTCATGTTGTCTCAGGGAGTTTTTGCTTGCCACTGTCACCTCTGGCTTGTTAATTATAGATCTAAATCTAAATCCATTTCATGATTTATCTAAAATTGCTTTGACACAACATCCATTATTTTGAACTGATGAACATAGAGGAGCAGAGAAGAGAAGAGAAGAGAAGAGAAGAGAAGAGAAGAGAAGAGAAGAGAAGAGAAGAGAAGAGAAGAGAAGAGAAGAGAGGAGAGGAGAGGAGAGAGAAGAGAAGAGAAGAGAAGAGAAGAGAAGAGAAGAGAAGAGAGAGAGGAGAGGAGAGGAGAAGAGAAGAGAAGAGAAGAGAAGAGAAGAGAAGAGAAGAGAGGAGAGGAGAGGAGAAGAGAAGAGAAGAGAAGAGAAGAGAAGAGAAGAGAAGAGAAGAGAGGAAAGGAGAAGAGAAGAGAAGAGAAGAGAAGAGAAGAGAAGAGAAGAGAAGAGAAGAGAAGAGAGGAGAGGAGAGGAGAAGAGAAGAGAAGAGAAGAGAAGAGAAGAGAAGAGAAGAGAAGAGAAGAGAGGAGAGGAGAAGAGAAGAGAAGAGAAGAGAAGAGAAGAGAAGAGAAGAGAAGAGAGGAGAGGAGAGGAGAGGAGAGGAGAAGAGAAGAGAAGAGAAGAGAAGAGAAGAGAAGAGAAGAGAAGAGAGGAAAGGAGAAGAGAAGAGAAGAGAAGAGAGGAAAGGAGAAGAGAAGAGAAGAGAAGAGAAGAGAAGAGAGGAAAGGAGAAGAGAAGAGAAGAGAAGAGAAGAGAGGAAAGGAGAAGAGAAGAGAAGAGAAGAGAAGAGAAGAGAAGAGAAGAGAGGAGAGGAGAGGAGAAGAGAAGAGAGTTTTGTCACAAAAAGGAAATAATCTATTATTACAAAATAAAAATAGAGTCAAACTAGATACATACAAATTTAAATCCTTTACTTTCTATCAAAAATTCAGAAAAAATGTAATAGTGAGTATCTGGGAAATAGACATGAAGGAAATTGTTACAGATTAATTATACAGAACACAGAACACAGAATAATTCACTTTTAGTTCTTATGAATGTAGCCAAGATAAGAGTTTACACTGAAGAACCAAGTAAGTGGGTGGGACAAACAATGAGAATCAGTGGTGAACAATTTGGGAAAAATTTTCATCAGTGATTGGTCATTGAAAGCAATCATACTCAGTGATTGGTCACTGGGAATACAGATTATCAGTGATTGGTTATTGGGAACACTGGCTTGCTCTAGTTAAACTCAGTCAGGTTTTCACACTGATGGTGAGTCAATGGATCCTGCTCTCTTAATGCATATAACCATCAGTTATGTGCTGGAGAGCTGTATCAGTCACTAAAAATTCACAAGAATTGTTGCTAGGCTTTTTTAAAATAAAGTGTAAAAATGGCTTCTAGGACAGCTGGAAATGTTTGATTCCAGTTAGCCAACTTATCTACTAAATTTAATACCTTTCGTCTGACCTGACTTGTACTTGGATTGGAAGATAAAGTCATCCAATTTTGTTAATGCACAATAAGTGGTAACCTTTTAACAAACATACATTTTCCCACAGTTCACACACACAGTGAATCTCTTTTCACTGGACTACAGTAGCATCAGACTAAAAATGTCCTCCAGCTTGTATGAAGCCTGACAAAAGTCTCTCATTTCTCCATGTCTTTCTTTTCCTACTCAGAGAAAAACACATCCAGATGCTAGATTGGCTATTACATACATCTGCCTTTTCCTCAAAATGAAAGCATGATAAGCTGCATTCTCACAAAAACCTCCAACCACATAATACACAAGCATGACTGAGGTCTAGCTGTTGCATGCATGTCTACAATGCCAAGCTGTGTGTTTTCTTCCAGAATAACAAAATGTGGATAAGCTGAATTATGTTCAGAATTTCATGCAGTTTTCTCTTAATATAAATTTTTCCCCAAAATGGTGACTCATGCTGCACAGTGAGTTTATACTCCCTGTTTAGTTCTGTCACTCTACACATTTCCAGTGATTTATGAAACATCCCATGCATGCCACATAAAAGAATTCCTCTCTTTATAACATAATAAGAGGTTAACGTTTTTACTTTTTTTCATGTTTATATAGATTCCCAGTCTTTAATAAACATATCAATTAAAAGACACTTTGCTGTACTTCATTTAACTTTCCACCAGTCAAAAAAAGCATCTCTAGGCTATATAACACAAACGATCTAACGCTGCACACAGTTTTCACTATGACAAGCTCACTAATTATTTTAACCTTAAATGTCTAGACACATTTAACACTTGCCTTTACCTGTCTGTTCCAAAAGTAGAACTGTTTGAAACATGTGCCAAGACTTTCTAGATCACAAAGAGGGAGAGAATGGATCATTTTACCTATGGGTTTTCAGATTCATTAAGTCTGTAAAATATAGGCTGCTGTTGTGGAAGAAAAATCTGATTAGTGCTACCATGGGGATCTGGGGATATACAGTAGGTAAGACCTGTGACCAGTTTACCATTCTCACATTTGTTATTTATGCCTGTGTTAAAATGTATGCATTATATTATACTATAAAGCACATTTCCAGCCATCTGACTTTTATGATTTTTAACACCACCAGTTGATGGTTCTCACAGACAGCAAGGTTGCTTTCGAGCTGAAAAGGTGCTTAGTATAGGTGTCTTAAGATTACATCATACTGATATCATGGCTCTGTAGACCCTCCAGAACCATATTATTCAAAATAATGCAGATAGGTAATGAGTGTTTTTTGTTTAAAGGAGCAGAATGAAACAATTTATAGCTAACAGCATACAAATTCCATTTTTAGTGGTGAGAAATGAATAACTTCTCTGATGAAGTTAAATGAAGACTTCAAGCCCAGCAATAGTAATCTGCACATTAGTAATCCGTGGAGTTTAAAGTATCAGTGAGCCTTAAATCCAGGGCTTTTCTGCTAAATTGCAGCGTAATGGTAAAGTTAACAGTTCAGTCACACTTGATATTCCATAT
The DNA here is from genome assembly GCA_033459395.1 of Hemibagrus guttatus. NCBI lineage: Eukaryota > Metazoa > Chordata > Actinopteri > Siluriformes > Bagridae > Hemibagrus > Hemibagrus guttatus. Next base: position 16,624,519 of record JAUCMX010000002.1, read on the forward strand.
TCCCAAATGGATCTGGAAACCAGCGCCAGAGAGGCTGCGACCCAGTGCTCCATATGAAAAGGGATAAAAAAAAAAAATCACATGGAGTTGGTGAAAGTGCTGACCTTCCAGAATGCTCTCAAATTCCAGTATGTTTTATGAGGGTAATAATAGTTTCAGGGGTCACCAGAAAACAATGCTTAAAGCTGGATAAAGAAGATTCAGAGATTCCCCTTTTTCAATTTTTTTTAGTTATAATTACATAGTGATATTTAAGTTGAATTGTACAACTTTATTTCTTATTTAAAATCGAACGATCTGTCTGTTTTATAAATACAAAAATGTACAATTCCTAATATATTTCCAATAAAAAGTTTGGCTACAAGTTTGGTTTTACATTACAATAATTCAAAAGTGTCTGTTTGTTATGCGTTTTTATAATCCTTTATTTTCTTACTTGTTTTGGGGTGAATTTGTTTAAAATGAGCACAATCGATGCTATAAAGTTTTCTTTATCATTTCAAAGAAAAAAGGAAAAAGAAAAAGAATTTCATCGTTCAAAGCTTCAGCAAAACCATAACAGTTTAACGATTTAGCTTCCAGTCCTGTGTGTGTAATTTCCTGCTCAGTGCTCCTCCTAGGGTTCCTTGTGAAGGTGAAGGTCATGGACCCCTGGGACATTTTAAGGAAACAGCAGCTCACAGTTATATATGTTAATGAAAATAACTGTGTGATTGTATATACAACACCAAGATTGTGTCTTTGGAAGTTGCCTTGTTGAATTTTTCTTTCTACAAAAGCATACTGGTGAACAGAACCTCAAGGCTAACTTTTCTTGAGTGCTAGGTAGGGGGTAGGGTTGGAGCTCTGCAGTTGGGGACCATGAAAACCAACTGTCAAGAAGTGGCTCCAAGGGGATTATGTTACCCTCAAAATCAAGTCATTTATATTTTTGAGTTGTTGAGAAACGCTTTCCTTTGTCATTGCCAAGAAATGTTAAAATGCAAATCTACTGAAAATGACCAGCTGCCATAGGTAATCAAAAAATGCTACTGATAACTCATTTGTACTGTGAATGCTTAAATTCTAATTATAATGAAACAAAAAACAGTCCCAAAGCTTTGGTAATAGAAATGTTGACAGGCATCCATTGGGCATATAGTGGAACAGTGTATTTCCCAGAATAAATTATTGTGTCAAGTGGGATTAAGAATAAACAGGCAGCTTCTGTTTGATAAGTATAACACCATTAACAGCTTATCCATAGCAGAGATGTGGCTGAGCTCCACTATATATAATAAAAGAATATGTCATCTGTTTTAGAAATCTATAATATATTAGTCATATCTTGCAACAAACCTACAGTCCTCACATCTGACAAAAACATTTTAATTTCCCTTTAAAAAGTAATTTCCTCTTTTGAGTAACCAGCAGATTTATAATTGCATGTAGAGGTCAAAAATGCAGACTACAAAAAGCTCTAACAGAACCCCACTGGGGCAGGTATCACACTGCTCTCTGCTCACTCTATGAACATTTCGTTTATGAGTTGGGGAGGGGAAACAGACAGGGCAATTAATAAAATGATATCTTTTGTGTTTATTTAACATACTGTGACAATGGCAATGGGAACCACACCTGCTGTATCAAACACAGTTGAATTTCTTTACTACAACAACAACAATTGCTCCAACTGCGTAAAAATTGTAAAGATTTTAAAAAAGCATGATGAGCTAAATTTCTTATGTCAGAGATGTTCTCTTTGACCACAGTTTTATGCTAGAGTACATCTTATGTTCTGTCTTTAAAAAAAAATGCAGATAGTTTGTTTAGGTTTAGTCAAGTCTTATTGTTTGTTAAGTGGCTATGATTGGATTAATATGGTAATACTCTAGATAGTAGCCTATAGCATAACTCAAGTGTGACTGTCTGGAATAAATTTTGTTTTAGTCTATGTCCATATTTAATGTGAGCCCCACCAAAATCTTTGGTCACAAGCTGTTGAGGTATTTATTGTGGGTTTAATTGTTTTGATAGTCTCTTGTCTATGTCAGCAGAGGTAGAAAGTCATTAAATAAACATGTATTGCTGAAAGGCTGTAAGCACATTTTTCTACCCAACCAAGATAGGCAACTGGACAATGTGGATAATTGCAAGGAAAGAAGACAATTTGTGTTCAGTTTTTCACCCTTCATTGACACCAGAGACCTCACAAAACCTTTGGCCACCTGCAGGATCTGTGGAATAATTGCAAAAACAGAGAACATAGAGGAGAGGGGAATGCAGAGAAACACTATTTATTGAGACAATTTCTATGAAGGAAGAAAAATATTTGATTGGCTTAGCAGCAAGCATTTGGCGGTGTTTCTCTAGTCCATGATGATATGGAAGGGAACAGCAGGCCTTTGTTTGCAGACAGAATGGTGCTCTCTATGGGGTCACCGCAGGATTCCAAACATCACAGACAGGGGAAAACTATACACTGGAATTCCTCTCTCCCTGTGAATGTTTTATTAGCCATGTGAACAGGTCAGAAAGTCACTCCCCATCACAGAATCACCCGCTCTAGCACAGGGGCAGTTGTGTATATGTGTGCTCTGAGCCCAGCTTACAGGCTCCTGACTGGATCAGCTCAGATGTGGCCAGGGTGATGAAGACAGGATCAGTTTTACTGCTAAAGGAACAGCATTCCAGTGTTCTGGAAAAAGATGTGCTAATGGAATGCACATGTGAGAAATCAAAAGCAGTGTTGAGTTTTTGTAAATGTGAGATATTGTCTCAGCATTTCAGCTTTAATAGTTGGCCTTTCCACAAATGCTATAGTTGCTATTAGTGACTCGGTAACATCAAAAATAATCTCAAAAGATAGGCTTCTAATAAATTATACGTAGTGATCAGAAACTCACTGTAATTAAACTTTCAATGTTTAGAAGCCTGAATATTGACTGTCCATGCCTGTTTTAGAGCAGGTTTTCAGAGGACATCCATCACCAAATCCTGGCCCTAAGTTAATGTGGAAATGAAGCTCTAGCACATTGTTATATTGAGAGGTTTTCCAGAACCATGGATTTGTCCTCCTGTAGAAATATTTTCATGGATATAGATGTGGATATTAATCTAGGACTAACCAAGGTGAAAGGTCAATGTAATTAAGCACTTTGAATGTTGGACTTTATGCTCCCTCTGGGTATTTACCCTAACCCAAATGCCATGGTTTCCCCTGTCCATTAACCTTTGCCTAGCTTAGACCCTTGCTAATGGTGTGAAAAATCTCCAAAGTCAAATGGTGTTCCCTAAATCAAATGGGATCAGGACTGGGAGTATAAACCAGACTCATACTCTTTGATCAGGAGATCTATGTGAGTACTTGGGATTAAACAACATGCACACAAACATGAAGCAGCAAACTGTCTTGTAGCAGGGATGAAAAATGACGCAGGAAATGAAGATAATGGGTAATGGAATGCCTTTTAAATGGTCAGGGATAAAGGACAAAATGATCACTTCAAAGAATAACACAGATAAATAGAGATGAAGAAAGACAGACACAAAACAATTTTTATATCAATCAAATGGAATAAAATATAACTGATAAATATATATATATATATATATATATATTATATATATATATATAAAAAAAGGACTTTATGCTGCTTAATTCAAATTGTTCTAAAATTAATAGTATAAAAAAAAATTTTTTTCTTAGTAAGATGCTATATAGGCATGGGAATGGCTGCCAATTTCTCATGCACCACTGATTATTTTCATCTTTAACAAAGTGGAACCAGAGAACATTAAACTGAAAAGTGCTGGCTTTAGCTTTTGTGGTTCTGCAACATTGAATGATCTCAAGAATTCTTTCGCTCCCTCTTTTCTCCTGAGCTTTGGTCTTAATACCCTTTATAGCCCCTGAAATTTCCCGGGATTTTTTCCTCCCCACAAATCTGTGCTCCAGGTTTACAGGGTGTCATGTGTGCTTCTACTGCAGGTCAATAGGCAGGAGCAGATAGAGCCATTATTTGGTTAGCTCTCACACCAGCTGGCCTTCTCAGGCTGTGAATGAAGCTGCTATTGTGGAGCATAAGAGACCTGCTGGGCATGCTGAAAAACACATCCACAGGGTGAGCTGGGAAAGTGACGGCCTCTGCCAAAGCATAGCACAATTGCAGCCATACTCTAGCTCTGGAGGAATCTTATCCTAGTGGCAGCCTTCAGAGCAGAGGGACGTGTTAGAGTGATGTAGGAGACTGTTATGGAAGTAAAATCAACAGGCTGAAATGGCTCAATAAGCCAAGGGGTCTTAAAGCAAACAGAGCAAAACTAGCGTAACGTCCTGCAGCACATTTTTCACTTCGAAAGAATTATTATAACTTTGAGCTCTTTGTGTATATACAAAACAAAATAAATGAAGGAAGAGAGCACATTTAGAAATACAGAAAGTACTTTATATATTGTTTAAAGCTGAAAGAACATATAATATATCAAGAGAGAAACGAAAATAAATTCGCCACAACGGTGGCCTGTGTCTGTCAACTGGTGTCTCGTGTAGGACAGCATTTTGCTGTAATGCTGACACATCTGGAGCAGCAGAAGACGGATGAATCCTGTCATCCTTGGTCACATATTTTTGCCAGCTTATTGCCATGGTGTTAACTAAGGAGTAACTGATCTCAGCTGGGGCACTGTGCAAGTCAGTAGCAGGTGTGACACGCTGCTCTGATGTCCTTTACCTGCAGGCTTCCTGGAAAGAACACAGTCTTTGTTAGAGCTATAGACACAAACCTCGACAACTAATTCAAATCATTTACTATAAGCTCCCACAGATATTTCACAGGATTTCTGGCTTCAGAGCAAAAAACTAATCCGCCAGTCTGAGTAATTCCAGGTTGCTGCTTAACTCTTCAATTTAGTGTCTCCTCACACATGGTATAAGTTATATTCTTATTTTCACCATGATGTTCAGCAAAAGCAAAACCACTTATCTATGATGCAGGCAATGACGCATAAAAGAGAGGTGAAACAGGTGTAACATATCAGAAATAATGAAAATGATATTAAGTGAAATAAAATATTCATATTCACAGTTGAATAATATCCCAAGATTTCTAAATCACAGGAAGTCCTAAATCCCGAGTCTCACAGTGGAACACTGGCCTCTGGGTACTGTAAAGCTCTTAAAATGAAATACATAACGCTGAAATTGGACATAAACTCATGACTGAGTACAGCTGAAGAAGCAAAAGAAATCCATTATTAATAGTTTTAAGATGTGTTCAGTTCTGGTCTTGTGCTATTAGTTTTCTAGCACTGTTGTTAACTACCCAAAGCTCAGTAAAGAAAACCCCAAACAATCAAAAAACTAAAAGATAAAAAGACCCCAAACTAAATCCTCAACTGGCTTTCTATTCAGTGCAGAAACATGGTGGGACAAAAGCTTACGCAACACATGCTGAGGGGGCAGAATGCAAAAGATTAAAGCTGGGAAGACTTTGCAGCACTTTTTTCTGTGGTATATATTTAGATCTATATATATTTGCATGGAAGGCATGGTGGCTTGGTGGTTAGCACGTTTGCCTCACACTTCCAGGGTTGGGGGTTCGATTCCTGCCTCCACGATGTGTGTGTGTGGAGTTTACATGTTCTCCTCGTGCCTTGGGGGTTTCCTCTGGGTACTCTGGTTTCCTCCCCCAGTCCAAATACATGCATTGTAGGTTGATCGGCATCTCTAAGGTGTGTGTGTGTGGGCCCTGCGATATACTGGCATCCTATCCAGAGTGTACCCTGCCTTGTGCCCATAGGCTCCAGGTTCCCTGTGACCCAGTAGTAGGATAAGCAGGTATAGAAAATGGATGGATGGATGAATATATTTGTGATTATTATTGCGTTTCATTTTCCCCAGAGATTTTGCCAAAGTGTAAAAATGGTAGCCATTCATATTAGATTTACTCAAAGAGTTTCCTCCAGTGGCTAAAAACCTCCACTGTATTAAAAAAAGTTTAAAAACAGATTTCCCCTCACCATTTCCCGATGACTTTAATACATTCCTGTCCAAACAGGGATAGCCCCAGGCACACCTTCTTCCAGGCTGGTTGGTGTGGAAAAAGCGAGTGTTTCCCCATGACCTACAGAGCCAGAACACTTCAAACATGGAAGGAAACCTCGGCAGTTCCCATCAATGGGGCTTTTTTCTCAGTAAAGTGCAAGCCCTCCAGCTCTGGCCAGTGTAAATGTCAGGACTCGAGAGCCTGTTTTTCTTGGAGCAAGTTGATATTTTTACACCTTTCATAAAAGCCTTGCCTGACCACTCCATTAGCAGGAGGCTGTCACTGGACAGACGTCTGCTCTCAGAAACCTTACGTGTCTCCTGTCATACCAATGCATGGTGTGTGTGTGTGTGCGTGTGTGCGTGTGTGCGTGTGTGTGTGTGTGTGCGTGTGTGCGTGTGTGCGTGTCTGTATGTGTGTGTGTGTGTTTTTGGGTGTGTGCCAGCACACCCACCTAGAGTAAATTTTTAAACATAATAATAGAGTTGAGCACAATTTAGTGCACGTTATGCATATTAAGGCATATGTTTGCATATTGGCTATTTGTAAAGTGTGTGTCCAGCCTTTTAATTCTTCACCTCATTAGTCATCAGATATGAGGAGTTATTTTTCAGCAGCAGAATTCTTTTTTTTAACTGTAAGAATTTACCATTTTGAAATATGAAATTTTTAGAAACCATGCTAAGTGATTTGAAACATACATTTATATGGACTATCCTCTAATCATTGAAAATTGAATGCATATTCTGACACACATAAGAAATAATAAAGTAATAGTGATAAAATAAGTAACAGTTCATTCAAAACAGGTGATGCATTTAAGGTGTAACTGATAACCAAGGTCTGGGTTAATTATAGGTTTGGTTCAGTTTATCCAAACATTTTAAGCGGTAGGTTAATATTATGTAAATAAACATTTTTAAAAATGTGATAACTGTGTAACTATACAAAGCACTGGGCTAATTTCACTGTGGACTAAACACTCATTTCCTCTTGAGATTATTTTGTTTAGGGATTTGGGGAAAGTGAGGCCTCATTCCCACTATCGCAGCTGTAAGTGATTTTTGCTAACCTGCATTAGGTCTCTAACACAGCAGCCTCTGCTTTATGGTTGAATAAGACATAGCAAGATGATGTTGTGTACAATGCCTGTCGTTTCTCCCTGCTGTGGCACCCATGAACATAAATTGCTAAAGGCCCTGCCATGTATAAATGCTTTCTATACCAAATTAGTCACACACACCCGCTGAGTGATGTGGTGTGACTCACACTGTAGCTAAAACTAAAGGTACACAAGGCACATCAGAAATCTTTACCAGTGAAATGGGGCCAAAGTTTGCTTAGATGGAAATGAATACAATTTTGAGCTCTGTGTTAAATTACAGTGTGATTCATGCTTCCACATTTATAATAGATCATTTCAATTACTTTTCTTGAATGGTATTTAAATTTTGGAAACAAAATATGGAAATAAAAAGCAGATCCCTCAGGTATGACACATTTTGGGATGTTAAACAGATTACTAGTCGCTTTTAAAAATATAAATGTGGCCTCTCAATTCTCAGATTTATAAAATGAATCATATGAATCACCGCAAGGCAGTTTCGTTTCTCACTTCTTTTGTGTTGAATATCATTGTTCAAATTTCTATATTTTTTATATAACAGCAACCATACAATCAGTCATACTGAGTATATATATATATATATATATATATATAAATATATATATATATATATATATATATATATATATATTGTTTTACAATGAGAATAGCAGACAGTTATGTTCTCATGGCTTTTTTGATCGCTATACGGACAGAGATGGCAAACTTAATATTTCAGCACAGCACTGAATTTCATATTTCAAAAAAGGGAGTGTGAGAGAGCATTCATTGTTGCATGACATTAATCATGGCTTTGAACGCTAGTTGCCCACAAAGCCAGTGACCTTATATGGCAGCAGTAAAAAAGCAGGGGGGCTTTCATTTACTCATGCTCTCAGGAACTGCAGACCTACTATTTTCCTATAGCAATATTTCATGTCACCCCCGCTGTTTTGGATGGCTCAGTCTTCAGTTTTTACTGTGCATTTTTAGTTTAAAGTTTAGTGATACATCATTCATTCATTCATTCATTCATTCATTCATTTTCAGTGACCATTTCGGTGTGTGAAATAAAACTGAGCCATAGCACAATAACATGCTTCTTACACAGCACAGGCATTCTTAGCAGTATAACTCAATAACTAATCATTTATGATAACAATTAGAATAAGAATAAATAGATCTGTTCATTAAAGCCCTTTCATTTTCCTCTTCCTCTCCATGGTGCTTTTTGGCCATTTTAAATTCATTGAGATTCCATATGTGAAAAAATATTACTAGCCATTCACTTGTCACATTCTTCATGCTTAAATTTATATTGTCTTTGGACAAAAAGGTGTGAAATTTAACCAATGTTATGAATACATTGTTACCAAGTTACCAAGCTTTATGACCATTTTACCCCCGTTTCTTTCTAAACTGTGTTGAAGTGTCGTAATCTGAGCTGATGTTAGTGCTGAAGGAGAAAGAACTGTGTGTTTCTTCTGTATGAGGATACACAGCCTGTTGTACAATGATGTCTGTCTCTTTTAACAATGGTGTAACCTTACAGCTGAATAAAAACATGAAAGGAATGCTTGTAAGTGCATGGTCCATGTTGTTAGTGAGGTTACAACTATGAGACATTATGTATAAACCTAGATGTCATGAATAATGGGCTTTTTTATTAGAAATTGCAATTAACAAATAGGCAGTTTGATTTAACATGATCTCATTGCTCCCTGTGCTCAGTGTGTTGTGCTAGCCAAGTGAAGTTTGCATTTAAGAAGAGGATGTAAGTCATTTCCTATTCACTTCACCAGTTATAAATCTTAAACACATGGGATTAGCACATGTAGTGCTCAACTGTACTCCTATAGTGCTATCAATGCATCATTCCTGAAGCTCCAAAAAACCTGTTTAGGAGATTTTCACATTTATAAAATGTCATGCTTTTCTTCTTCTTTTTTTTTTGTTTGTTTTCCAAAATGATTAAATACCGTAATGGGCCAAATAGCAATAGAAGTTTATATAATCTTATCTTTATATGACAATTTTAGAAATATTATATTTTGAATATTAAATATACAATTCAATTCAATCTAAAAATCTGATATGACTGAAGCCACTTGTGCCACCTACTGGTGGGTTGAAAACTCGTGGTCCATTTTCTCATACTAGCATTATACTATCATGGGTTAAGAACATGTCAGTGTAAATGTTTCCCTTGTGTCTTTGCAGTTCCTTGTACACTATAAATAAATATAAAGCCCCTTTTTATCTCAGTGTTTCCATCCCTGTAACGGATGATGTCACTGGCAGCCGTGTTCTCTCTTGACCCAAACAAAGAGCCTTTCATTAGAGCCTCAGGAAACCTACACATTACAGCAGGTGATAAGAGGCACAGAGCAGAGCGTGCCAACCAAACAGACATCTCTGAAGAAAAAAAAAAAGAAGCAGAATCTGACTATATTTTCCAAATGAATTGCATATTGTACACTACTCTTGGAAATGAAAAGAAATCAAGAGCAGGCCATTGTAAGTAAAATAAATTAATAATACAAAGAGGTGTTTTTTTTAAGTGTGTATTGGTATGGCAAATATATGTGTATTGTTTATACATCAGTTTATTTTTTCTTTACTAATAAATAATGAATGAGAATTGCTTCTTCAGTTTTGGCTTTGATATATTTCCATTTCCTTCCTTCAGTTTTATAAATGAAGTGGCTAGACATAATTTGGTTTCTATAACTCTGCATTTTCAACATATTTCTTACTATGGGATTAGGATTAAAAACCTAATATTTTCACACCTAAAGAACACAGTTACAGTAAAATTTCATGCTAATTTTACTGTAGGCCAAATGTCCAAAAACAGATGTACAGTATATTTCATCAGGGCAAACACCCACTTCTTCATGATTACTCTGTGTAACTGTATGTCCTCACACATACTGAGACAAATCCCATTAGACTAAGCTTTTGTCCTTTTTTTGGGTGAAGACAAAGGGAGTGAATTTTTCACATAGGCCTGCTGATCAAATGACCTTTGGCAGGTTGCATTTGATAAAGTTACTCACTTTCCACTGTGCCATGCTGGATCAACTCTCATTCAGCATCAGAGCTGTTTGTGTCGCTGCTCGAGCACCATGTGACAGGTGACAAGGAACAAGAGCTCAGAGTCATTTGATGTTATCTGTATGACAGTGACCTAATTTTGCCCTTTTGTTCTGTCAAATGTCACTGAGATTCTGAACGGAGAGTCTGCGTCTGGCTATTTGAAATCAGAAAGGAGTGATTTTGTTGACTTTGTGACTCCTGATAGCTTGTTGTGTCTTTGCTAGCAAGAATGATGTGCCCACTGTGCTGTGGCCATCAATTTGGACAGCGCTGAAGCAAATCAAGCACAAAATGAAGGAGGTACGTAAAAGGCATCTCTCACACGGCTCATATGCTGGAAACAAGTGACCTGAATTAAAGGTCTCATCAGGGCTGTCTTCCCGATTAAGGCCCCTCTGGCTGTCAAAGTCACATTTTAATCACAGACGTAATTTAAAATTGCATTAATGAAAACAAATGGCTCTCTGGGCTCCTGGTGCTCTGCATAATGAATTATTATCGCTGCTAACAATCACATTTCTCTGCATTTTTCAATTACATGCCCCGGCTGAGTTGCTCAAGGATTGCCCTCTTTGATGAAGATAAACGATCTTCTTGAGGTAGATTAAGTTTCTGGTACTTCACTATAATAGTTTTCTAATTTGGGCACATTTTCTGTGATGCAAGACATGATTTATCTATTTGTAACTCCAGCTTGACACTGCAGTAATATAATTGAAAGCAGGTGCTAATTATACCTTTGATTGGGCCCGGAAGTTAACAAATAGAAGACAGCATCCTGATTAACTAGCCTGTTTTCAACACATAGCAATTAAACAATAATTAGGACCTTGTCACCAAGTTTTCTTCATAAAAGTCAAACCCAGGCTATTACTACTTGTGCAGTCTTTGGATGAACCCTGCATCTGGTGTTCTGAAGTGTGGGATTGTTTCCTTCTTCATCTGGCAATAGGTTTCACTGTGTTTATATTTAATTTGTTCTCACCACTTCCCTGAGCTTTAATATTAATGACTAATATCTATCAAGCACATGATCCTCGCTGTATTTGGTTTTTGCCTGCCTCTGTAGAGCAAGCTCTGCAAAACGCTTTTGATTCATTACTTTTAAACCATATTTATTATTTGTTATACCCTATTAAAATGATCAACTGCCTGAATATATACAACAGTCTGAGAAACGGAAGCGCCGTGTGGATTCTGTTGACTTCAGATGTGAACTTGTTTAAACTTGGTTCTGTAAAACAATGAGATATAATTTTGATTAATCATCTCAAAACACGCAACCCAGCACTCGCCTGAGTTGTGGTGGGAAATGACATCAGCATAATCATCACTACGCAGGGACTTAAAGTTCACAGGTCTGGACTGAGGTGAAATATCTAAATAAGTAACACAGTGCTGCTGAGAAGAATAACAGCACCTCTTTGAATGAAAGGTGTTCATTTTTACAGACACACATTTGAGAACACAGCGCCAGCCCACAGTCATGTTAATGATGGGTACTCATTCAATGTCTCCTGCTCCCTGGAAGAACTTATGATAATTGCTCTAATGTCGTGGAAAATCTGAGCTTGGAAGATGGGCTGAGACTTGAGACCCAGCCAATGAGCCTGAAACTAGATGATTCACTTTCTCCTGTTGAATTTATGATTTGTTTTTGAGTGAAAAAAACTTTCATTTGTTTTTATTTCATCTGAGTGGCTGGGTTTGGGGGATGACGGCTGTCACAGAGGTGTTTTTATTCATTCTGGCACAATGTGAGGCTGGTAGAGACATTGCATTGTTGGCAGTCTGTTCAGTTAGAAACCCTCATTAAGAAAGAAAGAAAGAAAGAAAGAAAGAAAGAAAGAAAGAAAGAAAGAAAGAAAGAAAGACGGAAAGAAAGAAAGAAAGAAAGAAAGAAAGAAAGAAAGAAAGAAAGAAAGAAAGAAAGAAAGAAAGAAAGAAAGAAAGACAGAAAGAAAGAAATAAATAAAGAAAGAAAGAAAGAAAGAAAGAAAGAAAGAAAGAAAGAAAGAAAGAAAGAAAGAAAGAAGGAAAGAGAAAGAAAGAACACCTTTCACATTTCAACCTTGGCCTCACCCTTGCTGTAAGTTTAATAGTGAAACCTAACTCCAGTGCCAAAATAAACTCCATTCGTCCTACAGATATCCATTTTGTCTTTAGCAGATTCTCGCTGAATGACATTAAAGAGGCTGATCGTTAAGTGCTTTTCAGAAACGCTTTTGGTTACTCTGTTGACTTTGTCTGTCCTTGGAGGATCACTGAACTCTTTAATAGGATGCAAATCAGACTTGACTCACAAATGTTTGCTTCGGTTTACCTCCAAAGTCATCAAATTGATTATGTCATCTCTCACTTGGTGTCTTAGCATGTCATGATAGATTGGGGATTGAGTTGCTCAGTGATGGTCCAACAGGTCAGATATGCTGCCTCCTTGATTGGGTAAAGCATAAGCATGACCTACGAGTCTGAATGCCTGATTACACAAATGCACTGTTTCAGTAGTAACAGAAAAAATTGTTCATTCAACATCAGTAACCACTTTAGTCAGTCCACTGAGAGATATGTTTTTGGGAGGCGAGAGGAAACTGGAGAAACCCAAATGTTAAAAAGAAACACCACATATACAGTAACCTGGGCTCAGGAATGAACTGAGAGATCCCAAGGTTCATTGATACATGAGGGGAAAGAAAGTTATCCCATCTAGTTTGAATTGCCAAAAGCACTACTATGGCACATATCACAGAAAATTTTGTTTTGGGAGGAATAGGTCACATAGTGCATGGTGCCCTGCTGCATATAAAGATGCAAACTGCAGACCATTCAGAGTGCCCATGCTAAGGACTGTGCACCACTGAAAGCTCCTACAACTGGACTTTTTAGCAATGGACTATTTTCCTGTTCTGATGAGTGTCATTTTATTTTACTTCATGTGGAGGGCCATTTACCTGGGGAAGTGATGACACCAAGATGCACTGTGAGAATAAGACAAGTCAGTGGAGAGAGTGTGATGCTCTGGGCAACATTTCTGCTGGGAAACCATGAGTCCTGGCATTCCTGTGGATGTCAGACACATGTCACCTACCTAAATAATGTTGCAGGCCAGACATACCCCTTTATATCAGTGGCTTTCCCCAATGTCAGTGGCATCATTCAGATGGAAAATGCACCCTACCACACTGCACACATTGTCTGAGAAACATGACAAAAAGCTTGAGGTGCTGACCCAGTCTCCAAATTCCCCAGATCTCAATCAAATCTAGCATCTGTGTAATGTGCTGGAACCACACTTTAAACTGGAATCCCAATTTAAAGACTTTAAGAATCTGCTCTAACAGTCAGTGCCAGAAACCACAGGGAACTTTCAGAGGTCTTGTGGAGTTCATGCTTTGGCAGGTAAGAGCTGTTTTAGTGACACACAGAGGACCAACACCATATTAGGCAGGTGGTCATAATGTTTTGTACGGTGTCGATAGATATAGCAATGAAAACGATTGAGTACATAATAGAGCCATGGAGTTCTAACAGTTATCATTACTGCTTATACAAACCATTCATGAAAGCAAGCAGTTCTACAAACTCTGAATTGCAAAGCACTATTGAACCAGTAAAGAGGTCTTGAAACAAGTTGGCAAATTGGGTAAACTTAGTGTATAGATAGAATGAGACAGAGAATAAAAGCGACCTCCAGTTCTAGTATAAATGGCAGATAATTACAACCAACCCTACAAGCTTGGCCTATCATAATTGGCTTTTCTTGACTTTTCTTTAGTCTCTTTCTCATCACTGTGATTTAGCAAAGCCTAAGTGAATTTCTTTTCAGGACTGCACTGAATGGTTCTTCTGTATGTCACTACTCGATCACCAGAGAGACGCTGTAGGGGGTGTATTCATACAAAGGCCAACGTCAACAACAAACACACAAGAACCGCAGCCAGCTGCACAATGCTGGCTCAGATAGACATGTCTTCAGTCGTCTCTCATTCAACAGACCACCTTTCAGAGGTAAATGTTGGGAGTCTTTATTCATAGACTTGTTGTTAACCAAGTACAGAGACCTTTTGATAAGTGAATAATTGCTTGTTACTTCCACAGGATTAGAAATGATATGTTTAGAGATCTTTTCCAAACTCAGAATGCTTGGACTTTAGCATAGCTTTAACACAGCTACCATTTAGTGCTATCTGACTATGTAATCATCATCATGAATGAAATGTGTGTGCATGTTTATCTATACACTTTCTTCAGAAGGAAGCATACAAAATTTTACCTGACATTGTTCTCTGTCTTTTTTTTTTTTTTTTTAAATAACTGATAATGGCTGATATTCTGTAGCACACTCTTTTTTGGACTCTAAATAGAGGTGAAATTGAAATTTGGAAGGTAGCTTGATCTCGCACCACATTTAGAAAGAGAGAATTGTTACAGAATCTTGCAAATTTGTATTATATTGATAATCATTCATTCATTCATTTTCTACCGCTTATCCGAACTATACTCAGGTCACGGGGAGCCTGTGCCTATCTCAGGCGTCATTGGGCATCAAGGCAGGATACACCCTGGACAGAGTGCCAACCCATCACAGGGCACACACACACTCTCATTCACTCACGCAATCACACACTACGGACAATTTAGAGATGCCAATCAATCTACCACGCATGTCTTTGGACTGGGGGAGGAAACTTAATAAATGGCAGCTAACTAGCTAACTAGGCAGCAAACTAGCTGCACTTACTTAAATAAAAGTAGGAATATTGTACATATTTTTTATTGCTTAATTAGAACAACATGGACAACTCACCAGTAATAAGTGTTAAAATCAATTTGATTTAAAGTGATTTTCAATATTTACACTGCTGCATTCCATTGTTGTCTGATTACTGTCTGTAAAGTAAGTAATAAAACATGCAGGAATACAGTATTGTGAAAAAGTGTTGGCCCCCTTCCTGATTTCTTATTTTTTTGCATGTTTGTCACATTTTAATGTTTCAGATAATCAAACACATTTAAATATTAGTCAAAGATAACACAAGTAAACACATCATGCAGTTTTTAAATGAAGGTTTTTGTTATTAAGAGAAGACAAAATCCAAAACTACATGGCCCTGTGTGAAAAAGTATTTGCCCCCTAAGCCTAATAACTGGTTGGTCCACCCTTAGCAGCAACAACTGCTATCAAGCGTTTTCTATAACTTGCAATGAGTCTGTTACAGTGCTGTGGAGGAATTTTGGCCCATTCATCTTTGCAGAATTGTTGTAATTCAGCCACATTGGAGGGTTTTCGAGCATGAACCACCTTTTTAAGGTCATGCCACAGCATCTCAATTCGATTGAGATCAGGACTTTGACTAGGCCACTCCAAAGTCTTCATTTTGTTTTTCTTCAGCCATTCAGAGGTGGACTTGCTGGTGTGTTTTGGATCGTTGTCCTGCTGCAGAACCCAAGTTCGCTTCAGTTTGAGGTCACAAACAGATGGCCGGACATTCTCCTTCAGGAGTTTTTGGTAGTCAGCAGAATTCATGGTTCCATTTATCACAGCAAGTCTTCCAGGTCCTGAAGCAGCAAAACAGCCCCAGACCATCACACTACCACCACCATATTTTACTATTGGTATGATGTTCCTTTTTCTTTCTCCAAGTTGTTGTGCGGACCAGTTGGTCCGCTGTGGAGACCCCGAACAGGGAGCAGCCGAAAGCTACATGATGTTCTTTTTCTGAAATGCGGTGTTACTTTTACACCAGACGTAATGGGACACAGACCTTCCAAAAAGTTAAATTTTTGTCTCATCAGTGCACAGAGTATTCTCCCAAAAGTCTTGGTGATCATCAAGTTTTCTGGCAAAACTGAGAGAAGCCTTTATGTTCTTTTTGCTCAGCAGCGGTTTTCGTCTTGGAACGCTGCCATTTTGCATTTGCCATGCAAACCATTTTTGCACAGTCTCTTTCTTATGGTGGAGTCATGAAGACTCACCTTAACTGAGGCAAGTGAGGCTTGCAGTTCTTTGGATGTCGTTGTGGGGTCTTTTGTGACCTCCTGGATGAGTTGTCGCTGCACTCTTGGGGTAATTTTGATCGGCCGGCCACTCCTGGTAAGGTTCTCCACTGTTCCATGTTTTCGCCATTTGTAGATAATGGCTCTCACTGTGGTTCGTGGCAGTCCCAAAGCTTTAGAAATGGCTTTATAACCTTTTCCAGACTGATAGATCGGTAGGTTTGTGACCTCAAGCTGAAGCGAACTTGGGTTCTGCAGCAGGACAATGATCCAAAACACACCAGCAAGTCCACCTCTGAATGGCTGAAGAAAAACAAAATGAAGACTTTGGAGTGGCCTAGTCAAAGTCCTGACCTCAATCCCATTGAGATGCTGTGGCATGACCTTAAAAAGGTGGTTCATGCTCGAAAACCCTCCAATGTGGCTGAATTACAACAATTCTGCAAAGATGAGTGGGCCAAAATTCCTCCACAGCGCTGTAACAGACTCATTGCAAGTTATCGAAAACGCTTGATTGCAGTTGCTGCTGCTAAGGGTGGCCCAACCAGTTATTAGGCTTAGGGGGCAAATACTTTTTCACACAGGGCCATGTAGTTTTGGATTTTGTTTTCCCTTAATAATAAAAACCTTCATTTAAAAACTGCATGATGTGTTTACTTGTGTTATCTTTGACTAATATTTAAATGTGTTTGATTATCTGAAACATTAAAGTGTGACAAACATGCAAAAAAATAAGAAATCAGGAAGGGGGCCAACACTTTTTCACACCACTGTATAATCTATACCAATACCAGCCTGAAATGGATTATTTCCTTATCGCAGTATGTCAAAAAGTGCATTATTTAACTTATACCACATTTTAAATGACTGACACACAGTGTTTAGAACTGTTTATAATTACATTTAAAGTTTATAGCTTTATTTGTTAAACAAGAAGATTTATTATTAGGGTTAGATTTTGTGGAGCATCTTCCATGCAAGTCCCTTTGAATTAATTATTACTATAGAACATATAATGCATTATAACAAGCTCATTAATATAAATCTGCCATTTAAATTACAGCTGGAACAACTATCAGATAACTGAAATAACTGCCATGCTGATATAAAAAAAAGTCATCAAAATCTTCTGATTCAGGGAGTCAATAGCGTTGTGGTTTAAAAGCTGAAACATGATTGGCTCTCGCATTGTCCCATGTAATAAATTTAGATGAGTTTTTCTATCAGCATGTGTTTTTGGTTTTGGTCAGATTGTTGTATCCTCTCCATCTAAAGGATGTCTTGGATCACTTTAACTCATGCTCTACTAAGTATAAAATATTGTCTACATGACCTGGTGGTAAGTTTGTACATGATCTCTGTTAGCCAGTCATAAACAGCAGGATACACATAAAGGCAGCAGAGGTGAAACACCATCATGTTTCTACTGGCTTTCCTGTCATCACATGCCCTAGTGTTGCAAAACCCACACTGAGAGGGAAAGAAACTGGTTAACACACATCTGCTTCATCCATTATCTGCTATCATCATCATCATCATCATCATTATCATCATCATCATCTTCTGATGCTCTCCAGGTAAAGTTTTATAAGTGAAGCTCCAGCTGTTTGTATCTGACACATGCTTTCAGCATATTGGCCTCTATTTATTCCCAGAAGTCAAATGGTAAGCCATTAGTGAGAGAAAAAAAATTTGGTTCTTGTTTGATTTCAGCATGCCTGCACGGCCCACATTTTTCTGCATTTCTCAGAGTAAATAATAGTTCATACACTGCACTGGTATTTTATTTAATGGATTCATAAACATATTGGTGACTAAAAAGTCATCTGGCTCACTGAATGAGTCAGGTAATAAAAAATTATACCAGCAATGTGGCTAGTTCTTGTTTTGTAAGCAGTAACTCCACTTTAATTGTGATTCATAAAGTAGAATTAGAGTGGTTAGGTACAAGCCATTATTTGGTTTCTATTTTTAAATTTGTTCTAGAAAAAGTCATGTCTGCACAGCATAGTGAACACAGTGGTTGGTGGATTTACAAGGAGGCTGTGAGATCATTTCTACACTTTCCATGGCTTGTAAATTACTGCCTCCCCCCCCCCCAAAATTGTACTGTTTCAAATGACTTTACCACTTCAGCACACCTACTCCTCGATACTTCACAGTGAAATGAGAGTGTGCATTGTCTTTAGTAACAGCTGTGGTTAAACTTTCCTCTTCCTTTGCAGGGGTGAATATAGAATGCATTCAGTTCCTTCTTATACTCAGTTTTTTATTATTATTTTAGATGTTGTTGATTAATTGTAAATTTGTAGCCCTCTAATTGACTTTGTAATCAAACAATTTGTTGTGAATGTTAGCGTTTACTAAATTAAACGAACCAACATGCTTTTAAGCAATATGCCTGGTATTAATTTCACAGCGGTCTTATTGGTACAAAACCTACTGAGCGCATGTGGACTTTGTTTTAATGGAAACAGAGGTGTTAATGTGTTCCAGATGGGCTCCTATGAAATCTGACAGCCTGAATGCAGGCAATAAACTACAGCAATACACACAAAGATAGACTCGAAAAAAAAAAAAAAAAAAAAAAATCTAAAGCATTATTGTTTCTTATTCCAGGTAAAAATGTTGATTATTTTTCTTTTCTGTTTTAGGCACCCTGCACATTACCTTAAAGAAAAAAAAAAATCACAACCACAACTGAAAGAATAACAGGTCCTGGTTTTTCCCAGTCCTGAACACAACATTCTCTGGCTTTCCATACTGTCACAATGATCCATTGGAGAGGCTGTATTTATTCAGCAGTAAAAGTTGAACATGAGCACACTGCTTCATGTGCCGTGTCTTTAACTGGCAAACCCTGTTTATGTTTCGCCCTAAAATGCATCAGATACAGTGAAACTTAGCAAAAGTGTAGCGAGACTTCCACGTGAAAATCAGCAGAGACAGATATCCATCAAAACTGTGGCTTATATCAATTAGCTTTAAAGAATTATCTCAGCACATTGTTAAACTTAAAACCGTATTAACTTAATCACTTATTAACTATTTTATTCCTACACTTATAAATATAAGGGTGGCTGTTATTCTTTTTAATGATTCTTTTTTTTTTAATTAGTAATTCAGATTACTTAGATATTTAAACATTTCTAAATATAATGCATTCATCATAGAGATTTCTGAAAGACACTGCAAGTATATATTATATCTACAGTGTGAATAAATAAAAGCAGCACATCTCTACACACCAGGAATAAACATAAAAAAAAAGCCATTGCAATACAGCACAAACAGCAAAATGATCATGGATAAATAGCAGCTTCAATGTGTTCATTTACTGTAAGAGCATGTAAATAAATTCAACTTTCAGACTTTAAAACAAATACTCAAGCTGACCAAGAGACCAGAATAAAATATGATTCACCAAGGCATTTTAAACACTAACAAAATGACAAGAAAACCTGGAATCATAAGCATTAAAGAATTAAAAAATCTCTGTCATACTACATACTGACTCTTTCATTTGGTGATATACTGTATTGGAAATGAACTTTGGAACATTGGCAGTTTTCATACTTCTACTGCTGCTTTATCTTTTTCAGTGCGAGGCATGCTCTATGGCTTATCTAGAATATAAATCATTTTCCAACGAAATATGAAATCTGACATTTAATACATGTTAGCAAGGGTAGATCCCGGAAATATATATGCTTATTTTTATATTTCTATATCCGTAAGTCACTCAAACTTTAGTGTTTTTGTGTAAAAAGAATCTTAAGGTTTCTATCTTCAATTCTGATTTCTGATCATGATTTTATCTAGTCTTTACCAAAAAACAAACAACCAAAATATCTAAACTCAAAAGATCCCCATAGATTTTTTTCCCCAGTCAATCACAAGTCCACCACTGGCTGTCTAGCAAATCTCAGATATTCACCCAATCTTCTTCGGGTTAAGTGTTTGTTTTTCGGCTTCCTGTCAGCTGTCAGCTTGCAGCCAAAATTAGTTTACTTCAGTGACAGAGACGACTGAGAAAGCTGCTCAACAGGACAAAGTAAAAGGCACTTTACTCCATGTGATTTAGCTCTTAAAAGTGAAAATAGCGCTTTAGAATTATTACATCATGTCTAAGAAAAGTATAATAATAATGACTTAATAATGACAAGTTTACTTATGTTGCTGTTGTCATGACACTGTGCAGCATTCAGCTTGTCTAAATAACAGCAGTGACAATTATGACAATTATTTAAACCTTACATAATAAAAGACACATTTTCATATATTCAGTAGATCGTACTTGACTACACATTCAAGGCAAAATATTGAAGATGGCTAGGAAACCTGTGCTTTGAGTTATATGTAGTAGGTGAAGATATAAATCAAGTCATACAAGGTCATAACACAGTTGATGAAAATGTCTAGTGTGCTTCCTGCACCATACATTTAATACTAAACGATCAGAACAGCACTGAAACTCAAACTCAGTGCACATGATTAACTTCATATAACAGTATTTCAACACTGTTCAAACAGATGAGAGCTGTCACCCCACTGAGGAAACTGTGGAATAACTTAGTGTGGAAAAAAGCCAGAACTCATTCATTCATTCACAAGGGGGTTTCTGATTGCCACTGGTTGCCATGAAGAAGCGAGATGCTCTGCAACACGTCCAGCCACACTTTGTAACAGAAGACGTACTGTTCCTGGAAACAGAAAGAACAACAATAAGTCCATAAACTCAGTCTCATTAATGAAACCCTGCCTGGGCAATTTTCATATCAGTGTCTGTAAATCATATCAAAGTACACAAAAGCAAACATGTGCTCTTCCTGAAACTTTGAGACATTCCACTGAGACAGCTACATAAATCAGAGATGATATATTAGTGGTTATCAGGGATGGGTGGGAATCTGGCAGCTTTCAGATTCGTAAACCCTGAAATTAGTGACGGCTATGAAATCCTAAATGGTAAGTCACAGTGTGATTTTATACATTTGACTTTACGACTAGCAGCTTGACTTATTTACCTTGGTCTGAATCATCCCGTGGCGCTGGAGCCGCATCTCCCTCACAATCTCACTCACATTAATCTGAGAAAGCAAATGCAGGTAGATGTATGTTAGGCGCAACTTAAAGAGGAGCCAGAACATACTTCATTAAAATTGATGGTTAAGAAGCAGAATCAAAATTTACGAAAGTGAAGTAAAAACCATTTGCAAACTACCATGTCAGAAATATTTACTGTCAGTTTGGAACATTTGTTTTTCTTTTCTAACTCTATCATAGCCACATTTATTTCACGCAGCTCTATTGCCTCTTTCGCTACAGTTAAACCATTATTTTTGGTCTAGTTACTGTTCCTGTAAAACAAATTATATATCTAAGCAAGTCAAATATCTTTAATATAGTACAAATTCCTTTAATATATGATGTATGAATTTATCTAGTATGTCCTATTATAAGATTACAATAAACTCAATATAAGATTATGAAACCTATTTAAACCTATTTCTACACCTTTCACATTTACACATAGTTCTATTAGCAGAAGCCTTTGCTAATTTCAAGCATTTATTTCTTGAAAGATCTGCCATATAGAATATAAGCTTTTTAAGATATTTCTAAGTCATTCATCTTCAATAACCCCTCAAAGTTCATTCTGGTAACAATGAGTGCAATACAGGTGAATTCAAGCTTGATGGGATGCCAGTCCATCACAGTACACCATACACAATTTTACATTGCCATTTTGGCTACATTAT
This sequence comes from Hemibagrus guttatus, assembly GCA_033459395.1. Lineage (NCBI taxonomy): Eukaryota > Metazoa > Chordata > Actinopteri > Siluriformes > Bagridae > Hemibagrus > Hemibagrus guttatus. Next base: position 16,646,508 of record JAUCMX010000002.1, read on the forward strand.
TTTTGAACAGGGGGAAAAATGGAAAGCCCAGATGAAACTCATACAGACATGGAGAGATCATGCAAAACCTCACACAGACAGTAACCTGAGCTCAGGCTCAAACCCAGGACCCTTAAGCTGTGAGGCAGCAATTCTACCCACTGTGACAACAATGACACCACTTATTACATCATGATTTCTTATAAATGTTTTCACATTTGTTTATTTTGCTGATTATGGAGCTGCTATGACTGTCACAGGAAACCCATCGTCCAGTATCTATATTTTGTCCTCATTACATTAATGTGTGAATCACCGTACAAATATCTCTTCGGAAAATCATGTACTTCATGGAAAGCATGCATCAGACATACTCACAGTGAGGTCCCTTTCTATGAGGCCGAGGATGACGTCAGTGCAGATGAGGACTCCTGCCCGGCCTATGCCTGCACTGCAGTGCACTATGATTGGCCCGTTCAAGTGTACGGTGCGCATGTATCGAATAAAGTGCACTAGCTGCTTGGAAGAGCGAGGTGTACGGTGATCCGGCCACATGGTGAACTTCAGGTGCTTCACGAAGTGTGTGGCTCCAGTCTAGATTCAAACACATGGTATAACAGGATGAGGATTTACTATGGGGTGCAATATTAGGCCTCATATTGTGCACACTAAAAGACAAAAAAGTCAACAATGTTAAGAAACTTTGCAAACACTGGAGATGTTACACATGCCTAAAGATTTCACACACTAAAGTCACTACATATTCTTACACATGTACTGTCACTTTAATTATGACTACTCTACATTTTATTCATAGACTACCACAGCTGCTCATCACACATGTCTTAATGTTTTAAACCTGCCAACTTAATCTGTACAGCTATCTTAGTCTCAGTCTGTCAATAATTTGGTGAGTTAAGTATATGTATATGTATATTCATTTTTTTTATTTGTGGTATTTTGTGAGTTTATTGTGCACAGTAAGTCTTGTGCTGTTCCCTGCCCTAGTCCTCCCTGTTGCTCTTGTGTTGCGGCTGTTGTGACACCAAATTTTTCCTTAGGATTAATAAAGTTCTCTCTGCTCTACTCTGAATGAGTGTCTCCCTGTGAATGACTACAGAGTGCAAATGCCATTAAAGTATAAGTCAGAGGCTTTACAAGACAGAAGGGATAACTACATACTTCCTACAAAAACAGCACAAGAATAACTATGCAGTATTTGAAAAATAAGCAAAACATTAATTGATTTTACTGTGAAGCATCAGCATGGTACAATCATTAATAATATAATGGTAGATCCAGCACAAAACACTAACTCTCTATGGTCTACCTCTCACCTCTTTTTCTACCATCTGGATGACCTTGATGTAGAAGTAGTCCAATTTTTGGAAATTTTTCAAGATCAGCTGGTAGTGGCTAGTTTCTATGGGAAAATCACATTTCTCAGGCCAGTACTTGTGGCATTTGATTCTGCCGCGCTCTACTTCCCGGGTCATCATGGCAATGGTGTCAGACTTGTTCTCCCAAACCATCTGCCAGAAGCAGTCCTGAGTGTTGGGCAGTGGTCCCTGTGCTGAGATGTAGAAAAACTCATCCGGGCCCACCTTCATCCGGATGTAGCTGGCATTTATGTAGTCCTGTTTCTCTCCCACAGGAACTCGTGTCTTATCATCTGTATGTAAAATTAGGACAGTCCATATAAGTTTAGAGGTTAATTTAAGGTCTTTTTAGTGACATCTTTTTTGTTTTTGCTACTTCTCATGTATGATTGCTACTTCTCATGTATTTTGAGTCCCTTTTAAAAGTTTATGGGAAATTGAGTTCTACACTATACAAGTTATCTAAAGCACACAAAGCTACATATATTAGCGTCACTAAATTCTGTGTTAAATATTATTATACCACAGCACTGTTGAATTCGCATTTCTGATTGGTCAGATATTGTAGATTCATTTTCTACAACAGCACAGTTCAGACAGTATTACTGGCTGCCAAACAAAATTAGATTAGATTAGATTAGATTAGATTAGATTAGATTCAACTTTATTGTCATTACACATGTACAAGCACAAGGCAACAAAATGCAATTAATATAAAATAGAATATACAGGTGCATCTCAATAAATTAGAACGTCGTGGAAAAGTTCATTTATTTCAGTAATTCAACTCAAATTGTGAAACTCGTGTATTAAATAAATTCAGTGCACACAGACTGAAGTAGTTTAAGTCTTTGGTTCTTTTAATTGTGATGATTTTGGCTCACATTTAACAAAAACCCACCAATTCACTATCTCAACAAATTAGAATAAGGTGACATGCCAATCAGCTAATCAACTCAAAACACCTGCAATGATTTCCTGAGCCTTCAAAATGGTCTCTCAGTTTGGTTCACTAGGCTAAACAATCATGGGGAAGACTGCTGATCTGACAGTTGTCCAGAAGACAATCATTGACATCCTTCACAAGGAGGGTAAGCCACAAACATTCATTGCCAAAGAAGCTGGCTGTTCACAGAGTGCTGTATCCAAGCATGTTAACAGAAAGTTGAGTGGAAGGAAAAAATGTGGAAGAAAAAGATGCACAACCAACCGAGAGAACCGGAGCCTTATGAGGATTGTCAAGCAAAATCCATTCAAGAATTTGATTGAACTTCACAAGGAATGGACTGAGGCTGGGGTCAAGGCATCAAGATCCACCACACACAGACTTGTCAAGGAATTTGGCTGCAGTTGTCGTATCCCTCTTGTTAAGCCACTCCTGAACCACAGACAACGTCAGAGGCGTCTTACCTGGGCTAAGGAGAAGAAGACCTGGACTGTTGCCCAGTGGTCCAAAGTCCTCTTTTCAGATGAGAGCAAGTTTTGTATTTCATTTCGAAACCAAGGTCCTAGAGTCTGGAGGAAGGGTGGAGAAGCTCATAGCCCAAGTTGCTTGAAGTCCAGTGTTAAGTTTCCACAGTTTGTGATGATTTGGGGTGCAATGTCATCTGCTGGTGTTGGTCCATTGTGTTTTTTGAAAACCAAAGTCACTGCATCCGTTTACCAAGTAATTTTGGAGCACTCCATGCTTCTTTCTGCTGACCAGCTTTTTGAAGATGCTGATTTCATCTTCCAGCAGGATTTGGCACCTGCCCTCACTGCCAAAAGCACCAAAAGTTGGTTAAATGACCATGGTGTTGGTGTGCTTGACTGGCCAGCAAACTCACCAGACCTGAACCCCATAGAGAATCTATGGGGTATTGTCAAGAGGAAAATGAGAAACAAGAGACCAAAAAATGCAGATGAGCTGAAGGCCACTGTCAAAGAAACCTGGGCTTCCATACCACCTCAGCAGTGCCACAAACTGATCACCTCCATGCCACGCCCAATTGAGGCAGTAATTAAAGCAAAAGGAGCCCTTACCAAGTATTGAGTACATGTACAGTAAATGAACATACTTTCCAGAAGGCCAACAATTCACTAAAAATGTTTTTTTTATTGGTCTTATGAAGTATTCTAATTTGTTGAGAGAGTGAATTGGTGGGTTTTTGTTAAATGTGAGCCAAAAGCATCACAATTAAAAGAACCAAAGACTTAAACTACTTCAGTCTGTATGCATTGAATTTATTTAATACACGAGTTTCACAATTTGAGTTGTATTACTGAAATAAATGAACTTTTCCACGACATTATAATTTATTGAGATGCACCTGTATTAAAATATATTTGGGGTTACTGCTAATGCAATTGTTGCAATATGTTTTTGTTTCTATAGTAACAGCTAAGAACAGGATTAACTTGTTTTTGGATCGTATACAACAGTAATCTATATTCATAAAACATATACAACCTGATATCTGTTATAAATTTAATATAAACTAATATAAAGACATGCTGTTAAATAGACAGAAAATAACTGACTTCTAATGGTAATGCCACGCTAATGCCACACCATCATTGATTATTTTCCTATTTTATTTCTTATTATGAAACGAGTTGATTCTCAGCAGATTAATAGATCAACTCCAGCTAATTAAGTCTGCATAAAAATATGTTAGGAAGGAAAAGTATTCCCTGGTTCACACACACACATTCACACATTTGCAGGAGTGTAGTAATGTACTGTAGCTACTGATCAAAAATCACAGGTCGAGAAAGAACGAATAACAAAGGAATAGGTATCCAAAAAAAAGTGAAATATTCAGAAAAAGTATTCAAACCATAGTTGGTTTTGCTGCATTGAAATCTGGCAGTATTATTAGTCTGAGGCTAAATGTGAGGAATGAATTTAATATATTATCCCCCTGGTTTAATAAATAAGTACAAGTAAAAAAAAAAAAGCAGGAAGGCAGGCCAGGATGAGTATATAGAGAGGAATGTTCTAGACTATTCCCATGATATCCATTTTGGTTGATACATTCATGTTGGTGGGAATACAGGGAGGCATGCCGAGGTGTCTCTGCATGAAACCTTGGTACATGATTTTTTCACAATATTACCCTGGTAGCTTGCTGACCTACATGTAAGACTGGACCTACATGCAACACTCTACAAGGGGCCTGTCTGTATAAACATGTTCAACAGCCACAGAGAAAAAAGGGTTCAAGAAAAAGAGTGAAAACAAAAAAAGCGGGGCTTGCAAGGGGAAGTGGAATTCTCCAAGAGTAGGTCGATGCATGCAGAGACATCTTCACAATGGGTGGCATCGGGCTTCTTATAGGAAGCCTTGAACTACTTCCAGTAAAAACATTTAAGTCCCAGGGGCCTCACAATTTGCAATCCTAGGGGCTTTATTTGGGGGAACAGAAGCCCAGTGAGCAGCCATGATAATAAACAAACACTCAAGGGCAGGCGAGGGCCAGTCTGCCTCCTGCCAGTGCAAGAAGTCCTACATTGTACCGCAGTGCCCGCCTCTGAGCATACACATCCCCTGTGTGTTCCTCAGGGACTCATATAGCCCTCTCACACAAACACAGTACCAACCCAGAGGTTCAGACTGCTTCCCATTACAGAAATTGAGGAACTAGGAGTCAAAATGACGTAAAATTGGAGGAGTGTAAACTTGATAACAAAAGCTGCAGTGTGAGAATCAGGCCAGAACAGGAGGCCTGGAAAACCACAATAAGGGAATGGATGTAGTTAAATCATACAGACACACACAAGAAGTGTAAGCCAACACCCTTTAATGTGGGTGGGTAGATTGGCTAGTCTACATTGCCACTAGGTGTGAATGAGTGTGTGATGCCTTCCTCATGCCTAGTGTCCTGTAATAGGCTTCATTTCTACTGTGACCATGATAAAGCAGTTAGTGAAGAATGAATGAATGAATAAATGAATAGATGGATGGATGGATAAATGAATGAATCAATGAATGAATCCATGAACGAATCAATGAATCAAGCAGTCAGTCAATCAATCAAAAGTGTTTTAGCAGTGTTTCTTAGCAATAAAGGCTTGCAGGAGGTCTTACAGGGCAGGATTTCTCTGTATCGGTTTTTCTCTCGGTTCTCTGGTGCTTTCCCAACCAGGCAGTTATCAGAGGGTGTCAGATGACCTAATGCCTACAGTAAAAAAGATAAATACATAATATTGTGGGAATAAATATCTCATTAAGAATAGAAATGGAACAAAGGTAAGTGAAACTTGGCACTTTCATGATGGATAATTACACGTTTTCCAACATAACTAAGGCAGATGCTACAGTTGTAACTGAAAGGAGCTGGATAATGTTTTTGATGTTGATTATGAAAGTTTTTTGCTAATATACATACATTTACTGAATATATTTTACTCAAAAGTGGCTTTGTGGGTTCTTTAGTTTGTAATCACAGCCTTTTCTAACCAATTTTATTTGAAATGTCAGCCAAATATAATTATGTAATGTCACAATGTGTTATAGATAGAAGACTGATATCCTTTATGTTTAGTGCCAGCTGCTAATATTTAACTCTGTTGAGGGGACGCAAAAGACAAACACGGAAAAATTAATTGAATGCAAAATGACAAATCCATGTAATGATTCCTATTGCCACTGTCACTTCTAGCTTTCTGATCAGGGATAAATTGATAAATCATCGTTTCATTTAAAATGTATATCTGGAAATTAAACGTTTTATATGTTTATTTAAACATGTTTTGTGACAATGTCTGTTATTAAAAGTGCTATACAAATAAAATTGATTTTATGTTTATTTAATCTATGGCTAATAAAAAATGTTCAAAGAAATGCATTGATATGTTATTTCATTCTAAATTATTCCAAATTACGCATATTTCAATATGCAGATTCAATATGAAAATTTTAAGAAATCAAGCAATTTCCATACTTTCAAACATTTGTATGAATCATGTACAGAAACAGGAATTTAATGAGAAGAACTTACCATAAACTCCTTGACAAGCTCATGCTGATCCAGTAGATTCTGAAGATTTTGAATAAGACTTTTGAGTCTGGATCCTGAGTACTGGCCATTCATAGGTGGGCTGATCAGGGCAAATCTGGTCAGTTCCTCCTCAGACACAATAGGCGGACCTAAGATTTTTATATTTAATGTATGTAATGTATGTTTCATACTCAAATATTAAAATTATGCATTTATTGATAACTTTAATACAATTATATGACTTCATAATTCAGTTTAAACTTGGTCTCAATGCATTTAAGGTATTGTTAATGTCTAATATTCAGTCTCATCTACCTGTGTGTGGTGTTGTTTCTGTAGAGGAATGTTGAGTGTCATCATCATCTTCATCACCACCATCATCATCATCATCATCATCACTACTCCAGCTGTCTGTATAATTTTTCTCCATTGTTTTGCAAGAATTTTCTAAATTCTGCTTCTGAGGGTCTGTCCTGAAAGGGATATAAAACAGGTATGAACAGAGACCACATTTCTGTGTTCTGAGGATCATTTATAATGCAAGGTTAATTTTCCTGTGACTTTTCCAACAACTTGAAAAAAACTAAACCAACTAAATAAAAAAAAACCCTGCTAACTGTAGTGCACTACATACAGTGCATTTCAGCTCTGGCATGTAGTGTGGGAAAGCTGGGTTTGTTAAATTCATAACTCGTTGGTGCCCCCTTGTGTTATGCACAAAGCAACACAAAACCCAGCTGCTATGACGTTCAGTACATGGTCTTACTTATTCATTATCACAGAACAATCTGTTTCATTTTTTGGATGATTTGGTTAAGTCATGATTAATCTGTAAAAGGTTTAAAGGTCAAGTGAAGATGTAGGTTTTACTATCTTAATTATGACAACCATGATATTATGCAAAACAATGGGGCATTGGTGGCTCAGTGGTAGGTTTCACGCCTATCACGCGGAAGACCTGGGTTCGATTCCCAGCCACTGGATGCAGTGCCGGTCCCAAGCCCGGAAAAATGGGAGGGTTGCGTCAGGAAGGGCATCTGGCGTAAAACATTTGCCAAGTTGATGTGCGGACCATTTGGTCCGCTGTGGTGACCCCGAACAGGGAGCAGCCGAAAGCATTAACTAACTATGATATTATGCAAAACTAAAGATTGAGGGACCTCTTTGCATGAACATATTGCAGATACAGAATACGACGAGGACAAAGTTAAACCATTGTCAGCCAGAAAGGAATAACACTTACCTGCTGTGTAGCATATCTGTGACACTCAGAGATGGACAACAGCCCTGAAAGTTAGGTGTACAGTTTCCACTATCCTAAAGTGTAAGGGACAGAGAAAGATTTAAAACCAGCCATTGTTGCATTTCAGCACCTTCTGCTAAGTATAGATTGAAAAGATGTGCTAATTAATTTGATAAATTAATACACAATTTTAAAATTTTAAAGGGTCTCAGGTTGTTATTCTGAAATACAGGCAGCAAAATAATCAAAATGAACGTGTGTTGTTTTTTTTTACCTGTTCATATTCCATTCGTACCACAGGACACCCTGATGACTGAAGAGACACATGATCCTCTTGCACTTCTAGAAGTTTGCTTACTCCTGTTAGAGAAATACACCACACTTAATCTTGATTAAAATACAATGTGAACTGAGAAAATGAACCCAAACAATACTTCTACCTATTGAGCATTTGAAACCATAATTGCATCTGTGTGGATTATTCTAATAGTTACAGAATAAATGTGTCATAGTCTGTCATAGGCTGAGTTAAATAGAGTGGTGGAAGACCTTTAGTGTTGTTTTCTTGAGGGTCTTTAGTGGAGGAGCTAGGGCCAGTGCAGGAAGTAATGGGGAAAGTGTCTCTGTAGACAATCAGCTGAACTGTCCCCTCTGCTCTCCTCAGAATATCCACCACCTTAAGGTGGCTCAATCCTGACACGATCACACCATTCACCTGCACACAGAGTGGCTCAGGGTTTAGTGCTTCTGTTTTGTTCACCTGACTAAACATAACAAAACTGAAAGAACACAGAAACTTTTCATTGTGAACCACCTCTAGAAGGATGTCTCCCACGCGCAGCCTGCCGTCCTGCTCAGCCACACCTCCACAGCAGATGTCCTTTATTTGCAGACTGCTGCCATTGACGCCACCTACCAGAGAAAAGCCCAACCCACCTCTCTCTGGTTTAGTAAACTCCAGCTGAAGAATGCAGCTCTAAGACAGACAGAGAGCACATATAACATATACAATGGCAAAAAAAGCTGCTTCATGTGTTAAAATATATTATATTTTATATTATACAAAGTTTTGAACAAATTTTTCTAACCTGAAATACACTCACTACCCAGATTAAATGGAACACCTTAATGATCATGTAATTATCCAGTCAATCATGTGGCAGCTGTGCAATGCATAAAATCATGCAGATACAGCTCAAGGGCATCAGTTAACATTTACATTAAACATAACTATAGTTGGGAAATGTGATCTTATCAGCTCTGACCATGGCATAATCATTGGTGTAAAACACACTGGTTTGATTATTTCCGACACTGCAGATCTCATAACCAAAAGTCACTAGAGTTTACACAGTCTGAAAACCAAACATCATATGAGCAGCGGTTCTGCAGGAAGAACTGTTTTGTTGATAAGTTCTAACCATATTGATCAGACTCTTTCAACTCAGGCACAGGTATACCAAAACTAGACAGTTAAAATTGGAAAACCTTTGCCTGCTCTGATGAATCTCAATTTTTCCTTGTTCAGGCTGGTGGGAGTGTATTGGTGTGGGCAATGTTTTCTTGGTACTCATTGCACCACTTAATACTAATTGAGCATTGCTTGTATACCACAGCCCATTTAAGCATTGATGCTGATCTATACATCCTTATATGGCCACAATTTACCACCTTATATATAAGAGATACAAGATTTAACCTCTCTAGCATATCCTGGGACTTCCAGTTGGACATATCTGATACAGCTACTGGGAGCTAACCAGGATTTTGTTTAATCTGATTTTTCATCATTTTGACTATTTGCCAGACAAATAATAAAAAAAGTGACCAAAATTGACTAATAGGACGACTAATTGGCAAAGCCCCAAAGACCAGAGAAGATTACTCGAAAGACCAATCTTCTAATTCCTGACTGCATAAGTATTTTCAAACAGTGAAATATTAATCAAGGGCAAAGAATTGTGACAAAGATGGCTAATAGTGTGGAGAGAGAGGGATTATAAGACTCAGGTTTCAGTGTCATCATTTAGATACAGAGCATAGTTACCTCCTGCTGAGAGGTTACAGAGGGCATTGGCCCAAATCCTTCAGCATTTTCAGCCATGAGTTTAACTGCAAAAACATAGAAAGAGAGACAGACAAACTTTGACCCAGAACCATCCAGTTTAAATAAGAGTGGGTTATGCTGTAAACATGCACCATAAACACACCCAAAGAAAAACTGCACAAATGTACAATCTCACCCCAAAACAAGACTCAAAACAATTTGTGAAACAAACTTAAGACTCACGGTAACCTCCCTCCTCTGCCGCTATCCTAGGAGGAGATGTACTGACTGGTGTAATGCTCTGAAAGATGAGCAACACTAGCCTTTTCAAGTGCTGTTGGACCCCCTAGCTAGCCGTCGCCCAGCAACCCAGGTGTCACACAGGATCACCTGGGACACGTCCATCAGGCACGACAAAAATGCTGTGTGATGGTTCAAAGAGGGTAGGGGCACTCGCTAATAATTAATTTTGCTTTTTATGCCCTTTGGTCCAGACAAGCTGTTTCTGTCAGCATAGAGCTAAAGCTACAGCACTCAGGGAATAGAGACACAGAGACGAAGAAACCAGAGTCCTTACCATCAGCAGTAGCCTCCGCCTCAGATGACCTAGGCTCCTCAGAGGGAGGCACTAATCTCTTTTCTTTCTTCCAATCAAAGAAACCTGGGGATGAAAGGAATAAGAATAGAGCAAGAAATGTAATGACACACACACACACATACATATATCATAGTATTCTACACTAACATCTGAGCTATTATCAAGTACTATGAAAAGTATCATGAATGGGACGCTACTCCATCATAGGGCACCATGCACACACAGTCACACATGGGGCAATTTATTTTACCCAATCCACCTACTGGCATGTTTTTGGAGATGAGAGAAAACCGGCATTCTCAGAAATTCCACAGAGTCACCCGAGCTGGAGCTGTGAGGCAACCAACTATGAGCTATGACCCAAACCAACAGAATAAAACGTTAGTCAGGACTGATGTTGACAGATAGTGCTAATCTAATCTGAGCTGACACTGCACTCAAAAATGTCGTTGTGGCCACTGAAGCGTTCACTGAATCCCAGGTCACAGTGGCAGCCACCAGAGCAGCTCACTGTCTCACTTCTGTCACTTCAGACTAGAATGAAACATGTCAGCCATGTGCTAAGAGCGTGACATGCACATACACACACTTGTGTCTTACAGAGAGGAGCATGAAGCCTAGCCCAGGGCAAGGTGAAATGCTGTATACTAAACAATTGACTAACAGCTGAATGGAGAACACATATTCATTGGTTATAATCTTGAACTGGTTAAGGAATTAATTTAAAGGATTAAGGATCTTTAAAACATCTTATTCTGATGATGATGATTAAATTCAAATTAAAGTTGAATTAAACCTACCATTCCATTTGCTTTTGGGTGTCACAGGTTGATCATCTCTGTAGTAAAAAATAAAGATCAGTCAATACATGAAAATTATTATTATTATTATTATTATTATTATTATTATTATTATTATTATTATTATTATTATTATTATTATTATTATTATTATTTTAAGGTTTCCTCTGCAACATGCAACCTAAATATTTACAAAATTAAATGTGGTATTTCTGATTTAACAGATGAAAATATATATTGATGTCTGTTAAATGGGTTTCACCATGTATGTGCATGGGTGTTTGTGTTAGAGTTTGGCCAGCTCTTTCATGTGTGGTCTATGACAAGACACTGTAGTATAGTTTGTGCAGGTCAAGATAGTATCATTGTATCTCTTTATATTAACATAATCTTAACATTACACTGGTTTTGGAAAAAAAGGTCTTGCTTATTTTCCCCCTTATGAGGCTTGTAAAGCCTTTTGCTCTTGGTCATATGGCCCTTGAATTATAAAAGTGGCTAAAATGATCTACAGCTGCTCACCTCATAGCTTTGAGTTTGACTTTGTGTGAAGCATGTTCACAGGTCTTTACTGCATCTTCCAGTGCCATTCCCAGGGTGCACCTGCCATTGATGTAGACAATTCGGTCATTTGGCTGAATGCTGCCCTCCTCACTGACAGGCGAGTTTGGCACCACTTCCTGAACATAAATGCCTTGCCATTTGCTGCCAATGCCACCTCTGAGCTTAATACCTGCACAGCAAAAACAAGACAAGTGTAATTACTTGGAAGAGAGGAAGAGATTTTTTTTATTGCCTTGATTACAGTTTATGATTGTAAATCTATATATCCAATGTAACTATAAGAAATGAAGTACAGTTTAGACTGAATGACTGGAATCTTCATCAAGAATATGTATATTTGTAAAATTTACTCAGTTCAATGTATATTCCTGCCTTAACAAGGTATTAGGTGCTCTCATTTTTAAATTTTATTTTGTATTAGAATTTTATTTTATGACTATTTTATGCACTATATTTAAATGATTAAATATACAGTAAATAATACAGTGATAGTATTGGGTCAAATCATTGCAAACATTACTTCTACAACAAAAATGAAATAATGTTATCAATCTGGATGATTAGAAAAACTTCCTGGACAATTTTCTTATAAAACTGCTCAAACACCTGAGCGTGCACATACATTTTTAAAGATCTTTGATTAAGTTTGTGCTGTTAGCTGCTCTAATGCTCAGACCAACTCTCTGGGTACAAGAAAGGTATTTATCAAGACTTTTCTCTGTTCTGGTACCTAGGTGGTGGAAAAAACTTCGCTAGATGTCTGAACCGCCGAGTCAAACAAAAGTTGTTTATGCTATATATGCTTTATATGTATAGTAACTCCCAACAGAGTTTTTAGACTGATGGTATTTTTAGTCTGCGACCTAGTGAACCATTATCGATCTTTTCATTGATAGACTTTCAAAGCACTTTTGTAAGTCGCTTGAATAAGGGTGTCTGCCAAATGTCATTAATGCAAATATAAATGTGCCTTTTTAAATATAGAAAATGTTTAATTGCGATCTTAAACCATTTCTTCACACCTGAACTCTATTCGATATACTGTCCATTTGCAATGCCTCACCCATTTGTCCAGATGTGGTCTTGTATATAATAATGTCCTGAAGGCTATCTGGTGGTGGAGGAGGCAGGAGGTTCTGTACAGCTCTGCCTAACACCATGTGAAGCCTTTTAGTAGAGTATCTCAGAATAGTCATGGCCACTTCATCAGACACATTGGTCACATAGTGACCATTCACCTGAGAAAGTGTGATATAGTTTAAATAGACTTGCTAGCTTAGTAGCTAGATACAGTATTGACTGTGTTATGTTAAGTATCAGTGAAAGAACAATGTATTACAAAATTATAATACATGATAAGTACCATGATTAGTCTGTCTCCTGCTCTGAGACGGCCATCTGCTTTGGCTGGATTATCCAGGATATCCTGTATGTAATAGCAATTATCTAATTTGCTCCTAGTGATAGTAAATCCAAAACTACCATTTCTGGATTTATTAAGAGTTACTGTCAGCTCAAACTCCTTAAAGACTTCCTGAAAGCAAACAAACAATAAATAAATAGAGCATTAAATATAAAGGTCATTTATATTTCTAAACACATCAAATACCACTACATCAAAATGAATTGTAAAAATGGACAAGTCTACACAGCCTGTACCCTTCTTGGGTCTTCTTCATCCTCTTCCTCCTCTTCATCATCCCAGAAATTGGTGTTGCTTGTTGTAGTGGGCTGAGGTAGAGGAGGGGGTGATTTTGTTGTTTTTGTTGGACTGGGATGTGGAGAAGGTGTAGGCGGGATCAAAGCACTGGTAGATGCAGTGGTAGTAATGGTCAGATATTCTTCATCAGCTAAGACATCCAGTCCATTGGCCATAAAGCATGCTCTACTTCCATCCATATCCTCAGTGAGCTCACTGCAAGCACAAGTCATTATTAAGTTATTCTGTATTCCACTACAGTCTACTAAAAAGAAATGCTAAATTTTAAATTATATTTCATCAAATAGGATTACATCAGTCTTTACCTTTACCAAAATCAACCCTGGCATCAATAACTCAAAAGTAGAACTTTTTATTCTTTCAACATATTGAGAAATAATTTATAGATGCTGAGGTGATATTAACATATTTATGTGGTTGTGAGTTTGTTTAGTGTGGTTTAGTAAATAACCTTGTGAATGCTAAATCTATTTGCATTGCCATTTGGTTCATATGAAAAATGCAATCTTACTTAGATCCTGTTTGTAAACCAAATGGCTGGCAAATAGGATATTCACAGTTATTTTACTGCAAAATTCCAAAACAATTTCATTTCTTAAATACTTAAAGCATGTATTCCTGAATAACAAGCATCAGATGAGTAAAACTATGAGTGAGTGAATTATTGTGGATGAAAAACAAAGTAGTTAAGTGTGTGCGTAATATTTACTGTAGTGTCAGACAGTACAGGTATCTCCTAGCGTGAGCCAGTACTGTCCATATAAATCCAAATACAGTGTGGGATGGTACCTGGTAATAGCTGAATTATGGTTGCTTTTTGAGGACGTGTCCTCTTTTACTTCTGGCTTTGGATATGGGCATGTTGGAGAAGGTGTTGGCATGAGTGGAGTTTGTACAGGGCTCAGGGTTGTTGTTGTTGTTATGAGTGTGGTTGGTGTTTGGGAACAAGAAGTGCTGGAGAGAACCTCCTCATCTGGATTTTCTGTGTGCTGTCCATCAGTAGATGGCAGGGATGGTGGAGATGATAGGGTAGATGGTGTCTCATCCTGTTCGCTGTCTTGTCTCTGCTGAATTAATCGGACAGCATAGGATTTAGGTGAAGCACTGTCCTTCCTTTGGCATAGTGCTATGGTCTTTTGTTGGAGCATTTCACCAAAGTCCAGAGAAACAGACTCTAAAGACCGTGACCTCTGCTTTTTACTCGGCAATGGGGAAGGACTCTATCACAAAGAAAAGTAAGGCAACAAAATACATTCTGTGAAATGACCTTTGGAAAGATTTCAAATACACTTATCATACACTCTTACCTGTGAGATGGATTCAATATCTGGAAGTTGGCCAGGTGAAGGTCTGCATATTAACAGCTTGAGCTCAGATGGTGTTCCCCGCAGCAGCTGCAGGACTTTCTGTTTGTGACACAAAACATCTTTAGCACTGTGTAGTGCCAGGCCTAGCTCTCAGAAGATACACACATATTATAGAACAAAATGTTAATTACTACGCCTTTCCTTGTAACTGGGGTGTTACCATAAATAGTACATCTTTTGCATCTTTTGTACATTTTTAAAGTAACACCCACGTGACAAGGAAAAGTACAATTTGCTGAACTTTCCTGATACTTTTATTTTATCTTATTTTATCTTCTATCTTATATATAAGCATATTATGATTTACCTTTTAAAAGAAATTACATAAGCAAAAAACAAAAAGAGAGTCATCAAATATTTTGCTAGCAATCCTTTTTTTATCACTTTTGGTTTGTTTTTCCAGTTAATACAATTTGTGTATTCTGAAGTATAAGCAAAGCTTTTTTGTGTGTGGATTAAAGGTTTATCAGTTGAAGAGGATAAAATAGCAAAAGATTTAAAGAGTCCCTAATCCTTATCCCCTGTCAGACACAAAATAATGTGTCAAAATCATCATCTTTAAATGTTGTTGGCTTAAACAAAGTGATACTAGTGATACTTGTGGAGTGTTTTAGAAATTAAGTGTACATGAGTACAGTACCTGATAGGAAAGTCCTTTTACAGATTCTCCATTAACAGTGAGGATGACGTCTCCCTCCCTGAGTAGCCTGCTCTCTTCCGATATCTTGTCAGAGAACAGTCTCCTAATGCGCACTACACTTCCTTCCTCAGGAGTAATGTCACTGATGAGGAAGCTAAAGCCCAAACCACATAGTTTGTTCTCCAAAGTCACCTCCAGTGTGTTCTCTAGCACCCAGAAAAAGCACAAGCATAGTTTTATGTTAAAATGTGATTAACAATTTAATGTATATAGCCCACATGCTCAATACACAATATAATTTTTCACCTTTTTTAAAATTTATAGTTACATTTGCAGAACAGATAAGGCAGCTAGCCAAACAAAGCTGTCAGATTTATTTGAAATGTCTCACTATGCTGCCTTCCTGCTCTCACCGCTGTTTCGTACCATCTGACACAAAGCTGTAGTCCTTGGCCCTGACAGACAAGGGCGTTTCCATGGTAATGTCTTGTCCAGTGGGGGTGGTGGTGCTCTGTGCACTAAGGGATGATGGAGATTTCTGTTTCTCCTCACTGAAAGGGGAGCTGGAGGTCTCCATCATTAGAGGAGGCTCCCGCTCTAAAAGTAGAGACACCACCTGAAAAAAGCATTAATCACTTTACATTATATTGGAATCAGGATTATTACTTGACAGAGTACTCATTATTAATTTTCAGAAAAGATTATTCTACAAGAAACTTTCTGTTTTTCTAGTGAAGATCTTTTAAAAAGCATTTAGATTCCAAAAATTAAACTTCAGGTCATCTCCTGAAAGGTGAATTTAAATTATTAAAGTCATTGGACCGGTAAAGACCAGTGTGGACACACAACAGTATAGACACACATATGTGGTATCCCTGAGCATGTAAACATACTGGGATTCTAATTTGAATAATATTACTTTGATTTATATTTATAATTCAGGTTAATCATATACAGCATATATAGCTTATTTGCAAATAAATGTATAATACACTTGAAAAAACTGCATAATATATGAGAAAAGGAGAATACTCCCTTCTTCAATCCTATGTTTTTGTCATTAGGGCCTAAATAATACTTGTGTGGTCTATCACCATCTTCTTTAAAATAAAGTGTCAGGTAAAAAAATGTTCTGTGTTTAAATGATATTTTAGAAATATTACAGTTTATCACCTCTCCAGTTTTTTTCAAACATTCAACAGCTTGCTTGTGTGTGACACCTTGCAGGTTACAGCCATTCACCTCCAGTAGCCTATCACCTGTAACACACACACATACACACAGGGCAAGTGTTACTACTTCCATGTTTGAATGGCAATTACCCTGATGATTACCTAATTCATACAACATAAACAACACTGAATGACATCAGTGAGGAAAGTTATCAGTTAGATATTTTAATTTAAAACCACTGTATATACTGTCACTGTCCATGTACACTACAAGCAAACAGGTTTTTTTTTCAGATGATGTAGACAGACATATATACTTGTATAAAATAAGAAACAAAGTTGACTGTATTCCTGTAATAACTCTTTAATTCAACAATTCAATAACAATTCTAAAAATGTATTTTATTAATTCTATATTCATTAAAAGATCAATCCTTAGACCACTTAAGGCCCTACCTCCTATAGACTCCAAGTTTATTATGTGAAGCGTCGACTATGGCATGACTAATTGAATTAGGTGGGATAAATTAGGCAAGAAATTGTACAAATAGTTGTTTTTTAAATAACTTTAAACATTTCTGTTTGGACCCACAACTTAGACATAAAGTGAATTCAAGATCATATTGCTTATTTACCAGTCTGTATTCGACCGTCTAGATCGGCAGCTCCTCCAGGAATCAGGCTTTTGATATAGATCCCTCCATGGCGCACACTGGTATTGATGCCACCCTGGAAATTACTCACACATTATTATTAGATTAGGCATTAGATTACAAAAACACTGATATACTAAACTGAGTTGTTTTACTTCTGTGCATGTTATTTCACACTATAATTAAAAGCTTACTGCAACACAGATGCCTAGACTGCCATTGACTTTCTTGAGCTTCACACAGACCAAGTCACCTGGCCTGAGGCTGGACTTCGAGGATGACCCAGGGAACACATCCTGTATAGGGAAGACAAGGAACAAGATCAGTCATTTTTAGCTCATATGTACTTCCTTACATAATTATTCACCTTCTTTGAACATTCTAAAAATTTGCAGTGTTACAAACCTGAACTGAAATAGACTTTTACCATTTGATTTACAGTGTGTCGAATGGGTTAGTACCTAGTAGACCAATATTTGGCTGCAATTACAGTTGCTTGTTTTGTGGCAAATGTTTCTATCTATCAGATTTTCACATTTTGATCCATTCTTCTAGGGGATAATTGCTCAAGCTATTAATCAGCCACAGCCACAGCCACAATTTTAATCAAATTAAGATCTTAGCTATGTCTGGTCCAATAAAATAGGTTCAGGTTTGAACTACTCACAATGTTTTGAACTTTGAGAGTATGCATATGCTTGGAACAGGTTTTCTCTTAGGACCTGTTGTTGGTTTCTATAATAAACCTGATCTTAAACCTGACCAGTGTTCCAGTCCCTGTTGATGAAAAGCATCTCTAGCTATGATGCTACCACCAGCATACTTCACTAAGGGGATGGTATTCTCTCTTTTTCTTGAGTCTCCATCAACACCAATCTTTTTTTGGCTTTCTTCTTGTTTACTTCTCTTGGCCTCTGTTTCCCTGACACCTCAATGCAGAGTCACAGTTGTCCGAAATTTTTCCGCTTTTTTTAAATAATAGATTTAATGGGCGTCTGTGGGGTGTTCAAATTTTAGGATGTGTGCTTATAATTAAACAAAAAAATGTCATGGACTTGTTTTGAAGTGCGTTGGTCTTCATGATGCTGTTTATTGCGGTTTTTGTCCTCTGGATCCTTCCAGGAACAGGTATATTTATACTGAACAGGTATATCATGTGCCTCTTTAATTGCACAAAGGTGAACTCCATTCAACTAGTTATCTGACTTCTGATGGCAACTGACCATTTCCATGGCAATATGAGTGAGCAAAATAGGAGCTACTGAGCATTTTCACAGCAGTATGAGTAAATACCTTTGCAATCTTCTTCTTCTTCTTTCGGCTTTTCCCTTCAGGGGTCGCCACAGCGAATCATCTCTCTCCACCTATCCCTATCTTCTGCATCCTCAACACTTGCACCCACTAGCTTCATATCCTCATTAATTCCATCCATATACCTCCTCTTTGGCCTTCCTCTTTGCCTCCTGCCTGGCAGCCCCATGTCCAACATTCTCCTACCAATATACTCACTGTCCCTCCTCTGAACATGTCCAAACCATCTTAATCTGGCCTCCCTAACTTTGTCCCCCAAACGTCCAACATGAGCTGTCCCTCTGATGTACTCGTTCCTAATCCTGTCCAATCTTGTCACTCCCAAAGAGAACCTCAACATCTTCAGCTCTGCTACCTCTAGCTCTGACTCCTGTCTCTTCCTCAGTGACACTGTCTCTAAACCATACAGCATGGCCGGTCTCACCACTGTCCTGTACACCTTCCCCTTGATTCTCGCTGATATTTTCTGATCACACAGAAAGTAAATACCTTTGCAATAACGTTTTTTAAGAAATTGTTTGTATAATATATAAATACTCCCCCTCTTTTATAGCCTATTTTGTGAAGCATTATGATATATAATCCCAAATAAGTCTGTCATTTCCAGGTTGTAATGCTACTAAATGTGGAAAAGTTTAAAGTGTGTGAATACTTAAATAACTGTCTTCACCTAATAACTTCATACCTTAGTATCTAGAATTCGTACAACAGGGATATGTAGCTTTCTTCCCAATTTAGGTGTGACAATGCTGGATTCAGTGTCCTCTTTTACAGTCCTGTGCTCTGCATTCTGGGTACTTTGAGAGTCCAAGCCTTTCTCCAGCATCAGCCCGAGGTTGCCAGCAGTCAGAGAGCTTTTACGGTCCCAAAACTCATCTGATTATACAAGAAGAAAAAATATCTGTGTTAAACAATAATAATAATATGTCAGCAAATATTTAACTATTTAAACAATTTGCAATATCAAGATATACGTTTTGGTTGAGACACTATAAGCTCCACTTCATCTGGGCTGTTCTGTAAAATGTCAGCAGCTGCACTGAAAGTAACTCCTTCTAGACTGGTTTTGTTAAGAGAAATCAATCGCCCGCCTACATAAGAAACATTGGAAAAAATACACATGAAACATGTAGAGTTTGCATCCTTTGTGCATAGAAAACAGGGGCAATATTTCTAAAAAAAAAAAAAAATCTCTACCTGGCCTGATTCTGCCATCTTTATCAGCAGGCCCATCAGGTGTGATGGATGCAATGAAGATTCCAAGATCTAATTTTCCGGTATTGTCCTCTCCGACTATAATAAATCCTGTCATGAAAAGCGGAATACACTGCAAATGTTATATTACATAATATTTGGTAATAATTTAAGCAGCCTTCCACACTGGAAAAGAGGAAGCATTGGCAAAACTATTTAATTCACAACAGTTGGCTACTGTTACACGAAACTCCATTACCAAAGCCATGTTTTGGATCTTTCTTCAGTGTAACACAAATAATTTCTCTTTCTGGTGGAGTTCTAACTGGAGTGTCGGCTGTCAAAACAAAACAAAAAAAAGTGTTTAAAAATGACAGCATAATTATAACATAAATCAGTTCACTTAGTAAATGAAAGTACCTCTGGATGAGATTGAGTAAGATTCAGAGTCTTGCTTTTGTAGAGAGACATTCGACATGATCCGGTAAATTGGAGAACTAAAGGCCCCTGGGGAGCTGAGACAAACCACACAAAAATTGCAATAATTAGATGATGCTCAATAACAGCGATGCATGTAGTCATGTGAAGTTCTCTGCATACCTGCAGCTCTGACTTGTTTTTTTCAGTTCATTCTTGACTCTTATTCCCACAGTGTCATGTGTTTGTTGCAGGTCTCTCGACTGCTGGATCTTGGCTGAAAGATCATCGCATGACTTGCTTATGGAGTTCATAGATGATATGCTCAGACCAACATTATTGAGCCCAAATTCTGAGCACGACATCCTCTTCAACAGGTTTTGTTGAGCACGCCATATCAAAGGATGTTTCACTTTGTTGCCATCTGGAGCATAAAAAAAACATCTACACTGCAATCTAGGACATTGGAAGAGCGAGCACTCAGACACATTGCTGTATAACTGTCTCATCTGAAAAGAAAGATTATCATCACAGCGGTCAACAGTGACACAGCAGAAATAACAGAAGTAATTTAATGAAAGCACCTGATGCTGAACTGTAAGTGAGCTGTCGAGAGGTCATCTCGCTGTGGAATTTGTGCTGCGCAGAGCAGAGGTCCAGGAGGTATTGTGCTATCTTGGAACTTTCAGTTACAAATGAGTGCTTTTTCCCACTAGGACCACATTCTACAGTGAACTTCCGCCACTACAGGAGAGAAAGAAAAGCAGAACAGCTTTAAACATCGCCAGCTACATTATACACTCACTGAACATTTTATTGGGAGCACCTGTACACCTACACATTCATGCAATTGTCTAATCAGCCAGGTGTCTGGCAGCAGTGCAATGTACAAAAGCATGCAGATATGAACTCATAGCTTTAGGAGATGTTAAAATCAACCACTGGAATGCGGAAATCTCAGTGATTTTGACTGTGGCATGATTGTTGGTACCAGACAGGCTGGTTTTCACTATTTCTATAACTTCTGATGTCCTGTGATTTGTTTAACTGCAAATTCTTAATAGAATATATTAGATAAACTAACTTATATTCAATATATTTCCAATTGTTTTATGGAATGTTCTGTTTAATCTGCCAGAAACGTTTTCTGCATTGACACACACAAAAAATATGGCATTTACTCTGAATGAATATAATTTAAAAGTGAGTTTTAGAACTGTTGTACTCACACTTGTGGAAATACTGTCAGTTTCAGACCACTGAAATCGGCGTATTAATATCCGACAGTTGTTTTTGACTTCATAAACCATAATTCCTTTGGCACAAACTCCAAGAATGAGTTCTCCAATTGCAAGCTTCTTCTCTCGAGCAACTCTGTGAAACAGCACCCCATATTCCGGCAGCTGTTGTGCAATCTGTGGATGTGTGCAAGAATGTATCAAAGGATAACAAATAAATGCTGACCTAAAAACTCTCACAAACTGTTGTATTTCTATAAATACCTAAATACTTCATTACCTTTAAAAATTCTATCTCCGCATCTTCTGTAAGCATATTTGCATAACTGGCATGTAACCTTGGCAACTCGTCCCTTACACAGGGCAAGGCCATTTTTTCCATCACTCTTTTTGGAATGTAATGCTCCATCTGGAAGTAGTTCTTTCCATAAACCTGGATAAAATCAGTACTTCTAAATAAACAGTGCATTATAATGTAGGTTGGAGGAACTGAAGTGGATGTTCTGATAGCCTTGCAATCCGTTCAATGCACAAGCAATTAAAGTGCTGCACTGTATCTTACCTCTGGTATGTAGTCTCTAAACTCAGCTTGCAGAGCCAAGGCAGCAAGGAATATGGCAGTGTCCTCATTACAGTGCACTCTGCCCTCCAAAATATCTCTCCTCAGCTGGATATAGTACTGATGACGTGTGAGTTTGTGCCTTCCAAATCAAACAACAAGAGTTTATTGTCCTTTCTATAAAATATTTGAGTAAATTCCCCTAAGTTCAGCTTTGACCATGCAATTCAGACTCACATCAGACACAGAACTGCACTTACAATATGTAGGAAACATCATCAGCAAAAAATTTAACACGGAGAAACAGAGTGAATGTAGAAGTTGCTAATTTCTTCCAACAGTCTGGTGCCACTTTGGAGATTTTTGTCTCATGGTTCAAAAAGAAAAATTCGTCATCTAGTCGAGATATAACATGCAAAGGCATTAAGTGATTATATCAAATAAAAGCATTTATTAAACAGGTGACACAATGGAAATTCAGAAATCTTAGACACTATCTGTCAGAGTAACAGATATATATTACCATCCATGAAAGCAAGACCAAAGTAAAAATGCTCCACGAGGTTTGCATGAGCGACGACCATGTCAAAGACATCTCTTCCCCTGGACTTGATATCACACTTCACCACCACACACTGTGCATTTGGCATCATCACAATAACTTCCCTCTGGGATAAGGAAGACCTTCCTTTCTTTGACTGTATTGAATCAAAGAGAAGTAGCTTTCATTGTAACTGGTATAACAGTGTGCTTTGACTAATCCTAAACATTCTTTATGATATTAAAATAAAGTTTACCACTATAGATCCAGGCAGCTCTAAAATAATATGTGGCTCATCAGCCATTCTTGCAAACTCAGGTCCTTGACTCTGAAATCCAAAATACAGAAAACACATTATCACAATAGAACAAAGAGATAAGTCTATTTAAAAGACAAACAAGAAACAGAAAAAAATGTACTTTTGTCTTCCTTTGGCTGAGGCTGACTGTAGACTCGCTGAGAGAAATGGAAGGGTTAGAAAGTCTATGTTCAGTTTTGGAGGGTGTGTTATGGTATGAATTCCTGGGCGACCAACTTCTTTCACCTCCACTATGATGAGGTCCATGTGGAATTCTGGGACATCAAATCAGACGTTCTTCCCATCAGAGAAACCATTTGTCTAACATCATCTACTAGCCACTTCAAACTGTGTCAGATCTATTTACCTGCTTTGAATGCTTTGGTAGGCAGGCATCTGTGAGGATCTGCTTTTAAGGGACCAGGATTTCTGTTGATGCACAGCTCCTGTTCAACAAAACATAGTCTTAAACATATACCATAACCCAGTGATGCCTGGAGGATTAAAATTAAAATCTAACTATCTAACTATCAGTTGCTTGACAATGAAACTATTAGGTTTGAGAGGTGCATTATATGACTTTTATGACTATTATATGACATTATTTCATCAATGGCATAATAAGTATGATGAGGAGCAAACTATTATACACAAACAAATAAGAGAAGGATTTGTAACTGCATTAATGCTTTCAAGTCACTGGTCTGTAATGTCCTACCAGAGTAGTCATGTGTTACATCATGTGCTTCCTCCATATAAAAATATGGTAAAAAACATTAAATTGGCAGTGCTGTTCTTTTGTTTGTGTTCTTTATCTACTTTTAGCTTCTTCTTTAAACCCATTTTCAAGGGAAAAAAAGGATCATTACATCTATGCCTGTATTTCTCAATCACTGCAGAAAGTGTGTTACTGAGGTGCCAGCATTATAGGATGAAAATATTAGCCCAAATGAAAATATTAATAAATCTACAGGCTGTTTCAATTGACACAAAGGTCACTGATAGGCTTACACTGTGGCCTTGATTAAACTGAGCCTCAGACTTGCTGCTACTTCATTTTTTGGTTTTTCAGTGCTGTTGAGGTTCATTCCATAATGTGGTTGAGGATGCAAAAAAGAAACTTTATATTAATATCAGCTTCTACAATATATGACCAAAAAATTATCCAAAAAATTGCTTACTCATTCTAATTACTTAAGTCATATAAAACCATTTCATACCTTTCTTCACAAAGAAATTCCACTGAATAAACATACAATTTAGTATCATTAACCCTTTAATGTCTGTAACAAGAAAACTTTTTTTCTTTAAAAGATTTACTTGGTTCAATAATAACAAAAATATATAATATATATATTTTTTAATTTTTATATATATATATTTTTTAACAGACCCCATAATTATTTAAATATTGGCCTCTACCTAAACGGTTGAGAAGTCCCTTCGTGACTCAAAATACCAAAAGATTGCACAGAACATTAAAGGGTTAAGAGACACTTTGGAGGAAAAGGCTTGGATTTTCACCCTGTTTTATCTCTGTGTCAAACGACAATCTGCGTCTCGCTGCTGCACTTGTATTCCCTACTGCATATCCAGGGTATGCTATCCGTTTTCCTGTCAAGCCAGTAGAGAAATAGGTAATTAATCAAAGAGCTACTACACAAGCAGCAAAGAATAACCTCACACAGACTGGATCTTTCCTGTATCCAAAAAGCAGAACACCACAACTCTAAGAAGCTTAGCTTAGGCTGATTATCAGTTTTCAGTCAGCTGTTCAGTGTATTGTAAATCTTTAATCCTATTGTGAATCCCTGGCTGGTATTAAGGCAAGCATAACATGAGCACTGTGTGGTATTACCATCCATCTTACTGTTAGCATATATCAGGTGCCATGAGGCACCTTAAAATCAGTATATAAGCAGTTTAGCTGCTTAATACACTTAAATATTTTGCACACATCTTACTTTGACATCATTATAGTAATCTTTAATTTTTAGTAATCTTTTTAAAGCTAAATGACTAAAATGATTCTTTTTTTTTGCAGAAATTATATGCACCTACTTTTACTCTCACTGGTGCTTGACTTGGCATTCTGTATAATAACATGTAAGCCACTACTATAATACTACTAATGAATACTGAGTAATTACTCCATTTTCTGTATTGCTTTTACTACACAGGGTCAAGGGGAATCTGCAGTCTAGGTACCTGGAGTCACACTACAGACAATTTAGAGATGCCAATTAGCCTACAACGCATTTATTTGAATCGAGGAGGAAACCAGAATACCTGGAGTAAACGCCCAAGCCAGGGGGAAAGCAAGCAAACTCAGTGCACACAGTGCACTTACGGGAATTGACTCCCCAACCATGGAGGTGCAAGGCAAACATGCTATCCACTAATGTAATAATTATTTTATATCTACTGAAAGACTACTAGCTAAATACTGATTACTTGTTCAGTAATTTCTAAGTAATTTGCCAGAATTCATTAGTCACTAACAGCAGTAACTTATGTGTTACTATAGTGCTACTCAGTAATATAGCACTACTACCAATTATTGCACCGTTTCATAAAGTGTCACTTAATTAAACCTACAAGTTTGATGTAAAAGGCATAAAACAATTGCTGCTGCAGCTAAAAATGCTACTAAATGTATCAGTATATTTTTGTAATAGCATTATAATAAATATACCAGAAGGTGGATTGAATGATGGAATCAATGTATGAATTCAGTGTCAAAAAGATTGAAGCAAATAGTCACATGACGTATCATGTTCTAGTCCTGATTACTCAACCAGGAATGGCTTATCTGATGCTCATCATTATTCAAATGCATGATACTGATAGTTGGAAACATTTAAGTAATTAGATGCACGAACATATAGCTTTTTATATGCATTACAAGCAGCTTTACCATGAAGTCTTTCTCTGACCATCAAACTTCTGCCACTTATCTGCTGCATTGTATTTTCTGACAGAGTGGGTTGGTCAACCTAGAAAAGCAAATAAGTATTATTTAAAAACTGACTCAAATTTCTGTGAACCTGGAATGATTTGTTCTATTTAAGACACACAGAGTTTTGGAAGAGCTCTTCCACCAGCCGCTGGATGACTTTGTTGGGTGGCGTCAGGACTGAAGCTTTATGGTGGGATTCACAGGCCTCCAGGATGGTGCTGAAGTTCCCTCGCCGATGGGCCACATCGTCACACATGCTCAAGAGGAGGCAGTTCAGAGAATCACTCAGCTGAACAGGCTGCAAATCAGAACAGGACATTTGCAGTTTTGTAGTCCAAAAGCGAATTAATCAACAAAACTAAATATCTATCTGTAGCACTCTAAATAAATCATTTGGTTGTTGGACTCACTTGGTTTTGAGGAATGTGATAGTCCACTGACCAGTAAAGAGTCATGCCAAGAGAGTATACAATCATCTGAAAAGAAAAGGAAACATGTTAAATGCACTATACTTTAGAAATTGTCATTATATACTGTACGTATTCTATATTGTAACTTTTTTTACTGGCCATCACTATGGTAAGGCATCATTTAGCACTCTCTGTCTGAGTGTTTCTCTGGAGAAATGAGTTCAAACATGTGGCCAAATTCAGAATATCTACCAAAGATTCTGATGCAGCAATTTATCAATAAATGTCTCAAAATTTGCATTTTTAGATAAGAATGTACCATTCTCACATGTATGTTTACATACACTCTATTGCCTCAAGTATGTGGACATCTGACCAATCACACTCATATGTGCTTTTTGAGAATCCCACTCCAAATATAGTCCCCCATTACTCTTCTAAAAAGGCTCTCTGCTAGATTTTGGAGCATGGCTGTGGGGATTTGATCATTCAGCCACAAGAGCATTAGTAAGGTCAGACAGTGATGTAGGGTGAGGAGGCCAGGTGTGCAGTTGGCATTGGAATTCATACCAAATGTGTACAGTCTTCATGGTCTTCATGGACTATTCTTTTATGCACAGGAACATTGTCATGTTGCAACAGGTTTGAGCTAGGCTCTGTAGTTCTAGTGAAGGGAAATCTTAATGTTACTGGGGCTTGTTTTAGGCTCAGTCAATTGTAGAATCACAGTTATGCATATAAGCCCAAGTCTAATTGGGGACTAAGCTTCTTAAACATTTCTTTAAGGGGATAAACTGAAGAAGAGCAACAAGGTTTGATGAATGAACTTTTTTGCAACCAGTTCACCTTTTTCCATGATGTCTTGTTATTACTGATATCCAGCACTAGATGGCAGGCTCACTGCCAAGCGCCCTTTAATTCTTCCAGTGATGCATGTTCTCTGTCTTTCCTCATCAGTACCCCACTTATATATATATATATATATATATATATATATATAAAATATATATATATATTTGAACAACACAAACCACACCATATATATATATATATATATATATATATATATATATATATATATATATATATATATATATATATATGCATACATATATAT
The DNA here is from genome assembly GCA_033459395.1 of Hemibagrus guttatus. Classification (NCBI taxonomy): domain Eukaryota; kingdom Metazoa; phylum Chordata; class Actinopteri; order Siluriformes; family Bagridae; genus Hemibagrus; species Hemibagrus guttatus. The sequence goes on from JAUCMX010000002.1 coordinate 16,673,696, forward strand.
ATATGCATACATATACGTATACATAAAATAAACCCCATTTTAAGGTGAGGTTCTGTTTTAGCAACATACATGATTGTTGTGCTAGGACTGATGCTAACCTTTTCCATAGCCATTCTGCTGCTGATGGCACGGCCCTGCAGCATCTCTGGTGCAGTAAAAGCACACGCCTCATCTGTCATTGTGCAGTTCTTGAAAGCTAGTGTACCGTTTGTAGATAAGAGCAGTGATGTCGGACTTATGATGCTGCAGATGTTGCTTTGCCCTAGAAAAAAATAAAACAGACACAATGAAGCAAATGCAAAATATGTCTATGCATTACACCACATTTGTGATGGGATTCTATTGATGGCCTGTATGCCTTACCTATGCTGAAAAGATCCAGCAGTGATTCAGCAGAGGTAAACAGGAGGGCCCAGACCTCATCCTCCTCCAGTGGCCCTTCTCTAGCCTCCAACACTTCAGCTAGGGTCACGAAGGTACTGCTCATCCTGTACACTCACAGGACACACTCCTGAGCACACAGAATCTAGCTCACTAAATGGATGCAGGTGCAGATTGGAGAAATAAGAAGAAGCATGTGGATTAATGATGGTACAATAAAACAAGTTTTCATCAACGTCATTACTCCAGCAAAGTATATTTGGAAGTTAGCATTAATGTAATTTTATATTAATCCTTTTTCAAAGAAGAAAAGAGAGGATATTTCAATAAAACCTGTTCAGTCTAAGCTTGCTTACTAGATTTAGTAAGCTTGCATTCCCCACCCACACAGTATTTCTCTGCAAGAAGCTTGGTGACGTCAACTTGACTTGATGTCTTCTCTTTTTATACTTAGAATGTCATTCTCTCTTCCTTGAATCTCAAACAGTACACATAGAATAATAAATATAGAATGATTTTTCAACGAGATAAACATATTGTCTAACTTACATATTAAATGCAGCTTTCAGGAAAATTAATCATTATGACTATTAACACAATTTGCTGCATTACTCAAAGTTTAAAAACATTGGCTGAAAATAATCACACTGCTTTTATCACCAAGATTAAGATTCCTCTTACAATTCATTTTTTTGAAGATAGAAAGACCATGAACTCTCAAGCAATTCATTGAAAATTCATAATAATAATAATAATAATAATAATAATAATAATAATAATAATAATAATAATAATAATGAGAAGAAGAAGAAGAAGAAGAAGAAGAAGAAGAAGAAGAAGAAGAAGAAGAAGAAGAAGAAGAAGAAGAATCGGATAAGCGGTACAGACAATGGAATTGGGGGAAAAAATAGTTGCTCTAACGTCTAACTAAAACTTCAAAAGATTAGCTGTTATAATTTTTTATTTAAGAGTGTGGTTTTCTTTGTTAAGCTTTGTCTCTTCAATTCTGGGCTAACATGCTGAAATACAGCCTTGCCAGTTAATGTGTGAATGCCTTACTTTTTTTAAATCACAGACTAAAGAAAACTCCATGTGATGCGTAATTTCAGTGTAGGAGTAATGACGTAAGTCCAAGATGAATTAAGATCATAAAACTCTTTAAGTGTCTGTTTAAGTGCTAAAATTTAATTGAATGAAATGGACAAAATACTACATATATTCCAAAGCATATCCATCTATTGGTTATTGACTTTCGTGCTTTAAACCAAAACAATAGAACGAACATCATCGCTTTCCCAACACATTTACTAGACCAATAAACATGTTTCCTCAAAAATGAACAGCAATCAATAAGAATTACTTGAGTGTTTCAGCTGTACCACCAAGATGCTGAAGTAAAGCTATAAAATGCAAAATTCACTACTAAATATTTCATATTAATTTTAGTAGTTCATCACAGCCACACTAAAAGCATAAATAGACACCTTAAATGTTTTTTGTTTGTTGTAGGCTACTTAATTGTCAAAATGGCTGACTTATATGCAATGCATTTAAAATCATTTACCTTGAGTAATTCCATGTCTGTTAAAGTTCCCGTGTTGATATTTATGAAACAGGACTACAGTCGCTAATCCACTTGCTCCAGCACGCTTTGTTTACCTTCTGTTACCAAGAACACACAACATACAGGTGTAGGACTACTGAACTTTCTATACTTTGTCCTCATGGCACCTGTAAAATACAACAATCTATGAACATATGTATGCTGAGTATAGGTGTATCTATGTCTGTATCCTGTGGTGTGTAGAATGACTGTGACTACACAGTTTTGGCACTGTATTTACTGCCACTATAGTTAGACTACTGCCATAAGAACTCAATTGGATTAAAGCGAGTCTGAGTATCTCTGATTACAGCCTTCTGTTTTCTGTTTCACTGACAACATGGTAACTGTGGGAGTAAAATGTAACATTATCATTTAGGATATCATTCATTGCGTGGAGAGAGTGAGGGGGATGTTACTAAAACAGTGCAGTTGAATTTTCTTTTTTTAATTGAAAAAGATCTACAAGATTTTGTGTACATCTTAGGTGAAGTAGGTGAAGTATTTAAATGGTCAAATGTTGAATATTAACATCCTGACTACAAAAAAAAAATACAATTGCACCATTTCAAAAGTCACTTTCTGAATACGATACAGACCTGAATATTCTCAGTTTTTCAACTTAATTATCCCTGTAACCTCTGAACAGCTTTTGAATCCAAATAACTTTTCACTGTTATTGAAATAAGTGTTCTACCTCTGCCCAATTTCATACACTACCTTCTTGACCTCAGACCAAGAGACAAAGAAAGAAATGACTTAGATGTAGTTAATTTTGTGTCTTTTTAGGCAATATAATATACAAGTATTAGCACTAAATGTAATAGTAGCAGAAGAAATAGTAGAAATAGAGGTATTTCTGATACTAGTAGTATGATGCTGCTCCATCGTCGGGATGGGATTATCCTGATGTTGAGTTGTACCTAGTTTTGCCAGATGTAGCATTTCATAACTTTAACACCAAAAGTTATTTTTCCCGTTTCAGATCAGAGAATGTAATCCCTCATGATTCTTAGAGTCATGCAATTGTCTGCTACATGCCTTTTACTTATACCAGAAACTGCTTCAAGACACTCTACCATAATGGCCTGCTTGATACAGTATTTCTGAGATGATTGACATCCTGCCAGTCTCTCCCACGTCCGCAGAGTACTTCTGAAGCTCTCTTAGAGGTGCCATTAGGTTATCTGTCACCTCACTGACCAAGAACATCTTACGTTCGAGTTTGATGATTTCTGATGATTCTTCCATTTTAGTGGAACAACATTCAAGACTTTAGAAATGGTTTTATACCCTTGCCAAGGTGTATGTGTCAACACAATTTGATTGTAGAGGTCTAAAATTAGTTCTTGTTTTTTCCCATTTCATGGCTTTCAGTCTGACATGCACTGGGAATTGTGGGACGTTATACACACAGGTGTGTGCTTTTCTAAATCATGTACAATCGAGTAATATTTTTTTTACCTGAATTCAATTTGGGGTGCTTTAGCCAAGGGTCTGAATACTTAGCTACTAATGACATTTATTTTATTTTTTTATGGATGGCTAAACAATACTTAAGAAAATATAAAGTGCAATTAAAAAAATAAATAAATAAATAATAATAATAATAAAAAAATACCACGAAGGGGTCTCATTACTTTCCAAACCCAGTGTACATGATTGACAGCTCTGCTTAGCTGTGAGTCAGGGGCGCGTGATGCCACGGAAACGCGGAGACTCGGTGACGTAGAGCGCAATGTCGCGTGCGCTGCATGCAAGGCCTGTCAGAGCTAGGAAGCGGTGTGTGTGCGGTCAGGTCATGGTTTTATCAGTCGAACAACCAAATACTCGGTAACTGTTAGCGTAAAATATTCGTTTGCACACCTTTACATGAACCGTGGATATTAATATAGAAGGGAATAACAGGAGCTGAATTCCCGGAAGGTAAGGCAGCGGTTTAAAGCGTTTACGGCGGTATTGTTTAGCTGTGGGGGAGGAGGAGGGGGGAGGGAGCTTGCATACAGCACACAGCTGATTTCTCCTTCTCACCACCGAATAACGCGACAACCTTTCAGACCTGGAGCATACGCTTAGAAACATAATATGCAATATGCACGAAAGATTTATTTCCAAGACGACTTCCGGTAGATATAGTGGTTTGTTTTCAGGCTAGCTAAGCTAATTGACAATCTGCTATAGGTGCCATTCAGTCAGCTGCCCTTCCAGCATCTTACCGTTCAGTTCATTGTAATGCCACGGTTACTACAATAATAAACCGCAGTTTGCTATAATTGTGCCAAAATGCGAAAAAAAAAAAGATTTCCTTTCAGTCTAAAGCCTGGAAGGCGTGAATGCAGTGGGACAGTAATCCAGGTTGTAGCTCTCCAGCTGAAATCTCTGAAATCTCTAAAAGCAGGAGACTTGTCGATTTATCGATCTGCTCATTAAACCGGTTTACGATTGAAGATGGTGGTTTGCACCTGCTAGCTCGAGGCTAATCCTGTTCATGTTCAAGCATCAAGGACTAATTATTTGTTCAAGTACTAATAAGGCTTAGTTTTTGTGTTTGGGTGGGATTTTTAGTGAATAAAAAGTGATACATTTGAAGTGTTTGTGTGTTTAAGTCTAGTTTGCTCAATCACTACTTTATTACATTACTGAATACTCTACTCTTCTTACAGTTTCCATACTGTCACTTCCCTGTCTGGTTGGGTTGGTTGGTGAAAGTTGACATTTGTTTAGAAATGCATTAGGCCTTCTGCATAAAGCATATCTTTTACCCCATAGAGTTTGATCAATTTACTGGTAAAATGATCTGTTTCCATTGATTTCATCTGTTTCCTGATATGTTTTCATTCACCTAGAAAACTGAATCTGTATTACTTCCCCAGCTTTTAATGAATTAAACACCAGCCCTTATTTCTTCCTGCTTTGTTATGCATGGCTGCTTTGTTATTGTTTGTTTTGATGCTTTTATTTTAAGACCATTATAGGAAGCTGATGTCTTTGTGGTAATGTAACCCATTCATTTTTTTTTTTTTTTAAGATAATACGTATGGTTGCTATTTTAAAAACGAATCTGTTTGTGCTTTCTGAAGGCTTTGTATTGAGAAAAAGCTTAAAGAAACTATTGACTATTCTCTGCGGAAGTGACATTTTGTCCGGTTTGAGTCTTGCATATCTTATTTTCTTTTAAAACAGGATGCTATGTGCCTCAGCTTCCAAACTACTTCCTAGCTGCATCTGTAACACACAAGGTTTAATATTGCCTTTTCCTGATATTCATCATACACAGCATTTTATTGTTTGTGGTATAGGTCCATAGACGTGCGTGTTGTGTGAATGCTCGGACAGCAATTTGCCAGGACGTCACCATGAATAAAAACAAAAGGGAGAAGGAGTTCTACAGTATAGATGTGGGAGATTCAACATTCACAGTTCTGAAGCGTTATCAGAACCTGAGACCGATCGGCTCAGGAGCACAGGGAATAGTCTGGTATGCGCTCACTTCTGAATTAGCATTTTTCATAGCAGAACAGCAAAAATCATGGACCTTGTGTTTATATTATGCTCTATGTGTCTTTTTTTTATTCCTTTGTAGTTCAGCATATGACCAACATCTTGAAAGAAATGTAGCTATTAAGAAACTTAGCCGGCCATTTCAGAATCAGACTCACGCCAAGCGAGCATACAGAGAGCTGGTGCTAATGAAGTGTGTCAACCATAAAAATGTAAGTTTCAGGAAATGAATCAATATAAATGCTTGATCATTGTTTTATATGTTATATAATTGATGTTAAAGTATGATCATCTTTGTTTCCAGATTATTGGCCTTTTAAATGTGTTTACACCACAGAAAACATTAGAAGAATTTCAAGACGTGTGAGTATACTGCAGAATGCTAGCACGGTTCATAAATGACTAGCTATTGTGTAGTTTCTCAAACAGCTTATCCTTGTTCGGTACACTGAAGGTGAAAGAAAACTGGACCACTGCCTAATCGACCCTAAATATTCTCTCTTCCTCTCTCTTTCTCTCTCTCTCGCTCTGACACACACGCTCACATGCACACACACACTCCTCCTTTTCCTCCTCCTCTCCCTCTCTCTCTTTCTCTTGTCTCTTGCACCCCCTTCCCCCATTCCGCCCTCTTTTGCCACTCCCTCTCTCTCCTACCAACCCACCAACAGTTACCTTGTAATGGAGCTGATGGATGCCAACCTTTGCCAAGTCATTCAGATGGAGCTTGACCATGAGCGGCTGTCCTATCTGCTGTACCAGATGCTGTGTGGAATTAAACACCTCCACGCGGCAGGGATCATCCACAGGGTCTGTGCTCTATTGCTTAAAAGGAAACACAGTCATACGAAGCCAGCGTTGCACTGATGACAAAAAGCTTAATAATCAGTTAAGATGAGGGAGGGGGAGGGGCAGCATCCTCCGAGCATAAAACAAAAAAGCTCGCGCTCATCCTGCTTGCTGCTGCTGCTGCCGCTGACTGCATTGCGCTGGAGAGGCAGGAACGTGCTGAGAGGAATCAAGGAGAGAAGTGATCTGTCCTGAGTGAACACTTCTCATCTATCACACATTCAGGGAGCACCAATCGATTTATTTTTTTTTCCCGAGCATAATTAAGCCTATTTATCTAATAAGCATACATAATAGGAAATGTTTTTAGCCTAAAACATGTCAGAGCAAGGTCATCTCTAGGTTTTCTGTATTAATAAAGCAGCCATACATTATAAACTGCTCGCTGATATAATTGAATCATCAGTAGGGAATTTCAAGCTTATTTGTACCTAATTAGAAATGAACTATGGTAATTGAGCCCACAGATAAATGCTTATATTTTATTTAGGTAGTTAACAGACAAAATGATTATTATTAACAGCTTCCATCCATTATTTAAACACAGTTCTATAGCAGCAGGCCAAAATTTTTCTAACTAATTATTTCAAGGGAAACTGTATAAGGACTTCCTGAAGTATGACTCCATCCACAGTTCAAGGCAAATCCTAATCATTTTTAACCAATGAGATTAATTATTTTCAGTTTAGCTCAATCTGTTGTTTACAATACATTACTATACATCCCAGACCATATAGAAATATACACATACATTAATAGGTATACCTGCTTGTTCATGCAGTTATTCAAGCAGTCAGTCATGTGGCAGCAGCAGAGTGATAAACTCCTGCAGATACATGATTTCACATCAACTTAATGTTCTTATGTTCACCTGTTATATCTGTATCAGACAAGGACCTGATGGAGAATTCATGTCTCATAATAAGCTGGTAAATTGTGCCTATAACTGAACACATGTTGTGAGCAACAATACAAGGATAACAATTGAAGCAATGCTCAATTAATACTAAAATTGCTCAATTAATACTAAAATTAATATAAAAACTTTTACACTATTTTACCACCACCAGCCTGAACAGTTGGCATAAGGCAAGTTGGGTCATGGATTGTGTGCTAGTTAAGTCACGTCTGTGCCCACTATATATTCCTATTCTTGGTTGATAAGAGTTGAACCTGAAGTGATCTTCCGCTCTTGTAGCCCATCCACCCTAAAGTTTGGCCTGTTGTGCAGGCTTAGGTGTTTTTCTGTTCACCACAGTTGTAAAGAGTGGTTATTGGACTTACTGAAGTAGTCCTGTCAGTTCTAACTGGTCTGGTCAGTTCCACAGACCTCTCTCTTCGGAAAAGTCTGCCCTGTTTTGGGTTTTTGAGTTTTTTTGCACTCTAAGACCGTTGTGCATGGAAATCTCAGGAGATCAGGCCCTGCTCTGTGTGGACAGGGATGAGGGATTTTTTGGTCAATGTATGTTCAGCTGCTCTTTGGTGTAGCATGACTGTGAAGAGATACAGTGACTGACTTTACGTATTTCTGGGTGGTAGTGATTGTGAGAGCTGAAAACATGCTAGTTGGTGGGAATTGGCATTTACTGTTTATAAAGTTTATAGATCATGGGGAAACAATAACACAAATATATCAAGAATCAATCAGAATCAGTGATCCAGGAAGAATTATCCATCCAAATTAGATAATGTGTAACTAATAAGTGTAAATGATGCAAAAGTTAGTCAAATGTAAATGAACATTTGATATGTGCACTTTGTACGCAGTATATAAGCTTCAGCTTTCAATCCTGTAAGTCCCAATGTGGTTTTCTTTAATACTGCAGGACCTGAAACCTAGTAACATAGTAGTCAAGTCAGATTGTACACTAAAGATCCTGGACTTTGGCTTGGCCCGGACAGCGGCCACTGGTTTGCTGATGACACCATATGTGGTGACCCGCTACTACAGAGCCCCTGAAGTCATCCTGGGAATGGGATATCAAGCCAACGGTGAGTACTGCTGACAAGCTTTTGAATGCCTGACTGGCATTTATTGCAAATGCTTAGCTGCAAACATCATTCTCTCATTGCCTGTCTCATCATGCACTTTTGTGTTTTTTAACATTCATATAAAATGTTTTGCTAAGGAAAAAAATTTCAATGCAGATTTTTTAATTCCAGAAAGTCAAATGTGTTGTGAATGAAATCATAATAACTAACAGCTACTACTTACCAAATATTTGCTTTTTAACCACCTTCTCTCTTTCTTTCTGCTACAAACAATTAGTGGACATTTGGTCTGTGGGCTGTATTTTGGCAGAAATGGTTCGTCACAAAATCCTTTTCCCAGGAAGGGACTGTATCCTTGCATGCTTTGCAAAGTTTAGAGGAATATTTTTTAGAAGAAAAGAAGTCAAAATCATGTTTAACCTGTTTTCAGTTGATTTATAATACTATATATAAATAGATACAAATTCAGCTAGTATAAGTGTAAAACTGACATTTCTGTGTTCTTTGTACTTTTGGGCTTTTGGGACTGTACAGCTGATGGAGCAAATGTTTTATTGATGACCCTGATACCATAACTCAGTATGTTTGGTATGTTGCTCTTTTCCATCTGGGAGTTTCCATTTGGGGTCAGAGTAACTAGTGTAAAAGGTGTTGATGAATTCAAGACTGGCTTGCCATTGCTCACATTTTTGACTCTCAAGATCACTGTGTTATTGAATAGGAGTCCCCCCACCAAGAAAAAAAAATGCCTTGTATTACACAGATACACAGTGCAATATAATTATACCACGATCTTAAATATCCAGTACTCCTCCATGTAGTTAAAATAAATGTGGTTTTATGAATGAGTTGAGGACAACATTGTCTATGTTGCTGCTTTGTGAGGCTTTCTAACATTTGATGGAAGCTGAAATTATTTATGTTGTTTTGTTCACTGTTTTGGTAGTATTTGCATCTTCATTATTTTCACCCTTGCATTTTTCCATCATGTGTTGCATGTTAATTTAATTTTTGTTTCATTTTTCAGTTGATGTCTGGTCTGTTGGCTGTATCATGGCTGAAATGGTCAGAGGTAGTGTGTTGTTTCCAGGCACTGATCGTATCCTTACCCATCATTCATCGTGTGTGTCTTTTTGTTTGTTTGTTTTTTGTCTTTTTTGTGTGTGTTTTCCACAGCACATCCACACAGTGAGCATAGAAAGTCTAAAATACGGATATAGGACTGGATAATCACAAACAAAAAAGATTCTTAATTTGTAATAGTTTTGGTCATCTTTTAGGTTTGATTTCGTTTAAAGACAGTGCAGGCAGGGATTTTTGTGAACTTCATTCACAGTCATTTCTTCATGTATGTACCCTGCTTGTCAGTCCCTTTCAACCCCCCATTCTGCAGTTTGTTTGTTTTTAATCATGTGATTTAAGATATTGATCAGTGGAACAAAGTCATTGAGCAGCTGGGGACCCCATCCCAAGAGTTCCTGATGAAACTCAATCAGTCCGTAAGGACATATGTGGAGAACCGTCCTCGCTATGCTGGGTACAGCTTCGAGAAGCTTTTCCCTGATGTTCTTTTTCCTGCTGATTCAGATCACAACAAACTCAAAGGTAAAATATGGTTTAATAGAGATCCACATTATGGGTTTTTATTTTCTGACTTTTTGATGTAATAATGAAGCACTGAAAGACTATGTTTTTATAACTGTTGTTGTTGCTTGAAATTACCATGAAGAATCCAGAGTAACATTGAACATACTGTTTTTTATGTTTCTAAATGAAAAAGTAAGCATTTCATTTAAGTTCATCAGTGGAAATGTGCGATTGAATCTAAAGGCAAGTGAGAAACACTGTGCGTGTGATTACAAGAAAGCACTGACTTGAACGTTCATTTCTGTGTTGTAGCGAGCCAGGCTCGAGATCTGCTTTCCAAAATGCTTGTTATAGATGCTTCCAAGCGCATCTCAGTAGATGAAGCTCTTCAGCACCCCTACATTAATGTGTGGTATGATCCTGCTGAAGTTGAGGCTGTGAGTGTCTACACACACACACACAGATGCACACATACGCAGAGTATTATTTCATTGCTCTCTAGTATGTGTGTTTTGTTTTGTTCATTCTTCTCCATTCTAGCCTTTTTATTCGCAAGTGGTTTTGTGTAGTCATGCATATCCTCATATTTCCTCAAATTGTTTATTTGTACATGTTACATTCAGTAAAATATTAGGTTTAGGTTGTTCAGCATGTGTTGGCAGATCAACTGTCATTTTTAAATAAAGAGAATATACTGAGGTATGTATCAAAAATTAGTTCATTATTAAATATTTTATTAATCTACAATAAACACTTGGTGGAACAGTAGGTAACATGGACTCCTTAAAGCTCAGATTTCCTCTGGGTTTTCTGGTTTCCTCCCACTGTCCAAAAACGTGCAGGTAAGCAGATTTGGCTACACCAAATTGTCCCTAGGTGTGAATGAGTGTATAATTGTATGTGTGCATGGTGCCCTGGCATCCAGGTTAAATACTCTCACCCTGTGACCAGTAAAGGCTCCAGATCCATCACCACACTGACCAGTATAACGCGCTTACTGAAACTGAATGAAGAAATGAATGAATACTGTAACCAAAGTTTGTACTTTTGTTGCCTTTTTTCCAGCCCCCTCCGGTGATCACTGACAAGCAGTTGGATGAAAGGGAGCACACAGTGGAGGAGTGGAAAGGTGGCATCAGCCTCTATTCCTTTTTTGCACTTAAAGTTCTATGAAATTTGAGGCAGGGGAAAGTACCAGAAGTTCAGTATGAATATCATTTGCGCTCAGCCAGAAGCCTGTCTGATGAAGTCACTTGAATGTGTTAATGACTCCCTCAGGCATGTTTAAACGGCTTACGCGTGTTACTTAATTTAGAAAAACAGATATTTTGTCACACGTAGGATTGTATTCTTTGGCAGCATGCACCTTGCCAGCTTCCATGACGTGTCTGTGTGACTATTTCGCTCTGTCTGTGTCTGTCTTTTTGCATCAGAGTTGATTTATAAGGAAGTGCTAGACTGGGAGGACAGGACGAAGAACGGTGTGATTCGTGGCCAGCCCTCCCCTTTAGGTTAGTTAAACTGATTTCTCCAAAAACATTTAGTCAGAAAGTGCTATTGTATTAATGCAGTATATTAATGCATATTAATTATTATTATATTAAGGGTGCATCAATAATAATACTGGAATCAGTCTTATACCATGCTCATTTACCATGCTTGTTAAAATAAATAAAATAATAATAATAATAAATTCTCTGGTACTAACATGCTGTCAGTTGTCTGATGTAAATCCTTGTGCACAAATTCAAAATCTTAGAGCAATTTTACAGCAATTTCTCAATTAATGATGGTATTCAAAGAAAAACAGACTGCAAACTGTGCCCTGTGTAAATATCAACATCTTACCACAATACAATTAACATATTAAATTTAAAAGAGAGCACAAGGAGTTCATTGCTAAAGTACATGGCAGCACTAACATTGCACCAGACACTGGATATGTGAGAAAAATGTGCTAAACACAGCACTATGTGTGATAATAACAGCCCAATGAAAACAAAAGTGTACTGTACTTACAGCTTGTAAAGTAGAAATTGATGCTCTTGTCCACTGTAACACTAACATGATTTAAGGAGGCCAGTGTAACTAGCTGATGCATTTGATTTAAAAAGTGATAGCTAATGTTATACAAAATAAAACAACTCAAATTTTATCCAATGTCTGAAATTGATTAATACTAGGTAGGTTACTGATTTTAGTATTGGTATTTATCACAGAGTAACAGTAACATTTATTTAATTTGAACAATGGTGTTGATGCAGCTAATTTATAAATAAGATGTGTGTAATGATACCTGACTGATGTGTGTGTTTCTCATAGCACAGGTGGAGCAGTAGTCAATGGCTCGCCTCAGGCTTCCTCCTCCTCCTCCATCAACGATGTGTCCTCCATGTCTACGGAGCCCACCATGGCATCAGACACAGACAGCAGTCTGGAGGCCACAGCCGGAGCGCTGAGCTGCTGCAGATGACTATCACCTTCCCCTGGAGCATCACTGTGTGTTGCATGGTATCAGATTTAGGCCAGTCAATTTTGCTTTTCTTAATGCTCATCCTTTAAAGGTCTTTTTTAATCTCTTATTTTTATTGGTTAAAGAAGGTTTGCAATGCAAAGGCAAATGTAAATACAAAGGCAAAGTGATAAGTGTGTAGGTTGGCGTTATTTGCTTCCTCTCTAAATACTGCAATATTCCATCGTCATTTTATTCTCCCGTCAAGAAGCTCCAGCAACCCCTAACTACTGAACGTGAGTACTTTTAACACGCTCACTCTATTCTTCCTGTCAAAGAACATATTGGTGTAGAATGTAAAGACTAAATTGTAAATATATATATTTTTATTTATTTTATTTTACTTTATATTTGTGGGTGTTTTACGTTTGAGTGGATATATTTGGGGCTACACGCTTCCTTAAAGTATTTTGATCATTTAGATAGTGGATGTAAAATATAAAATAGTGCATAAATTGATCTCAGTGTAGAATAGCTATTTAATTTCTGTTGTTTTTCAGATGGTTTCATCTACTTAGTGGTTTCTACAGCTCAGACCTGGCTTTTATTTGTACATTCTTGTTAGTTCAAGGAATCATTATGGCATCCAAAACTACTTCATATACAGTATAAAGGTTATTTAATGAGGCAGCATGGATCCTTGGTTTGGCTTTTGCTCTGCATTTTTTAAATTAATTTATTTTTCTGGTCGATTGTGGCAAATGACTCTGAGATACTGTGTCAATCATCTAATAATGGCTTTCAGAATAATTATTCCCAGTTTTGGTACAACAGATTTGAACCATAATTCACATTTTACCACATTATATCCAGTTGAAACGGTATTAAAGGTAGTTCTCTTATACTTGAAATGCTATCCTGCATTGAATGTGGAGTAGGTCACTGCGAATCAAGGAACGTATTCTCATTTTTGTATTGTAAAATCTATTTATAGTTCATGATGTCATCTGATTTATTTTTGTGACAAAAATATTTCACTGTTCTTTAAAGGTATTTTTATTTATATTTTTGGAAATGATGGAAAGGTTTCTAATGACCGGTGTTGTACAAATAAATGTGTAGTGTTTTAAGTATGTCGGTTGCATTAGCTGCTGCTCTACTGCGGTACAGAAGTCTTTTACATTAATTGCTGAAAGTTTGTGGTAGGGGTGTGTGTGTGTGTGTGTGTGTCTGTGTGCACACACACTATGTGGGACATTTTTCTTCTTTTGTGTAAGACTGAAAAAGAAGCTGTTGATTTATGAATCATGTTTATGAATGTTAGTGAGGAACATTGACCCTGTTTTGTATGTTTTGCTTTTTAACAAGAAAACCCTTGAACCAGGTTTTGGGTTTACATCATTTTCTAATTTTAAGTGCTCTTATGACTGAATGCCCCATTGGAAATTGTTAACTTCTATACTTTACCCTGGAAGTAAATTGGAATTATAGTTTCACCTGGCAATAAATTAGAATTTGAACAAAAGATGTTAGTATGTATTATGTTAACAGGGGACAGAGCAGGATCAGCTTAAGTAAAATTTGAACTACCTCACGATTAATTTCACATTTTAGTTTCTCTGTGAATTTGATCATTTGTGTGTTTATTTATTTATTGCAAAGTCGTAATTTTCAGTGTTAGCAGTGAGTGTATGGATTTGTGCGGACGATCTGTATGTAGTTTGTGCACCTTGTAGATTTAAATAGACGGGTGAATAGCTACCACAACCCTCAGTAGGATAAATGAGGAACTTTACTATGATTTGCTCTCTCTCTATCCCTCTCATTTTGTTAGTTGCTGTAGAACACTGTTTTGAAATCTTTTCCTATTGGTAATGAGAATCCTGTAATTTCGATTGTTCTTTTTGAGAAGGAGTTGAGCTGAAAAGAGTTGTGTATGATAAAAAACATATGTAGTGGGCCACGTGGTTCTTTTTTTTTTTTCACTGATAACCCAGTCTGAACCTAATATACAAGCCTAGTTTATTACGCTTACCCATTTGATCTGGATGCTTGTAGCGTTTGGAAACTTTACACTAGCCACTAAATATAATCATACACAGCTTGGACATTTCTTCAACAACATGGGATACTAATGGAGCTAAGCTGAGAATGCAAAACACCCATTTTCAGGAAGACTACATGAGATGGTGATGGCTGCAGTAGAACGCGCCACACATACAGTTAAATGTAAGGCTCATCAGTGTGCACCACACCATTAGAGTGCCCTGGCATTCAACAGTGTTGTAACCACTGCAAATAAACACAAATCAAAATTAGTGCCTGCTTGTGATTATTTCACTTTTGCTATATGAATGTGTTCAGGATTTCTTGCAAGTGCACAAGATAGAAAATCCTGCATTTGTGTTTGCTGGAATGGACAAATTCTAATTTCTATTACATACAGTACTACATGTTTTATTGCTTACAGTACTAATATATATTTTTTGCAGTTCTTTCAAGTTAGGTGACATTCCTAAGTGCAAATTTGGTCAAATCTGATATAGGTCAAATTCTTTGGGAACATCTGTGACAATATTGCCTGTGGTGATAACTTTTTTATTATGGTTTCCTTTGCTTTCAATCATAATGTCAAATAATTGATGATATGGAGACAGTACAACCACGATTTTGGCACTCTCATGATGGGAACGCACAATAACATTTTAACTATACAAGTCATTCATATTCATTTCTGCCATTTAGCAAAAAACAGCATGTTTATTCAGTGTGTTTTGTTTTTTCCAGGAACACTTGAGAAATAAATTATACAGCAATAATCCTTTTAACTGTGACAACATTGTTGATGTTAAATTGATTTTAAAAAGGAATAAATATACAAACTATTAACTAGAGTTTATTTGTTAGCCTTGCCGCCATTCTTCTCAAACGTGTCTTTGCCTTTTTAGCAAACTGCATATCGCTTTAAGATAAAGGGAATTGCTAAATGAGGTGGGACGTGTAACAGTCATCGACGTAACCAGTAACCATTTGCCATCTATTTTTTAAAGACTGGACAGCCCTAGGTACTTTGTGGTCATAAACTTAAAATAACAAATGTGTAAAAGATTTACAAAATATGGAGCTATGAAATGATATGTAATGCTATGTAATGCTTTATCTGGGGTTAAGCTATAATTTCCCAATACCATGCATCAACACAAAAGGCACTATCATGGAAATAATCTGTATTATGAAAAGCATTGGGAGTAGGCAACCATAATTACATCAACTGCAAACAATCAGCGATATCATGCTTTGGTATCATCTGTGCATACTGGAAGTGAAGCGATTGAGATGCCAGTGATGGAAATAATAATCATAATTAAACATATCCTTAAAACGTCAAGCTGAAATTTGAGGGGGAAAAGAGATTTTCTACTAATAGATGAGAGTTGATTGATTTGCTACAAT
Organism: Hemibagrus guttatus; assembly: GCA_033459395.1. Lineage (NCBI taxonomy): Eukaryota > Metazoa > Chordata > Actinopteri > Siluriformes > Bagridae > Hemibagrus > Hemibagrus guttatus. The sequence goes on from JAUCMX010000002.1 coordinate 16,689,514, forward strand.
GAAACATCTTGAAGTTGTCTTAGAATACCCATGATACATGAGTAAAGAGATTTCAAATTGCATCTAGTGTTAAGTGTCACATTTTGTTTGTCCTTGTTCCCATTGTTAGATCTCCTAAAGTGGAGAAAAACTCCTCCATCTCGCTCTGCAGTAGTCGGTTCCGGTTCTCTGCATCCTCACGGGCTCGTTCTGAGTTCCGCAGTTTAATTTCCAACATTCTGTACTTCTTCCTCTCCTGGTCTAATTCCTCCTCTAACCTGTCAACCTGCTGAGTCAGCAATGCGCTGTTCTCTTCCAGCCTGTTAAAAAAAAAAAATTGATGAGGAAGGGAAGTCATGAAAACATACAAGCATGCGGCATCACTGTATTCTAAATAGTCTGCTGAGGGATAAAAAAAAAAAAAAAGAATTCATTTAAAAATGTATTGGAAAACTTTCTTGAGGACATGGACTCAACCAAACCTAAGCTCTTAGAAAAGGTCTATGTTTCTCTGAAGGATCCCTTAAAGATTTTATACAGAGCCGTACAACAGAGAGATCCTCTTTCAAGAAAGGTTCATAGTAGAACACTGTTAGGAAGCAAGAAACATTAAAGAAATATTTTCTGTGGTATTGACAGTATGTACATGCGTAAGTATTCATACATACACACACACACCCTCCACCCCCCTAAAGACCTTTTATACAGTTTGTAGTGTTACACGCTGGAACTGAAATGGACTTAACTGGAATTATTCACTATATGAAAAAGTGTTCATTAGGGTTGATGTCAGGGCTCAGTACAGGCCACTCAACTTCTTCTACAAACCTTGTGTTTATGGAGCCCTGACCTCAACTGCCACCAGAACAGCCACTGTGTGCCAGGTCTCCTTTGTGCACAGGGGCATTGTCATTGTCATGAACAGGTTTGGTTCCAGTGTTTTGGTGCCAATCAAGGGAACTTGTATTGCTACAGCATACAAAGACATTATTTCCAATGGTGTGCTTGCAACTTTGTGACATCAGATTGGGGAAGAACCATATATGGGTATGAGGGTTGTGTCCACAAACTTTTGCCATATAATAGATCACTATGTAACCAGTCACTGAGTCACTCTGGTTAAGGGCATCTTCTAAACTGTAATATCAGTGAATTTACTATTCATTAGCTTGTCCTGACCTCCTTTGATAGTTTAACTGTCTTTAAGACGCTGTTTGTTTAGATATGTGTCTGGGGCCTTCTAGGAACAGGTACTGACACTACAAGGTCTATTGAACTAATTATGTGAGATCTGATGGCAAGTGGATGTTTTACAACTAATATAAGGGTTTCACAGCAGTGGAGGTAAATACTTATACATTCATAAATTTTTCTTTTTTTATTTGAGTAATAATATTGTTCACTTGATTGATTTTTCCCCTCCTACCTAAAAATATTTAAAGTCCTTTTCAGTATCAGGTTGTAACCCCATAGGCTTGAAATTCAAGGGGAGTAAATACTTACGCTTAAGGCACTGTACGTCTGAATCTAGAAGCACCCATGGAGAGTAACCTAATCTTGGCTATACTCTTATTTTCTTATTTATATATTTTGGGTTCTGTAATATGTTTAAGACTACATTAATTGAGATTAAACTCAATGTCAATGTTTTTTTATATTGAAGTCTTTTTTATAATTGAAGTACAATTCGTTTTTGAATAAGTGAATAAAAATCGAACTTTTCCTACTTACCTCCATATTCTAGCTTCATAATCAATTTTTTGTTTCTTTAGCTCATCCTTCAGATTAGTTATAAGGCTGTTAAGAGTTTGTGAATTATCTTCAGGGTCTGTTGATTCATCCACGTTACTGTCCACATTCCCATATTCACTGCATCCTGTGCTGCTCACACACAATTCCAGTGCTTCACTACTTTCTGTGATATCTTTCTCCTCCACCCTTGTCTCTACCCATTTGTCCTTGTCTGAGCTCAGTACAGAAGTCTCGCTGCTCTCCGAGTTCACTACTGATATCTCACAGGAGGAAGTGGACCAGGGAGAGCTGGCCACGCTGGGCACACTGGATGCGGTAACATTGTCATAGGTGGAAAGTCGATGAGACATTGCTGAATCCTTGCCCACGCGCTCTCCAGAAGATGTGCGCCGATGGCTTCTCAGAGATGACAGGCCATTCATCAGCCAGTTCCCACTGTTCGATACGTCCACAGATGAGCCTCCGATTTTAGGCAGCTGAGCCCGTGTACTGCTGCTTTTAAAAGAGTATTTCCAGGAAGGGAGAGATTTGGCCTGTTTGCTTGGGCTGATCTGCAGCCCAGCTTTTCCCTGAGGTGCCTGCTTTGCATTATTGGCCATGCCTGTGTTTATATCCAGAGATGTGGCACTGCCACCCATGTGGTCAGGAAGACTAGAGGTCTGGCTAGAAGAGGGACAGTGCTGTATATCCTCCTCTGAACCCCAAGCCACCATGCCACGCTGGCCCTGAGCAGATGTCTTGCTCTGCTTTGAGGACATCTCAACCTCCGTGCCTCCATACAGTCTTTCATGCTCACTGATCAGCACTGTCATGAGGTGCTGCACCTGAGAGGTTCCTGAAACACACACAAAATGTTAGCTTTTCAGTATTTCAAATTATCTCACATTTGTTGCTTCTAATGCAGGTTAATGGTTCAGTAACGTTCCAACTGTACTTTATTTTACTTTGTGAGATCAGGCAATTACTATAATTCTATAGAAACACTGCTGGACACTCCACTTCAAACAGAACTGGGTAATTGTTGATATGGTGAGATTTCCTGTAAGAGGCCTTTCATTCAGCATTGTTGGAAGAATTCTCCAGTGTCAGTGGTTTGTATCAGAGGCAACATTGCTTTCTGACAAGTTTTGTGACATGGGAAAGTTTTCAGTAAGGATGACTTTGCACACTTTAGGCTGGAGAGAGAATGCTATAAGATAAATGGAATAATATAAACAGTATAACAGAAATAGATTTTTTTTTTTTAAATAGATGTTTAAATGTTTACATTAAATGTTTCTATAAATGGATGAAAAGTATTACGTGTCATTCTATAATCATTTAAAACCTTGTATTGATTGCCAAATTTCTGTGGCATAAAAGGAAATTAATTGTCCGAAAGTAAGCACTTCAAAGCAGGCCGCATCACGCTACACTGATGATGATTATTTTCCTATAATTAATGTTTTATTCCTGAGATCACATATTCATCATTAATAAACTGTATTATTTCCCAACTGGGCCTTTAGTTTCATTACCAAGCCTAGCTAAATGAAATGCCTCTAGTCAATAACTGTGTCCTGCTTTTTTTCTATTTATTAAGCTTACAGTATTTAATATATCAATACATATGAATTATTCTGGCTCCTCCATTCTGACATACTCTACAGAAAAACTAAAACGTTTGTCTTACCCTCCATCATTGACACGGGATCCTCCATTTTTGCTCTGAGGATATTTGGTCCAAATACTGTTGCAAGGTTCTGAACACTCATTTTATTTTCATTAGCGTGAGATTGGACTTCATCCAGGAATCTAAAATATAGCATGAAAATACTGCAGGGCTTAAAAGGTAGTATAACATTCCTATACACTTATTAATATATTTGTAGGCTAACTATAGTTACTTGGCTAGCTTTGCTGACTTACTTGCAAATGTACTTCAGCAAGTTGTAATTGGCTTGAGGAAGAGTGTTCACCTGCTTTGTCAGCTCACTGAGGCCCTTTAATAGAAATAGAAAGGCACATTAAGTTTTGAATTACACTCCTGGTTGAAAAGTAATGCTCTCTCTGAGCTCTGCTTTGTTCATAATGTATATAACATTCTTAAACTGAAAGAAATGACAGTGTTAGATGGGCAAATGTAATCTGATAACAATACGTCTCACCACGTCCTCGTCTTTGAGCAGTAGCTGGGCACAGGTGAGGAAGTCCTCATATTTGTTGAAGGGGATGACGGGTTCAGGCAGCTCCCTGAGGTACAACTTCAGCAGAGATGCCACCGTGTGAACGTCAGTATTACTGCAAAACATAAATGTCTGTGTAGGCCACCAACTACAAATGTTATACAGCACACAGGTGTCCAGTACTGAAATTCTGCTGCCATAAAAATGCTTCCAGCGTGAACAACCTCGTTGTTGATAAAAAATAGGAACTATTAAAATAACACTTAGCCAACATAACACAGGGCTGTTTCTCACTAACTTGTTATACTGATACTTACAGCTAAATTGCAATGAATTAGCTAGCTGCAATATATATTGAGTGCCGTAAGCTAGTTTCCACGAGTCGTTACCTAGGTTGTTATCCTGCGACATAGTATCAGTAATAAGTTGTGGCACACCAGTGGAGATTCTGCATTGAGCAGATATGAATCCTCTCCCTGTCATATGAGAAATTTTGCTCTTTAGAAACTATTCGTGTGCTCAGCCAAGGATTTCATAGTGGAAGGGATAAAAACGGTTGTGTGGATCAAATGCAGATGCTAGCAGGTTTCTTTTTTAGAAGTTAAAAATTTAGAAACAGCTGTACAGAATTTATTTGAAAGGGGAAATCTGTGGTATGTGGTATTATGAGGTACGATCTGAATTTAATTGCAGTTTTCTCCTTTCTTTAAGCCATTCTCATGTTCCTCTTTTTACTGTTCTTAAAACACAGCAACCAGAACATTTTTATTAAATACTATATACCTATTATGGTCAAATACTTTTGAGTAGTCTCATCATTTATTATAGAGTAGTTTACTCTTTGTAATATGGAAACCAATTCTGTGGACTCTTTCTAAAAAGCCACATTTTGTTGCTCACATGAAATGTAGCTCCCTGAAATGCTGCACAGAGTAATATTAAGTTCAACAATTGAGTGTATATTATATATTTAGATTTGAATTGTACGTCTTTAACAGTTTCTTATCCTACCTGTCAAATTGAGGTTTGCCACCACAGTCAAAAGCATCCTGGAGCTCTTTGACTAAGTTTGCCTGTCCTGGCATGCGGAAGAGACCCTCTTCTTTCAGACCTTGCTCTCGTATGAAGTCCACACACTGCTCCACCAGCAGAGGTGCCAGTCGTGTCCCAAACTTTCGCTCGTATTGCACCGTATCCTCAAGATGCTGTCCAAAGATCCCTTTCACGACATACAGAAACATAGGATGACCTTTAAAAAGGACACTAAATCTTCAGAACATACATCTATCTTCACATAAATAGTTAAGAGTTGCATTTAAGATTTAGCACTGATTACCTCTGCAACTGTGATGCATAGACAGCTCAGGGTGTGTAAGCAGATGAGCTACACAGCAGCTGACTATCCTCAGGCATTAGATATATTACAGGTCTATTCAGATGTCAGTATCACTCACAGAATTCCTATAAGCCCTTGCAAATGTACTGTATGTTATGGATGTCTAAGTAATCCACAATAGAGCATTTGTTCTGCCATCCTCTTTAGGGGCTGTAATCTAAGCTAAAAGATAGACATTTTCAAGGGAAAATGAACCACAGGCACTTGGACAGGTATCATCTTGCCTGTGATTGGTCTAGCTAGTGCAAATAACTGTTTTTGTGATAAGTCTGTCAGCTATACATACAATCTCTGAAAGGTGATGATATTTTTGATAAGGTATGCAAATAAAGGTCTATAAATCAATAGAATTATAATCTAAAAATCAAAATAATGGCCTAATGCAGACATTTAGATCATCTTTTTTACACACTTATCCTACAAGAAGTCACAAAGACTGTTGAGCAATGCATATATGAAGACATAGTAAGTATATCTTTATTGGATGCTTTTTATAATGGAACACTTGTAAGTGCTCATCTAAGATAAAGGATTTAAAGGATTAACACAGATAGTGATAAATGTTGTTTTTAGTATAAGCACTTCCCTGTGGAATCCACAATGCACACGTCTGGCATGTGCCACGTTATTAACTGTCAAAAAGGGGCGGAAATTAAATTAAAATTCTTGGATACTTTCATTTGTATAAAGGAAGTATAAAATAACCTCACAAGCATTAGGCTTGTAACATAATGCCTAAAAACAGAGGCATTTTGGCAGCAGGCTTTGTGTGTTTAGTTGCTATTTGTGTGTGCTAGTGCACCAGTGAAGCAACAAATCATCCAATATAACCAAAAACATAGAAATAAAAAAAAGAATGCCTGATATTTTTTCCCTCTTTGACTAAAATGTTGAATGTGCTACCTCCGCCAAAAGGTGCCCAGATGACCCGTCTAATGGCTTTGACCCAGTCCTCCATGTCATTTTGGGAGTTTGCCATAAGCAGGAAGGCATCATGGCTAGGAGCTGATCTGTCTTTTTCTCCTGTACCACATGCAGACAGCGAGAGAGAGAGAGAGAGTGAGAGATGCAATAAAGTTACATAAGTAAAAAAAAAAGTGTTTGTTTATGACGTATATTTCTTACCATGCAAAAGCAAAAATCTTTATATTATTAATTATTAAATTAATATCAGATACTGTGCCAGTTATAAGGTGATTATAAAACAAATCACTTTATTATTTTAAATTTCTGAAGCATAGAAGTTTAGGGTAATGTAATCCATAATGTACAGGGTGAGTTAACACGAAAATGTTTAATTTTAGTGACATTTTTGAAGCATAAGTATCAGGATTTTGAGTCAGCAGCAGAAACATGTTCAACACAACAAGCCAACAAACTCACTTCCTCTTTACTCAAATAGCAAAATTACAATAGACACTGATTTCGGGCTGTACCTGGTGTCACACCTAGACAATGATAATATTGGATGTTAGACCCACTTTTAATTTAGTTGTAATTTAATGACTAACCACTAGATGGAATCGAGGTACAGGAAGTTTTATCTTGCACCTCTGTCCACAATTATTTAAGCATTACATTAAGTTCAGGTCAGGTGCTGTGATAAGCTCTGGTCTGGTTTTTAGTTAGTTCAAGTCAGGTTTTTGGCAAGTTCAGGTCAGGTCTTTTTGTAAGTTCAGACCAGGTTTTATGATAAGCTTATATGGTTTCTTTTTTATGATAAGCTCAGGTCTTTGATAAGTTCAGATCAGTTTTTATGGTACGAACAGATAAGGTTTTGTGATAAGTTCAGGTTTTGTGGATGGCTGATTCTATTATCTGCTATAGGTGCCTGCTTATGGGGCAAGAGGTTTGGTTCATGTCAGTTTATAAAAGAGCTGTGCAAGCTGACATCCAGACTACTCCCTAAAGAGGCTGCATTCTATCTTTGCTCTGTCTTTAGAGCTTACTGAAAGGAGTGAGGAAACGGTGCAGTAACATTGTCTTTCAGCAGAAGCACACAGTCCCATAGCACTGTTTCAGAGTAGATCCATAGTTGAGAAAAGATGTAACAAGCTTGATTTGAGATATATAGAATCAACTCCAAAAACTGTTTGAAGGACACATAGACTCACATCCTGTTTGTCTACTGAAAAAAGAAGAAGCGAAAAAAAAACCCCGTAATGCTGAAAAAAAGAAGACCTTGGGAATATATTTGAAAACACTCACATCATTATTGACTTGCTCTTTAAATAGTAATGGCCATAGCAAATGGAGAAAATACATGTGATTTCAGTACAAATCTGGGTCATTTCTTTCATTTGAAGTCACAAGAATGATGCAGCGCTTTAATATACTTGTCATTTGTGCAGTTTGCAGTGGGTGTTGATGCATGGTCAGGAACGCTGCCCATCTGGGTCAACACTCTCCCCATCCACCATAAACCGGCTGACCTCACATATTCTCAGCTCCTTGGCTTTATCATTCTCGACTCCCCTGAGAAAAAAACATCCTCCATATCTGTGCTCCACACCAGTGCTGATATCCCAGTTTCACATGGCCATGCTTTAATGTGTGCAGCTGAACACTAGGCCATGCAATGTGTCATCAGTGGACAATGCTTTTACTATGAAGGCCAGCATTTTTTTCCCCTTGTGACGGAAGGTCATGGTGGTGGACTGTTTATAAGGGGGAGGCCCAAGCTGTGATGTGCATTGTTAACATTCCAGAGGACTGTAAGCACTAAACAGTGTCAGAGCTTAATGGCCACCATTTAATATTGAAGGCACAAAAACAAATCTGCACATGGTTTGTTCTCTGGATCAGAGCCAAATTTACACTACACTGCTATAAAATGTCTCATATAATGAGAATGGCATCCTCACAATGTTTAACAAACTACTACAGATCATTTGATAATTCAACAGACTTTATAATTCCATGTTGGCCATTAGCATCATATTTCATCAGACTACACACGTATTCTTAATCGAAGATTCTACAAAGTATAAGTTACAGTAAGAAAGTATTTATAATAAGGTTTAATTAGCAGCACCCAGATGTCCACTTAATCACACACACACACACACACACACACACACACACCACATAAAGAGACAGACTGCCCTAAAGCAGAGGGCTTTTTTGACCAGCAGTAAGAGTGGAGATCCAGCATTCTGGCCCCTCAGGCTTAAAATAAAAAAAAAAATAAAAAAAAACTTGGATGCAATTCACCAAAGACACGCAAGCTTTTGATGAGGTGAAATTCTGCCTTTCCCTCCCCACACTCTGGAAAAGATGAGAAATTGGAGTCTAGATCAAACCAGTAATTTGAAAGGGAGTGATTTTAATAAAATCAACAATCACGCTTCTCTCCTCAAAGGCACTAAATGCTTTAAACTGAACCTTGAAATGAATCAAAGCTGAGAGATTTTTGTAGATATTGTCTGTAGAAAGCAATGTGTTTGATGTGTTGAAGAGCTGTGATCACATGCTACAATAACATACTACTCTCTGCACTCTTTCCTGAAGGACTACAATATGCAGTAACAGACATTTGTGCTCTGTATACTTCTTGTCTCTGTGAGCTACTGCTTTATGGCCTGATTATTATAGATCTCCTCCCTGCAAATAAATACTGATCTATGCTGGAGAGCCCCCCCTCCCCTCTCTCTCTCCAGACTTCCTTTTGCTTCCACAACAATTACATAAGCTCACCGATTTAAGATCACTAAACTCACTCTCTCATGCATTTGGCAGAAACAGAATTTTTTTTCCAAATACAGATCAAAACAAAATAATGGTATGGTGAGATTTACATCCACAAGTGAAGGCTGCCAGGGTGTGTGCAATCAATCAATACTCTCCTTTCAGTTGCACTCAGAAATGATGCTGAACTCAGATATCTCTGCGTCACTAACAGCATGTAACAAGGCTCACATATCAGACAGCACGGCTTCCAATAAATGTCAATCAGAAAAAAACTGAATGTTTTTAAATCCATCAGGAAAAACAGGAAATCACTAACAGGCATTCTAGGGTCTTGGGCTTGGTAGCTGACATATTAAAGATTGATACATCAAGATCAGATTGCACATGAAAAGCTTACTGGAAAAAGTTTGGAAATCACCATCGACCTTTGCTCTTCTATTTTTTACAGTCTTTATATAGCCAGTGGTCTTCCTGAATTTTTTTTTCTGCTCTGATCTCAGAGGCTTCCCCTTTTCACTGTGGCTATCAAATATCCAGACAAAAAAAGTGCAAACTCAGCAGTGCTCCATTTCTGTATCCAGGCTGTTAGATTACCATGCAGAGCTTTGATAAAATTTACAAAGAGACTGTGGGAAATTGCTATAACTCTCCTATATCCCATGCATGGAAATTATTTATTTACCTCCACTTTGTTTCCACCCACATACAATGGCTTGAGGCACTGTTTAAGTCTTGGTTGATGTTACTGAGTACATCGTAAACCCACTGACTCTATTTTACAGCTATATTGAATGTTTCTACATGCAACATATTTGTGCAGGCAAGGTATGGTCTGTATTAAAAATACTGTCAACATAAAACAGAGCCACATCACAGAAAATAGCAGTTCCGTGTATCACAAACTTAAAAAGGTTACATATTCTCTTACAGCTACCCATAATAGCTGGGGAAGTAAAGGGTTAAAATGGTAGTGTCAGATCAGAGATCAGCAGAACACCTTTCAGCACACTTCATGTCAAATTACAGAGACACATTCATGCAAGACTGTCTCACCAGCAGCCCTTATGCTTCTTACAAAGACTTCCAAAAATACTTATAAAAATAGCTCACGAGTGAAGCCACAGCTTCCTGGATCCTGGATCCTTTTTTGTGCATTTGGTATTCCAGATGTTCTAGTCTTTACCACCAACAACTCTTTTTAAAACTCAGCAAAATGAACGAAGCTCCAACTACTTCTATAAATCCCAACAAAGGTATTGGCAGTATTCCCAAAGAGCAACCATGTCCACTGTCATAGTCTCCTCTTCTGTAGTATAAAGACAAGGGATGGAGATCCTGAGTGAGAAGTTTAAGTAAAGCTTACCCTTAAGCTGAGCAGCGTGGTGTTCCTGCACTCTGCAGCAGCTGAGCCCCATGTTGGCACACAGCAGCTGCTGAGGGCTCAGCTACACAAATGCCATGTCAGTTCCACCCATGGCCCTCCCGGAAGGTGAATCCTTTACACAGGTATGTGCCAGGGGCACTTAAGCGCACGAGAGGAAGAATGAGCAAGAGAGAGAAAGAGAGAAAGTGTGCCAAAAAAGAACCAAAGAAGTAGCATTACGGCCAGAAACCTGAAAAACAAGTCCTTCATTTGCTTCATTCATTCATTCATTCATTCAGAAAAGTATTTCTGTTCTTTTTTCCCCTCCTCTTCTTTTTCTTTTTGCTGGCACCTCGCTCTGGCAGACACAAACTCAAAGCCATACATGCGCACCCGCACGCACACACACACCCACACGCACGCACACACACACACACACACACCACCACCACACACACACAGCCCCTCCAGACTGGGAGTGGAGCTCTGGCTTGCCCTCACTCACCCTCATGAGACACGCCACCACCAAGCACATCTTTGCCAAACACTGCAAACACCGCCCCCCCCCCCCCCCCCCAAACACAAACAGAAAGAGCTAATCAATCTGTGTGTGTATGTGTGTGTGTGTATGTCTGTGTGTGTGTGTGTGTAGAAATGATTTTACATGGGAGTGGGTTAATATTTCTGCAAGCCTGATGCACATATCTCTGCATGTTGCCCAGATCTTATTTCCCCTATTAAACTAAACGGCTTATTAATTAAGCACACGTCTCTTTGAAGGTTTTTCGGAGACCACATGATGACTATGTGTTACACAGATGCTTTGATTACACAGTACTGGACCTGGGGTGTGTGTGCGTGTGTGTGTGTGTGTGTGTGTGTGTGTGTGTGTGTGTGTGTGTGTGGGAAGGGGGAGTTCAGGGGGTTGGTGTTATCTGAGCTTACTGTACATTAATAATGTACTGCAGTCCTGACATGAGTCTTCCCCAAATCACCAGCAGCCACAAGCACATTCTCAGTTCAGACCTCCACTGTGCAGCCTCACTCCACTCACTGCTCCTGCTTTTGTGTCAAGATCAGGCATTAATGGAGCCATTGTTTGACTGTCTGACATCTAGTGCATGTGAAAAGAGCAAAAAGAGCTGGACATTTCAGGACATTTAAACATGAGGCAATTGTGCAAAAAAAGCAACATCTCTCCTTTGAAAATGTCTGAATCTAGTCAAAATATTAAATTACAAAAATGTCACAGCTTAGATGTCTAAGATCATTTATAGCTTTCCCTTATAGATACTGCAAGACAAGTGCAACTGCCTTGCTCTTTTTAACTAAAGCTCTTATTTTAAAGTGCATCTAAAGGTAAAATACATTTACCCACCACACTAAACATTTTATTCTCCTTTATTGGAGTGTTCATCTGGCCTCAGATAATCCAGGATGTAAGACCACCAAGAAGTGGATGTTCTCTACAATACACCAGCCACTGCATCACAGAGCACAGTGGCTGGTTATTTCCCACATGACAAAAAATTCCACTAAAATGTAAGGCTCAACATTCTACATCATTTTGAATTTATTTTACATTCTGATGCCACTCAATAGCTTTTTGTATTTGGCTGCACTGCAAATCAGCCCTGCAGGTAAATAGTACACATTTACAGATAGCCATTCAAAGATTCATGGAATACACCATAGAAATAATTCACGTCAATAGTACATTCATTCATTGTCTACCACTTATCCGATCTATACTCGGGTCACGGGGAGCCTGTGCCTATTGGGCATTAAGGCAGGATACACCCTGGATGGAGTGCCAACCCATCACAGGGTACACACACACTCTCATTCACTCGTGCAATCACACACACTACAGACAATTTAGAGATGCCAATCAACCTACAATGCATGTCTTTGGACTGGGGGAGGAAACCCCTGAGGCACGGGGAGAACATGCAAACTCCACACACAGCGGAGGCGGGAATCGAACCCCCAACCCTGGAGGTGTGAGGCTAACGTGCTAACCACTAAGCCACATCTGTTAAAATGACAGGTTTTTGAGATTAAAAAAAAAGAAGAAACCAAAATAAATCATAGAAGATCTTTTTTCACCTTTTATGTCATATAGCAACCAACAAAATTCAGCTGAAAAACTAATATTTTAAGGTTGAAAAAAAGGAAAGAAAACAATAACCTGGCTGCAGAAGTGTCCATAGCCCATAACTAATATTTTGTCAAAGCACATTTTGCATGTAATACTTCACAGCATCATTTTGGGTAAAAGTCTATAGTGGCGTAATGATTTGACAAATTTACTCAATTCTTCCTTGTATAAAATGCTGCAGATCTATTAAATTGTGAGGGGACCTTCTGTACACAGCCCTTTTCAGCTCATTCCACAGGTTTTCAGCAGGATTTAGATCTAAACTCTGACTGGTCCACTCATGGAACTGGAAAACATTAATCTTCTTCTTCCTGAAGCCATGACTTTGTTGACTTGGATTTGTGCCCTGGGTCTTTATCATGCTGGAAGGCAAAATGTTTCTTCATTGTGGCCTGCAGGTTCTGTGCCAAAACGGTATTTGAAGCAATCCATAATTCTCTCTAACATGATCAAAACCCCAGTCTCAGCTGAAGAGAAGCAGAACCTGAACATGATGCTGCCACCACCATGCCTTTCTGCATGATGCTCTTTAGATGATAAGCTGTCTTGTTTATCTGTCAAACATGTCTATTAGAATTATGTGCCAAAAATGTTCTACAATGAGGGGGGCACGGTGGCTTAGTGGTTAGCACGTTTGCCTCACACCTCCAGGGTTGGGGGTTCGATTCCCACCTCCGCCGTGTGTGTGGAGTTTGCATGTTCTCCCCGTGCCTCGGGGGTTTCCTCCGGGTACTCCGGCTTCCTCCCCCAGTCCAAAGACATGCATTGTAGATTGATTGGCATCTCTAAATTGTCTGTAGCGTATGAGAGTGTGTGTGTGCCCTGCGATGGGTTGGCCCTCCGTCCAGGGTGTATCCTCCGTCCAGGGTGTATCCTCCGTCCAGGGTGTATCCTCCGTCCAGGGTGTATCCTGCCCAATGACGCCTGAGATAGGCACAGGCTCCCCGTGACCCGAGAATAGATCGGATAAGCGGTAGACAATGAATGAATGAATGTTCTACAATGCTCTCATTACATTTGACACGTTTTGACCTAAATTTGGGCAGGCTTTGATGTTTTTTTCTGTTAAAAAAGGACTACTGTCTAGCCAACCTACCACATAGCACAGACGTTGAGAATAAGAGAGATTGTTGTCACATGCAGGGAGTGACCAGATGTTCCTGCAGCACCTTTATTGTTGCTGTAGACCTCCCTGATCATTTTTCTCCGTATTCTTTTGTCAGTTATGAAGGGATGCCTTGTTGTTGGAAAAAGGCACTATCATGCTTTGTTTTCTCCAATTGATGATGGCCTTCACAGTGTTTCATGGTACATCTAATATTTTGGAAAAACACGTCTACTTTTGTTAGATCCTGTGAATGCTTTGTAAGCTCTTTGCAGCCCAATGGCAAGATGATGTCCTATAGAAAGATCTTTATTTGCTGTTAATCACATCACTGATTAAACATGATTCAGTACGAATTTTGAATACACAGAATTTAGTCACATTAAAGGTAGAAAACAATCTAACATGATTAATCTCCGTTTTATAGTTTACATAAAAAGCCTGCCATTTATCAGGGCTGTGCAAACTTTCTACATCCACTGTATGAGTGAGTAGCTTTCAGCTGCTCCCTGTTCAGGGTCGCCACAGCGGACCAACTGGTCCACACAACAACTTGGCAAATGTTTTACGCTGGATGCCCTTCCTGACACAACCCTCCCATTTTTCCGGGCTTGGGACCGGCACTGCATCCAGTGGCTGGGGTTGGGGCATTGGCTGGGAATCGAATCCGGGCCTTCCGCATGATAGGCGAGAAACCTACCACTGAGCCACCAATGCCCACAGCCACTGTATACAAGGTGTTATCCTATTATTGAAATTTAATCACTGACTTCAGTCATGCATCATACTTGCTTTGTCATTATTGTTATGTATAAAGATTGACTTGCATACAAGATCATATAGGAAAGCTGTAAATATAGCCACAACTAAAGACATTGTAAGAAGTGTAGCCACATGTGCACTTCAGCAGCAGCCGTTTTAACCCTTCAGTAGGATGAATATAGCACCAGCTTGCGATATTTACTTGGTGTAAATGAAAGAATTCCCTCATCAGCTAGTTACGACAAAAAGGAGGGGCACTTTACATCAATCCACATGTTGCTAGGCACTGCAAAAAAGTATCCCAATAAACAGGCAAAGCACTACATGTTCCAACAAAGTGTGGCAAGTGACTATGCAATCTACATAATTTGTGCACTGTGACCAGTTCAGACCTGATGAAATGACAGACTAATGACATAGCATAGAAAAGTTATATATAGTGTAGTGACTAAATTAGAATGACTGTATTTGCTATCAAAGAATCCACATCATTATTTTGAGTTGATCATGAATTTTCCTTAGAACTTCCTGCATTACATAATATTTTCAGTTAGTTATCAAAACTCAGACTAGCCCACTAACAACAGTGAAGTGAGGGCGAGCCTATAATACTGACTGATCCCTGTAATAGCAAACTACCAATTACCATAGATGATCACACAGATTATAATGGTTTCATAATATTGCATATTGTGTGAAACAGATTAATCAAAGTGTGTGGTGGTTCCCAGGAGACATAAACAGAATCTGTGTCAGCAGATGTGATTTTCATGGGAAAGTACTGGTGTGCACCTGTAGCTGGAGCACAGACAGGGGGAGGAGGGTTGGGAATTGTTGACTTTAGAGGTTTTTCTCAGTTTTTTTTCTCAAGCTGGTATGTTCAGTGAGGTACAAAATAGCTGATAATACAGCATGTTAGATTAGTCTGCAAAATAGTGAAGGTCTTGCACAAAGGACATTATATACTACGCTTACAAAGCAGTATAATCAGTTCTAAGTGACTGATGGTTGTCAGAGTTACACAGGAGAGCCTTTAGTTGTCACAAATATTCTTCAGGTAGCCTTCCTGCTAAAGGAAACCATGTGCTGAATAGTGACTAAAGCATTAATGAGGAAGCAGTCTATCATCTGCTGCAATATTCTGAGCCTTTTCAGTACACTGCCCTTACTGGGAGCTCAGATTCTTTCCTGCTTATATTAAAGGTGAACTCGAGGGCGATTGCACGAGCACTTCAAACAGCATTACTTAAGCAACCAGATTGCTTCGCTCCAACTCACCTGGAACTATCTCAAAAAGATGCCGTCCAGGCTCATCAGGATTGGCACTTAGCTCGTTCACTTGGCAGCCATGTAATGGGATGCAGCCCTGGACAAAACCAAGAAAACAAGATATAGGCCAGTTCAAGGATAAAATGCGCGCACACACACACACACACACACACACACACACACACACACACACACACACACAATTTCTCTTCCAATACTGGCAGAATTAATAGCTATTTCTTGGTGATTATTATAGATTAGCTCCCTGTGAAAAGAGCTAAAGAGTTAAATTGATTATGTTGGTAATTACTAAAAGAGCAATGTACCTATGACATAAATGTCCTGATAAAATGCAGCGGGAGTAGAGCTCTCTGTGTTATATTCAAGAAGCTATTTTTATGCTGTATTTGCTGAGACATGCACAATTATAGCACTTTCCCATTATAAATTATGCACCTCTAGCTCTGAACCTTATCCTAAGGATTTAAACTTCACATAGTCAATTCAATAGCTATAGAACAGTGCAACAGAAACTGCTTGCTAAGCCACATTGGCCTTTTTACTACCCAGACACAGTAAAGTTAAAATATCAGCGTTTATGCATTGATAAGGCTGAAATACCAATTAATCCATTTAACTGTGCTGGGCACCTTTCCACAGCAGAAACTGGATTTGGTGAGCTGGCACATGAGACTTTCATTAAAAAAGAATCAAGAATTTGAAGACAGTTGGACATACCGTCCTTTCTTTTATGCAGAGATATCCTGTAGCATCACCTCAGCCTGCACACCACTACTTCTACAGTTCAAAGGTCATCTGCTCTACATCTGCTAAGCAGTGTGTGACTTATGAGGCTTCGGAGCAGGAGCACAGGCTGTTATCAAATTAGCTTGTCAGGTCAAGGTTGTGAGTGAGTGGCTACTCAAGCACTGTGGTGGGAGATGTGGTCATGCCCCCAACGTCCAGTTTTTCAAAATGTATTTTATCTAATGCACCCGATAACCCTAACCCTAAGTAAAGGAGGCTTTTTGTGTGCAATAATATCGTGACCCCTTCAATCCAGCCATTACCTTAGCCTCAGAACTGAAAATAATTAATAGAAGTTGTGAGGCAACACAATATTATAGCAATGATATACAAAGAAATATAATTCATCTTTATAATAAGGTATAATTTTCTCTTAATAAGGTATTTTACACAGGAAACATTTGACGATAAGGCAAATAATAATCTGTATTAAAACTGTTGTAATGATCACTTAATATATGCACTGATAGAAAGAATTGAAATAGTAAATTAACTGAACCATATAATCAGAGCCAAATGAGTCATATATAAATACATATAGAAATATATGAAGTACAAACGTCTTCGTAACTCATTTTGTTAATTGATATTGTGACCTGAAATATTAATGCAAATCATTTTAACCTAAACTAAAAGACATGTTCTTCATTTTTGCTTTTGGACACTTCTCAGTAGACCTAAACTAAACCCTACCACATAATACATACTAAATGCAAAGTAAGTACACATATTATTAATATTCTTATATAATATTCTAATATTCTAATATACCTGTGTTATGAAAACTAATATGACACAGTTATTCATTTATATTAGTTATCCTGCAAACACACCCTACCTAATGTAAATAATCCTAATTAACAATTTGTTAAGAAAATATCAGTGCTTAATTATTATCAATATTATTCATATACAATGCAGTTGGCTGCTAATATCCATTTCACTATTCTTTAATACTTTTTTTTTATTTAATTTTTCTCCTAATTTGGTCATTTTGCCAATTCGCACACACTAACTAGCTCACCTCTAACATACAAAAGCTACAAACTGAGGAGAGTGTTTCCTTCAAAACAAAGCCAGCTGCTGTATCTTTACTAAAAGCCAGCTAATGTTCTCTAAAACCAGCTAATGTTCACAGTCATAGGAAGGATAGCTGAACACACTCAGAGGAAAGTGCTACTATAGGGCAAACCCTTCTGTTGCGTCATTTTGAAGCTCATTGGTACATGGATTTATTCTTCATAATCAAAGCATTAGTTGAAATTTAATATGTGCTTATTTGTGGACCTTTTAGTAAAGTATTACTGAGAAACATATTGATTTTCTAGGTCAAAGCTACTGACCACAATTTTAAGTGAAGTAAGAGGTCAGCACACTTCCTTAAGTAACACATGGTAATACATATTCATGATTCTAGCTTAGACCAAGGGAATTTCTGAGCAACATAATTGGCCATGGCACCAGAAAATCGGATATTTTACACTGGATTTAAAAATATATTTAATAAATCACATTTTTTACTACTAAAATACAAGTATACTAAAATAAAAGCCTTTTCCATAGTCTTGCCAAACAGCATGTGCAGTACAGTAACATTTGCATGTGCTCTCGGGTCATGGGTGGATGATAAGTGTAGTGTTTTGAAAATACCTGAGGCTTTGATTCCTCTTCATCTTTGTAGAAATAAAGTTGGTCAGTTTTCAGCACAAACCAGCGCAACTGCCAGTTCTTCATGATGCTGCGCTGTTTCTTTAGCCAGCCAGCCTTCAGTGCTTTCTCCTGGAGGCTAGGGGAGGACGGCCGACTCGATGCCCGTGTCAGTTCCCCCATCACCATGCTCTTTGACCTGGCTGCATGTACACACACACACGGGTGACAAAAACTATAACCATTCAGAAGTCTCCTCTTGTTTATTGACACTAATTAAAAACATTTCAAATGAAAACATTTTTTTCAGCAGTGCATGTTCTTTTATTACCAATAGCAACAATTGGTCTTCCAACAAAGACTAATATAAAGTGTAACTCAGTCAGAGAAGCATACTATAATTATTAACAAAGACAACTATTATACATAACCATTATATATAACAGCTTAAGAAGATTCATACACTGATCAGTCATTAAAACATTAAAACTACTGATATGTGAAGTGAATAACATTGATTATCTTGTTGCCCTGGCACCTGTCAAGTGGTGGGATATAATAGGTAGCAAGTCAACAGCCAGTTCCTGAAATTGATGTGCTGGAGGCAGGATAAGTAGGCACAATCTGTCTAGATGGCTATATGACTGGTTCAGAGCGTCTCCAAAACAGCAGGTCTTGTGGGGGTTTCCTGATATGCAGTGCTTAGTATCTACTGAAATTGCTCCAAGGAACAGGTGAACTGGCCTCTTTCAGCAGTATAATGCTCCCTGCAAAATTTGTTCAGGAATGGTTTAATGAACATGACAAAGAGTTCAAGGTGTTGACTTGGCCTCCAAATTCCCCAGATCTCACTCGGATAAGAATCTGTGGGATGTACTGTACAAACAAATCTGCTCCATGGCGGCCTAAACTCACAACCTACAGTACTTAAAGGATCTACTGCTAACGTCTTGGTGCCAGATATTAAAGCATACTTTCAGAGATCTTGTGGAGTCTATGCCTTGATGTGTCAGAGCTGTTTTGGCTGCACAAGAGAGACTTACACTATATTAGCCAGGTGGTTTTAATGTTATGGCTGATCAGTGTAGATATCATATGTAATATGATCAGTAGTAACTGACCAGTTCAAGGGCAAATTACATCATTCACATGAGGCTTGAGGGTAACAAAATAATTCCTCATGCATTTCATCTCCTTCAGCTGGAAGCAACAGGCCTAGGATGTCAACACTTCAGAATGCTATCAGGTTTCTTTTTCAGTATTAGTCAAAAAGCGAGCACTGCTACTCTTAGGTCCAGCCATGCACTTTTGCCTTCCTGTCTTCTTATGTATCTTATTTGCAACGTCACAGTTGCGTCTTGTGGTCTCTGGCCATAATGGACAATCCATTCCCTGAGTCCATTTATCTGAAGGAGGATAGCAGGCACTGCCAGAATCTCATTAAATCACTGTGGGTAATGGAAGCCTCATCAGTGTTAGTGTAGGCTACTCAGCCCAAGGGGAGCAAAGAAGAGGAGGAGGAGGAGGAGGAGGAGGAGGAGGAGGAGGAGGAGGAGGAGGAGGAGGAGGGGACTTAAAAAATAATTCACACCTTAAAACACAAACTGCCAGGAAAAACTCACTGTTGACAATAAAAATTTTAGGCCAGGATATACAAATTTAAAGGCAAAGTGTAAGGATTTAACAGTTTGCAGAGGTGATGCTGGATGCATGATCATACTTTCCTCCATTAACCCACTTGTCTGCTCATTGCCAAATGATTTAAAAATAAGGGAAGACTGATGAGACCTCTGCATATTTTATGAATACTCATTTTAGGACTATGGGAATTCATTTTTTTGTCTGACCTCAAACTATCCTCTCTGCCCTTCACCAACTTTAATATAACATGAATATTTGATGTTAAGTATTAATTTAACAATTAATTTCTTCCTGTAATGATCAGACAGCTAAAACATAAATAGCCCACCAGAGGGAATGATGTTATCAAAGGGGTGGGAAAAAAAAGGTTTGGAGTCTGGTTCATCGTCATTTTATGAGGACACCTTGAGGTTGGCATGAAGAACAGCATGATAATGAATACTGCATGGTTGCACTGGGCTTGGTTCTGCTCTTGTTCCCTCTTAACAGAGATAACACATTCTGGCTAATTCTGAACCATTATAAGTTTTATAGTCAGTCCACGTCCATGATGATCATAGTGACAGAAAATGCTGAAGCAAAGCAAATCAAATCTCTCTAAAATTCCTGTCAGGGAATGGGCATGCTGGGAAATGTATCTGACTCATGCATTTTCAGGCGGAAAACTGAGGGTAAAGATCTTACATGGTGGTCCAGCATTCACGACAAGCAGTAAATCTTATCTCAGGCATGTACATAAATGTCTTTCTGGCTACTTGAAACAGCACATAATTAATGGCAAGAGTGTCTGTCCAATAGCCCGGTAACTGAAAGAATCTAGTGAGTGAATCGAATGACTGAATGGCTCCAGATTCAAATTCATCAGCAGATTAAACTTCTTCCATTTGTGATGGCACTCATCCAAATGTGTTTTACAGCACTTAATCAAATCGTCTGAACAATATACCAGTGCTGAATAAATAAATAAACACGGCTGTTCTATGTCACAGAAATGCAAATATGACTTTCCTCTCTTTTCAGAAAAACAATGTAATGCAATCCCTTCACATATTAATTAAATTCAGGCTGCCGCACGCATGACCTGGAGATGGGGCTAGGCTCATGCCTCATTAGCCTCATTATCAGCATGTGTCCAGCAAAATTCACTCTGCTATAACAACATGAGTTAATAATAATGATATAATAATAAGCAAACATAATAAAGTAAAAATACTGATTTTCAGTCAGAAACACACACACACACACACACACACACACACACACACTTTCTGACAGCTTATCAGTGAGTGGCTGAGCTCCAATTGTAATAAATCACTCTAGAGCGAAAAATGAGATGTGGCCTCGGTTCTTTGCTCAACATAAGAAAAACACGCTGATGGAGCTGGTCTAACATGACAAGTGAAGCCAGAACACTCATCAAACATGACATGTTCCATATGCAGGATGACAGAGGCAGAGGTAAGCAAGAAAGCACTGTGGTTCAGCTCTCTGAGCCTGTATTATGTTGCACAGCAGGCAGGGGGATCAATCCACAAATAGCTTTTTACAGCCAGAATGCATTAGAGCTGAAACAGACAAGCACCACGCCTTTAACCTGCTTTCAAGAGACAAATGTTCAGCACAGGAGCATGCACTCTGCAAATGCACACTGGACCAGTCACTGTATGCGGCCCATTTCAACATTTCCAACTGTAATAGCCATTCTGTGAGTACAATCGCCAAAACTCTTATACAAGCAGCTTGAGGTGGTCCTAAAGGAGCTAACATTCACATTCAGCTATGATGATTTATTATGTGTAAGTCCTCTGTGCTTGAGTGTTCAAACTATAATGTACCTGAAAACTTAGAATAGGATCTGCAATACAATACTAATAAACTTTGCAGCATAAAAATCCCAGACACATCCCATATCAACATATCACAAGACATTATAAGTCTTCTGCTTATTGTCATAGGTGGCATGTGTCAGAAATAACACCCTGCATCATTAAGTCATAACTTGTCTCTGTCATGCCACTTTCACATTTACGTCAGCTCATAAAGAGCGTGAATCTTCACTTGCTCAATGAGGCAAGTGACATGCAGCAGAAAATCATTTAGGTCAATATTCATACTAATCAAATGAAAACAGGTTACTAAGCAACAGAGCAGTATAATCTAGGCTGAGCCATACAAGAGCATCATGAGAAAAGAGATGAAACAGGATGCTGAGAGCGCAGGAGGCAATGCAATGTGTAGAGGCTGAGGCGATGGGAGTGGACAGAGAGAAGCAGTGCAGTGCTTACCTCGCCTCGTCTGTCTCATCTTGGGGCTCAGCATAGTGCTCATCGCTGGACAGCAGTGCACTCTCGCATCCACATGTTTGGATCTTCACTAGTCTCTCCTACACTGCCTCGCCCTGTTGCACCTCATCCTCCGGCTCTAGTCAGCATCTCTCTCTCTCTCTCTCTCTCTCTCTCTCGCTCTCTCTCTCATGTACCACTGGCCCACTGCTCTGAGCTACACATTTCCTGAGCCCCTCCCACTATCATTATGCAGAGGCAGCTGGAAAAGAGGGACCTTTTGCACACGCTCAGATCTGCCCTTACCCATGATGAATTATTTATCTCCACCACCACCCAAATGAATTCCACTCTGGCCTGGCCATTAAATGCCTGGATGATTACTGTCAATAATTCAGCAGAGGAGAAACAGAAGGGGTCTTTGCCATTTTCCTGCTTCCTTCCTCTAAATTGGCTTCATGGTGTATGTTTGTTGGTGGTTGCGGTATCTGCTGATCAGGGCGTGTGTGTGTGTATGTGTGTGTGTGTGTATGTGGGTGGGTGTGTATCAGTCCTACTTCCCTGTTTCTGTCACACATTTTCTTTTCTATTTGTCATCTGTCTGGATTAGTCACAGGTCCAAGGGGAAATGTTATTTACAAAAACTGGCTTTCATAAGCTTTGAAAAATGTGTGGTCTTACAGTCTATTGATTCCAACTCTATTTCACATATATATATATTTACTTTTAAAAAAAAAATTTTTTACAGAATTATGAATATGATACAGACAAGACGAAACAGAGACAATCCAAATAATGTGCACTGGTGTGTTTAACCTTTTTTAAAAAAAAATAATAATAATTAAACTGTGTATCCTTATTGTAATTCTTTATTGACTATTTATCTATCTTATAATATGTTGCACAATTAGAATCTATAAAGAGATACTCTTTATAACGAGTTGGAAGAGTTGTACTCTGTATAACTCATTTCGTATTTGACAAATAAATCGTAAAAAATATCTGCTAATTTGACATAATTCTATCATAAATCTAATCATCATTATATAAATTTTTTTTAATACTGCTCTGATCTTGAGGATTTATGTATATATATATATATATATCGACATGGTATACAGTCACTTGTTATGTAGACACAGAATTAACATTAACAGTCTTGAGCCATACACACTGTATACATTAATTATTTAGAGTAGTTTTTAATTTCATAATCATCTGCTGCTAAAAGTTCAGATATGGTTCAACAATATGAGAGCATGTGGGTCATTACCTAATTGCTTCCATGTGCTCTGCACCCGATGAAGCTTTGTTCTGTTCATCAGGAAGCCTGGTCCATCTTCACAAACATCCAGCCCATACTTCACAGGTAGGTACTGTAAGCAAACGGTTAAAACGGATGACACCATGTACTCACTGCATTTAGTCCTCCATTTACATTAAGCTGGAACATTAAAAATTAGGATACAAGCATGTCACCAAAATGTGAAGAGCACTGGGGAGCAGTTTCCACAGTAGAGATTCTCATTAACACAAAGATCAGGATGTTCCCTTGTGCTTAACCTACTATCTCTAATCAAGTTCATTAAAGAAGCCTCTCCCACAACACAAACTCATGATAGCGCAGACGAAAAGTGTCAGAAAGCTGACAATTGGGAAATATGAGAATGTGACGTCTGACACACAAAGAAAAACCTGTGACGGTGATTTACTCCCAGGAAGTGTCGACTGGCTAACACAGAAGTGAAAATAGCTTAGCTTTGTATAAATAACACTAAAATTTCCCTCTATGTCATCCATTCAGAGGTTTTTATAACAAAGTAGAATGACATTATCTTATGTATATACATACATAGTCACTTCCATACTGAATCTGTCCCTTTTGACCCAACCTTCTGCAGCACCATCTGTCTATGTCCTTATATGGTCAGAGTTTCCTGTGGTCATTAACCCTTATGCAGTGCAGTTGATTGGTTGCACCTGTTCCTCACTTTTAACTTTTTATATATGCACCAGGACATTAATTACAGGTAAGAGGCTGTTTAGACTACGACAGCACAGTCGATCTAAACGGACCATTTTACAGCTTTATCAAAGTCACCTGTCTGCTTTTCATTCACAGTTCT
Source organism: Hemibagrus guttatus (assembly GCA_033459395.1). Classification (NCBI taxonomy): domain Eukaryota; kingdom Metazoa; phylum Chordata; class Actinopteri; order Siluriformes; family Bagridae; genus Hemibagrus; species Hemibagrus guttatus. Next base: position 16,713,659 of record JAUCMX010000002.1, read on the forward strand.
ATCATTCAACCACAAACCAATGTCACCCCTATAAAATGTAAACAAACAGCAAAAAGCGGAAAAGAACATGCGCTCTCCATCCACTCTATTAGAAATGCCCGCATGAATGTGATTCTCATCTTATCTATCTCATCAACATGTTTCATTCTTCAGACATAGGATTTTTTTTGTTTGTTTTTGTATCATTTCTCATAAAGTCTCATAGAGACATCTATGTTTGCCTGTCATTAATGTGGATGGTCAATTCATACAGCTGGCCTTTCTTTAGCATTAGGCTAGATCGACATTATGCGTGTGCTCTGAAGGCGTGGTTTTTGAGGATGTGCCGATGCCTGAAGTTTCTGCTGATGGCTAAAGTGTCTGTTTGGATTTTGAGTTTCAAAACAGCCAAAATGACTGAGATACAATGATATTAGCGGAGACTTGCATGCTTGTTTATAATGCATAGCTATCTTTCGGCTATCTTTCAGTAGATTTTCAGTAGAGAATTTAGATTCAGTAGATTAGACTCTACTGTCTGTTTTAAGCATTTCAAGTTACGTTGCTCCATTCTTATGAGCCTGTTTTGACACCTGCTTAACCATTACAATAGCTCAAATAAACGCAGATTGAGTAAGCTCTGCATCCTGTACCAACATGTAGCTGCAGGTTATGCAAACTAAGAAAAGGCCAAAAGATGTCCATTCCACTAATTTTGCTTGTAAAATCCTCATATGTCTTTTGAAGCCTCAACCAAACCACATAAAAACTGGCATGACAGCATTCCAGACATTTATGCCCTCAAATATAATGAGTTTATATACAGAAGCAGAACTACAGAAGCAGAACTACAGCAAATAAACATATTATAGGCAATTATCTTTTAATCTGCTAATAAAGCCTGTGTGGTCGGACATGCCAAACCAGAACCAAATGCAATGTCAAATGACATTTATGAGTCCAGAACCATGATTTATTGCCCACCATGAAAAAGACTGTGAACTAAATAAAACACGATTTCCTTACAGTCATTGGGTATCACTTCCTCAAACAAGCTCTTTAACCACTTTTTATGTATTTATTTTTTTTAAAATCTTATTACAACCATCAATGCAGTGAATGCAGCACCTCTGCAATCCTACTTCTTAAAAGAGAAATCTTTTATTGTTGTTGGCTAACACAAGCAAACGACAAAAACTTCTGTACATATAGGAACCTACCTGACTGGCAAACATTTCTGAGCAATTCGTGTCCATTTTTCACAAAAGACCTTACGCTGATTATCCTTGTTAGTGTCACAGTGGATATCCAAGTAATGCTGAGCACTAGTCGTAAATAAACCCTGGATGAATGCAGTCGATCATGTTCAGGCCACCATGCACACATGTAGTGCGTTCACACAAACATTCACACCTAGAGGCAGTTTAGCATATGCACTCTATCTACTGGTATGTAATTGGGAAGTGGGAAGAAACCTGATAACCGATAGGAAACTGATGCAGATATGGGGACAACATGTGAAAGTCCAAACAAACAGTAAACCAAGCTCAGGATTGAACTGGGCATCCTGCAGCTTTGAGGTGGCAACTGTACCACAATGTTATTCTGACTCAAATAACTATTCACCTACAAATTTTACATTTCTGTCTAGCAATAAAACTTTTAGAAATTATTTATTTTAAAGTATTATTTATTATAAAATTGATTACATTGATGGCTTCTTTGCACTACCATCTTAATCCACTGATTGAAAACCACTGCTCTAAAGCCTGTGATGCACATTTGGAGATTAGAAGCTAAATTGCATTTCCTCTGAAATCTGCACTGACAAGACAAAGAGAGAGGGATGAGGGTGGATGCAACAGTGACTAGGCCTGTGTCTGAGTAATAAAATGTAATTATCTATGGTCATCTTTCTCAACCCTGCAGATTCATGTTCTTTTACTGACTGGCATTACCACAAGAAAATCAATGATAAATTAGGATCTGAGCAAACACAGACTATGCAGATGACTGATGATGAAATCTCAGCTTAAAAGCATTATTAGTGCTCTGGCAGAGCACACTAGTGTCTAATGCAAGAGGTCTTTTTCCAATGCTGCAAAACATGTTCTTAACAACTTAAAAGACTTATTAGATTTGACAGCTAAGTTAAATATGCTGCCTATGTTCAGATTAATTCTGACATTGGTACACATCATTCAGCTATTTTTTAGATATAAGGATAGGCAGGTCAAACTTATATATTGTTTTAAAGATTACGTTTAATATTAGTTTTACGATTCAAAGAGAGGTGGGTTCGATTTTCAGTATAATACATGAATTTGTTAAATATTAAACTTTGTGTATTTGTATACAGGAACGAAAACAGGTATCTGAGGCTACAATAAGAACAGATTTACTAAAACTAAACAGATTAGTTCAGAGCCTGCACCCACTGTAGCCTCCTTCTCTTCCCTTTCTTGGTTGACAGGAAAGGAAATGAATGTGAGCTTCTGCTGTTGTAGCCCATCTGTCTAAAGGTTTCACGTGTTGTGCATTCTGTTATGCTTTTCTGCTCACCATGGTTGTAAAGAGTAGCTATGAGTCACTGTAGCATTCCTGTCAACTCAATCCACTCTGCTCATTCTCCTTTTATCACCAACAAGGTGTTTCCAGATCACATTTTCCCCCATTCTGATGTTTGAGAATAATCAACATCAACCCGACCTGTATATGCTTGATTTTATGCATTGCACTGCTGCCACATGATTGGTTTTCTCGATAATTACACGATTAAGCAGGTGTGCAGGTGCTGCTCCTGAGCATTTTTTTGCAGTGTGGCAGGGCACACTAACCTGCTGAAAGAGGCCGGGAATACAGTTGTCATGAAGGGGTGTACTTAGTCTGCAGCAAAGTTTGAGTAGGTGGTACATGTTAAAGTTACATTCACATGGAGGTCAGAACTTTATGTTTCCAAGCCAAACATCACCCGAGCATCACACTGCCTGCATCGTCCTGCCTTAATGCATCGTGATGCCATGTCTTCCCCAGGTAAGCAATATACATGCATTCAGAATATACATGCATGAAGAAAACGTCATTTATCAGGCCACCATTTTCCATTGTTCCACAGTGTTCTGACACCTTTCTATCATAACCTGCATTACCCTTTCCAGCAATTTGTGCTACAATAGCTCTTCTGTGGGATCAGTCCAGACAAGCTAGCCTTCACTTCTCATGCACATCACTGAGCCTTGCGTGCCCATGACTCTCTTACCAGTCCTTCACTGGACCACTTGTGTAAATACTAACCACTGCATAACAGGAACACCCCACAAGACCTGCTGTTATTGAGAAGCTCTGACTCATATCGTTTTCAACATCACAGCTTGGCCCATGTCAAAGTCACCCAGATCCTTAATCTTGCCCATTTTCCATTTTTGCCTTCTACCAACACAACAATTTTGAGAATTGTCAGTAATTTTTATGTTAATTGTAAGTAATTTTTATGCTGATATATATATATATATATATATATATATATATATATATATATATATGTATATATATATGTATATATACGCACACACAAGAGATGTGACTAAATACAAATGCATTATTCAGATAGCATCTAATAGCATCTAATTGTGTACAAATACAGATACTAACAGAAGGCAATCTATTTGTTCAAACAGCACACAGCACCTAGTTAAGACTGATGTGGATGGAGAACACAACAAAAAGCCACGGGAGTGGGAGGTTTTTGCTTTCATGTTGTGCTATGCATTTACAGCATTTATTTATTTATGACCTGCTGACAGTGCTGACATTTCTACCACTGTTTTTGTTTTTTTCCAGTGGTATAGAAAAAAAGCCCTTGATGTTTAGGCCATGACCACAAATCTACCACTGATGCACATTGAAATATTTGTAGCACTAAACAGATGCAGAGAATGCCATTGCATTACACCCCTAACATACACTCAGTGTCCACTTTGATAGGTATACTGAGCATGTCAGTGTCACTGCTGAAAATCCACCCCATGAAAATAATGTCTGTTCAGTTATGATCTCTTCCCAGCAATGGAAGGAGTTTAATTGACAAACTGCATAGCTTTTTTTTTTTTTTTTTTTTACCTAAGTGCACCTAATAAGGTGTTTAGACCAGATAAGCTGCCATTAACTACATGTATAAGCTCAGCATATCTAATTCCATCCATCAAAATGACCACATCATCAAGGATATTTATTATACACTATATTAAATTATCAAAAATTGTATGATCTGTGTATGAACAGTGTAAATAATGCGGTTCAGTGAAAACTCATTCTTCAGTCAGCATGAAAACAACAGTGGTTTACCTATGAAATATTTCCTCTGTAAGAAGCACACAGTGAAAAAAAAATAATTAAAACTGTGCATCAATTAAAACCAATTTCAAGTAACAACAGTTATTTCTCAGTCTTAATTAACTAATAAATGTTATTGTAAAGGCAACAAGTAAATTGTTTTACAACTAAATGTCTACAGCATTTTGATTTTGACTCCTAAAATTCTTCCCTTCAATTAGAAACAAAAGAACTGTAGCCACGCGCTTGCTCCAGGATGACTTCTTATGGTGACACTGTCTGAAGTATGTGGTGGTTCCAGTAGAGATGGCATTAAACTGCTCAGAGAGCAGCCAGGTCTCCCACAGGATAGCGAGCGCATTGATGATGAGAAGCAGGAGCACCCATGCTTCTCTCATTGCTACTGAGCTCCAGCTCAAGCTCTTTTCCACCTCTGACCTCCAGTGAAGGTAATATCCAGCAGTGCTGACGAAAAAGAGCTGAGCCACTATCATGGCCAGGATGAAGAGTAAGAAGACACGGTGGTTGTTCTGGCCCACACAGCGGTTTAGGAAAAGGCAGTGGTGATCGTAATCCATGACACAGAGGTCACACAGACGACAGTGCTTGCAGTTGGCCACTTGGAACAGCTAACATGATATAAAGCAACAGAATGAAATCAGCAGAAATCAATAAAAATAGATACAAAGTGAGAAGAAGAAATGCAATTCAGTATTTTCTAATCAAAACGACTTTGACACAAACCAAAACCTTCCATTTGCTATGGAGTTTTCTCACCTCACAGTAAATACAGAAGCGACTGGGATTCTGATTAGACTCCACCAAGTCTGCTATGCTGGAGATTCTAGGATCTGCATCCGCTGCCTTCAATCGGCCTGGATCCTGGGTTAGAAGCTTCCAGAAAAGCCAAAGAACCAAAGAGAAATGTAGTACTGAAACATTTAAGAGAGTATAAGCTGGCCAAATATGTAACAGGGTTAAGGACAACTTTAATGTAGTGTGTATCAGACCAATCAAAACACCTTTTATGCAGTATATAAATGATACATTTTGAAAGTAATTGGCATGCTCCCGTCTCATGGTCTTTGTTTCACCGTCTCAGACACTTCCTTTTTGATGTCTCGACATTAACTGCTGTCCTTGTTTTTGAGACCATATTTGGCATAACTCAGCCCACAGAAGTAAAACTGTTTCCTTAGCCGAAACTATCACATGAGGAAAATGTCATATCAGTACAAAATAGACTAACTGTTTCTTGCATTTCTTCTTTTATATGCTGCATATACTCTGTGTCTCTCAATAAACTTTGGAAGACCATGCTGTCTGAAACTCATGTCTTTGGGTCTCAAACTCCGTTCTTTGCACTCACCGTACAACACTTCTTTTATTGCACACAGTCGGCGTATGTGTCTTGTTTGTCTGCACTGTCTCGTCATTCCCTGCACTTATGTTGTATGTTTAGTTTAAAAATTCTGCACCTTAGTTTAACTTCATGTTTGTCCGCGTCACCCTGTATTTTGTTTTTGTTATGTGTAGCACCTCTGGTCCAGGAGGAACGTTGTCTCATTTCACCATGTACTGCATCAGCTATATATGGTTGAAGTGACAGTAAAGCTTCTTTGACTTTGACTTCCCTCAACGTAGGTTAAAAGGCAGTGCCAGTGTGGACCAGACTTCTAGACACAAAATTCTATCAACTTTATATATATATATATATATATATATATATATATATATATATATATATATATATATATATATATATATATATATATATATCATATATATATCATATATATAAAAAAAAATATATATATATATATATATCAGTGTTTACCAGTGAAGGATATTAGGCAGAATTCTATAGCAAAAGCAGATTATGGTATGAATTATGGTTGCAGTCAAAGTTCCAAGATAGACGGGGTTTGGTAACCTAGAAGCAAAAAACAGAAGACATAAAAAATCTAAATAAATTATGTGATAATGTAGCACAATCATACAGAATGATAATATAACTCACTAACCTCTGATAGTCACTCATTCGGTGGTATTGAGACAAGGTGACTTTTGCCAGCAAGGGAAACAACAGACCACAGAGCACACCTCCTTTTTCTCCAAGGGCTGCAGCTATGAGCAGCACCACTGCCCCAGTGACACTCGGCAAAAGAAGTGTCCAGTAGTACATTACTGCATTAGAAAAAGACATGCATATATTCATCCATCCAGAACAGAAATTCTCAAATATTCTAGTGACTGACAGATCAATACTACCATATGATTCTCTGGGCTTTTGATCCTTTGGTTTATTGATGAACTGCTTTAACATTTTAGTGAGCTGCTGATGCCTGAAATATAAATATAAACAATAAGAAATATAAACAATGACATAAAACCGACCAGGTCAACAATGGGGCATGTGATTTTGTAGAATGACTTCTAGCTTATAATGTTACTTCTCTGCTCAGAGAGGAGTAACTAGTTACAAATAGTGGTAGTCAACACACCTAAAAGTTGTTCCGCGACTGCAGAGGTCTAAAGGTGTGAGGCCAGCGTGGTTTTTCATGTGTAAAATGTGAAGTCCGGTGCTGTGCAGTAGTAGCCAGCACACTTCAATTGCACCTTTCTCAGCAGCCACATGCAATGCTGTTGCCCCCTGGTGGTCAACTGCATCTGCTGAACATTTCTGGTCAGGAAGTGCAAAAAAAAATCAGCTGGAAAAATAGTTATTGAAAAATTTAATGCCATTAAACACAATCCAATGATTTCTAACCATGTTACGACCTGACTGACATTTGATTGAGTGATCCGGTTACGATGGCATTGTCCTAAAGCCAATTACTTAAAACCCCTGAAATCTCTGTCTGCTCCACTTCACTACAGTGACCCATCAGAAGGTCTGTACATATACAACTATTAATGAGTCTCCTAAAAATTATGCTTTAACTTCCACAGCAATAGCCGGACCACTGTTAATGAACTAAAAGCTTTGCAGGAATAAGTTTGTGTAATTTAACAACTCATCCACTAATTTTTGTAAGTTTTCACTCCTTATTTTAAATTCTATAAATGATAATACAATTTGTTTAAATTAGGGGATATGTATATAGATTTCAAACCTCCTCTATATAGACAAATTGAATAAGATATAACATTTTTTGATACCTCAGACAGTGTATGAGGAGGCAGTAGGGAAGGTGACAGCAAATACATTACATAATAACACCTCACCTTTTATCAATGCATGCTGAAGTTGATTTCTATTATGTGTCATATGTATTAAAACATGTATTATGTATTGAAACATTTTAAGTTTTATTATTCTATCTTTTTTTCTATTTCTTTTCCTCTATTTAACTTTTCAATTTTAAGTACTCCTACAGTGGGGTCCATAGGTCTGAGAACACTAATGAAAATGCTTCTACTGTGCATTTGTTTCTAAATCAATATGGCAACTTTCATTACACATTATATTACTGACAACAACTGTGAAAAGTGAAAAATATTATAATAATCTTAATAACAACATGAAATATTTAGATGCATTTCAAAGTTTCCCCTTTGGCTTTAATGACACTGTGCACTCGAGCAGGACTCCACAAAACTTTATGATCAAATCCCTCAGAGTGCTACCTGAACACATTTTGAATTTTAAAGCCTTCTATTTATTTCCGATTTTCAACGTGAGTGTCGGGCCCCGCTGAATTATTATTATTATTATTATTATTATTATTATTATTATTAAAAACATTTTATGCATTTTTAAAACTCAATAGTTGTAGAGGCAGTGGGGGCAATAATAGTAGTAGTAATAGCAAATAATTTTATTTAAAGTCTAAATAATGCCTGTAAAACTTTATTTAACACAGAAAAAGTCACTGAATGCTATAAAAGTGCTAACAGTACTCATTATATCATTCATTCATTCATTGTCTACCGCTTATCCGATCTACTTTCGGGGAGCCTGTGCTTATCTCGGGGCGTCATTGGGCATCAAGGCAGGATACACCCTGGACGGAGTGCCAACCCATCGCAGGGTACACACACACTCTCATTCACTCATGCAATCACACACTACGGACAATTTAGAGATGCCAATCAACTTACAATGCATGTTTTTGGCCCTGGGGGAGGAAACCGGAGTACCTGGAGGAAACCCCCGAGGCACGGGGAGAACATGCAAACTCCACACACACATGACGGAGGCAGGAATCGAACCCCCAACCCTGGAGGTGTGAGGCAAACGTGCTAACCACTAAGCCACCGTGCCCCCCTGTATTATATCATAATTATAATATTTTTTTCTTCCAATCCATTTCAGCAGCTTACATTTTCTCGGAGCAGATACCGGACCACATCTGTATTGCCAGTGGACGCTGCCATGTGAAGTGGCGTGATCAAGAAGTTATCAGCATCTGAGAATTGGAACATGGTCGTCTCCCAGAGGTACTGCATGGCAACACTGATCATCAGACAGCAGTGAAAAATGTGGATCAGTGCTATAAGATATTAACATTTGCTCCCAGTTCCAGCAATGCGTCTTTGCTTATCCTGAGCTCACAGGAATTACACTAATGCAGAACACAACCCAGGTTACAGACCAAATGAGCGTAATTTTTAAATCATATTAAACAGAATATTGAGTTACTCACATACTTCCTCCACTGACTGCATGATGTAGTGATGTTTTTCCCTGCTGATCTACAATGCGCAGGTCTGCGCCTTGCTGCATCATTTTGTGCATGATGCTGATGTTACCATTTCTGTTACAGAGAAAAAAATCAATAACACATATACTACACCAGTTGTTGGACAATTGTGTATTGAAAAAATAAGTTGCAAATAAGTGCTGGCATTAACAACATGAAATGGACAAATATATTGTTTAGAAGGGACTTCATACCGGCAAGCAAAGTGAAAGGGGGTTTGTCCAGCATCACAGGGTATATTGGGGTTGGCACCGATGTTCAGGAGGAGTTCAGCTATTGGCTGATTCCCATGAAGAGCGGCAAAATGGAGGGCGGTAAATCCACCCCAACCTGAAAAGAATACATATTCTAACTTCTGAAGATTATGTGTGATACTCACCACAGGATTTTATCCTGGTCAGGGCCACAGTGAAGCAGACGCCAAATATAATATTGAGTACACTGCATAGGATAACATAATATCTACCTGTAAATCTTAACAAATGCACAGTATACATGATGTCTCAATCTTACTGACTTACTGAATGACAAGTGGTCTTTCATTTTAGAATGATTTCTTAATATTTTCATCAAAAATATGACTAATATCTTCTTTAACACAGTGTTACTTCTGAACAGTGACCTAACATCAAATTATTTTATACTTCACTTTTGAAGTTCAGCAGTTGACACACGAAGTATTCTTACACAGATGTGTTACACATATTTGTACCAATTCCATATATTGCTGTATTCTTAATTAGCATATTTTGCACATGTAATAAGACATATATAAGAAAGCAATAAATTATTACAAAAAATTTTACTGTCATTCCTCCATATTACTAACATCTCCATAAGAAATCTTCTACTACTGCTACTACTACTACTAATAATAATTATTATTATTGTTGTTATTATTAGTAGTAGTAGAATTATTATTATTATTAGTAGTAGTAGTAGCAGTATTACTACTACTAGTAGTAGTAGTTATTATTTAGTTATAATATTGTTATTAATATTGTTGTTGTTTTCTTGTTCTTTTCTGTACGTAGCACATTTAAAAGCTATAAAACACCTAGAAACCAACCAACAAGCAAACAAACCGATGTAGTGTAGACTGATCATGATGTTGCATGATAAACATGATATATAAAGACGTAAAGATCAGCGTTTAAAGAAAAACACGCTGAAGAAACTAAACTTAAAGCTGCATCTCGACCTGACAAAGCACTGCCAATAACAACATAAGAGCAAAATGCAAATGCAGGGAAATGCCAACTGAGGTGTGGTTAACACAGCTGTCTGAAGAGCCACAGAGAAGAGCCACAGTCTCATTAACCCACCTCTTTGTTTCAGGATGCTCCGGTCCTGTTGAATTAGCAGCGCCACTTGTTCAGCATCTCCCCTTTGAACCGCCTCAAACACACAGCTTCCTCCAGTCACCAGCGGCATAGTGCTGGAATTACAACCCACAGCTATATGATACTTTTCATCCACACGATCTGCATACTTTAATGGGAAAGAAAAGAGTTCCTGAGTCGGTGTGAGAAAGCAATAATTCTTCAAACAGCAGCGGAATAAAGAAACAATAACAGCATGAGTAAAGTGAGCCGACTTCCCACTGTATCGCTGACAAACTCCGCCCCTCGCATCTGATTGGGCTCATGTGTTCACGTGACTACCAATCACCATCAATATAATTGAACTTCAAAATACAAGTACACCGACCAAGGCATAACATTTTGACCAGCTGCCAAATGTTGTGTTGGTTCTCCTTTTGCTGTCAAAACACAACAAGCTGTGATGCACGGTGTATTCTGACTCCTTTTTATCAGAACCAGCATTAACTTCTTCAGCAAGCTGAGCAACAGTAGCTCGTCTGTTGGATCGGACCACACTGGTCAGCCTTCGCTCTCCATGCGCATCAACGAGCCTTCGCCGTACATGACCCTGTTGTTGGTTCAGTTGCAGTTTTGGAGATGCTCTGATCCAGTCGTCTAGCCATAACAAATTGATTATCTCCACGATGAGGAGATAATCAGTGTTCACCTGTCAGTGCTCATAATGTTATGCTTGATCAGTGTATATATACGTTCCAGCTCATTAACATTTTACATTTGTCTTTCTGTATTTCTAACCAGTCTCCTCTAAATATTTAAGTGTTTGAATGAACGAACAATCATGCAAATACACACATATAATCAACACTCGATTGTCATCAAAACCAGTAAGGGCAAATTATTAACATTTAATGTTGCTGTTGACTGGTTGTTTTTTGCACATAATTAAAAGATGTCAGTTATTGCAGTTTAAAGAACCGTGTTTACATTTTAAATCCAAACTCCTTACTGAAAAATCCATTGACCAGCTACCAAAACACAGGCTGAACTGGCCAAACTGGTAGACCATTATTCCTTGCTAGTTATTTCTCAGCTTCCTTATTCCTTAATTAAACTAAAATAAATAATTAAATAAATGTTAGAGATTTTTTATGCAACATGCATTTGAGGAGGTAAATTTAGAAAAGTTCCCTTCCACTTGGTGAAGGTGGTCTACCAGTTTGATCATTTTGAGATTTTTAGCTAAACGTTTCCCCTGAACATAAAGTTTCTGCAACACTGACTGGAATTTAAAGCCCAACACGAACAGTATACTTAGTAGCATAGAAGCATAATAACACAATGCATCAGTGTATCACTGTGTTAAGTGTGTGGTAATGTGTAATTACTTCTTGGTATCTGGCACCAAGATGTTAGCAGCACATTTGGAGGCCAAGTCAACACCTCAGACTCGTCGTTTTGCTCATCAAACTATTCCTGAACCATTTTTGCTTTGTGGCATGGCGCATTATCCTGCTGAAAGAAATCACAGCCATCAGGGAATACAATTTCCATGAAAGGGTGTACATGGTCTTCACAATGCTTAGGTAGGTGGTACGTGTCAAAGTAACATCCACATGCCTGGCAGGACCCAAGGTTTCCCAGCAGAATATTGCCCAAAGCATGACACTGCCTCCGCTGACTTGCCATCTTACTATAGTGCATCCTGGTGCCATGTGTTCTCCAGGTAAGCGGCACACACGCACCTGGCCAACCACATGATGTAAAAGAAAATGTGGTTCATCAGACCAGGCCACCTTCTTCCATTGTTCCTTGGTCCAGTTCTGATGCACAAGTGTCACTTTCAGAGGTGCACAGGGGTCAGCATGGGCACCCATATGCAACAAACTGTGATGCTTCTCTGATACTTCGCTGCCCTTTTTGTCGTTTGCCCTTTATTTTAGCTAGAATAATATTATTATCCAGTTAGTGACAAACAACTCATGTTTAGCCAGTTACTTAGCTATCACCAGCCTCAGAGGAAAACTGATAAAACAAGGACTTGAGTGGGAAATGGTGAAGCAACACTAAGTGGAGTTTCAACTAATATCGGAGCATAGTATTCCCCACAGTGCATCACCACTGCTTTCGGCTGCTCCCTGTTCGGGGTCGCCACAGCGGACCAACTGGTCCACACAACAACTTGGCAAATGTTTTACGCCGGATGCCCTTCCTGACGCAACCCTCCCATTTTTCCGGGCTTGGGACCGGCACTGCATCCAGTGGCTGGGGTTGAGGTATTGGCTGGGAATCAAACCCAGGCCTTCCACATGATAGGCGAGAAACCTACCACTAAGCCACCAATACAGTGCATCACCATTATCAGTAGATATTACAGGAATAGGAATATTACAGAAATTATGGCATCGTGGCAAAGCAGGGCATGCTCAAGCACAGCTCAGGGGCTCTGTGCAAGCCTGAGCTTGGGTTACTTTCTATGTGGAGTTTCACACGTTATTGCTGTGTGACATTCTAGATCCTCTGGTTTCCTCCCTTCTACCAAACACACGACAGAAGGTGGATAAGCTACTCTAAAATTATATAAAATATATAAAAGACTGTAACTATGTATTGAGATATTTGATGACAGAAAACACAGGTTATGTGAAACATCTAACTGAACATGTTCAAGCAAATTAAGTTTATGGAGAGCTAAATAGCATGCTGCTAATGGAATCTCATTTTAGCCATTAATTTGTTGCTGATGATGTCATCAATTAACATGTGTTCTTGTCTAAAGCATTTGTAATTTTTCATCTTTCAGATTTTTCAAAATCAAACAAACAGTGCATTAAAAGGCCAAGTGTACTAGCTACAGTAGCAGTGACAGTGTTTTTGACTTTTGAATCAACAGAAAATAAATGTACTTAAATTTTTAAAATAAAATTACGCATTTTGGCATTAGAAGAAGTTACCAGACAACAATAATAATTACACATGTATAGTAAATGTGTTATTGTTGTTGTAATTGTTGTTTTCCTTACATTTATGTATTTGTTGTACATGTGTTAAGTTTTATTTTGTAGTCAGGATACAGGTCAAGCATTGTAATTGGGTTATTAGCTGTTTATTTGCATATCTTGTTTGTTTAAAAAAAAATTTCACCTTTGTGATGTTTCCTCTTCACGCCAGACGAGGTCAGTACTGTTTCAAATTAGTTTATTGTAGGCTGCTTATTTTCCCCGAGTAATAGCTCCCCTGCTTTTTCCTTCCATAACCCCCCACCCTCCTTTCAGGAGTGCAGCCATGACTTTGGGTTTTAAATGTGGAATTGTGAACACTGTAGTTTTAAGTGCATAAGCATTTCTGAGCTCAGAAATCATAAATCCATTAAATTGTTAATGGTGTTTAGTGTTTGGGGTTTTGCATGATAAAGAACTGTCATTTCAAATAAATATAAAACTAATTCTATATTTGAGCCTAAAAATCTGGAGTCACTTGCAGAAAAACATACAAGTCCTTCACTTCTCTTTTTTTCCCTGTCTAGGAAGTGAAGCACATGACTGTATGCCACTGATGTAAGAGTCTCTCTTTGTGCAAAGTTCAAGCCCCCAGTGCAGATTATTAACTGGCAGAAAGAGGTAGGTTTCTAACAGGCATGTCTCAGCTGGCTTCTTGCTAAGTGCTGAAATACACAAGACTCCTTGCTTCTCTCGGTCTGTCGCTTCACTGTCCTGAAGGCAGAAGGTGATGCCTCCCTCCAAACAATAGGTAAGTTATAGAACCCTTTTAGAAGCTTTGGTTAAACTAATTGTAAATCATCGGTATGACAACTAAGTACAATGTAGGGTTTTATATTTCCTGTCATATGCATGTGTTCTGTCTTATTCAGCCAGTGAGCTTTTGCCGTTCTACACTATCCTGCAAGTTCTGCTGTGGCATGCGGAGGTAGAACAAGATAGAAACTGTAAATAAGGAACTTCAAAAAGACTATAAAACCACTCTTTACCATCATTTATTCTTGGCATGTATTCCCAGCATACATTTATATTATTACACTTAATGCTACATATAATGTGCAAAGCTGGGCATTAACCACAGATGGGGTTTCTCTACAGCTGCTGCAATAAAGATCTTTTTTAGTACGACTTATCCTCCCTTCAGCACAAGAAGCATGCACCATCACAGGACTAATTGCCATCTTGTGAAATAAGGATTAACAAACAATAATGCCTGCAGTGTTAAGTTGTGTAATAATGCTTTTGCTTTTGTCCTCTGTGGGGAAATGAATAATGCTTGACTGTTTCTCTAAGCCTCCTCAAGCAGAGGATACTGGCTCTTTAAACAGGAAGCAGTTTAGAAATAGAGCTGTTTGTGTGTGTGTGACCTGTTTAGTGAAGTTTGTGGAGATATGGAGAGGATCAATAAGGAGACTGGAGAGTTGAGTGCCTCAGGGAAAAGTACAGACTGCACAGAGCTGAAGAGTGATGAGCCTCAGATAGAGCCTGGGCACGAGGAGGAAACACGCACAGTCCTGGATGCAGCCAAAGCTCTTGAAGAGCAACTCCAAGAATTAGCCAAATCAACAGCAGTACAGAGAGAAGAGCAGCTCCTCCTCCTCCTCCCCATATTTATTCAGGTAACAATACAACAACACACTAAGAGATGGAGAAGTTAATACGATTTTACACAAGGGGAATCTTTGGAAGTTTGGAATTAACATGACACTAATAACAACATATTTTATATATAAAGTATAGTACAGTATTGATTGGATGGAACACCCCTCACACTCATGAAGGCAAATCTTAGTTCAAACATCCTATCAGACCAAACAAATATTTCCTCTGTCTAAACTCTATATGTGCATGATTACAACAAGCGGTGTGCCTTGAGTCATAGTTAGGGGTTAATGGACATCAGCAGTGCACATGCAGACTTTAAGTTCCACAGAAAGAACACTTCTTTTGAAAGGGTCATGAGAAATCATTGATGGAAATGGAAATCATCGATGGAAGGTGTCCCTACTTGTGCTCGTATAACAGAGAAATGAAAGGTCTATCTGTGTCTCTGAAAGTGCACCTGAACATGGAGTGAATGCTTCCGCTGTTTACTCTATGGAAGTGATAATTCACCAACAAGACGCAGGTTTATGAACATAAAAATTGGTTAACACTTACTTATAATGAGGAATAATTTACTATATAATTCACTTGAAACATTCAAATGTTTTACTTATTGTGTTTTCATAACTCTAATTATTAATAAATATTTCAGTTGCCTTATAATTATGCACAGACCATTATTAGTTATTCTAGACTATAAAAGAGCAGTATAACATGTGTCTATTAATTACAATTAATAATTACAACATGGTTATAATTTGTCAAAAAAAGTACTTATTTATATAAATATTTACAAGAAATCATCATTAACCTTTAATGAATCACAGTTATAAAGATTTATGAACATGAGCTTTATAGAAATTGGAAATTGTTCATATGCTCAAATATTTTGACCAGATCCTCAGAAATATTAACATAAGTGTTTATACTGTCTATAAAGGTGTGTGAAAGCAGTAGAACCCCTGAGGACTTGGATCTCCAGACTTTGGCAACTCATGTGACAGAGACTCTGGTGTTTCACATACAGCAGAGAGTGGCAAGAAAACCAGCAGGTACCCTCAGGCTGTTCCCTTCAGCAGAGCTAGGACTGATTAACTGAGTTTCAGCTCATCGTCAGGCATGTGTCAGAGTGGGTGGGACTGAGGATGTTTATAGCACCTCAGAAGAGTAACTGAAAGTAGCTGTTGGTGTATTTAAAAAGAAAAGAGCTGCTTCTCCTTTTCATGATGATAAGGCTGTGAAATGTGTTCTTTAAAATGTGTTAAGGACACATTTTAAAGAACATTAACATTTTTAACGTTACTTAAAATGTGTTCACAGTCCTGAATTATATAATTAAAGTAAGATTTTTTAAATGTTGATGTGCAGATTTTCATTCATACTTATGACATAGTAGTAAACAGCAAGTAAACTATGTCCAAATTTTTGAGGTATATTTCAAAGTTTTGTACCTTTCAAAATTGTTTTATCCACCCTAAATCATAAACTCCTGTGCTAGAGGGTTACAGCTCTAGAATGATTTGCATTTTTACTTTATTTAATGGCCAGTTGTGGCTCAGTGGTTTAAGTCCCAGTGCTGCCAAGATGACACTTAAGGGCCCTTAACCATCTCTGCTTCAGGGGCACTGTATCAGGACTCACCATACACTATGACTTCCTAACAAGCTGGGATATGTGAAGAAAAAAAATTCACTGTAATATATACATTACAAATGAAGGCTTCTTCTTAATGCAGCTAATTCAGTCCATGAATGCCTTTAAAATCTTTTAAAATTGGATTCTCAAACTTTTACTAAACTTTTACTTTAAATTGTAATGGAAGAATAAAAAAGTATTAACTCTCCATATTGTGTCTTTGTTTTTAATAGAGGAAGCGCGATATGAGGTGGAGGAGTTTTTCCAACAGACAGAGCATGGCCGATGTAAAGGATGGCTACTGTTAAAGGCTGCATATTTTTTGTCTGTTAGTGACACTGTAAGTATATACGTTAGCTTCGCCTGGCTTAGAAATTGTCTAGTCTTTAATGCTGGAGTTCATGATAAGCCATACCACATGACTAACCAGCATCTTTCACTCACACTGCTCCATGATTCCCTTCATCAGTGGTAGATTATTTTGATTAATTCAGCAGTTTGTTGGAAAAGCAGTGGGGGGGGGGGGTTGTTAATCAATTAAAGTGATTAAAAAGGATGTTAGAGAGATATTATCTCATTTAGATGTATAGGCAAAATTTGAAATGCTGAAAGTTTTTCCTAATAGTCGGTAACCAGATAAAGCATAATTTTAAGCTGTTTATATTTTTTGTGATTATATTTATCTGTAAGCAGTGAATCTACATATGATATTAATGAAATAAGAATACTTTCTTTAAATGTCTCAGAAATTTGGAATGTTATAACAATTGGGAAGATTTAGATAAGTTCTTTAGTCTTTAAGTCATTAGATTTTTGTATTTTTTCTAATGTTTTTCCTCTCGATTAGCCTCATAGGCCTCATAGTTTCATTCATTGATTTGTTCCCCTTAGCTCAGTACACATTTGAGCTCTCTGTTTTTTCTTCCACAATTTGCCTTTAAACAGTCTCACTTTACTCACACACTTTATATGATGCCTGTTTAATCTTGCTTGAAA
Organism: Hemibagrus guttatus; assembly: GCA_033459395.1. Taxonomy (NCBI): domain Eukaryota; kingdom Metazoa; phylum Chordata; class Actinopteri; order Siluriformes; family Bagridae; genus Hemibagrus; species Hemibagrus guttatus. The sequence continues at coordinate 16,731,233 of JAUCMX010000002.1, forward strand.
TTTGTTGCATCTGCTCCTCACACTGAAACAGTCAAGAAAAGTCAGAAATACTGTATTTTAGTTAAACAGTATAACTGATAATAGTTGGTTTTTCACAGGGTGTGAATGCAGCAATTGTCACAGGACTAGCTGCTGCTTTAGTAAAGTGCCTATATCTGTTCGTGGCCCTTCCTGCCAAAACAGCCAGTGACCAGGAGGATGACAAGTGCTCATTCCAGGACATGTTAATTCAGGTAAATCACTTCTGATCTTGTAATGTCAGCCACGTTATGTATTTTTAATACACCATATGAGCTAAGCGTGTAAGTGCTGTCCGGTTCAGGTGATCCTGCAGCTGTGCAGACAGGTGCGTTTTGTGGAACAGCTGGTGGAAACAGAGGAGCTGCAGTGTGTGATCATTGCTCTCACCTCCCTCTGGGACCAGTGTAGTTCCTCATGGAGGAGACAGGTCTCCCGCGTTCTCAGGGCTGTATCAGCAGCCCAGGTTTCGAACATGGTTCCAGCACTGCAAGGTCAGCGATCTTATCCTATATACACATGTGCACACATTTTTTTCAGTTGTTTGTAGTCGAACAGGACTGCAGTCTATCAAAATGATGTTAAGTTGCATTCACATGATTCTCAAATAATAAATAAATCAACTCCACTGAATAAATGAAGCTTGTTTGTGATCTTATGCTACCAGAGAGTTTATCTGATGACCTTTGTGCTTTAAAGTAAGCAATGACTTGCACTAAGTGGAAGATTTATAACACTGGAATAAACATGTTTCCACATGCATAGACAACACAGTGTATACAGTATGCCTATGAATGTGGACATTTTATCAAAGGATGTTATGTCAGAAAAAGAATAGTCACTTAGGTGTTATTCCAACACCAAAACTAACAAAAGCAGTCTATATGACAGCCAACATCTATCGCAATTAGCCTTATAGACATATATTTAAGTTTAAGTCATACTATACCCTAAATTCTTACCATATAAGTAATTGTAATTGTTAAATGTGTGCACATGCTTTTCACCAAAGTCATTTGCTTTTCATTTCCTTGTTTGGTAATACTACAGGATACTGTTTATGTTTATTGTTATTGTTCTTTGTCGTCTATTGCTTATGTCATATGTTTTTTTTTTTTTTTAATTTAAATGTCAAGTGACAATGATTTTTTGTCGACATAACATTATGTTACGGCATTTTCTGTTGTTGGCTTGTGTTAGAACATCATGGAAACTGACTCACGTGATGACAACATAGTAACTGACAACAAACTGCTACTAAGGGTCAGAAAAAATAACTGTCATTACAGTCATAAAAACTCTGTTTAGCAGGGTCAGAGAAATTATGCTATGGCATTTCATACAGGTATAGATATAGGTATTAATAAAAATCCTAAATGCAGTATTAAATTATTTTTACATACAAGTCAAAGAAATTATGCGTAACTCATGTTGTTTACAGTGTTATGATTATCATTGTTAAAACCTTCACTGTGTAGCAACATGATACAGTGTTATATAGCAGATTTTTCTGTTGCTGTTCCTACCATGTTTCTAGCTCATGAGGCGCATTTTTGGAAATTTTTCTTCATTGTTCAGATTTTCCAGTTAACCTCACAATCATCCTCATGTGACTCTGACGTACCATAGATGCACTGAGGTACAAAATCAGTTGTCATGATGTTCTAATGGAAGAAATTAGCAAAAGCTTGTAGGTCTAATGAAGGTTTATACCAGTTTTCATGAAGAGTTTATGTGGTTATCATGTAGACAGTTACATGAGCACGCCCCAAAGGTAAAGTGTTACCCATTATTTTCCTGTGTAGCCAAGAACTGTATGAAGATCTGCATCCAAAATATGCTGAAAATGAGTAAGCATGTCCATGGGCTGATTCTAGCTGAGGTTGCTGTAAATGTGTTCAGCTTTGTGAAGGATTCATACCCAAACAACCCTGCACTTTTTGAGGAGTTTGAGAACAATGATGGCTACACAGTCCTACAGGCCATCATGACACGGTATGTCTCATTTCATTTCTTAATGAGAGCTGCATTTTTAAAGAGCAACCAGTTTGATTTGGGATTGTCTCAAGAAAGTCTTCTCAGGAATAGAGCAGCTGCTATAAGGATGGTCTCTAATGAAAAACATGGGGATTTCCGTCCAATACTGTCTCTCACTCTCACTTTCCAGTTCCTGTGAATACTACTCTGTTAAATGAGAGCTCATAATGGAGCTCATAATGAGATCATTGTTAAATTGAACTCAATCTCATTATGTTGGCCATTTTTCGGACTCTCACGAATCATTGTAAATAAGATTACTGCAGGAAGAAACCTCCCACTTTCACAGGAAATGGTCATTTTTACAGCCATATTCTCAGTCACGGGGCACTAGCTAAGCATTACATTTAAGAGATTCAAGTTTATTGTCACAGCATTGTCTTATTTAGTAATACATTATTTGATAAGGTATCAAATGTTGTATAGAACTTTTGTAATTTTCTGCCAAGTTGTCAACACCCAAGTGAGTTACATAACATTGTTATTGCATTCAATGTTACTTTATGAATGCTACTCTTTGCACCCAACCAGGATTTGCAGAGATTTCCACACTGATTTGAACTAAATAACAAAATTTACATTTCTATTTATTATTTCTAAGAGCATACTGAAATATTCTATTAAACATCACTGTAAAGAAAATGTAACAAAATGGTTTTTTTTTATATATATATTACCTCTTTTTGTTCATCTGTGCTTGCATTTTCTTCTTTTACAGGTGTGAGGAGGAAACATCAGAGGAGGATTTTTCTCCAGTGCAAGACCTCCTGGGTCTCATCGCCTCATTCACTTTATTTGGCAAAGCTGAGTTAAAGGTGGCCCTCTGCGTGAACAACCCCCAGCCAGTAGGCTTTAAATTTGACCCACCTTTGACCACAGGTACGGACACACCACAGATCCAGAACACACCACTGCATCTTACCACCATCACCTCCCGTTAACAGAAAGGCAAAGGCAATTATGTCCAACATGATGAAGTAGAACTCATCTCACTAACCTATTTAAGATGCCTCACATCCATTCTCCTCCTCCATACCACAATCCACCATTTATCACTAAGCAGAGCACCTCACTCCAGAGAGAAGGAAACATGGGAAACCTTTTTCTTTTTTAACTTGATTCCATTTGGTCCTGATGTGATTTTAATTAAGGGTGAAATTAAATCTTATTACTCTTCCACTCATATATTTATTTACCCTAAACATCAGTGCATTTTGTCTAGTGAGAAAAGCCATGTTTTTAGACTTTTGACAGGATTATACACACACTTCATTATAGACCTCCAAAATGTTCTTCACGTGTGCCAAATAACATAGTTTCAATCAATCTGAAAGAGTGTAATTTGATTTAAATGCAGAGTTTCCTGTGTATACAGGCCCAAAGGTATTTGTAATGTCATGACACTCTCTTGGTAGATGTAAATCACTTTCTGACTGCAAAAGTAGCATTTATATAATAACCTTAATCTGCTGAAAGCAAAGGCGACAGTGCGGAAATGTGTACTTTTGTGCCATTCTCTGACACAGGGCTACACAAAGACTCATAAATAATGAATTCATTATTAATTATTAATAATTGTTTTATATATAATTGTATCATTTCATTTTCCAGGCAGAGCAGTGAAGAACCTCAGAGCTTTTCAGATTCTTCAGACCTCATTCTTGCGTTCAGGCAGCGCACTGACCTGCAGTCAAATCCTGTGCACGATCCACACAATTTGGTCGTGGGACAAGGCCAACTTCTTCCTGCTGGAGTGGACACTGCAGTGTCTTGCCCAGCTGGCTGATAGCACTTGGCAGAAGCCAGCAACTGTGCACAGCTTCTTTTTTAAGCTTCTAGAGACTGTGGTCTTTCAGCTTTCCTACATCCCTCATGATACATTACGGAAGGTGCAGGCTGTGCTAAAGGAAGGATCATCTCCAGCCTTTAGCATGGCTGCTCTGCAGTCTTTCCATGGCATGGTGATGAGCAATATCCTGCTGTCTGAGGTACTGATTGATGGTGGGCTGATGGATCTGCTGCTGGTGGAGCTCAGACGGCGAGCTAAGATACTGAGGAAGGCTGGCATTTCAGGTGAAGTCTATAACATGTAGGCAAACGTGTATGATTGTTCAAGACCTCAGTGCTAATCTGTTACTTTCTTGGTTTATAGTGAATAATGGGGATCTGAGAATGGAAGACTGTGAGCGACAGCTCACTACCAACATGTTAAATGTAGTTGCTGCTCTGGCAATGAAATCCATCAGAAATACAGGTATCCTTAAATCCATCTTTTATGTTATGTTTTCTAATGTTATGACGCTGCTGATTTGCATAGGCATGTTTATGTCTTACATGGCACAGGCAAAATAGTTTAAATTTGCCACTGTAGCAACTGACTGTATCATACGGATGAATTGTGGGAAATCTGTGGGATCTACAGCTATACTGTGGGAAATCCAGGAATTATATCCAATGTTCCTGGTCGGGGTCAAAATACATGTAGGCAGAGTTAACATAGAGAAATCCATAATCAATAAATGAGAAAACAGGCAAAGTTCAAAACAGGGAGTTACACACAATCTGGACTAGAAAAAACAATGTTTTAACTTAAAGCTACAATTATACATGATGAAACTTTGCAGCAGGGTATATATGGACAAACTAATCAAGAACTCAAACAAAGCAGGGCAACACAGTAAGGGGAAAAAAAACAAGTACAGGACGGGGCAAACACAGGACTAGAACAAAAATCATTTGCAGCTGAATGTTGAAACATGTGACATTGCGAACAAATCCCTTGTATACCCCAAGTTCAGACTACACTTACTATCCACTTTATTAGAAACACCGGCACACCTGATGTGGTCTTCTGCTTTCAAGCTTTGATATGTTGTGTGTTCTGAGATGCTTTTCTGCTCACCATAGTTGTGAAGAGATATTATTTCCGTTTTAAAGGTTTCTTGTCAATTTCTCTGATCTCTCTCATCTACAACGTGTTTCAACCTGCAAATCCTGCTCTCACAGAATGTTTTATGTGTTTCTCATCATTCTGTATAAACTCATTGATTTTGGCTGTTGTTTGTGAAAATTCTAGGATGTCAGCAGTTTATGAAATAAACTGCTTTTGAATAAACTGGTCTGAGTTTATGAAATACTCAAACCAGCTCAACTGGTACAATCATGCTGTGGCTACATCACACTTTCTGATGTTTGATATGAACATCAACTGAAGGTCTTGACCTGTATATGCATGCATTCTTGTATTGTGCTACTTCCTGATTAGGTAACTGCATGTTCATGCAAGCACAGGTGTTCCCAGTAAAGTGTTTGGTGAGTGTATATACTGTACATGCAAAGGAATAATTATTAGAAGAATAAATATTTTCCTTCTCTTCACTGCATCAGTGTTTATACGGGATTCTGGGATGATTCCCTACATAAAGATCTTCCTGGATGATGAAATGTACCGCACTCCAACTCTGTGTATCCTGGAGCAGTTGTCTGAGACGAACCCAGAGGAGTACATGAGCACTGCTATAGGAGCTCTCTGTTCTTCCACTGAATCTGAACTGCAACTCAAACATGACCTGCTGCATGTATGGCATTTACATTCAAATGATTTCTTTGTTTTGTCAAGTGTCTTTGAATTATTTCATTATTGTATTTTGTCTCCTTTTTACTATTCTCTTTGCAATCTCACTCAGTGTCTCTGTCCAGAATTGAGCTCAAAGTTTAGAGACTACATCCAGACTCAGTTTTTATTTCTAATTGTAACAAATTATAACAAGTTTAAAGCATAATAAGTGTTAGAATTTATTACCATAGCCTTTGGGACTCTGATTGCATTACAGCTAAATTCAGATTGATTTGCTAATATACATTTTGCTGTTAACTCGAGCTCAATTTGATTAGGATCGCAGCCCAGCAGTGTGACACACTGAAAATTATGAGCATTATCAGATCAGGGAATGTGAAAGCAATCCAATTAAATGTAACCAAATTAACCTGTTACTGTATGTCCATATTTTACATTCAAGCACAAGAATACTAACTTACAGACTATTATAGTGCATTATAACAATTTTTTCTCCCTGACCATGAAACCAGATGAAATGTGTTCAAGCTATTCATATTACTTGTACCAGTACTAATTGGCTTTGGCTTTGTTTTATGGCACATTAGCTCAGATGTAATAGAGGAGTAAAGGGAATAAGCCTAAACCAATTTGGAATTATACACATAATTTATCAGTGCATTTTAAATGCAGCTCAGCTTTGGCTATTGACCTGCCTGGAGAAAACATAAATAAATTATGATATTTCCAACATTTGTGATTGCAAGACAAGATGAGCTTGAGCAAACCTCACCTCTTTACTGATATCTGTATATCTTTTTTTTTTTTATTATTCCCAGTCAATCCTGAAAGTACTTGACAATCCAAACAGCTGGAATGCTTTCCGCACAGCTGGTGGCTTCACCGGTCTGCTCTCCATTTTGGTGGACATGGAAGGTTCTTTGCTGCAGCAGCCGTTAGGCATGTGGGCCTCTCTTAGTCACAAGGGTCTGATGGAGCTGATGCTGCTTACTCTGCACACCATGGCCACAGCTGTGCAACTGCATCCTGTCAACGATCACTTCTTCCAAGTCACCAACCTGTACGAGAGGCTGGCCGAGGCCCTGCTGCAGATCGGCTGCTTCCTTGGTGGTCCACCAGTGGATATAGACCCAACCAAGGACCACAGGACTTTCCAGGATTTTTTAAAGTTGACTGAAAGTTCTGGATGTGTCCTTCCTGCACCACTTCAGGACTGCATACAAGTGCTGAACTTCCTGGAGCAGTTTGGGACAGGGCTCAGCATGGCTGTAGATCTGTGTACTGAGCTAAAGGAGTCTACAGAGATTGGAGAGAATCAGCAGGATGGCACAAACCACAAGACAGAGGAGGATGACTTTCAGAGTCGGATAAGAAAAGCAGCTCTTTCCATCTCGTCTGTGGCTATAGAGTCAGGGAGGTAGGGGCTATTGATTGCTTTCCTGATATTTAGAAATTATGAGGTTGCTGATTTGGATAGCAGGCAGATTTACTATAGTACCAGATGGCTAATGTCACTACCAGCTCTTTGTACAGTCTGACAAAGCACTTCAGGTTGCCAAGGGGTTTTATCAACGTGGCATACACTTTAAAGAACACATAAACGTATGTTACTTCACTTTGTTAGCCTTATTTTTGAAAGTTTCCTGCATTGGGCCTTACTAACACTTTCGTAGGCATCACATTAATCGATTTGAAAAAAATGTTTGTGACCTTGTCATAAAATTAAGAAGAAAGAAAATGAAGGAAAGAAAAAAAGTTAGTTATCATTAGCATTGTGTATCATTATTTAATACTAACATTACATTTATAAACTTGAAAAATATTCTGCAAATCAGTTTATTTTACATGCTATCAGTTTAATTTACATGCTTTTAGCTGACATTTAGCTGAATTTGTAGAAGAAATGCAGTACTTAACTGTGTTAGAAATGCAAAACTGATCATGACTTTAGTTTGATGGCTGCAAAATCATGTATTTTGCTAAAACATAGGCTTCTTAAATACAGTTTATACGCAGGTCCTTGAATTGCTAAAAATTGTTTCAATTTCCTTTTTTGAAATGTGTATTTTTTGTTCAACAGTGCTTTTTTGTTCAAAAGTACTCAAAATGGAAATCAAGTAGGAATTCTCATCTTATATGGCCTGTACATAATTCTAAATACATAACATTCAACTTTCAAATAATCGACAGTAATGACAACAGTATGTTTTGATAAACTCTTTTAATCCAACTGAAATTTTAACTAGCCAATTAGCAAACATGAGCCTAACATTGGTCACAAGCCGACACCAGCCTTTTGCACTGTTCTTCCTCCATAGAAATTATGTGACAGACACCACAGTATGAAATCAGACCCCCTCAGTTAAAAAATGGGGAAATGAATTGTTCCCTTTTATGTAATATATGAACAATAGCAGTATTTCCGTTGCTGTTTGAATGCTCTTTCACCACAGATTTATGTGGTCTGTCTACTGGCCCAGGCTTTTTATGGTACGCAGGATGCATATGAATCAGGTGTTCATTTTCCTATTGCATCATTATTAGCAGCAAGCTCCTAAACAGAGTACTGATTACTAAAACGATTACTAAACTGTATCTAGATAGAGCAAGTGGACTAACTGGACTCCCATTTCATTCATTTTTATCTAGAAAAGGTTTGTTATTGTTTCACAAACTAGTAGCAAGCAAAAAAACAATAGCACAAAATAAAACTGTTGTCACAGAGTTTAATAATATCAGGTTCATTTTATGTTAGTGAGTTTCCATGTCCACAGTAGGATGTTTTTTTTAATGGAATACACTTCTGTAGGCCACTCTGGATAAAGAAGTTTGCAAATGGTGTAAATGTACAGACTAATAGTGTAATATTTGCATTTGAATTTAAACTTAGACATAGTAGGGTTTTTTAATATTAGTGAAAAGACTGATGAGAAATTTATATCTATTTAGGTTTTCATGTGATCATACAATACTGCACCCTGGAGCAATTAAGGTCATCATGACTCTACTGCCTCATATCTCTTGCCCCAGTAACCCTCAGGTTAGTACTTTTAATACCAATAATGCAATGGAAAACTATAACATAGTCATACTGGATCTGATTTAGTGACTAGAAAGTTATTAATTCCGAATGCCAAGACCATTTCTTTAGATAAAAGCACTTGCCAAATGAATAAACGTACATGCAAATATGATCAGCCAGCCTTAAGCTGAAATACCCAGGCATGAAGTTGTACAGGCACGTTATTGTGGGTTTTGGTGTTTCCCCTGCAGCTGTCTGTTGAGCTTCAGTTAGCTGTGGCCCATCATGTGCAGACTCTGGTGAAGTCTGAGCGGAACAGGCAGATCATGTGCGAGTCCAACCTGCTGGAAACCCTGCTGAGTCACTGCAGAGGCATCCTCAGTAACAGCACACACTCACTGCACCTGCCTGTAGTGCGCATCCTGGAAAAACTGGCCTCTCAGTCTATAGATCATAAGTCTCTCAGGTTGGTCTCAAAGCACTTCAGAACATGCAGAGTACATTCAAGGGTTAATGTGTTCTATTATTGATTCATTTTGCTTGATAATTTGATATAATATTCCTTTATATCTTATTAATTTGTTTGTACTTCTAGACAGTTCCTGTGTTTGCAAGCTCCCTTTACATGTACAACTGAAACGTCTAATTCTTCCCCTGCCTCAGAGGAAGACCCATCACACCAAAATCCTCTCTCTAATGGTACATAATTATAAAGACTTCCCTTTTTAGTTCCTGTTGTCTGAACATACATTTATCAGGTCAGTCGAATGTTGTATTTTATTTATTCCAGGACACTGTGCTAATCATGACACTGAAGATTCCACAGAGGGTGAAATGACCAATTCTAAAAATGGCAGACAGACTCCCAAAAGGAGTTTTAGTTTACTGAACACTGCATCAACTTGTAGGACACCTGTTTCTCTTCACCAAATTATTAGCCTTGTTTCAATAACGTCACCACGGAGCTTCCGGCCTCACAAAGTCTCTGTTTCTCCATCATTTGTGGAATTTGACATGACTGACCGTGGATATGGGTGCGTTCCCAGTGGAGTTTTATTCATTTAACAGTTAAAATTGGCCTTGCTAAAACTACATAAGTGTTCCACAATGATCATGGCTGTTATTATATTTTCAGGTGTCTATTTCTGCCATCTCTTGCTACAATGAAAGGTGTTAGTGCTGACTCCATCTCCACAGGAGGCATCGGTGGTGGTGAGATAATTTTTTTATTTTTTTTGTACCTATTGTAGATCAGCATTTTTTTGGATTGCAAAATTCTTTTAGAAATCTTAAATTTTGCATACACTGGAATTTCTATTCAAATTGAACCAGGATTTTAAGCAAGTTCACGTTTTTTGGACCTCAGTCATCAGTAACATGTCAACCTAATAGAAGTCTAATGATCCCCGCTAAAGCAGAATACTGTATGGACCACCTACATTTTTTGTTGCTAAATTTTTATTGTGTTTACATCTACAGCATATTACTTTTTCTACTATATTAAATTACCCTCTTGCACTATATTCATTACAAAACTTTATACTGGTCGGCTCTGCACTGTCCCTTTAATTATTGTACTGTTGTCTCCTGTAGTGTCTCCTGTAGAGTTTTATGTAGCACCATGGTCCTGGAGGAGCGTATACTGTACCGGCTATATATGGTTGAAATCACAATAAAAAGCTTCTTGGCTTGACTTGACTTGACTTGACTTGACATGCGTTTGCTTCTCAGACTGCCGGGGTTTTCCTCCCTCTGCTGGTCTGTCTTTCTGCTGTTGGTTTCTGATCAGCAGATTCAGCTCAGCCTGTGACTCTCACCCGGTGCGTTTACTGACAGTGGTGCGCCATATGTCCCGTGCTGAACAGCACTTCAGCTGCCTGTCAGTCAGCATCTCCTCTACTGATGGCTGTCTGGTGATCAGTACTGAGGAGGAGGCTTACCAGTTCTTAGGTGATAACCTACTTTTCTTCCTACGAAACCTACCTACATTATTGTGAAAATACATGAGAAATAAGACCTCATGATGCAATCAGGGTCACCATTCAAGTCAAATTCAACTGAATTAGATTATGCTCATAATAACGTTTGGTTTGCAGACATGATGGAGCCAGTGCCAGGGACGCCGACTTCACTGCCAGCTACTGTGCGCTTTAAGTGCTCCAAACAGCTGATGCCAGGTTTATGGCATCACCTTGTTGTTACTATGGCCAAAGACATCAAAAAGTGCTGCAAATTAACTGCTTATCTGAATGGAGAAATGATTGGGACAGCAAAGGTTTGTATAAATGCTGCAGTTATGTATTTATTTTTATTTATTTATTTGATTTAATAAAGAATTGACTTATAACCAGTATATGTATCTTTTGATAGATGCGGTATATTCAGCCATTCCCAGGCCAGTGCACGGCAATGGATGCATCATCAGTCATTGATGTGTGTGGAATTATTGGCACTCCCCCTATATGGAAGCAGCATGCAGCTCTGATCTGGCGCATCGGTCCTACATATTTCTTTGAGGAAGTCCTGAGCTCAGCTTTTGTAGAGATCATGTATGACCAAGGCACTAGGTACCAGTGCAACTACCTTTCACTTGATATTCAAGGTAATGAAGGCTTTTTGTATAATTGCTAAACTATACAATTTATTTTGCTTCAAATGTGGAAGTCTTTTATTCATAATGTTTTTTAACTGTGGTGAAGAATATGCACAGCAGTGTGTGTGGTCATGGTCTTTTTTATCAGGAAATGGAAAATTTGATATTTCTCCAGTGCAGTTAGTTCCTCCAGAGAGGATCTCGTTCGGGATAAACCCAGCAGTGGCTACTGTCACTACTGCAGCAGAGATCAGAGACAAGTACAATGAGGTGGACTGCCGTCTGATTGCCAAAGAGGTGCTGCTATTAGATCAGTTCTGGCTTAGTTTAAATTATACTTTATAAAGATTATTAATAACAGAAATATGATGAATTATATTATAGCTGGGCATTCAATCACGGGATAACTCCACTCCAGTCTTCCTGGCTCGAAATATCAGTCAGCACCTCAGTGGAACTGCTAGAACTATTGGGGCTGCCCTGGTTGGTGATTTTGGTGAGAGTGTATACTACTGGTGTTTACTAATATTTCCTTCAAGTAGAGTCATTATCTGATTTTACTCTTCTTTATATTTATTTATATATATCGCCTTTCAGGAGTGAGGACGTTTACATCAAACACCGCTTCCAGGAGTTTTCAGTACATTGGAGGGCCTGCAGTTGTTCTCAGCCTGGTTGCAATGGCAACAGATGATAGTTCTTTGTATGCAGCTGTCAAAGTTCTGCTATCAGTATTAGACACAAACCCAGTGATGAAGCAAGAGATGAAACGCATCAGTGGCTATAAGGTACCAAACACGTGTGAGGGGATTACCCTGAATTAAAAACAAAATGCAGTGTTTCTACAGATCAATGGAAATATTAAGAAAAACTAAATTTAATTTAAAAAAAGCTTCATCATTGATTCATTTATTCAACTATTATATCAACTATTTTCCAGTTAGAAGTTTAGCTTCTGTCTTTTCCTAACTCTCCTATTTTTGCCATAGCTATTTTTGTCAATTTTATTAGTATAAGGATTTCATTACTTTGTGAAGAGTAAAAAAATGCTAAAGCCATGTGCCATATTATGCAAAATCTTCAAAACATCTGATTATCCATATTAAAATGTTAAAAGGTTCTTGCATTTCTTTTGCAAAATGTGTATAAACAATAATAAGATGCAAATGAACACACTATTTATTGTATATTACTTATATTTCTTATTTAAGATTCTAATACACTTTTTTGTCCTTCTGTAGCTCTTTGCTTTCCTCCTGAAAATGAAGGCTCACCTAATCAGCTGCAGGACCTTCCAGCTGATTTTGGCCATAGTCGGAACATTGGAGCTGGGAACAGAGAGTGTCCATGACTTCACTGCTCTTCAGGGCATCCTCTGTAACTTTGAGGTATCTTTATGCTTCTCTAGTTTACATTTGAATGTGAATTTACCTGCATAAACCCTGTATTCAGTTTATTTATTTATATGAATATTAAACATTTCCTAATTTGTCTTACTTTAGATCTGGCAGAAAGCTCCAGAAAGTCTTGATCTATCTGTTTTAAACCATTTTGTTAATATCCTGAAATCATCAAGGTATGCTACCCTACACCATACAGTACAGTTCTTGTATGTGGACTTGTCAGGGGTTTGTGTAAATATGTTGCGATTTCTAGGTTACAGTGTATTGTTTCAATTCCTCTTTTCATTAATCTATGCGTAATAAACAGGAAACGGGGTGTAGCACTGTGCCTAGGCTTCTTGCTTGTTTCTTGACTTGACATGATTAAACCATCATATGACTGATGTGTAAATCTTTTCCAGTGGAGATCCACGGAATGCGGCGGCCATACACAGTCTCGATCTGATGACGAAGCTCCTGATATTGCTGCAGGATCCCACCGTGACTCACAGAAAAGTCACTGTCATTTGCACCATCATCACATGCCTATTACAAAAACACTTCAACCCCAAAGACATACAGAGGCATGAAAAGAGTATATCTGAGTGCTTAAAATGCTGTTTGTAAATTTGTAAACAAACAAAAAGATGTAAAAGCATTTAAACTGTTGTAGATATTTAGATATATACACTTTAACACTAACATTTTCTGTTTAAACTTATAGTGTGAATGTATAGTGTGGGTAGTTTAAGTGTGAAAGACAATCAGTAAAGAAGTGTATTTCTCGGTGGTTTCATTTCAAATGATCAGTGAAAGTTGTACAGTAGTCTGAATTCCAAACCCTAAACTTATTTAGCCTATTTGATCATGCTTTATACAAAAATAAGTTATTTATAAATCACTGACAGGAACATTTACTCAAGAAATGTGGTATTTGTAAGATCAGAAAAACATTCATATCCTACGTTATCGCTTGAGTTTGTGTAAACCTGCTTATTACATACATAGTATACAGAAACTCAGTAATGTAAACTTTGTTGTATTGGTTTTAAAACTATATTATGGTATCAAGTTTAACTTGCTTGTCTATTTATTTTGTATTAATAACTTAAGAAAAGAATACAATCCCAAACACCAATGAACACAAATAAGATATCCTAACAAAGGATAGGCATCCTAACAAAGGATACTCATTGCAAGTAGTAAATAGTTTTTTGTCTTTGGCTTACAAAACATTTTACTGGAATTTTTTTTTTTTATGTGATTGAAAAATATCATATTCTAGATTGTTGTTTGTTCCTCCAGGTTTGGACTTTTCTTGATTCATAACCTGCTTCCCCCAACTGTCAATGAAACGACAGCATTTCCATCTGTAATTTGTGAAGATCAATCTCAAGGTAAGTGCCACCAAATGTAAATCTGGCATACCATTATAATATTGAATTTTCAAAAATATGTTGTTCAGTATTGAAGTCAACATGTTTTCCTTTCGGTAATGATTTGTCTGTACTTCTGTCTAGCCTTGAGTCAAACACCTGGAAGAACCATCTGGATCAGGAACCAGCTGCTTGAGGTGCTGTCTTCACTAATCATCTCTAACACACCTCTTCCTAACAAGTGAGTGTGCAGCATTGTGGACTTGTTAACATCATCTTTATAAGTGAATTTTGCTCGACTAATGCGCTCTTGTGATTTGCAGTCAGCAGGAGGAAGTGTTCTTCATACTGGGGTCAGACTGGTTCCTCCTCTTCCTTCAGGGACACATCCACTCCAGCACAGTGCTATTGGTTCTTAAGATTCTTGTCCACTTTCTGTCACAACAAAACATACGTGCCAAGTTCAAAGAAGCTGTATCATCAGGAACACTAGTGGAAAACACTAGTAGAAAACTAGCGCATGTGCTGCTTGGTATTACAGGTACAGCCTAACACACTGCAAATAATTGTATTAGATCACTAGACAGTAATAAAGTAGTATATTTTGTGCTTTGTTGCTTTGACTCAGCATTGAACTATAAGTCAGTCAAAAAAAAAAGCTCGGCACCAAAAAACATAATGGATTTAGCATTAATATTTTGTTCTTTGCTGATGTGTCACCATTTTCCTCAGATAACTTACAAAAGCGCTCTTGGTCATATGGGTGTTTGAGTGGCACATTCCCGGGCTTTACTGTGCTGTGCAGACTGCTGCTCAATCATATCAGCCTTTCACAGATATATGGAGCATTTGCTGCACTGCTCTTTGGAAAATCAGACTTCCATATACCAGATGGACAGGTAACTGTTGAATTGAAGTGGATTTATTGTAACATTACCATAAACAAACATTAATATATTAGATAAAATATTCACAATGTGGGTAAATGCACACCCATGTGCTTTTTAAGCATTGTATTCCAGATTTAGCCCACCTTTTCTGTTATAATAACATTCACTCTTCTGGGCAGGCTTTCCACTAGATTTTGGAATGTGGATGTTGGGATTTGTTCATTCAGCCACAACAGCATTAGTTACTAGAGGTCAGGCACTGATGTTGAGCAGGAGGCCAGGGGTGCAATCAGTATTAGGGCTCTGTTCTTCCACTCCAAACATGGAAAATCATGTCTTTATGGAGCTCACTTTGTGTTCCGGGGCATTTTTATGCTGAAACAGGTTTAGGCCTCTTAGTTCGAGTGAAGGGAACTTGTAATGCTACAGAAGTCATCTTATACAATTGCTTCTAATTTTGTGGCAGCAGTTTGCGGAATAACCACATACAGATGTGATGGTCAGATGTCCACAAACCTTTGGTCATTTACTGTTAAAATGGGTCACTTGACATTTTTGCTAACTGTAACTTGTGATAAAATTGATTAATTCCGATATTTTGTGTTTTCTACAAATGTGTACACATGCACACGCCCAATCATATACATACTTACATACATATATATTTACTTGAATTCTTGTTGTCTTGGTGCATTAGAATTTCTAGAACAGAATTTTCTTCTTTTTTTTATTTAAAAGTAATGATTTCCACTCAGCTGTAATTTATACAGGTGTTTTTATTTACCTCTAATTCAGGTAGATCTTGACAGCATGCTCCAGAGTGTGATTGACAACTCTGCTAATGAGCAGGGAGTCCAGCTGTGCACAGAGGCAGCATGTGTCCTTATTGAACTGGTCAAGATGATCATTTGTAAGGTGTGAAAGGCCAATATGTTTTTGTTTATTGACCAGCTACTGTATTGCAAAGGCATGTTGCATATATTTCATTATTACTTACACTTTTGTGATTTTATTTCACTAAAAAGCCCTTAACAGGAAATGAAGATAGCTGGGATGTCCAGTACCCAGGAAGTGTCATGCAGTTTCTCTGTTTGGTCCACAGCAACTATCCACGAGATGCTCTGTGGACCTCCTCTGACTTCCTCAGCTCTCTAGCCAGCGCAGTTTTCCCCAATGAAATCACTGAGGTGAGACACAAGGACTGTGTACCTCGCATACTTGTTGCACACTGAATTAGGATGCAACTAGGAAAAAACTCAGTTAATGAATTAATGTACTATTTGCATATACAGAACGCTGCAGGTCCTCAGAGTAACGAGGATGCTGTGGACGCAACAGCTCCTCGCCTGTCTCACCCTGCGAGGAAGCAGGTGTGCGACTTCATCCGCATCTTGTTGATGGATAGCCTCATAAACATTCGAGCCAAAGACCAGCATCACCCTTTAATCCAGCTGCTGGAGGTGAGCAGAGACAACTGTCACAGTCACACACTGACTCATGCCTAGTTTATTATTCAAGCTGAATAAAAAAAATCAAAATTTTGTTTATTTATTTTTATTTGATGAAATTGTATATTCGATTAGTCGTAGCTTGGAGTTCATATGATTTTCTTTACATACATGAGCAAATAATTTTTTTTTTGTGTAATCATTTTCTCACATCTTTCTCAGTGTGTAAACTCTTTTGTCCATAAGGTGCCACTCTTTGCTTAGTTTTCAGAGACATGCACTGAGTGCACATTTGCACCCCAGTGGAAGGCTCTGTGCCTCTCACAAAGCCCAGCTAACGTGATATTATGATTATAAGCAATAGTGATTGACTTGTGAGGATTAATGTGACACACTGTGTTAAAGTTGTAAATGTCAGTCTACATGTGTTTTTGTGCTTGTTTCACTACCGTACTGGTGTATTCTCAGTTCTCGCCAGACAACGTGTGTCAGGAGCAGAAGCAAAGCTTTCAGACTGAGCTGTTAGAGTTTCTGATGGACATTATCCATATAACAGGACAAGAAGGGGGTCAGTCCACACATGTAGCCAGAGATGGTAAAGTCTTCCTAATCAGGCTTTTATTTTTTTTGTTTTTGATAAATACTGAATGATGAGTTTTAATTTAAATTTATACTCTTTACTTATATATCTCATACAGACTTTTCATTACTAATGAAAATAAAATATTTATTCTTATTGGTTTGCTACTGTTGTTTATGAATCCATAACTTGTTATTATATTCAGACTATGCACTGCTCTTAAAAAGCTCTTTATTTCTACTGTACTTTCAGATTCATCTGCATACAGCTCAGATGGGAAGTTTACCATATTATCGGAGAATGTCGCTTTCTTCAGTAAGATGCTGGTGGAGAAGCTGTACAATGGCATGTTTGTGGTGGATCCAGAAAATCTGCTGGTCTTTGTAGTAGAGCAAATATCCATGGTGTGTGTGTGTGTGTTAACTGCTGCTGAACTGGTGTCTGATTCTTGCAGAGCATTGCACAGTTTCATAAAATCCTGTGTCTCTGGCAGGCGTTGGAGAGAAAGCACCCTCAGCGTGAGGCCTCAGTCTCTGTTCTATACAAAAGCTTGAATAGGACCGTGCTGTACTTCTTGTCCCGTCCCAGGCAGACCCCAGCTGAGAAGGAGTTTATCCTCAGGACCCTCCATGTGCTGCAACAGCATTGGGATATCATCATGGCCACCTACAATGCCAGTGTCCACTTTATCAGCTGCCTGCTGCACTGCCTTCTTCTCATTCGCTCAGGAAGGTTAAGCAATTTCCATGCTAGGCTTTTCACAGCAGACAAACAGCAACAAATATTAGCCAACAAAATCTAAGTAATATCAAATAGGTGAAAATTAAAGGTTAGTTGTATTGTTATGCATATATATATTATGTATATGTATACATATATATATATATATATATATATATATATATATATATATATATATATATATATATATATATATATATATATATATATATGCATAAAATAAAATTATTCTATAATAATGATTATAATTAAGGAATAAAACACAATGAAGTGTGCTGGCATAGGAAAGTAATTAACAATGTGGAGTGACATGATTTTTTTTTTTTTAAATAACAGCACATCTTGAAGTATTTTGTACCTTTTAGACCACAGCAAATAAACAAACAATATCTACGTTTTATTATTAAAGAATGGTACATTGTACTTTTTATTCGTTTAAGGTTACATAATGGGGAACATCAAAACAAGTTAGTTCTTGTTATTTCTTGTGTCATCCATCACTCTGGCACATTTAAGAAAAGAAATGCAGTATGTCACATTACTGAGAAACCACAAGACTTTCCATAAGTGTCATGCCATTCTAAAAATATGAATCAACACCTTTTGACCAATCAAAATTGAGAATTGAACAGAGCTGTGGTGTGAAGGGCTTTAATATTAAACATACAATATAATAACTGCATTAGGTAATTAAAGTCTATGTTGACAAGTAGTGTTACTCTTCTCAGTTTTCCTGAAGGATTCGGGTGTGAAATGCATAAAAAAACAGGCAAAAAAATTTGGCGACATCTTTTTCCCCACAAGAACACCCGAATGACGGCCCCAGTTGACATCCCTAATTCAGCAGAGGGTGAGTTCCTTATAAGTCAACTTATATAGATTAGCCATTCTATATAAGTTGAAACTATTTTTATTGTTACTTGTGCAGTGGAGTCTGAGCTGTTAAAGCTTGTGGAAAGCACGTGGGATATGGTCATGCAGGAGAGAAGACAATCACTAGAGGAGGCCTATAAGGTTGACCTTTCAGCCAAACAAGCAGGAAAAGAGGCCCTGGTCTCGATGAGTGATGTCAGCCCTCTATGGGAGGAGATAGCCATGAAATCCTGGCAGGTTTTTATAGGTCAGTATTTATCCTTAATTTTTAGCTTTTAGCAACATGCCTTTACCTTTTTTGAGATAAAATAAGAGAATTCTAACATTTTGAGGAACCATCATGACAATAATGTACTGTATAGAGTGGTGAAGCTACTTAAGGACTCAGATTAACAAGTCTCTCTTCAGACTCTCAGAAGAAGAAGCTGAATACTGGCCAAAGAAAGATAAGTATTCTTAGCAGTCGATTACTTCAGAGGACACCTGGAAAGGACCCAGATTCTGTTGTGGAGGTAGGATACACCAATTTGGCAGTAATATAATTTGATCAAACAGGTACTAGAGTTTTTGTGAACCCCTGTGTTATCTGAACCAACAGATCACTTTATTAAGTGAGAGTTGTTCACAGGTGCTTAGCCCAGTGACACTGTGCCCTACTACCTTGCCAAAGTCATCACACCCAGCAGTCTCAACCTAGCCTGTGGCACTGTCTCAATCTGTCTTTGAAATCAATTTGGATCATTACAGCTGAGTACACCTCAGTGGGCAATGTAATTGATATTTGTTAATTTTTTCCACGGGAACACTTGGTAGAACATTGCGTTTGCTGGTGAAGGTTAAAGACGCTGTTATTGTTGTTTTTTCCCCTGAAACTTGGCCCACATCATTAGTCCCCACCGTTGAAGACGTCGCCATCTGGAAAAGGATTCGCAGAGATATTACTCAGGCACAAGGCATGAAATTACCGTTTCTGTGCAACTGCTGGTATCTCCGTCTCCACCTCCAAAACTGGGGTGGTAATTATAGGCAGTCACAATCTGATGAAAACATTATTCATTTTGTGTTATACTTTATCATATCAACTCCTGACAGCCTATCAAATGCTTTGATGAATTGTTCTTCTCAGAAAGGTGCTGTGAAGAATTTGGGAAAAGACTCATTTCATTTTTCTATATGTCAGGGCAGATTAAAAAAAGAACAAGAAAAGTTATATGAATTAATATACTTTTCTTGTTACAATTTGATAACAAGCCTTATCCTATACAAAGTCATATGTTTTGATTTGATTTAAATCGTCTAGCATCTAAATCAAATTGGCATTTTTATACTTTTTCTGAATAATTTCTTCAAATGAATTTCTATATTTTGAAGAGTCTTAAAGTTCTAGGACATTGTAGGACGTCTCGGACCCACTCAGTAATATCCATGTCACTTCCTCCTTGTAGCACAGCTCCAACTTTTCTCTCAATTAATGTCAGAAATTTCCTGGCAGCATAATTATATCTTCCTAACAGAAAGATAATTAACATGGTCTAATGATCAAGTTAGGTTTATTACACATTCAGCAATGTCTCAGAATGAAGCTGACATTATGTTATGTTATGAAGGTGATGTTTTCTTCCCCGGAAAATAATTAAAATGTAAATCAGTATGATGATAATTGCAGAGGGGTTGCTATTTAATGTGGCACGTTTAAGAGGCCAATAAGTTTGTGTGCTTGGTAAATAGGGTAATTAATGCTATATATTACTTTTGATTTTATAAATAAAGGAATACGATTAGGTGATTCAGTGTTTATCTGTGAAAATGAAGCTATAATTGCTTCTCTGAATTTTACTTTGTAACACTTCATAATCCTCCTGTCCATCTGGCACAACGGTGTGATTTGTCTTTTCTTGCTAAGTGTGGTTTGATGCTAGGGTTTTAACCCTATGGGGGCATTGGTGGCTCAGTGGTAGGTTTCTCGCCTATCATGCAGAAGGCCCTGGTTCGATTCCCAGCCAATGCCCTAACCCCAGCCACTGAATGCAGTGCCGGTCCCAAGCCCGGAAAAATGGGAGGGTTGTGTCAGGAAGGGCATCCAGTGTAAAACATTTGCCAAGTTGTGGTGCGGACCACTTGGTCCGCTGTGGCGACCCCGAACTGGGAGCAGCCGAAAGCATAATAAATGCTAGGGTTTTAATACTCTTTTTTTTGTTTATATATATATATATATATATATATATATATACATTATATATATATATATATATATATATATATATATATATATATATATACATATATATATATATGTGTATATATATATATATATATATATATATAAAAAAAAAAATTTTTTTTATATATACATATATATATATATATATATATATATATAATATACACATATATATATATATATGTATATATATATATATATATATATATATATATATACACATATATATATATATATTATATATATATATAATGTGATAAATATTAATTTGTCCAATTTTAGGAAAATAAATTGTTTAAATTTGTTCTCTCCAGGCTGGTTTGCTTTTGCTGTGCACCTTCTGGTCAGACTTTTTTTAATAGAATTATTTGGTGTTTTAAAATACAGTGATGACATTTATTGTAAGATGGTCCACATGTGTTTGTCCCAAAAAAAATCTTCTCTTATCAGAGTTGTTGCTTGCACTTTGCAGGCTTTGCCTAAAGGATGCATTGTTGTATCAAGTTAAGCTGCGAAGGATGCAGGGTTCAGTACCCGTCTCTGAGGGGGAGTTAACCCGCTTCCTGAGTCAGGCTTTACAATGAGCTCTCGTAGTTTTTTGCAGAGGAGACCACTGTGATGATTAACTTGATGACTCTTTAAGTAAATATTAGCCTGAATGCATTAATGATATTGTACACAGACCTCCTGAAGGGCTAATGCCAATCAGTGTAATATATCAGCTGGGCACATGTTGTGACACAGGGCCAGCGGCCACTTCACACTGTGCTGATATTATACTTTAACTTAATTACTACGCACTGAGAACACACGATTGCATTTGGAGCCAGGGTTATTGTAGGTTTCAGTAGCCAGTAGCTTGTTTGCATGATGAATGCAGTTTATGAAGTGTAATTGTTAACCACATACATGCAAAATAGCTTCCTGGATGTGTAATTTACAGAAAAAATTTATATCTTTTTCCCAGACATTTTTGGCCGACATAGAAGTCCACAGAAAGATCGGTGAAGAGATGTTTGAGACCTTGATGAAGAATCACAAACAGGTTTGGCAGAATTTATCCTGAGACAGTGAGAGTGTTTGAGCAACATGAGCATATAATTTATAGTATACTAAAAAGATTTGCTGCTCACATCGAATCCTTGATGATTGAGTTGTTGTGTCCTGTGTAGGCACTTCACTGTGAGAATGAGTTAATGGCTGCTCAGTGGCTGAAGATGGAGGAGGACTTGCTTCGTGAGAGGGGGCTGTTTGGCCCTGGTCCAGGAGTCTTCATCAAGCAGGGCTGGGTACAGGACGCAGCTGAGGGGCCCAACCGGACCAGATTCCGCATTCGCAGGAAAGCAGCGAGGCGCTCAAAAAAGGTCAGGGGCCATTAATAACAACATGAAACTGTTTTCACAATTTATGTTTGCTCCTCTACATACATACTGTACATACATTTGCTCCTGTACATGCACACTGTACATACATACTGTTATTTCCTTTATATCTAATGACTTAGGACTGTATTTGGCTATACATGCCTTCATCTACAGCGCTATCTTCCTGTTACAGCTTCCATTCCTAATGCCAGGACAGTACATGAAACACACCCCTTTAGACGAGAGCAGAGGTGTGGCAGAACTCGGCATTGCAGATGCAGGTATCAGGATACTTTTAAGTGCCATGTTTAATTGACTATTTAGCAATGCATGTCAAAGCACTGGCCCAGACCATAACTTTTCAAGTTTATTTTATAGTAATGCAGCTCTCAAACGAATTGTTAAATTCTCATTGTACACTGTTTTGCTTAATATTTGCCAAGACTCTGTATTACTTAAAATAACTTTATTGTTTAGGTCAACTAGCATCAACATTATGGGGATTTTCTTGGGAATTAAAATATATATATATATAACTTATTTTTTTTTTAAATGTAAAGATATATATATAACTAATTTAAAACTAAACTCTCACTCTCTGTCTCTCTCTCTCTCTCTGGATGTCAGAGCTTAGGATTCTAAGTGAGCCAAGCAGGGAGGCCGAGCAGGAGCCTAGCCTGGACTGTGAGCATCTGACCTTCTTCCCCACACTGACTGAAGTCTCGAGTCCTACTGAAGATATTCCTGAGGAGTGTGTGGAGTCACAGCTCATAATCCAGCAGCTGGCTCTCAACGAGGAGGTGAGAGCCGCCAACACACACTGCACCTGACCTCTATTTAGCTTCCAGTCCCAAGTGTGAAGGAGCTCCACTTTATTTAGTACGTTCGTGTGAGTATCATTACGCCTACACACACGAAGCTGTGTGCTCCCACTGACGGGGTAAAGTGAAGAGTGAGCTCTTGACAGAAGTATTAATAAGGAGCTGTAGGGGGTGATGTTAGACCTCACGTTTTTATTTGAGGGCGTCGAATCCTGCTGTGCTGTTTGTCAGATGAATAGATGTTCCATGCTTATTAATCTGCATGCACTGCTAACGACCCAAAATCACAGTTATTGGAAATTAGCTTATGTGCACATGGATAGAAACTAACACAAGAACGAATATGATATCAAGTGATGTTTAGCTCAAATTGCTTTTATTTTTGGCCATGCATAGCACTATAGATGAATGGATTATATCAATGTGAATATCACTTTAAGCTAGGTGTTTAACTGATGTGTATCTCATGACATTAAAATGTGCCTTTTGGGTCACTTGGATTCTGCAGAATTGCATCATAGGTCAGAATTGATTCTGTTTTTAGTTTCGGAGATTATCCACCAGGTGTATCATGTATTGAAACTAGGCTTTAATCAATTAGTGTTTTGCTTTTCTGTGTATGTCATTGATTAATTCTAGTAATAAACAGTGGGGCCCTCAGCTTGGCGCTGAGGGGGTGCTGGCATGGAGAGGATATCTTCTGATTTGATTTGTATTAATTGAGGAGCGGCTGCTGCTACAGCAGAGCCCCATATGTTTTGGAGACCCACATCCCAAGGGCCCGGAGCTGTGGAGCTGCCGCTGAGGCCAGGTGCAAACGCATGGTGTGAAATGAAGGGAGACAATAAAATTAGCTGTGCATAATCACAGGACAATGCCTGCAGTGCTCCGGCCCCTTTTCCCGAACACACTAGTCATCCGTGCTTTTAGTTCTCTCGCTTTGTTTCGCCACCATGTTGTTGTAGATAATGAAGTGGTAACAGCGATCAATCAGAGAGAGGGCTGTGCCTCTTTGACATCTTCGCCCTAGAGCAAGGGTTTAGAGGCAAGTGCTGCAGACTTTATCCTCATCAATTAAACAGCTTGCTTAAAAGAGGTGTTCACATTTACATTATTCATTCATTCAGTTCACTCATGCCTTTCCCTCGATCCAAAAAAAAACAGTCCATAAACTAGCGCTTGCCCAACCCATCAGTTTAACAGCTTGCTTAAATTTACTTTTACTCTAATGTACTGTATCCATCCTAGATTCAAAACAATCCTCAACGTATGGTTTGAAATATCTCAAACGCGTGTACTGTATATTCACAGTAATAATAATATTTAATATATTATTACGCACTGTGTTTCTCCTGTCGCAGATCCAAGTCAAGCAGTGTGTGGCTGTTGTCAGTGGCCATATGCTAGCAGAGGGAGTGCTATTGTTTGGGAAGGCAGATCTCTATGTTTGTGAGGGCTTCACGCTTACCTCCAGTGGGGATGTGCGCTGTAGAAACCACCATCCCACCAGGTAAAGCTTTTCTGCTACTTCTGTACTCCTACTTCTACTCTGCTTTAGTGACTTTCAGATCTGCTCTGATTTTCTTGGTAAAAAACACATGGATCCCCCTGAAACCATGTTGCAAAGTTAATTTGGGTCCAAGCATTTATTAGCTGACTTTATTATTAGATTTATTAGACATTTTTATTAGATTTATTAGCATGTTCAAAACTTTGCACCTCCCCATTGTCATGCTCTACTTATTTTATTTGAATATGCATGGTTAAACTGTTTAATGACTTAAACAGTCAACCCATACTTTTATATTATTTTTCATTTAAGGCTTTAAATTGTGTTTGAACAGAAACATCTGTAAAGCATAGATTATGCTGTATCCATTGAGGGTTTCTTCATTGAGGGTGTAAAAATTCCACTGTAGATGAACTTTAAGTGATAATCAACAATTAAAAGCTATGATAATTTATGGGCTGTGAATACATGATGCTTTTTTTAATTCATTTATTAATAAGTGTATTATTAGCAGTTGTTCCTATGTATGCTTTCACAATTAATGTTTGATATTTTCTGTGCATTACAGTGTAAGAGACTCGTTTGTCTGCGGTATGCTGAAGAAAGAACAGAGCTCTGTAAAACCAGCCTGCAGACGCTGGTCATACGAGGACATTAAAGAGGCTCATTTTATGCGATTCCTTCTTGAGGTCAGATTTAATGCCACTGTAGTAAACCACTGATTTAGAAGTGTTGTGTTTTCTTTTTGAGCTTCATTTTTAAGAGGAATTATCTCTAGTGATTCATTTTCACAGATACCTACTGTATATTGTTTAGAGTTCTTTGCAATATATTAGTATTTGAATTTTTCTCTTCCTTAGGAAAACGCAATTGAAATCTTCATGAAGAACGGTGCTTCAGTGTTTCTGGTGTTTGTGAACAAAGACCATGTCAGTACTTTTAAAAGGTGGGAAGTGAGTGAGTATGTGTATACCAGCCGACGAGTATGTTAGGTTAGACAGGGCAAAGCCAGATTAATCTCTCTTGTGTTCTTTCCATAGGTTATGCTCTGTAGTACCTTCATTAAAGGGAAGAGGTGTGACAGAGGCCGTGCTTAATGTTAGGTAAGTGTCCCTGCTCTTCTGTACCATCATCTCTCCCAAAGCTCTCAAAACCAAAAAAAGAAAAGACAGATTGAAAGGAGATAGCTCATGTCTAAAGGCTTCTGGGAAAGACATTGTATGCACATTGTTAATGAGTGACAGAAATGTTCTCAATCCTCAATCCCCCAACCAATCTGATGAAACACACCAGTAACTGCTGCCTGCAGAATTAAAACTTCCTCCAACTGAAAACCGCTTCTCTTACTTTATGTGCTTATGAACTAATTCCCGTAATTTGATAATATATATGCACTATATATATATAATACATATAGTATAGTCTACACTATATTCTTTTTTTATTTTATGTCGAATACATATAAGGGGTTTTGTTGTCCTCAGCTTGACATTGCTTGATTGATTGCTAATTGAGGAACTTGATATTGATACTCAAGTAAGGTCAAAACAGTTTACTTATACATAACTAATAATGCATTTCTTCATTAATTAACTACATTCATATATTCATGAATTAAAACATCAAAATCAAATTCAACATTCTGACATTATGGCATTTAGTTGTTTTAGTTGTCTTCAGCATAAAGTCTAGTGCCAGAGCTCCTGATTGCTTCGTGCCACTGAGTTTGGTGTGATCAGCCCTGATAATCTACCTCTCCTTTGAGATTGATCTGAAAACTGTTTTCTTTCTTGTCTCTGCCTTTCCTCCCTACATTTCTCCAGACAAAGCTTACACAGATCTTCCTCCCTCACCAAGTACAGGCCCTCAGTTGCTCTTGTGTCTTTGGCATCTTTCTGAGCATAGGCTATGTGGTTGCGTTTGATGTTGATTTTTTTCAGATTGGGCAGAATGCGGATGCATTCAGGAAACACAGTGATCATGTTGTCGAACAAGCCCAGTTCTCTCAGGTTAGTCAAAGCAGCCATGGTGGGAGGAAGGGCAGTGAGTCTGTTCATACCCAGGTTGAGCGTCTGCAGGTTCCTCAGGTTACCAATATCAGCGGGTAAACCGGCCGAGTCCAAGCTGTTGTTGCACAGGTTGAGGTGGCACAGAGACTCCAGCTGTCCGATGCTTTTCGGCAGTTGCTCAATGTAGTTGCTGTGCAGGTCAAGCCAGAGCACTCCAATGAGCTGGCCAATGAAATCTGGGATCTTCTTCAGCTGATTGCGGCTCAGGTCCACCTCCTCCAGGTCAGTCAGTTTTAGGAGACATTTTGGAAAGGTGTCAATACCCATGTTGCTTAGATCAAGACGTCGTTTTCCCTCGGGTGTCACCCTGAGGGCTTTCTTGGCCAATTTCAGGGTGATCTTTTTGCCCTTTGATCCACCCTTCTTCCCTTTAGCCATGGTGCTCTGTGAACACAGATTAATGGTTACGTTTTTTGCACATTGGGATCAACCTGATTAAATCGTAACCTGATATGTGTAATTGTTATCTTAGGATCTAATATCTTTAACTAAACATGCACAGCTTAATGACAAAGCATCCTGCTTATTTACATAGGGGTGGTGGTATCGTGTAGGCCCTGCGGCAGTTTTGGGGGAATGAAGGGTCTTTTGGGGAATGAACAGAGTGTAATGTTTACACACTAGCTCACTCACCCATCTCACCCTTAAGGGATCTCTTAAAATCATACTGCACTGTAATTGAGGCTAATACCAGATAGCAATGAGGACAAGAGCAATGAATGTAAAGTCTGGAGGTGGGGGGTGGACTGTTGCTGGTGAGGGTGGGAGTGTTACAGCTGATTGATCCAGGGTGGCTTTTACAGGCTGAGCGCTTGTGTGGATAGAGTCAAATCAGTGCTTTGATAAATGACACTCAGGGAAGTGATTTAAAACCCATGCACCTCACACCACCCTATTAAAGAAGAAGAGTGGCTGCATTGTAAGCCCTTCGGGCCCTTTCGTGACTCATTAATCATATTCAAGTGCATATAGATACAACGCTAATATGGTTTAGCTTGTTTTTATTCCATTTTCTGTGTGAGTCCTTTGCATCCAAACATGTGCAATTATGGAGAGCTGGCCAATAGTATGATTTATCTTTATGTGTTATAGTTTGGCAAATCAACCAAGCTGAATATCGGATTTCATTTATATGTTTACACGATTCCTTGATGTATTGAATGTAATAGGGCCTTTAACATCATTTTAAAGCAGATAATTTAAAGTAATCTAGCTGGAGGGGTGAAGAATGTGCTGTAATTCACTGCAGGTTCAGTACATCCTCTATATGGCTGATGATTATATGTGATAATATTTATATTATATAGTGATATAATAAAACATTCAATGACAAAATATACAAAGTTATTGCTGTTTTCTGTCTGTTTTCTTGGTAAGATGAACAGAATCAGGAATATACTACTTCAACATCTTATTGTGTGCTCAAATAAACTCCTTTCTTTCGCGTTAAATCAGCATGTCAGTACAGTTTGTTGTTTTATAGCAGTACATAATAATTATTGAATATTTCACTACTTACCAGTTTCATACAGCGGTTCTGTGTAAATATGGTCAGGTAAGAGCTGGTCTGGTCACTGCTGTTAATCCTTGTTTGTATTACAGCCAATCAGCCATTCTTGTACAGCATTAGTTCACCTTGTCCCAAAGGAGGAATACTTAGTTGTTTGTTTTACGTGTTACTTTTAAATGAGCTTCACATATCCAGCTGAAAAAGCAAGTCGAGAATCTTCAGACAAGCTTCAGGTAAAAACAAAACTGCCTCCTCACTCAACCGTGGTGAGAGGGTAAAAACAGCTTTGTCCTGTTTAACTTTGCTGCTAAGCAACACATGCTCGAGGTGCAGAGTATTTATTGTCCTTTTACTGGCGGCAGTCACCAGAGAGAAAGGAAAAGAAATGCTGCATTAGCATTTGAATGTTTCAGGATATCTACTTGCGTTCAATAATGCTTTAGAACTAATGAGTAAAGCATTGTTTCCAGTATCAGGCCACATTTATACTTTATAGGATTTTATCTTACAGTATCAATAGAATTTACTTTTGTATGTAGTGTAAAGATCTTACTTACCTGTTATTATTCAATACCTGTCCTTTAACATATATCCATATATGTGTCTAAAAGAGTCCTTGAAAGTTCTATATGTTGAGATTCCTATTAAAAGTGTAAATGCTTGTCTCTAAATTAGATTGTATCTATTCGAAATTAAGTTCTATCAGTTCTGCGTTCGTGGTGGAATCCAGAAACCAGTTGATTGTTATGTCAAAAGTCCCATAGATGGCACCATTTGTTAATTCAGCGAAGTTTTCTTTGACATATCAGAAAGCGTACCTTTTCCCAGGCCACTCTTGTTGCTCCGTAACAGTGAACCTCTGTGTCTTTCTGTGTCTCTGTGATCTGGGCCTGTTGCCATGCAACCCCAATATGAGTGTACTAATCACAGCAGAACTCTTACTTTTCAGCATCAGGATGTGGTTCATTTTTGAAAAATAATCTAATGGCAGTGGCCTTGTCTAAGATTGTCGTTATGTTTTGTTTTGGTACAGAAAGACAGGAGCACTTGAGAAGACGGTTATTGCTAAATGGCAGGTAATGTAGGTGCAGTTTGTCTTGCACTACAAGTATAACATTACTGAGAATCGTCTGTTATTCTGTCCAATGCAGCATGTTAACCATACCGAAACGTTTTTAAACAGAAAGGAGAAATGAGTAACTTTGAATACCTCATGCATTTGAACACACTCGCTGGACGAACGTACAATGATTTGATGCAGTATCCAGTGTTTCCATGGATCATTGCTGATTATGAATCAGAGGTACCAATTTTTTATACATTTAATTCATTCATTCATTTATTCATTCATTATTATCTATTTGTTTATCGAAACACAATTATTTTCTTCTGCATGTTAGACACTGGATTTGTCATCCCCAACATCATTCAGGGATTTGTCCAAACCAATGGGTGCTCAGAATGAGAAAAGGAGAGAGAAATTTATCCAGCGATATAATGAAGTAGACAGTAATGATGGTAAGATTTCATTTATATCATTGTTCACCAGCTAAATGAGTTTCAACTATTCTGCAGACTTGCTCTGAAACATCATTGAATTTTAATTTCATTATGAGCTGATGAGCTGATTATACCAGCAATTATGATTTATGCTGGAAGTGATGCTTATGGCTGTTGCAGGTGAGCTGTCTGCACAATGTCATTACTGCACACACTATTCCTCAGCCATCATAGTGGCATCTTACCTTGTGAGAATGGAGCCTTTCGCTCAGACCTTCATCTCTCTGCAGGTACGCTATAGCATTGTAATCGCTCGCATGCTGAATTCCCTCTTGTTTTTCCATCTTTCCTGACACTCTCAGGAGCATAACATGACCTTTTACATTTACTGGAAGTATTGAGCAAATTGTTTCCTTCTTAAATGAAGTGAAAGTCTAGAGCTTCACTGTGTGCATACTTTAGTATGAAATGCCTTTTCACAAATAAGCGTCCTAAACGAATGGTGCGCCATTATTTTTTTGCCTTGTTGGGATTTGTGAGAACTGTATTGTTTTGCAAAAGTGAATTAAAGTGAGAATTTTAATATATATGCAAATAAATTTGCTCATATCATAGGCATACAAAACTGCATTTTGTTATTTAAAATATCTTATTTATAGGGCAGGAATCAATTGATTAAAATAAAAATGTCATGCATATTTAATATTCAGCATAACACAATACAAATATTAGGGTGATGCTCCACAATGATATTTTCCGCACATGAACAGCTTTCTTCTGTACAGTAATAATCATAACAAGATTTGGGGCACTAACTGCATTTACTATGTACAGTATTTATTGCTTTCATTCAATGAGGATAATCTTTTTACTGCAAATTACATACATTTCCTCAAGGAATTAAACTCACGGAAAAGCCTCAGTCAATACTGATGAATTTGTCACGTTTGTTTCTTGGCTGTATCTTTCTAGACACCCGTTGTTATGAAGCAGCACACAAAACTAGCTTTCAGATACAGTACTGTTTTGCTTCCACCATGGTGGGCTTGATGCTTAGTTGTTTCTGGCTTGGCCGAGATGTAAATGGCTGCGTTTGATGGTTCTGTTGATGTGGGAACATGCAGGGCGGCTCGTTTGATGTTCCTGAGAGAATGTTCCACAGCATACAGAAAGAGTGGGAGTCAGCCTCTAAAGACAACATGTGCGATGTGAGAGAGCTCATCCCTGAATTCTTCTACTTGCCAGACTTCCTTATCAACTCCAACAACTTTGAGTTTGGTGAGACTTTGTCTTTTCAATTATTAGCTCTTACATCCATATATGTAGGATGCAGGGATCCGTCTAGACCTAATACTTTTTCTGACATATCAATCTGGTTCCATGTTCATTTAAAAAAGCTCCAACATCCAAAACATATGACACTAAGCCTAGTGGACATCGCTGCACTGATGAACAGACAACATGAAATGACATCATATTTCACAATTAAAAATCAAAGTAAAGCAGACTGCAAATTGTGCTCTGCAAAAATGTCAAGAGGAGGTACTTACAAACAAGGTGCTGTGAAGTTAAGCTAATCATGTGAAAGGTATTTATGAGCATGGAGATCACATTGCTCTCTCAGGTCACCCAACCTGTCCCTATTAAAGATATAATTTAAATGCCATAGTACCTTGAACATAAACTCAGCACGAGGAGTCCATTGTTAGTACCACATGACAGCACCCAATATAAACAGAGCTAAATAAAATGCCCAATGACACCCCTGTTTGCTTAATCCTAAGTAGTATTCAGTTTGATATCTGTATTGGAGACAATATCAACAAGTACTTATATATATAATTACAGTGTAGGTGGTAGTTAGGCTTAATACCTACCAGAGTACACCTTCTTAAGCTTTTAAAGTTTGATAAGACCTTACCTTTGGAGTCCAGTCTAGAAACAGAAAAATACATATAAAATGCTTTTTTTTTTGTATGTAATACATATCTTACCTAATTATCTAGACCAGAGGTTCTCAAACCTTGTAGCAAAGCTTTTATTTTCTAAGTCAGTTCACATACCCTTACAGTAAGGATTCATTTTTCTATGAATATTTCAATGTATACAATAACATTCTTCCTATTTATAAGAATCTTAGAGCTTTTTATTCCTGAACGTTCCATTGACAGAACACACACATTAGATCAAGGTTAAACACATTAGATTAATGAGTTACCGTTTGAGTCTGGTGCCTCTCAAGGTTTCTTCCACATATCAAAAAATCATATGTATATATATATATTTGCTTTTTACAGAAATTATTTTTTTAAAATGTATGCTTTTTTTTAATTATTATTAGTGTTGTCATATACAAGGGGCATTGGTGGCTCAGTGGTAGGCTTCTCGCCGATCATGCAGAAGGCCCGGGTTCGACTCCCAGCCAATGCCTCAACCCCAGCCACTGGATACAGTGCCGGTCCCAAGCCCGGAAAAATGGGAGGGTTGCGTCAGGAAGGGCATCCGGCGTAAAACATTTGCCAAGTTGTTGTGCGGACCAGTTGGTCCACTGTGGCGACCCCGAACAGGGAGCAGCCGAAAGCAACTTATTGTTGTCATATACAAGCTCATTTGTAATGTATATGATATTTTTATTTCAGGTTGCATGCAAGATGGAACATCTCTGGGGGATGTTGTTTTGCCACCATGGGCCAAAGGAGATCCTCAGGAGTTCATTCGCAAGCACAGAGAAGTTAGTGGACTTGCTTGGTAGACTGTGTCATAGCAGTCATAGAATAAACAA
This sequence comes from Hemibagrus guttatus, assembly GCA_033459395.1. Lineage (NCBI taxonomy): Eukaryota > Metazoa > Chordata > Actinopteri > Siluriformes > Bagridae > Hemibagrus > Hemibagrus guttatus. Next base: position 16,763,547 of record JAUCMX010000002.1, read on the forward strand.
TGTCTGCCCCTTGGTACCATCTCTTTTCTGCTTATAGAGGCTGTCACCATTATGCATGCTGAGTCCAACAAAAACAAAGTCACCATTTGGCATTGTTATTTTGTATAACCACCTTTTGGCATTCATATCCTGCTGGATGCATTTGGAAAGAGTTAAATGTGTCTGGCTCTGCTCTGCTTTGTGCTGTTTCAGAGATAATAGGCACTTGTTGAGTTCATCAAGGAAGCCCCATTACTCTACTTAACGCCATTGTCATTACATGATAACAGGGCGAATTCAGAGCAACCACAATATCTGCAGTCTCTCATAACTCCATTACTGTAGCTTGCAGCTTATTGGAATGAATGCTTTCCTTCTTTCCTTGCAATGCCTGCAGGCATATAAGGGCCAGGCTTTATCAGCTCCCAGTCTACTGAGCAATATTCGTATCATTTCCAGTTCACACAAAATGAGCTATTTTGTCTGCTTGTTTTCCTTCATATGCAAATGAACTAAAGACAATATAGGAAACTTCCACCACTAAGATCTGTTGGCTGTTACTACTAGATGGCATTTTTTTCTGTTATTAAGAATAGCCTTATTAGAGCTGCTTTGGCCCTCATGCCCTTTTCAAAGTTTCACCAGCGTGCAAGACGACAAACAAATATAAGCGCCAGCAAAATGAGGTTTTTAGCCCTTAATTTTTTTTCTGTGATTTTTAAGATCGAATGTACTGAATGTAATCGCAATTTCAAATGCAATCATATTTTAATTTCTCGCCTGTATCAAAGTGCTTGTTGTGCTTCCCCCCCATTTTGAAGCACATTTAAAGTTGTAATATGTTTATTGAAGGCCATGCCATTAGTCAGCAAAAGTTATTATTGTATACTTAGGATTACAATTCTGCCTCTATATTGTTTCTTGGATGTAGGCACTGACTTCATGTGCATTTTTTTTTTTTATCCCCAGGCTCTGGAGAGCGACTATGTGAGTGCAAATCTTCACCTGTGGATCGATCTGATTTTTGGCTATAAACAGCAGGGTCCAGCTGCAGTGGAGGCCCTTAATACCTTCCACCCTTACTTCTACACGGATAAGCATGATGCAGAGAGTATGAAGAACCCGTTAAAGAAAAGCACAGTCCTCGGCTATGTCAGCAACTTTGGTCAAATTCCCAAACAGGTGCTCAGTAAAACAACCTGATTAACATTTAGAGCACTTTAAATATTATGACAAGATGAACGCACATATTACACACACATATTGCCTCAGCTTTAATAATGATATGTATATACAGTTATTTGCCACATCTCACTTGCTAATAAATACAAGAGTTAAAGTACCATTTTTTATTTCATTTCTGTATGTTAAGAAAGAACTTCTTAATTACTTTCTTTTACAATTTTGTTTCATCTTTATTTGGTAAACTCTTAATTTTAGTCTAATTTTAATGTTGAACTTGGCTCATTTACATAAACACGATTACTAAGATAATAAATGTTTATTTGGCAGCTTTTCACAAAGCCTCACCCCAGCCGTATCGTACACAAGAGCTCTTCAGGCAAAGATGCGACTGGAGCCAATCACATTGTCCCATTTTTCTTTAAACTGGAGAAACTGAAGCCGTCAGTCCAGCCCATAAAAGGTACAGAGCTTCTTACATAGTTTGTGGCTTTGACAGAAAAACATGCAGCACTGTGTTTCAGAAACACCCTCATTTAATCATTCTTAGCCACCTTATTATTTTATCCCACCCTCAATTATTTTTTTACAAGATGGGGCCATGTCCGCTGGGAGCGATAGGAGCTGCAGGGAAGAAGATGCTGGCTAGACTGTTCATGGGCTAATTTTCTCAGGCAGAGGGGCAGCAGCTTATTCTATTTGTTAGGCGCATCTTGATGATGCTGCCACTGAGGCTTATTTAATAATCTGAATATCCCAAAAGGGTCTGTTCAGAAAATGAGATGAAAACTCTCTCTATCTCTTTCTCTCACTCTCTTTGTAACTCTCATCCTCTCTCCTCATTTCATTTTATCAGTGTGATCAAGAAGAATGTGTCACTGTTTATATGTATTTAAATGAGATTCCTAAGCATGTAACATTGCGGACATGAACTTAAATGACTCAGAAAGTATCCAGAACATAATGTGTTGTGTACTATAACAATGAGCTGTTATAAACATACAGATGACTTTATGTATGCTTACCTAGAGCTGATGCATGGGCCTGTCGGACAAATCATTTGTGGAGAGAGAGATATTTCGGTTATGGAGAAGAACAAGTTGCTCATGCCTCCTCTCTGGAATACTTACTTCTGCTGGGGTTACTATGACAACACATGCTCATTTGGCAATTACACAACAGAGAAGGTGTTTATACTCTCCATTCAATTATTTACTTATTTATTAGTGCATCATGTTTGACTGACTAGCTGAAAGTGGATCATGGCTTGTATTGTGTGTCAGGACTTTGCAGTGTGGGAAGGTCTGTCGGACTGGGGAGAGGCCGTGTGTGCTGCCTGTCCCAACAGTAATATCATCATCACTGCTGGGAGCAGCACAGTGGTGTGTGTGTGGGATGTTTCCATCCATAAAGACAAGCTCAAGTACATGAAACTCAAACAGGTCAGGAACCCCATTATCCATAACAACATGTTGATTCCAAGAAATGATGAAAAAGAGTATCATGGGTTATTTTTATTTTCTCATGTTACTGCAATTCAATAAGGGAAAAAAAAACATTGGCTGGATTTGTGAAATTGTAAAACCACTAAGGACTAGCTCATGGAACAGCTACTAAAAAATAAAGATTTGTAAACTTCAAATCAACATTCAAATAAAGTAAAAGCATAAGGAAGAAACTAACAGTTTATAGGCTGTATGCAGTTAATGTAATAAACATGAACTATAAACTGTTAATGTTTTATCAGGAAATCATATGACAGTCATGTGACAGGTATACAGTCTATATATAAGGCGTAGACTTACCGTATACAGGTAGACAGTCTATAGATAAGGCGTATTCAACTTAAATGTGTAACAGTCCAGTTTCATTTAAAAAAATAAATAAATAAAATAACTACCTTGCTAACAAAGCTATGAATAAGCTGCTAACATGACTAGTTGAGGACAACTTTCCTTAAGATACTTAACCATTACTAATTATTCTAATAAGACAATACAGATTGTTATGTTTTGTGTCATTTCAGCAGTTCACATTTTGACTAGGAACACTGGCTCTGAGCTGCTTTTGAATTTGATATGGGGAGAATAAACTCACGCTTCACTTTCCAATAATATTCACACATTCTGTTTTCATCTTCGTGTAAGCAGACAAAAGAGGAAAAACCTCTGAAAAAATGCAGGAACTCTTTCATTTCTTAACTAATGTCTCTAGCTCTGTAGCTAATCTCTGGATCATTGATCTGCTTTCAGCTAAATAATTTATCAAAATGCCTGTGATTGGCTGAAAAAAGCCTTAATAGAGAATCTGCTACAGAAGCCATACAGGGTAATGTTTTAAAAACTAGATTCCAAAAATATAGCCAAGCTCTTGCATGTATTATTACTGTATTTCTGAAAATACTTGGATATATTTTGGTCCACCCCCAGATTGTGGTCTTTGAGGTAACAATACCTGCTACAGATACTTGTGAACTGTTTGGAGAGTGTTTAATGTTATTTAAAATTTTCATTTTTATTATTTTTTTTTTTTTACATGTTTCCGTCTCACTCACAGGCCCTATACGGACACACAGACACCGTGACTTGTGTATTAGTGTCTGAGTCCCACAGTGTGATAATTAGTGGCTCTCAGGACCAGACATGTATCTTATGGGACCTGGAGGAACTCAACTACATCACTCAGCTTCCTGCACACTCATCCAGTGTTACTGCTTTAGCCATCAATGATCTTACTGTAAGTTTATATACATAGAGCTTACCCTGGGGTTTCCTCACTGCTTATCTTAACCTCCCATCTACCCTTCTGTTCTCTTATCCCACCCCCATCTGTCTGTTCTCTTCTGATACTTATTTAACCGTTTGCCTTTTGCACTCTGTAGTCACTGGGAAATAGTGTGGCAGGTTCAGGTCACAGTGCTGGGTGGCTCATTTTTTGTGCTGAATGATGTGTAGTGATGCTCTTTCAGCTCTGTGGCCTGATGCCAAAACCGTCCAGTACAGTGAGGAAGGGGAGGCCACATCCTTCCCTCCTCACTGTGGCAGAAACCGCACAGTCCTCAAACTGTAGCCCATCTGAATAGTCAAACAGGGTACAGAAAATGATTGAATTCTAATTTTCATTCTCTTAAAGACATTCTGATAAAAAAAAAAAAACCTCATGAAACCTATTTCTTATACAAATGTGAATAAATAAGTAGTGATTTAATGCTTGTGTATCTATAATTATTTTTGAGTCAACCCATATTTTAATATGTAGTGAGTTTTGTCTCTAAATAAATATATTTTATAGCTCCTCGTGAAGCTGGTTGAAAAGATGCCAAGAGTGTGCCCAGCTTCATAATGCTATTTTCTTTCTGTCCCTCAGGGTGAGATTGTGTCATGTTCAGGGACAAATCTGTACCTGTGGACAATGAAAGGCCAGCTGCTAGCCTCTGTAAACACTCCATATGGGCCAGAGGGCAGTATCCTGTGCTGTTGCTTCACACAGAAGTATGAGTGGGACCCACGCAACGTCATTATCACTGGCTGTGCAGATGGTATTGTTAGGGTGAGTGCCCTACAATTTAAACCACTCTTACTGTGGATATACGCTTTTCTGCCTTAGGCATTATTGGTGTTTAGACCATATCATTATTTTAAATGAGCAATAATAAGACAATGAGCAATAATAGGAAATAGTTCTCATACAACTAAATCCTGTCTATAGGTAATAAATCATTCCTCAAAGGCTTTGTCTGTTTAATAGTAAGGCATTGCAGCTGCAAAATATTCAAATATGATGACTGTGGTATTGAAAAATGCCTCGCCGGCTGGGATCTGGAGTCCCAAGGAAGCAGTGATAGTAACATATGCTCACTTTAGATGAGCTAAGAGCAGTTATTAAATCAAAATGGTTTCTAAATTAGGCATCAAATTGGAGCACAGACCTGTGCTACATCAATGGCCTCCCAATTTGATTTATGATTATAGCCTCTATTGCTTTTGATTTTTTTTTTTTCTTCATTAGCTGTGTGGCTCTCTTGCAGATATGGAAGACTGAATATACAAAGGTACAATTACCTGGACATGAAGAGCATTCTGTGTCTCCGGGGGATGCTGTACCCCCGTCTACAGAGAACACAGGTAACACTAATATACTTCACCTTAACAGCAACGTCGAACAAGAGCCTGGATTGTCTCTAGTTCCTAGTTGCCTCAGGCTCTGTGCTGGATTAGATTGGTTGGTTATAAGACTATTTCAACCATAAGCTTCCCTAATGCATCTAATGTGCTGTTCTATAGAAACAATATAAAAAAATTGTCTTGTAGTATTGGGAAACGAAACACTATTATCTGCTAAAATGTATTTTTTTTTCAAGTAATGCTTGAAATGAAATAGCAGAAACAAACCATGAGGTGTCATTCAAACATGTTGTTTGTAAATCTAATTACATTGTCTCTACTCTTAAGTGTCATGGCTGAGACTTGGCTAAAAGTTTGACTTGGAGGGATCCAGAGAAAAGTTCATAATTGTGCGCTGTTTCGTGTAAGCCATTAGGGCTAGCTGCAAGGAATTATGGGGCAAAGTTATTAAACATACAGCCGGTAAACACTGATGAGCAATTTCGCTGATGTAGGCATGCAATTTAGAAAGCAATAATACCCAAATCCAATTTGGTGCACATTGGTTACAGCACAGCGTCAGAGCATATAAGTATCACAACACACAAATTAAATTGGGGGGAACTCTTTGTAACAGTGAACGCTTTATATTAGATGTATTTTTCTCAATTTAACAACATGCTGACCATTAATAAAAGCAGCGACTTGTTTCTCACTCTTCGGCTTGTTGTATGCTTCTCGCAGAGCGCACCAGGACGAGGTGGGAGAGACACCTGGTGCTGTGCCGAGAACTGAATCGGAGTCAGATCATCTCCCGTCGCCGCTACAAAAACAATCCTTCTGTCACTGCGCTGGCCATATCCAGGTATAAAGGCCAGATGTTTACACAGATAAAGTCCTGGACTGTGAGATGGTTTACAGTATTTCCTCCAATAAGAGTGTTTATTATAGTTTGTCTGGGTCCTGATAAATGGATGGATGGATGGATGGATGGATGGATGGATGGATGGATGGATGGATGGAAACTGATTTTATTGAACCCAAGAGAAAAGTTTTTAAATGATGAATTATTTATTTTAGTTCAATTCTGTTTTATTCGTGAAACACTTTTAACAGTAGATATTGGCTCAAGCTGGATTACAGATGTCTGGATGTAGATTTAGATCCCTAATGACCAAGCCAGAATGGCAGGGAAAAACATCCCGGCTATAAAGGCCACAAAGAGATATTTTTTTTTATTATACTCATATGTTTATTATTATGATGATCAGCGACAAAGCTTCAGCGACAAAGCAGATGATTGAACCTTTTTCCTCTTTACAGATTGGCTCTTTATTCTCACAAATGTGTGCATGTGTGTGTGTGTGTGTGTAATGGCAGGACTCATGGTACACTACTGGTAGGTGATGCCTGGGGCAGGGTGTTCGCCTGGACCTATGAGGACTGAAGACAGTCAACTGAAAACATCAATCATGTCCTGATACTCAGCGTGCAGTTCATCTGGGACTGCCGCACCACTGCTGACTCCAGAGATCTGCACAGCGCCTGCCGTGTTTGAGGGATGACGCATAGTTTCTTGGACTCACTGAGGCATTCTTATTCAAGCCAGAAACAGAACACGGCTTATTTAAGAAATGAAGGATGCTGCAGATTTTAGGTGTGTGTGTGTGTTATTTTTTTTCGACTTGAGCCGCAGTACAGATCATTTTTAATGTAGGGTCTCTTACTCCTCTTTTTTCCCATATGAAGCCAAATGATGTTTATTTTAGAAACATTGGCCTGTTGGAATTTTATGGCCAGCCGTGTCCCAGGCGTGTGTTATCTTAGCTGTAGATTGTCTTGTTTTTTTCACTTTACTTTTTCATACGTCTTGATGACTCATGTGATCATTTTGTATGGGCATGCATCTGTCACTGAGCAGCTGGCTTCTGCTCACGGTCTGCATTAATGTCCAGGTTGTAAAAAATAATAACAACCTTTTGTGTTAGTCTCTATAATGTGTGTATATATATATACACACATGTGTGTGTGTGTGTGTGTGTGTGTGTGTGTGTGTGTGTGTGTGTGTGTGTGTTTGAATACGATGCATGTTTTGTGCAACAGTGAATCAGATGTGTCTGTGAATCAGATGTTTCTTTTTGTGTCTTGTGATAGTGAAGTTGCTTTTTAAACAGGGAAATTTTACAGAACAAGAGTGGCTCAACCATTCCAGCTTGACAGTGTGTTTTGTTCAACTAACAGAAAAGGTTATGTTGTTTAGGATTTTTTTCCCACTTTCTTTTGTGGTTTTAAGAAGTGCTTAGCAAGCAGGTCTGTCCTGCATGCTCATAACTTCTCACACTAGAGCGCCAAACTCACAAACTGACTTTTGTTACCCACCAGAATTGCAGTTTATCTTTACCAGAGACACTTATTTGTATTTGGTAATAAATAAAAACTGACCAAAAACACAAATCAGAGAAAGTTTCACTTAAGATTTTTGTTTCCCTGATTATAAAAAGAAACCTTAAAAACATGAAACATACATGCTATAATTGTGTAACATTTTGTGAAGAGTAAGACATATTTTTTCCAATGTATTTCAGAACTACGGCAAAATATTTTGTCTGCGATTTAATCACCTTTCTCTGACAACCTTTCTTCTGCTCAAGCCTTAATTTAATGAATAGATTTGTATTTAAATAACATAATGACATAACCGCAAGCACAGAATATCAAAATTGTCCTTGGAAGAACCTTTTTCTCAACATCAGTGCAGTGTGTTAGTTACAGTTTTGAAAGACCTACATCCACATTCTATGAAAAAAAAAAGAATAAAAAATGAACTGATTGCTACATGTTTTTACTGATACAAAAATATGAAGAAACCACAGCTGATTTATTCACTTTGTAAAATGAATATATTAGCAAATAAAATGTATTCATTACTGTCTGTCCATAGTTTTTTTCTTGCTTCTTCGGTTATCTGTAGGTGGACTGGCTACACCGACAAATTACCCATAGGTGTGTGTGTGTGCGTGCGTGTGTGTGTGTGTGTGTGTGTGTGTGTGTGTGTGTGTGTGTGTGTGTGTGTGTGTGTGTGTGTGTGTGTGTGTGTGTGTGTGTGTGTGTGTGTGTGTGTCTGTGTGTGTGTGTGTGTCTGTGTGTCTGTGTGTGTGGGTGCATAATGTGCTGTGATGGACCTGTGTATTCCCTCGTCACACTCAGTGTTCCCAGGATATTTTATTTTCTGGATCCTCTGCAACCCTGACCAGGATAAAGCTTTACTGAAGATAAAGAAAATGAATGAGTAAACTATTTATCAAATAGAAACAAAAAGCACAAGATACAAACTAAAACTAACAGGTAATTGTGCTCGTTTTCCCAACCTATGAGTCAACATTACTGTGAGCTATGATTATGTGGAGCTGACGATACTCCCATTAGGCCATGCTCTACGTACCTCCCCCAGGAAGAGGGTTAATTGTTGCTTTACTCCCAACCTTTTGAGATTGCATAGTCTTAATGGTTGTCATTACACAGACGAGAAGGAGAAGAAGAAGGAGAGTGGGAGCGGAGCCACTGTGTGCAATAGGAGCATAGCATCACCATAACAGAACGCTTTAATCCATGATACTTTAGGGTGTGTCAGTTCATTAGTGTACATTAAGGTGCATGTGGGAGGTATATATTACTCTGAACATTTGGTTTCATAGCTATATTTGACAGAATGTCTTATCAAGCTTTGTTGAAAGAGATGATTTGAGTTGATTATGTCGACTTTCGCACAATGATAAATTCAAATTTCATCCACAAGAGCTGTACAAAACAAAAGAAAAACACTTATGGAGAATCTGGATTGAATTTAAAAGAGGATGTTGTTTAGAGCAATGCAACAGATTTGAGTGTAGATAAAAGGGACGTTTCGTGTGTTTCATAATTTTTTTTAAAGTGTTAAAGTCCCTCTCCAGTTTGTGGTTTTCTTTGTTGTGGAACTTCTCGGCTCCAGTGTCTCTCCTGCAATTTCCACATGGAATAACTTCATACAAAAAAGCATGTTGGCCCAATGTTCACCTTACTCTATGAGAAATAACCACAAGGTTATCATACCTTTCATGAGCTTCATTGCATTCTGTGTATACCTTGCGCTTGCGACTATCCCTTGGGCCTAGTCTCTCTCTCTCTCTCTCTCTCTCTCTCTCTCTCTCTCTCTCTCTCTCTCTCTCTCTCTCTCTCTCTCTCTCTCTCTCTCTCTCTCTCTCTCTCTCTCTCTCTCTCTCTCTCTCTCTCTCTCTCTCTCTCTCTATCTCTCTCTCTGAACCAGCTCAGGTCTCTCTGCTAGCCTACCAGCGGAGCTGCTCATTAATATGCACTGTGACCACAGCCAAGAGAGGGGGGTCGCTCTCTTTAACCTTTGTGTGAGTGGCTAATTGTGCTAAGTGAAGGAGCTTAATAGACTGGAAAATAATCATCATATATCTCAGAGAGAGAGAGAGTCAAATGACCTTCTCAAAAGACAATGGCTATCTCAATTATAATACATCAGTGGTTTTATGATATTAAAATGTCAAACCATTTGGGCACTTCTGAATAATTAAATCAAATAAATTATAGCATCTAGGCAGAACCATCTTGTAGTCTAACCCAATTATAATGCACTGTAAAACTAATTATTAACCATGATCACAATTAGTTTAATTTGAATAAATGTAACCATTAGAGGGTTCATCATAGTCACTGATTCTGAGCTGTACAGAGGAGACACACTCACAGACTCTCACTCACACCTCAAACACAGAATTACAGCAGGCCTGAGAGTGCACCGAGGCACTAAGACACAGATGTAGCTAGTATTCATAAGCTAAGAATTTTTCATTTTGACCTTTTACCCTACTATGCTATAGATGGCATTCTGCCATTCAGGAGGGGCGGAAATACTTATACATCAGCCCCAGAGTGTGCTAACAAACATGCATATTGTATATGTTGATGGTGGAATTACTTAAATGGTCTGTGGGTTGCATTAGTCCCTGTATGAAGCTTGATGTTTTATGTGAGGTAGAATTGCTTCCTATTTATGAATCTACAACTGCAATCATTATAATGTTCACAAGACCCTGATGACTTGAAAAGAAAAATAGCTTGTAACAAACAATGCCATATTTTATTACATTTCTTACACAATTATAAAATCAGAATTAAATATGGGTATTGGATTAAATCCAACAATAAAGCAATATTTCCTCTTTGTTTATAAAAAGAAAAAATTATATAGAAATCATGTGCTCACAGGCAGCTGGAGAATGTACCCAATTACAAAACAGACTTCTGCCTCTATACTAACAATAATGTAACATCAGTTGATCGTATAAACAATACCAAAAGCTAAATCATAAATAATTCTGCTACAAAACAGCTTCAACTGAATTTACACTTGCTTTTCCACAAAGAGGATCTGGGCGTACACAGTTCCTGTGCAGTGTGCGTTGGTCTCCAGCTGTGCAGCTCCTGAGATGCTTCTTTTAGCCTCGGGTGCTCGCTTGACCAGCTCCAGCTCGGCGTATGTCAGGCTGTCATCTGCCACCCGCGGCTGCAGGACAGGAAGAGCAGAAAAAAAAAAGCAGGGCGTTTCAGTGTGGTGAAGACTACTGTATGTGGTCAGGGTCTGGAATTGCATTCAGTGATCTGGGAATGCATGGACACATCAACATGAAATTACAGATCCAACTTTAGGATTGGTTTGTCTGGAAAAAATGTTGCTTGTGTCCTTGGAAAAACTTTTAGTTTTAGTCACAAAACAATCTATATGGATGAAGTTGTACAGAAAAACATTTAGAAGTATAATCTATATTTAATTTTTGTCCATTAGAAGCTACTATTTCCTTTTCTTATTTATATAGAATTTATATCATCTGTACCCTAGCTTTATTTTTTTATTTTTCTTATTATATTTCTTTTTTGTTCTTTCTTATTTCACTGACAGTCAGTAGAAAGTAAAAAGTAAGAACTGTTTGCACAACCCAGCTATTGACAAATAAAATCTGGATGTATAATATATGCTTTAAACAAATAAACATAAATAAATAAATAAATAAATAAATAAATAAATAAATAAATAAATAGTGAACACTATGTATTTATTTTAAGCTTGTGTACCCTAATATCCATAAAACTTTTCACTCAAATAAGTAACTATACTCACATTTAATTAAAAAAAAATTATAATAGCACTTAACCACATATTTAATTTCAACGTCCTGTCAGTTATACCAGGTACAGTCTGAAAAATAACCTTTCTTAGAGCAAGGATTAAGTACCATGCATTAATTCCCTTTTTTCCACTCTACACTTTCCTCTGATTTTAATCTTTCTGCAATAATTTTAGTGAAAGGTAATGCAATGAGAATCAAGTTTGCTAAATAAATAATTGTGTTTCAAAAAGCAATAAAGGTAAATGCAATTACAAGTCATGAAAATGGTGATACAGCAATATCAACAACCAAAAACAATCATTTCTCCCTTGCATATTGCAAGTAATAATTCAATTGACAAAGATTAGGTATGCAAGGTTTTTAGAAAACAAATATTATGCAATTTGTAAACATAGGATTATGCACAGGAATTATTCAATTATTACCCAAGCAGGAGCATAAATCCTCATGAAATTATTTCAGTGTTGCTTAATTTCTTTCATTGTTATACTGCATGAGTGAATGGCTGGTTCAAGTTAAATAAAACACATCCTTACCATGTGTGCTTTTCTAGGTTGGACTTTTAAAATTTTGGTCCTGCGTGGCTTATTTGGAACAGGAGCTGCAAAAAAATTAAGATAAAAATAAAAATAAAATCAATTATAGACTGCAAAAGGACTGCATTTCCAAATTCAGTAGAAATCCCGTAAATGGAAATGAATGTTGGCAGATATCATTTATTCTTGATTATTGCAAGATGTAATAGCACAATTCAGGATGTTCATAGTTGAAGCTCAGTGAACATTTTCTCTTCTTAGATGATGTGATGCCATGAGGTGTGACCAAACATTTAACACACACTAAATCACCTGACTCCTATTGCAATAAAATAAGCCACAGATTGCTTATTGTACTCCTTATAATGTGATAATATCAGGAATTACTGAATTAAAACCAAAGGTTAATGCCAAGAAAGTTAAACTGATGTTAAGGAAAACAGATTAAAGGTCAATTGATTCAGTGCTTAAAGCTTAATGTTTAAGGGCTGCCTGCATTTAGGGCTGTGTTATTTTAGGATCAGCAGGGTTTGTTATGGAAGTCAGACCTTTCACTGGTATCACTGGCGGCGATGCAGCGATGTCTTTGGGTGGTGCTTTATGTCTTTTTTCTTTCCTGTGCATTCCAGGGGACGAGCTGGCAACACTGGTCACTGTCTCTCCAGAGCTACAGAACATTTAATGAAAAAAATGAATAAATAATTGAATTTAATAAAAAAAAAAAAAAAACAAATAAACAAATAAATAAATATATATATGTAGACAGACATTATTTGCACACAGGAAAAGAAAAAAAAAAAAAAGACAGATGCCTTATGATGCTTTACCTGCTCTCTGGACATTTCACCAAATAGAATCTGTCTGAATAGATTAAAAATATTACAGGAATTTACTTAATGTTGAAGCAATTCTTATCATAATGGTTAATATTAAAAGTCAGGAATCTACTTTGGTGAACATCTTGTTTTGCAGGAAAATAGTGAAGCAAATGAATTGTGTAAAATAAAAAATGAAGTGTCTGCTTAGATGGTAAAAAAAAAATCTCATCACCTTTTCGTCTTAGTTTATGCCGCATGTATTGACATGTAATTTTCATGATGAAAAGAAGTGTAGAAATGAGACCAACAGAGCAGATCAGCACTGCACACAGATAAAGATCTGCAAAATCACAAAAGAGATATCAGAATGAAGCTTTAATGACAGCAAGCCCGGTTACAGCATGCTCCAAAGATGCATTTTATATGCAGTGTCTATTTACACTAAACACAAATAGATACAGATAAATCTGACCAGAAGAGGGTCAGATGATCTTGAGAAGCAGATACGGCATCGGGGGAAAGAAACATTTAAAAGTGAAGGTTATGAAATATTTTCTGTAGTTCACACTTCACAAACATGTTTATTACAAACTCACTTTGAATTCCAAACTTGGAAAACAAAGAATTTGAATAAGAAAATCAGACTGTTTGTGCTATTAGTATGTGAACATAGGCTCCTTATTTAAGTAACATGTTCCCCAAAATATGCCACAGAGATTAATTTATATTTAAAAAATTTTTATATTTATTTTTAATATTTTTGTATAGATTAGATGTAATGTAGATTATTCTGAGTCACAGTTTTATACTTAAAGTGAACTTAAAGTGTCCTTTAATATTTTTTTTTTCTCCTGTAAGCATCTGAGACAAAAGGAAAGTAAAAATGAAAGTGTGTAATATTCTGGCATTCTTGCAATGAGTGTATACTCAATTCTGTGCTTTTGTTGAAAATTATAGGAAACAGGATAGCACTCTTTGTTCCCCTGCAATCCTGCAAGTGCTTTCATATAAGGGTGGAGAGTGCTCTCGTGGGAAAGGGCTGGCCAAAAAACTGGGCCAAAGAAGAGCTGCTTTTAGAGATGTGTGCTCTTTTCCCATTAACGAAACTATGAGTAATTGTCTATTACTCTCTGAGTGCGGACATATGTTCCAGACTAGAGTGCATACAGTATGCCTATAGTATCACTGTTTATTTAAATTAGAAATCACTCTATACCTTGAAACCAGCGCCAGATGTTATCAGTGCTCTCTGGGACTCCTAGGTAGTGCACTGGAATCATAAAGGGAGAAACAGGTTTAATAAATGTGAAGAGAGCCGCACCTCCCAGTAACACATTGCTTTAGGTTGGATTAAACTCCTAAAGTTGCCTCCTATGTGCAATAAAATAAAAAGCCCACTCTCACAGCAAAGCGCAATCATTTTCCTGATATACGATTGTGAATATGCATTTATAGAGAATATTTCTAATCCTCAGACATATACTGAAGCACATTTATTATCAAAATCAACCAGACACAATAGAGTTTGGAAATCTTGAGAAACCTAAATAATTATAAACATAGACTGCATTTAAAAATATTTTTATTATACGTTGTGGGAAGATTATGGGGTAGTGCTCAAGAAGTTCCCAAGAAGATATTTACAAAATTTAGTACTATATATTTCTACAAATTTAATGCCATAAACTGTATGGTTTGTATTGCATAATACAATTGTTAATACAGTAGAATTTTGTCAGAAGGTTCATTTTCTCAAATGATTGTGCAGTAGCTTTACACAAATGGTTTATATTAAATGCCTCCTTCCTATATGATATCGCGTCTCTAACAATGTACACAAGGACTTGTAAAGCAAACTCTTTATATAAACAAATGTTTCTCCACATAAAAATGGATGCTTATTGATTTGTGAAGTTGTTCGTGTGTGTGTATGTGTGTGTGTGTATGTGTGTGTGTGTGTGTGTGTGTGTGTGTGTGTGTGTGTGTGTGTGTGTGTGTGTGTGTGTGTGTGTGTGTCTGTGTGAGGAGACGTTCATTTAACATTTTTCCAGTGTCTCCAGTGTCAGCCCTTTGTAATGACAGAAAAAGCTGGACCTTTCAGACATGGGAATGATTTCAGGAAGGACGGTTAGGTTTACTTAACGTGACAAGCTGCATTTTTATTATTAACAAAAAATTAATAACAGCTGCATTATGAACAAAAAATTGTTAGCAAACTGCTGTAGTGAAATAATTAGTGAAATGTAACACCTTACATCACCACATCACTAATTATTTTCTACATCACTATATCATATTGTTTGAGTCTTTACTTTAAACACTTATCTTCCCAAACAAATGCGTAGTCTATGGAGAGCTGAAGAAAGTTTGGAGATTTTTGTGTCATGAGTCTCCAGTAAAACCAGGCCAAGGACATTTAGAGAATTTTAGAAAGCTATTTTAGACACCTTTTAACTCTCAATAATCGTCTATAATAGTATATTTTAATTGCAATAATTTTTTAATGATAGTGTTCATTTCAGTTTGAGGGAAAAAAATATTTTAACGCATAAACAGATAAGGTATAGCTAAGAATTCTTAAACCAGATGATGTCTCACTGCTGAACAGGATTCCTATTCCTAATTCTATTTATGCATATTGTATAAACTTGTTAACATTTACTATATATTTCTCCACAATAATAATGAGCTTTACACCACATTCATTTATTATAATATCTATGTTTTGTCACATGGACTTAATTACGATTATAAGATAAAGAAGTAAAAAATGCAACAAAAAAAATCTAGACTCTGTCTTTCTTCTTAAGACCTTCAAACAGCATGATAAAGCCTTTACTGGCTTCAGGGGTGCTTTCCTGCTTTATCTCCCTCTTTCCCTGCTCTGGGCTCTAATGGAACTAGGTGTACATCTTTTTTTCACGGCCCATGTGCTGTTCATTAACACTGGCTTACACTCAGACGGAGCCCAGACCTGCGTTAATAACAGGCTCCGTTCTGGTACACAAGTCCACATGTGAGCTGCATTTGCTGTTTGAAGAGGAGCTGTAAAGCTTGTCCAACTGCTGAGTTTAACTTGTTTTTCCACTAGCTCTGCAGAAAAGTAATTAAAGCACATTCTTTAAAAATGTGTATTCTGATTTAAATTATAAGCATGGAGAATGTTAAAAGAAAACTAGATTTGTCTGTGCTGTGCTTTTGTTTGTGAAGTGCATGAACTGGGACTCAGTTGTAGCAGGCGACTTGTGCTCTTTGCTGCGACTCTGATCTGCGTTTATAAAGCATCTCAGCTGGTTGTTGTTGTTGTTTTTCTATGTCTTTAAAAGCTCAAATTCCTTGTTCTGTGCTGAACCGTGACCTCTGTATCATTCCCTATAACCTCACTGTGTTTGTTCTTAGTTTTTGCCTATAGAAGCTCAGTGCATGTGGGGAATTTGTGGTTGTCTTAATGTGTTACCAGCAAAACCACAAAATGTCTTCTGTTTGCATTCTCTACAGTGCCTGTATACAAAGCCTTAACAAAACTGCATAAATCAGTCTGTGGAGTTTTTCCTGCCTCATTTCATGCACAATGCTGTTTTCTGTGAAGAAAAAAATATTTTTAGCTTTTTGCATAGTCTGTGCTGTAAGGACACATGAACTGGCTTGGCTAATGGCTTAATTTGCATAATAAAAGTAGGGATTATCTCAAAACAAAAGAAAGAAATGACATGTCATGTTCAACAAAGAAAACTTTACAGTATAATAAGTACTACCGAATTGTCTTTTTGTGAGGGGCAAAGACATTTTAGACAGTCACTTCTTATCAGCTGAATGCTTAACCTAATATGTATATAAAGCATACAGGACCTCTCGCTCATGCCCCGGAGCAGCAGAGGAAAGCTAAAACAGCCAGAGTAAATATTTTTAATGCATGCTTGCCAATATTCCCTGCTCTGTCCTTAGAACCTGTCCAAATCCCTCATATTTACAGCCCTGTGCTCAGTTTGTTCTGGCATCATTTCTAGGCTAAATGATGTATATGCAAAGAAGGTGCGTTCCCAAAACTTACATATTCAGAAAAACTAATAGATGAGGTAAAACGTACAATAGAAATTGCGATTTGTGAGAGAAAGTGATGCCCTGTTTATTATATCCACATGATTTTTAGGAAATAGGCTCAGTGATAACTTTTATCTAGGCTGGAATTATTGGCATATCATATGATCAAGTTATGTATAGGATGATGATATTCTGTTTTCCAGATGAATCATTTCATGTTACAGGACTGTTCGTAGTGTTCATAATCACAAAACAGCCACATAATATTCAGTAGGTATAGTAAAATAATACTGAAACAACCAGGATTTCTACCACTGCACATTATTCTGAAAGCTGCTTAATATATAGTAATATACATATAAATGCATACATAATATTAGTATCATTAAAAACAAAATCACTGCCATTACCTCGTAGCTCCATGCTCCCTGTGCCATTTGATGAGGCCCTCCACTTGTTTCTGTGTTTGCGTATCTCTTGCACTTTACAACTGTAGTTGCCTCTGTCTTCCCTAGATACATTGAAGATCAGCAAGCTGTATATTTCTCCTTCCACTTCCTCCCACAGGTAAAATTTCGTGTGAGAAAAGCTTAGGCTGTAGTTTCCATAGTACTTAGCCTTCTTGAAATTCATCTTCACCACCAGCCGCTCATCCTCAGGCTTCGGGAAGTAGAGCCAGCGCAGAACCAGCACGCTGTTGCTCCTCTTCCTTTGAGAGACCAGGCATGACACGGTAATATTTTCTCCTTCCAGACACACAGAGACGGGTCCAGGGGTCACTGTCACATTCAGAGCCTCAGTCCACTCTTAGAGAGAGTAGAGAGGGGTAGTAAATAAGATGAGAGGTAAAAAAAAAAAAAATTAATAATTTTTAAATCCTGTGCTTAGGATAGTTATGCATGGTTAGCAGAAGGCTTTAAATCCTCTCATCCAGATTTTAATACTGTAGCAATGCACTAAATAAATAGTTAATGTTTGGCACCACAAAGATAAATATGCAATAATTAGCTCTGATTGTGAAATGGTAATGACATATGGGAACACGCAGCCCTACTTATTTTCCCACATTTGAATATATAACAATTACAGTGATTGCTGCTTGAACATTAAGTAGACAAGGCTTAATGAAATCTGCAAATATTGTTGAGAACCTCTAATATACAAACTCTAGTTAAAAGGTTAGTGTGTGTGTGTGTGTGTGTGTGTGTGTGTGTGTGTGTGTGTGTGTGTGTGTGTGTGTGTGTGTTTAGATTGCACCATTTTTGCAACCAAAAATAAATAAATAAATAAATGACATAGCAGGAAATTTAGCAGTGATTTTCTCTTTGTTTGGTCCAAAGGCCTACAAAACCATACTGCATATGTCCAAGCTCAACATGTCCCAGAAACAAGAAAACTACAGGTGGAAAACATTTGCCTGCCTTCATGAACCAGGGAGCAGAGAACACATCAAGAAGATTGGATGCAGCTGTTGGAAATTTTTGTTGCATTAACGTTTGGTCTGCAGTGCTGAGCTCCATAGCTGGTTAGCCAAGGCAATGTTTTCAGTATAGAAACCACATCACACATGACCACAATTTTCACATCAATGATTGGTGCCATATCACAAGAAATCTCACAAAAGTTGACAGTACTGACAGTATCCTTCCTGGTCGACTCTCTTTGCAAAAGTTCTTCAACTAACATAGTAGAACTTTCACAATACTTGTTGACACAATATTTCTGTAGTTCATGAGCTAAACCACATCGCTGAATTGCGCCATTAGCACTAAGAAAACTATTTCATTCTTCTGGTATTAGTAATAACTTCTGTAAAAAGTTTCACAAAGGCATTGAAGTTTGTCAAACTTTCTTCTAGATGCTGTTCTCTCCACCCAGCATCATTGAACATTCTCATTCACTCTCACAGCTAATTTAAAGTTCCTTTCATTTTGCATGAAAGTGCAAAATGCAAACAAACATTCTTACCTCCAATCAAAGCCCTAGTCAGGAGAACCATCACAAGAGATGAGAGTTTCATTTTGCAGACCAAAATGCTCCATACATCCAGCTAAATAGTCAGTAAAAGTAAGTGTGTGAGATATTTCTCCTCTTTTTCTCTCCTTTCTCCTTCTCACTGTGTGTGTTTCTGTGTGTGTATAATATGGAACAGTGCAAGCTCTGTTCCCAGTTAGAAACACCCCTCTTCCTCACGATTTCTTTTCTCTGGCTCACTCTTTCGCTCGCTCCCTTAATCACTCCCCTCTCCAGTAAAGTGTTTGTAGGAAATGTCATTTCCTGAGAGGAGTTCGGGAAGCAGCATACATTTCCAGATGAGGCCAGGTTCTCAATAATGCCTGGATAATGACTGAAGACGGTGGGCTGCATCCTCACAATTTTTCTTTTGTGTAGAAAACCACAAGTGTACACAACCCTGAAGACTGGGTCATTCGTGTTGAGTGGGGTTCAGCAGTGTGGTCAGACTCAGAGCACTGAAGTTCATTACACCCTGACATTCAATAGGATTTATAGAAGTACTTGTATTCTGGTGTCTGAGGAATGTGTTAGCTTTCTCTGGCTTTCTTCCTCTCTCCTACGCCTATACTGCTTGTCCGCCAGTCACTGTGGTTAAACACATAACCAGTTATGGGGCAATGCAATGTGCTGAGCTGGTGCTTTCCATGATGGTGGAGTGCTGCCAAGGGGAATCACACAACATGCTTATGTATAGAAACACAGTAAGAAATTATAATTTAACAAGTTTCAGCCTGGTACTTTCTGGGCAGAGCAAAACCCTAGAGCATAAGTGTGAGCAAGAAAATGCAAGACGTGTCTCATTTGAGGGACATGTCTGCCAGCAGGGAAAATTTGGCAGTACTGAAAGTTAATCATAAACCAAATGTTTCCCCATGTTAATCATTTGACAGGCACGTGATGAGCCATTCTACAGCCTGAAAATGGAAAGGGGGAAAAACTATTAGGGATTTGGTGGGATTTTGAAATCTTTATCAGAAACAACAATGTTTAAACAGAGAAACAATGTTTAAACAATGTTTAAGAAAGAAAAGCAGACATATCTGTTACTGAAGAAGCTGAGTGGAGCTGAAAGTATTGCGAGAGAGAGAGAGAAGAGAGAGAGAGAGAGAGAGAGAGAGAGAGAGAGAGAGAGAGAGAGAGAGAGAGAGAGAGAGGACAGATCACTGTAATTATTCTGTAGTAATATTGCTCTTCATACAGAAGGACTCCACAGTGACACCATCTGGTTAGCACTAACAAGAATAAAGAGGTTTCAATACATAGACATAGACAGGAATGTGAAGCATTAATGGATAGAGGAAAATATTATAAGTAGTTAAAATTTACGATCGAGTCATCACTTGTAAATATAATAAGACACATCAATTGATTCTTTCACTTATTCAATTAAAGCCTAAGACATTGGCCACCTGCAGATCTGATGCCTGCAGTGAAATCTAGCATTTCATATGAACGCAGATTAAAAGAGCTCATGGCGAGAGGCTTTCCGTCAATGAGTAAACGACTTGTTAATGTAATACACAAGTCAGCGGGAGAGACAACAAAATAACAGATGGGCGTCTTATCTCAGCTATATCTCAATATGCTTCACACACCTCATCACCACATTCAGGGCCGTCCAGCCAAGGTTGAGGATGGTTAAGCACTGGACTAGGCTCCAGGGACACTTGTTGTAGCTTTTATTTGGAAGTTGAGGATCAGGGGAAATCAAACCAAATGCACTTTCATACGTTCAGGATATGTGTCATCCTGTGGGTGCACTTTGCTCTTGTTAAACTCATGTGAGCCACTCTCACAGCAACAAAAACCCTCTTCCATTAAATCACTCAGTTTACTTGTTTATTGGCTCTGCCATTAGGGCAAATTATTCTCACTCAATTGGTTTTGTAATTATAATGGTAGTTGTGTGAAAGGCGATTTTATGAGTTTTGTCATACTCTGGCAAAATGTCTTGTGAATATTGAGATGTCTGAAAACTGTGATTGTTTGTGTGAATATCCATGGCTCCAGTTAAACATTTTCAGATTATAAAAAACAAATAATACAAATGATGACCTTTTTTAAACATGGTTAAACTGAGAACAAAGATGGCTCAGTAGTGATGGTGTTAGTCTGTTTGCTTGGACAGGTGGAAGCTCAAATCCTAGTGCCACTAAGCTGCCAGTTTTAGATCCTGAAACAAAGCCTCAACTGTTTAATTAGATCCTCTCAATTGTAAGTAGCTAGAGATAGAAACACCAGACAAATGAATAAATGTGCATCTTTAATTATTTTACATTTATTTGAGAACCTCAGGCTCAGGTATTAATATAGATAAATTTATGGTTTTAATATTATAATGTCACTTTCAGCTAATGTAGCAAAGTAAGATTTAACCAAAGTTAATTCAGTTAATGTTTTTACATTTACATTGTATTAGTATAGCACAAAGTCCTTGTCACAAAGCAGCTTTACAGAAATACATATCTAGATTTAGAATGTGACTGAGCAAGCCAGAGACAACAGTGGATAGAAACAAATACCTGAGCAGACGTGAGAAAAAATCCAGCTTAAAGAGGAACCCATTCTCTTATGCTTGAAATTAGTAGAAAAATCATGGGAAATAAAAGATTGACATCACTCCTGATGAAATGAGTGTGGACAGCTCATCTACTTCAACAGTGTGCAACACAGTTAAATATAGAATAACATTGCCATATCATATCATATCGTAGGTCGGATCACAGAGATCAAACCTGGAAAGGAGTGAGAACCAGGAGACTGAAACACGGGAATGCTGTGATAACACAGCCAAGATAAATGATAAGGTTTTGTGGTCATGGCAGAGCAAGAGAATAAGTAAAAATAAATAAATAAATAAATAAAAACAAAGAGTGGTAGAAGAGCTGGCAATATTTTTTTTTCAGTCACTGCAATACTTTAATGCAGGAAGACATATTTCCGCTCTCCCAGGGGAAAGTAATTTATCTCAAACTTTATTTAATGGAAGGCAGGACTTGATTAAGTCATGCACTGATTGATATCCCTGATGAAATCAATATTTGTTAGCAACACTGGTTTTATTTGAAACACCAAAAATTAATCTGTTATGAACTGTGATAATTATTAACATTTCATAAAGCTTCAAGAAGCAGCACTAGCAGCACTCTAACACTGCAGTGAAATGTTTAGGTGGGGGAGATTACTAGAATCTCAGTTTTTGAAAAAAAAAAAAAAGAGAGAGAGAGATAGGGATATTGACTATTTGGTCAATATCAAATTGTTTCTGTGTTGGTAATTTCATTGAAGTGGCATCATGGTTATTAAATTCTCACAGAATGTAATTATAATGCAATGAATCTCATTCAGCACATGGTGTTGGCAGAATTTAGCAATGACCTGGACATTCAATAAACACTGTACAAGTCCTCTGACTATCGAAGACTGCAAGGTGCTGTTCAGAAAAAGTAATAAATACACGCAGTAACTGCTGTGCTGGATGGATATACAAACTCCCACAACATGTCTTATGATACAGTTGTTAAATGGTGATGAAAGGATAATTATGTTACAATTAAACTGGTAGTAATTGTGTCTTGACCTTACAAATGCATTTTAAAGAGAGAATTACCGGTATGAGAGCTAAAGTATATCTTAGATTTCTTCCCAGATGCAGACACATAGATTTTGCATTAATGCAATCAATTTATGCATACTCCATGGTCTTTTCTTTTATTTTAATTCTTAAATTCAATCTTTTGCATGTTAAAGCAAACCAAGCACAAAAACAGGAAAATCCAGAAAGCACACAAGAAAAAGGAAGAGTTTGATTTGCTCTTTATGTTATGGGATATTTTAAGGTAGGGCTTCTCAAAAAATTTTCTGTTGCCAGGGGCCCCTTTACACATATTCATTTCATGGACATTTTGTCTGTTTATTTCAATCCATAGGGCTTTATAGTCCTGAATTTTCACAGACTGTACATTAAATCAGTTAAATCTGCTTATTGTTGAGTTATTGAGGTAAATGGCTCATAACTATAGTAATAAACAGAATAATAACTATAATAACTTTAAATGTAGTGTGTTTCACAAAAAAAAAAGAAGAAGAAAGAAACCCATAGCAATGCTTCACAGACCCCATGGGGTCCCCTGTTTTAGAAGCTTAATTCTATGGTATATTCATAGAACTTGAATATATGGTGTTGTACACTTATAAACTTTGCTGAAAAGCTTTTTCCCCCTGTATCCAGGACACCTTGACCATTCTGGCCCTTTCACCAAGCCTTTGAGGTATAACTAACTAATACACTGAGATTTTACAGTCATGTAAATCTTTTCTTTGTTGCATTAGCCAATGCCAAGTCTTTGGAAATAGACATTATTGTGTAACTGTAAATGAAGCACCACAAGTTGTGTACAGACTGAAAAAAAGAGGGGGAAAATGTCAGGGTGGAGTTTACAGTGAAAAAAAACAAGGTAATAAAAATCCTCTGCAAAGGTCACAAAAGACTGTGTATATGTAAATCCACCTCCAACCTCCTTCATGTAAAAAAAGCCTTTTCATCCTGACAAGACGTTAACTCGGTGTATCTTTTCCATTGAGTATAAAGAATGCTAGGTTCTGTTTTTGTCACTGTGAAAGCCCTGAGGCAAGCCAGAGGCAAGAAGAGTGCTGAGTGTAAGGAGGCAGTGGGGGAGCTACTGCTTTTACAAGAACAGAGCAGTAAAGAGCAGGGAGGACGGCTATGGTGAATAATGGTCGACCCTGCTGTTCTCACTGTCCATATGTGAGTGTCCATCACTCACAGGCAGCCAACATTTGACTGTAGCCTGGCCTCCTGGGAAAGTTGCCTCTGCACCCATCTCCTATTATAGCAGTGACTGGGTGTAAAGCAAGACTGGTTCGATGTTAGGGGCCATTTGTAAATGAAATGGTTGAATAGAAGATATGGCTTGAAGTGTTGCTTCTCCACTGCATTGTGACTCTTTTATTACTTTGACTTAAATGAACAGAGAGAAAAATTTAAAAAATATATCTTTTATTTTTCATCCAAATTAAGCACTGGTCATATCTGAAGAGGCCAGTATTTGTGAAATAAGTGAAACACTGATATTTTGCGGTGTAATGAAATTACAGATGCACAATTGTGCTTATTTCTTCATAAACAATTTGTTAACAAGTCTAAAGCACTTCACTGTCCTAGAAAAAAAGCGAATGAAGCAACAGGCTATTTTTACCCCAGGCTAAATGTGCCCAAGCTGAGACAACTGCTAACCACCACAACAACTCCAACAAGAGGATATTTATTTTGATCCAATCATCTCCATGTCAATGGGTTTACAACTTTTAAAGGCCAAAATGAGGTAAATTTAAAAATGGTTTGAGCATGATACTAGCAAAGAAGCATGTTAATTTCATTACTTTGTCACTTGACACCAAATGGTCAGCCTTCAGCCTGTGTTACTCACTCTACTCAGAGACTCGCTCTCTGAACTCACTGCTATTTCAGTGTATTTTCTAACACCGTGTCTTGGCTACAGCCATGCCTCTGTTGGAGCAGGGGTCTTAATTGTAAGTGGGCTATGCTTCTCTTTTTTATTTCCTTTCTGGAATGAACAATAAAAAAGTTTTGCCATAATGTGAGGTGATAGAATTTAACAGAAGGGCATTCCAGCAAAATGGTGGACTCAATAATATGACAATATGATCTGGATTTTTGTTGATTGTGTTCTAGTTTAGAAGAGCTGGAAACAATTTAACTACTACAACATGGAATCTAAGGCCAAAAGGTAAGCACAGTAACTATTTACCATTTTTATTTGCTTTTTAGCTTTTGATATGGATATATAGATTAAAGAAACGAATTAGAAAAAATATTCACAATATGGAATGTTTCTAAAATGTTTTGGTGGCTCATTAATTCTGCTAATATGAAGCACAATCTTCATATAATGTACTTTAGATGTAGTGCTGACAAATAGGCATGTATCTTCAGAAAGCATGGCTTCAAGATATCATGTTCTATACAAGAAATTGTATAGGTTCAGAAATATACCTGATGTACAAGCAAGTACAGAGCAATCAGACACTTTTAGTGCTCATGATATGGTTTTGTTTTAGTGAGCAGACAGCATTTTTGTTATGGTGCTTGGTGGCATTTCCATTTCAGTTGAACACAATGCGATATGTTATAATGCATTAATAACATTCGTGATTAAGATTAGTTTGTCTTTTTTCTTTTCTTTTGATCAGTGCTGTATGTGGTTTAACTGAATGCATTTGTAACTGAATATGATATGGCGGTTCTTGTTCCTGAGTGGCAGTCTGAGCCAAGTGACAAAAGAGGATTTTAAAGGAGTTATTCTGGGTCATGTATGAGGACTGTGCAGCAGCTGCAAAATTAAAAGAAAATAATAATGGCATAGTTACTTAGTATATATGTATATATATGTGCATGTATTATATGAAATTCACAGAATATTTCACAGGATATTTTACTATATACTGTAATATATATATATATATATATATATATATATATATATATATATATATATATATATATATATATATATATATATATATATTGCATGTAAAAATAAATATGAATATAAAGTTCTTTTTAAACAGAAATGGTATAATTTTATAATTTTGCTGTGATAGTGCAATTAGATATGCCTAATAATTAGGTATTAGGTTTCAGATTCTTCAATAGAAGACTAAATATATACTTAAAATGACTACATGGTTTTATTATCCTTTCAAAGTGAATTTAACTGAAACACAGATCGAGATCATTGCTTACATTTTGCATTTTGTATTGAATTTTTAAATATAATGTTTCTTAACTTTCAGTAATACTTATTTACATTGACATATAGCTTAATCCTTAATTGAACATGGAAAGCATCTTGCTACTCTAAAAATAATTCATGTGATGCAAGTTACACTCTTTCTTGTGCATAGCAACAGCATGTCTCTATTAACCACATGTCAGAAAGAACATTATTGAGACTCATGCTGCAGCTTGACAACATATTTTTGAGCCCTGTGACAAATTTTTAGCATGCATAAAATGACAAAAAAAATTAGAAGTGCACACAGAGTATTGAGTTAATTTTTCTTACACCTTTTTCTTTAGAAAGCAATGGTCTACTGTCTTGTGCCACACTTTTTATAATACTGTCTGCTTCTGTGGCAGGAAAGAAGCCCAACCTCTTCACCTTTTGCAAGGTGACCTGCTTAAAAGCAAGACTTCATAAGTAGGCAATCTGAGAGAGCGATAGAAGCAACTGTGTCCCGCTCATGTGAGCAAGTATTTGAAATGAGCTCTCTGGAAAAGCGCCAAGCAAACCGGCGGGGAAGTACACACGGCCCTCGCAAGTGCTCTGATGGCATCAGTGACACATCGAGTGTGGGAAGCTTTATGGATGATACAGACAGGGAGGTAAGCAGCCTAACTGATCGAGCCTTCAGGAGCTTGTGTATTGGAGAGGATGCCATCTACAATGACTTGGAGGTTTCCTCCCCTGCAGATCAGCGCAAAGCCTGTGCCCAAGAAGCCCTGCAAAAGAAAGATTTAAGGACAAACTGCCAGGAGTTCTCCTCTCATTGTATTCAGTATGAGGAGACTGAGAGAGAACCTGAAGTGGCCTCAACATTCCAGCATTCCTGTGTGGACGTAGCACAAGAGCATGTTCTCGGAGACAAGAGTTTGTCTTATATAAGCAATGGCTGTATGGAGGGGACGTGGCAACAGAAGAGAAGCGCTTCCAGAGTTTCATCGCTCATTAAGGCCTTCAGTTCAGGGGAGAATTACTGTGACAGTGGGGCTCCTGACACTGTACAAGACAAATACCAAGACTTTAATAATGAGTTATGGGACAAATCAGCCCTGCTAAGTATTCAGAGAGAACTGTCAGAGGTCTCTTCTGGTTACCATCCAAATTTTAAATCAGGCCCTTTACAATCTCATGGAAATAATATTCATGCAGTGGCCCGGATGAACTCAGCAACATGCTCAAAAACAAAGTTCAAGGCACTGAACGCCAATAACCTTTTCTTTCACAGTGAATTCAGTCCTTTCCAGTTGTGGAAGGATTATAACAGATTCCCTTTTGAAAGGAATGAACCCTCAGGGGTTGTATCAGCCACTGGATTTCCTAGGTGGTATGATTCTCCTCTCTACAAAGAACTAACAGCCACACACAGGATTTCAAGCTCTCCAGCAGACGGCAGGCAGTTTACACGAAGAAAAATTGAAGACGTCGCTCCCTCTCAGCGCTCTAGGTCCACAGTAATCCAAAAAGCCTCCGCCATAGAGAAGAGATGTGAGTCTGAAATGGCATCTAACTGCCCCCCATGGAAAAATAATAACTTGGTGAAAAACAAACTGCCAAGCAACAGGCCCTCCACAGTCTCACCAACCAGTGAGAAAGTGCACAGGCCAGATTCTAGCTTGCTTTATCATAGTAGACATACATATGAAATTCAACACAAAGTAGGAAAAGTAGGCAACAGTGATATGTCCAATAGAACAACCCCATTCAACATCACTCAACTTCTGACACCTGTAATTCCTGGAAGACAGGAAACAGAAACATCAGAAATCCTGCATTTCGCACATACTCCCTTGTCTTCTGAGTGTGACAGTGACCTGAAAGCACAGTCTGATGTCAAACAACTGCGTGATAGCTACAAATCCAAAGCATCCAGTCTATTGTTCAACCTTAAAGACAACAGAAAGCGAGTGAAGAGCACATACAGTCCTACAAAATTTAAAGTTTCAGAGATTTCTGATAGGAATAAGCAACCATCAAAACAAGAAGGTTGCGAATCCAGACTTTCAGAAACATCAGGATCAAAAGTGTTTAATCAGGATCATGCTACAGCTCCTGGTGCTTGGGAACTTTGTAACTCAGTCCAGTCAAATGACGAGCTTTCCTTCTTTCAAACTGCAGACCACAAACAGTATGCAGATAAATCACATAACGATATGACCTTAGTGTCTCGGTATGGCACTACAAAATCCAATATCTCTTACTTGGGCTCGCAGAACAGTCATCCTGAACCACTCACTAACAGAGAGAGTGAGCATTATGAGGTATTAACAAATTCAAGGCATGGTAATAGTAGAGGGAGTCCAGTGGGTCACATTAATGACAGTGTGAGTACATTTGGCACAACAAGACCGGAAAAAGAAAACATCTCTTCCAAAGCGCAACTACCAGCACATATGTCAGCTGACATGACAGCAAAACATACTTTCTGTAGCAGAGAAGATGAAGCTCATCAGAACGTCAAAGAGGGGAGGAACTTCTATATTCTAGGATATATTAATAATCAGATGGTTAATAATAATGGGATAAAAGATGCACTGCCATATAAGGGAGAAATAGCTACACTGATAGAAATGGACAAACAGAGGAAAGCCACCGCTAAGAAGTATTTACCTCTACCCAATGAGAGCTACACTATGAGAAAGGAGATGTGCACAAATAAAGTGAATGAGAATGTAAATGGGAGTTGGCTTCCAAAAGACAAACAGATTCAGGACACAGAAAGCTCATTCCAGACATATGCTGATAAACGTTTCTCAAATAAGCAGGTAAAAGATGATCATACAAATACACCTGCAACATCTCAAAATTTGTATGACTTTCAACATAACGGTCTACAAAAAATGGCAAACAACATAAGGGTATCAGGAATTACAACACATGAAAAAGCTGATGTTTGTCTGCAGAGATCCATGAAACATGCTACAAGTGATATAGAGACTGCAAAGGATTATAGTCAGAGAACACAATGTTTGCAATCAATGGAAGAGAAATATCGATATAATGAAGGATCTGAAGAGAAATATCGATATAATGAAGGATCTGTTGCTTATCAGCCATACAAATATGAGTCAAACAAACAGTGGCATATTGCAACAACTGAAAACAGACACACTAAGAGTGAAGAGTGTATGTCAAGACAACTGAAGCAACCTGAAATGAAAGCAGAACAACCAGATGAATCAAATTATGCATACTCCCAATCAAGTACATCTTGCATGCAGCAGAAAAGCACAGCATATTCAGCAAGAACTAGCCAAAGAAAGTGGATAATGGAAGACAGAGCCAAAACTGAGGAACACAAGCCAACCAGTCAGATATACAACAAGCAGAGCCTTATGAATACAAATCTTAATGTACCAAATACTCAAAGAACTTTGCAAAATAATAACAGTTCACAAACAAGAGGGGACAGATTTAACATTAATGACATCCTATCTGTCAGAGACAGCGAACAAGCAAAAAGAATCAGAGAAAATAAATCTTGTTTTAATGGTAGAGTTGGTGACCCAACTAAATTAGAAAATCTAACTTCTCCGGTTACATCTGATGTAGCCGAGGACATAACGGCTAAATATGAACCATCTAAAGTTCGGTCACGGGAACAGCAAGATCAAAAATCCTACAGCAAGCATGAAAATACAAATGTATCACATGGCTATGTCCGAAAGGAATCACATGTTCCAAATGATGTGAAAGAGAGGCCAGGAAAAGATATATTTATAAGTAATGAGAATGATAAAATCACCCTAAGAGCACTTTCATATAAAGAAAAAGGACAAAACAAACACGAGATACTCGCCTCAAAATTAAAAGCGCATGCTCAAAAGGAGATATCAGCAATTAAAGAAAAAGGCCTTGCTAAACATGCTATTCCATCAAGAAATCCAATAAAGCAAAGTTCAGCTATAAGCAATGACAAAGGACAAATAAACCAGGAAGTTCTTTCACCACAAAAAGAAATCACTGCAGAAAAACTGAATCATCTTTTTCAAGACATTACTTATTCAAGTATTCCCTTATACAAAGAACAAAGAAATCAAGGAAAGGGTGAGCCAAAATATGAATCTCTTACGGCAGAAAAAGTGGAATTATTTACAAGAGAAAGGGGCTCAGAGACAGTTGCTACTGAGAAAGAAAGGACAAAGATTCAAATGATAAAATCTCAAGAGGAAAAAATTACAGAGGTAGACAAGAAAAATTGTGAAGTCCAGAAATTTGTTAAGAATTACATCCACCAGTTAAACATGCAATCCAAAGAAAATCAACTTCTCAAACCTAGCAAAGACAACGAGACAGAGCAATCTACAAATGATAGTGTTGCTGCAAATGGAACAAATCCAGCCAAAAGTTTTTCAAGCTCTTCAAAGCTCAAGGTTTTTAGCAATGAGGAGTCTCTTGTCAAGAAAGAAGATAAGATTTCATCTAACCTGCCCAAACCATGCACATCAAATGACACAGAGCACTCATCATTTAAACAGGAGGTCTTGGTGAAAGCAGCAACTAACCATCTAACACCGTACAATGTTTCAGGAGAAGCTATAACCCTTGAAAGCTCTGTTAACAAAGCAAAAGAACAGCTGTCAAATGTCAACACAGATAAACCTACTGCTGATAGTAATACACCTTCTCTGAAATGCTATGACTTGGCAGAAACAACCAAAAGTAAAGACGGCACAAGAAAAGAAAGCCCTTTAACTTTACTAAATGCAAGAGAGCTTGAAATTAATGCTAGACAAGACAAAACTCCAACAGATTGGATGAAAGATGACGTACCTGCTGTTGTGGAGACATTCGAATTTACAGAAACTGCTTTCTCTAAAATTGCTTTCTCTAATAAACAATTAGAAAACACTGAACAAGAAAAGGAACATCTTCAAAATGGAGCAAGTGAAAATCAAACAGTCATTTCAGAAATTTTACCAAAGACCAGTAATCAGGTGTACTTTAAGCCAAATACAGAACCCACAGTAAAGGAAACATGGCTAGAAAAACAAAATATTCAGGCAGAGGCCATCCAAACTTGTAAAACAAATGAAGATGCTTCTCTTCAGCAACTTCAGCACACTGATGCACATGCTAGCAAAGATTTGGGATATCAAACAAGCTTAAGCTTAAACACGCCAGTCAGGATAAAGCTTGATTCTTCAGAGGAGTACAAACATTCTCTGCAGCATGAATCACAAACAAAGCAGCCACACTGTGAAAACAATGATGTTCAAAAAACTGTGTCTCAATTCCAGTTAAAGATCAGTCATGATAACCAAAATCAGCAAATGATAATGGATAAAGAAGTAACTGAAAATAACAATCAGCAACTACTAGAAGATGGTGAAACAGCCCCAGACATTGAACATCATAACCAAAAGGCAAAAGATTTCCAAGAACATATAGAAAGTACACCCACAGTAAAGAAACAGTCCAATGATGAGATAAGAATATATAATAGTAATGGCTCAAAATCCACGTGCAGTGAACATGAGAAGTCAGAAGAGAAGCTTTTCATGCCAAACATTACAACGAACAGTAAAGATCAACAGCTCAGTGGCCAACCTGCTGCAGACAAAAGTGCTGAAAAGAAACAGTCCAATGATGACATTTCAAACCCAGTACCTGAAAGCCATGTCATTCACATTGCAAGCAAAGAAGACAGTTCACCAACAAATGAGCCTGTAATATACAGTATATGTGTTTCCAGCACATCAGAAGCTGTTTCAGAGGATGAACCTGTAATCTATAGCATTTCTGTAACAAGCTTGTCTGATGCTTCCATGAAACCTGGTCCAGAAAACCAAGAAAAAAGTCAAAAACAGCTTTCAATAGAGCAAGTAGAAAAAGACGAGAAAGAAACATTTAATAATAAAAATAAAGAAAGTGACTTCCTTGAAAGTAAAGAGGATAGTAAAGAGGTAAAATTGATTTTAAACAACGATATGGCAGAACAAGAAACTGTGGTAAGAAAATATGATTCTCCTACAAGCAAAGATAAACTTGATTATTATAGATCAACAGAGGTGGACAATATTAGTTCATCTTATGAAAGTCTCTCGGCCAAAAATGGGCTTCCTAATGAAGATACAATTCATGTTGAGTCACACCAAAAAGAGCAGGATAAAAATCAAGGAAATGAAAAGGATGAAAAGAAAGAATCTATCCCTAACGCATTACAAAAAACACAAAATAATACAATTGATAATGACCATTCGCTTATTGAGAAACTGACATCAGCTGATTTTACTAAAAAGCATTCTCCAGAATCCAGAAAATCAAAGACTCCAGAAGCCTTCCCTGAACTTTTGAGGAATGCTGATAAAACCCATGAGCATCAGCATGTTAGTCACTCAGAGCAAGAGCATCAGATAGCTAATGAAGGATGCACACAAAGAGGTGATGGAGTTGTGAATTCTGATAGAAACGCTAAACAGGATGTCTCAGTGAATCAAGAAATCCTGATATCAAAGGTTGTACCAGCTTGTGAAGACTTTGTGGATACCCAGGCAGCAAAGCAAATTGTGGAAAATGGAAATGTTCAACTGAAGGAAAACAAGCAAGTCGGACAGAATGCACAAACAAAGGAGACAGGACAGAAAGAAAATGATGATATAGTTGACAAAAATAAAGAGATGGTACAAGTGAAATGTGAGACTGATTCACAACTTACAGCTGGATTTAGTTCTTCAAATATCAACAATAATTCAATCAATCTCTCACGTGATGATTCACCCCAACCCAGTTCTAAAATCTCTACAAATGATTGTCAGGTCAGGATTAAACCCCCAAACACAGGAATGTCTTCAATTCACAGCAATCAAAATGCAATCAATCAAATAAGTATTACAGAAAGTGTAGGAGATGCCCTCAAACAAAAGAAAGCAAGCAAAGAATGTATTCAAAGTGAAGGAAACAAGGCCTTAACAAAAGACATAAAAGAAATGATCTGCAAAAGCGAATTCACAGAACTTAAGCAAGTCGAGTTCATGAAAAGCAATGGTGTAAAAGTCAGTAGGTTGATAGAGTCACAGAAAGAAATTTCAAATTTCAATAATGAACAGACTGAAAAGAATAGTAGTGGCAATCAGAATCAAATCATATATGCTCTTCCTGCTGGAAAGACAGATCAGAGTGTATTTACAGTGCCAGATATTCCACTGGAATATAAAAAAGTGCATAAAAATGACATAAAGAGCCAAATGAAGACAGATACTGTAAGTGCTAGCGGTGCTGCGTTACCTGATAAAGTAACTGAAAATGCTCAAAACAAGACATCTGCAAATGTCATTGGAACAAAAGCATCATATGCTCTGGGCTTGACAGATGATGACACAAGACCTGAAAATGAGAAACGGAAAAGGGAACCAACACAGAAGGAGAGAGAAATCATAAGATATGAAGTCATGCCATTAAATAAAGATGCCAAGACAGAATTGCCTGTAAATAAAGATGACAAAAATGTAGAATGTGAATCCAGTAAGAGTGAAAAAAATCTAAAAGAAGCAAAAGCTCAGCCACAAAGCAGTGGAAAAATTTTAAGAGACAAGCATGATCAAATTAGTAATGTGAACCATCCAGAGAAAGATGCTATTCCAGAAAGAAAGGGAAATACATATGATGGAAAAAACACCTTTGAGTCTACTCCACACAGTAAATATCATGATACAGTGCTTTCAAAACAAGAGGGAACCTTCACTAAGTCTGAGGTTACACAGAGGGAGAAGAGAACGATTAGGCCAGAAATATCAGCTTTAGCTGACTATGCTAGGCTGAGGGTTATCTCTGCTGAAGATGACACCATTGACGAAAAGGATTTACTTAAGAAAATGAACACATATCAGAAGTATAATTTATCAGCTGGGGAACCAAAGAAAGCAAATTTTTCCATGGCTGTGGGTGATACAGAGCAAAGCAAACAGCCATCTGTAAATAAGAAGTCTGAGAATTTGAATGCAACAACACCTTCACAAGTCCATGAACGACGAACATACAAAATTACAGATGAAATACTTGCGGGACATCAACAGTGCTTGCCCAGGGGTGAAATCAATGCTTATTCAAAAGTTGGGTCATTGGCTAAAAACTCAGATGATAGAGTATGTGCTGTAAAAGATACAGAAAGCACCAAAGAAAAGACATCAACCACCCACATGCAATCAAACACCAAACAACCTTTGATTGCACAGGATTATAGATATTCAAGAAGCCATGAAGTACATCAACTCCAAAATCCTCGAGCTACACATCCTGTACACACACAGATAGAGAGCAAAAATGACTCCAAGCCAAAACAGCAACCTAATGCAAATATGCTGGAAAGGAAGGTTTATCCTCAAGTAAAAAATTCACAATGTGAAGCACAAGTGTCAATGGAAACCGAATTTAATAATGCAAATAGACATACAGATAACCAAATAAAGGAAGAAGTGAAAGATGAAGAGTTACAATATTACATTGTCAATGCAATGGAAAGTGAGACAAAACCTAAAAATAATCAGGAAGCACATTCATTAAGCAACAATATTTGTTCAAAGAAAGACTTAACTGAAATTCATGCAACAGCGCCACGGTCCAACACTTCTTCTCCAGCCACGGGGAAACCCATTATGTTCAGAGTGAAAGATAACACAGGTAAAACTTCCTCAGTTACTAAAACTGTTAGGCCACGCTTTCACAGATCATTCTCTGAGGAATTCAGCATCTGCTCCCCAGTTGACAGCTGTTATGGTTCAGAAAAGGACAAAGTGGATTACGATAATGAGAATGATCCAAAAGAGTCTGCTAACTCTCCAGTTTTGCATGAGCAATCAGTAACTTCACATCGATTCTCAAGCCTGAAAGAAATCCAGGCTCGAAACAGACTGTTGTCCCCAGGGTTCATGGCACCAAAAGAACCAAGGAGCTACAACAGAAGAAGCCAAGTTATTGATGGGGATGAATCCCGGTCACTCATGAGCACAGTATCTGAGGATGTGCGGAGTTTAGCTGCTAGTTCAGCAGTAAGGACAAACAATAGAGATTTTGACACTGAACACGTTAGACGTACCTATGCAAGGCCAGAATCTTGTTGTTATGAAAGACCAGAATCAGCCTGCTATGAGAGACCTGAATCTGCCTGCAGTGACATGAGACCAGCAAGCAAGCCACCTACTGTTCCTCCTAAAACAGAGAAAGCCCTTCGCCGTGCTAAAAGACTAACTAGCAGGAGAATCAGACAAGTAGAGGACAAGATGACATCTGATACCCAAGTACAACCTGAGTCCAAGTCCATCCGAACTGTTTCCAGTTTACCTGCTTCACCTATGGTACAAATGTCAACATCTCAATCAGTACAGGCTCCACCGCCGATGTCCCATTATCATGTTGAACCAAATTGTGCACCTCCTGCACCTAGCATTGTGGCTCATTCTTTCCCCATGACCCAAAGAAAGTTCCTACAGGATCCAAACTCGGGGCAAATTTTCATGGTGGACATGCCAGTGCAGGTCAAGACAAAGACATTTTTTGACCCTGAGACAGGAAAATATCTCCAGCTCAATGTGCGTCAAAGGGCCCAAAGCACCTTGTCACAACCAGCACCACTGGAGGTGTTGAGTCACCCGTATGTGGTGTACCCGGGTTTTCTGCCCATGCCTGTTTCTGTCTCATTTCCCCACCCTCTGTAAGGTCATCATCCCAGATGTCAGCACCAGCCACACTCACAGAAGACCTGAACCACCTAAAAGCAAGTCATGAACCAACTGAACAGGAGAATATTGAACCAGAACGCCACAGAAATGTTCAACAGCACAAAAGACCTGTGTATAGGACATGTGAACAAACTGGCAGGGAAATTTTGCACACTGAAAATGTTAGAATGACTCCAAGGCAAACACATATCATAACAATGAGTGAATTAGAGGACTTTGCAATAGAGAACACCTGACTGATGTACATATGAGCAACATGTATATCTGTGAATAGAACTTATTTAAGGATTTATTAAATACAAACATATGCTGTTTGAGGATGATTTTAAGGTTTGTTTTTAAAATGCAATATTTCTTTGCAGTTGTGCTATAAGAAAAACAGATTTATTTAATTTTATGAAGGAGATATGCATTCCATTTTAGAAATCATTTCAAATCACATGTAAATGTCTCATGAATCTCCCCTGTCTTAAATGAGCCACGTTCATTCAAAGTGAAAATTTATAAAAATGACTGTGCCTTGTGCCATATGTGGTTTCATTGTAAAAAAAAAAAAAAAAAATGTAAAATAACACATCTTTTTATATATATATACATATATATAAATTTTCCTCATTGCTTAATGATTTTTAACACTTTCTCACAGTTGCAAGGTTTACAATGCAAAATTCACACAACTTGACTTGTATGGAAACCAGTGTGAATGTTTAATCATAGCACTAGGAGTTTGTGCTTGCAAGTTTTTCTGACTTTATAATACTCCCTAGTTCATCTGAATTTCTGTGAACGTGATTAGCTAAAGGCCAATTCTTTTATACACTTACATTTTGCCGTATTTCAACTTTTGACTGCTTTGTAAACTTCCTCTTAACTGGAATTGAAGCTGTTTTACATCTGATAGCATATAAATTACATAAAGATAAAATTCACTTTTTATTAAGGTTACACCACACAGTCATGGTCCACATTATTGATTAAAATGTGATTTTATTTCAGATTTCTTAGCAATAAATTGACTTTTAAGTTGAATGACTCTTTACATAGTGTTTTAGAGTTCATTCAATCATAAGGACATATGAGTAAATTAACATCATGTCTCTTATATAATAGTCTGTTGCCATATAATTATGTTATTGTGAATAAAAAAGGCATCTATTTCAAAGAAAAGTTCCTCTTTGTAGTACCGGGTTATTAAAAGTTAAAATGAATGCAGAGGGGTTTTTTTGTATGCAAGATCACATATTTTATAACAAACATGACATTACATTGATATTCATTATGAGATTAAAATTGAAATATTGCCTTCTGCATTTTTTAAACTTTCACTGGGTTTAAGATCCAGTCTTCATCTATTACAGCTGGATTTGTTTGAGTGCTGAATGTTACAGCATCTGCACAATAGACCACTCTAGTGGACTGTGAAAGTATTGTACCCTTTTAGATCACTTTCCATGATGAAATTTATAGCCAATTGTGCAAGGCTATATTCTAATAGATAATTTGGTTCAAAATAATTTCTTTAGAAACCTTCAGAGATGATGAATTTTTTATGGTCTGTTGTTATTTCAAATTCTCAGAATGTAGCATTCATAATTTATAATAGGCTGGTGTCAAATTGTGAAAAGAGCCCATTCAAAATAACTAAGGAACTTTTCTGTAGTACATGCCTATAAAATATTTAATGTCCTGCTTAAAATGTACTGATTGCAATTACAAACACAAATTTCCTTTATTATGTGATTGTATTTAAAAGGTTTTGAGATCATCATTAGATGGTTTTTGTTTTATTTCTGAGGAAAGCACAAGGAAATATTAGGCCATTGTCAGATGCATTAACAATTTTTTTTTTTTTTTTACCACAAATGAACACAATTGATTGAGTTATTGATCTTCTAATGCAGGAACGGGCTGTTGTGGTATATACAAACGCCCTTATCATAGCATGTGCAGCAGGCCTACATCTCAAAACTGACAGTACTGCAGAGTTTGGATACAGCGTCACTGACAATGCATCATTAATGGAACAAAAAAAAAACCCATTAAAACTGACAAAACAGAATTTAAAACAAATGATTTTTGTTATCATTTTTTACTAGGTTTTGGCTACTCTCCATCTAATTTAATATAACAATGCTTTTCAGAATGAACTAAAAGAATGTTGAAATGTATGTAATTGCACTGAATAATCAATAATCTACATGAACATGCAAATATTACTAAAACCTCTCTTCAACGTACAACTTTTGAGTGTTTAACTCAACAACTCGTTTCAACAGAGCAAAAACTAATTTGAAAGTAGATTGTTATTTACAAATTTCTCATTCCACTACCTCCACTTCTTAAATACAAGGCACAAAAAGGAAGTGTCAGTTGATGCAAAGAGAAAATGTCAAGATTTCAGCTTTTCAAAATAAAGCTACTGTTAACTTAGTACACTTAAAGGCTTTTACAAGGGTTATTTTGTTAATTAACAATTCCACTTGGAGACAAATGTAATAGGGAAATGCTCAGTTGAAGGTTTTTACTCTCTTAAGAGGCTATAGATTTAACATATTTGTGCTGAAAGAGGATTGAACTGCAAAATGTACTATAACATTTAAAATATTTTCCAAAATACAAAATAAGTTATTAACCTTTTTTTAACTAACCGATACATATACCAACAACCTGACCCTCTCAGTTAATAATAATGTATTTATATAATCTGTATCATTGATATATCATTTTTAAATTCACCACTGAGGCCTATATACAATAGAAAACACACAGAGTCAAAATGATATAAGAAATAAAAAATACAAATAATACATTGCAATACAGGGTCAAAGCAGACAGTTCAAAAACAAGCAGGAATATGTCTGCATTCTGTATGTATGTGTACAACTTCGATCTGCTCCTGAACAAGCCATTGTGTTATTATTAAACATAATATGCAAATAAAGGCAATAAAGCTGAAATTAATTGCTATAAATGTAATTTAATAAACAGGTAATTGATAAGAGGGTCTCTGTATGAAAAAACAAACTAATGCTTTAGTCTTTCTGTAAAGAGATCTGTAAAGAGATCTTCAACTATATTCAGTCATTTTTATAAAAATTTGCCATAGTCAATAATTGGCCATTTTTTAATCATTTTTTTTCTAGCAGCCTTGAAACAAGTGCTATTTCTGAGTAAACCCCCCAAAAAATGAATTATTCTACACTGGACATCATGCAACAAAATTCCAAAGTACGTTCTGTACTTACTGATTCATTCATTCAGAGCTAGATTTATCTTTTAATATTTTACAGAAATATCAGAGCTCTAAGCTCAGCACAAGATCCAAAAATCTTCATATTGGATATTAAGAATCTTGCCATTAGGAATGACTTTAATAACATTCTTTTTTAAGAAGTGTAATGTGGTTTGAATAATCCTAAAGTAAACCCAAATTTAAGTTTAAATTAAACTCTATCTTCAACATTTATATGTTGAGCACGCAAATTCACTTTAATATACATTTTAGAGAAACACGAGCATGCTCTGGCAGCACACAGCTTTTCTGACATTATCGAGCTCTGCCATGTCAGTAGGGTGTTGCATCATGAATTATTAAGACAGTACTTTGTGATGATACATAATTCCGTATCAATTATTCATGCTAATGTGTGTGTAGTTTACTTAATTGCGTTATTGACTATCAAAAGTAATTTCCTGAAAATCCTCAAGGACATGAATTTAATCAGTTTAAGTCTTTTTCAGATGCAGTCCTATTAAGTGTTGTACATTCACATGTCTGGCCCTTAATTAGTGATTTTTGATGGAAATCAGTGAAGAAAATGATGATTGTCTACTGCTGATTACTGATGATATTATATGAAAGGATTGCACAACCTAGAAAATATTAATTTTACTTTTTTTTAACAATTCATAAACTCTTAATCTCAATACTGTGACTACAAATGCTAAAACTGGCCTCTATCTTGAAACATACCAGTTTGATCTCAATAAGATCTACCCAAAGTTAATAATAATTTTCAAAAGACCACAGCGTCACATAGTCTTACTGTCCTTAAAACTGCACTGATCACTGTATATAAAAATAACTGTTTAAAACTCTTTCATATCATATTTAGAACATATCTATAGCTAAGCATAAATGCATATACAGTGTAGGGCAAAAGATTAACCTAAATTTAGAATGAATAAACCTAGAGCCAATAAAACATCATGGGTTGTCAAATATTGAACAACTAGACCAAAAAATTAAACTTTATAGTAAACCTAATCAAATACATCTGACTTGGACATTTAAATGTATCTGAGCACTTGATTAATTTAATCAGATTAAAGTATATTTAATAAGTAATTTAATCAGTATTAAGTTTCTTATAGACGAAAATTGTCAATGCAATCAACTGTTATCAATAAAGATGATTATGAGTAAATCACTACAAGACAAAGAATTACTTAAAAAATCTATCTGTGTTTAGTTAGTTTTTCCGAACTGAAATATATTTTTTTTAATCTCTTGCTTGGTACTTTTCTCCCCGTAGTGCATATTCTTAGTGTCAAAAATAACTGTATGAATAATCAGAACACTTCAACCAAAGGTATACTGATGGTCTCACAGTATGAAAGGCACCCCCTGAACAGTAAAGCCTGTACGTTACACCTTCCTAATAAGCATCTACTCAGCCTCAGTAAAGAGTCTGTGCATCAAATGCGAAAGAGTCAGTGGTTTAGCACAAACTAAATAAATAATAAGACCAACCCTTGCTTCCGTTTTTCAGCTCTGCCTTTCGTATACAAGGAAGTCAATTAATAATTGATCACAGCCAGATGGTGTGTGCAATAGGCAACAGAAGACGTACATGAATGTCTACATGTTTAATTGTTTTAAAGAGCATGTCAAAACAGGACCAGAGTGAGAACACTCACAGTCTGTCATTGCCTTGCAGATGTGTTGACAACAAGAGTGCCACATCCCATGACCAGTGAGACGAAATTGCTTTTACCAGATCAAGAAAACACAATAGATATACACTTGCATATTATTTCACATTAGGTCATTTATATTAGCGCATGGTATATATATATATATATTTATAATTTTTTTTTTACATTTTAGAAAAAAATTGTCCTTCACACAATGCAATTACTTACATCACCTGACTTCACAGTATACAAGGCAGTATAAGTCCTACATCAAAGTGGCTGGAAAAATATATGAATTCACATTGGCAGCCAGGGTAAATTCATCCCACAAACTCTCCACCATTAAAACCATTTACAGTGCCAAAGGTATATAGGCAATATATCAGTCATAATAATAGGCAAAATGTAACAATAATAGATAAACGACAATTGAATAAATAGCTTGATGCACCCACACTCAAATTATAATACAATAATAAATAACACTGAACACCTTGCCCAGTTGTTTTGACTGCATGTGAGGAAGGGGGCAGCAGGCATTCATTATGAGATTGTAATTCCTTATGTCCAGGAGGGGAAAACGTGCTGTGTAGGCAAAAATGATTCCCTTATTTCTTGTCTGGGGTCTCCTTTGGGCAATGCAGCTGCTTTTCAGGGGTAGTTCCCTGGGTTGGTAGCTTTGAGGAACCAGAGGCAGGACTGGAGTCTTCCCCTCCCACTGTGTTGGTGCTTTGACCGAGACCAACTGAAACTCTGGCTCCTGGCCCTGGTACTGCCCCAAGTAGGTTGGCTGACTGCAGCAGAGCCTCTGAGTGTTCCCTGGCCTTCATGCGTAGAGCTGCAACGCTGGCCGTCCGGTTACTCTGGCACCCATAGGGAGGCAGGAAGGAGAGGCCCATAGGGTCAGGCACGCAGCAAGAGCACAGAGGGCTTCCTGCTGAAAAAACAGCAAACAAACATGCAGTTCAGAGATGGAGATACAGTACACGTTAGAAATATGGTAAAGATCTCACAGGTAAAAGCCAATCAGTAGGAATGTTAAATCAATTACTAAATATATCAAAATCAATCATAATCAAGAAAATCAATAATTGATAGGTATTTTTTTTAATACAAAGCAGGGAATTACATTTCCTACGCTAAGAGTTTGTACTGAGGAATGTCTAGTGCCAAACTAAATATCATATATCAATCAAGTCATGTCATAAATATCTATAATAACTAATTTTAACAAAAAATGTAAATAATATTAGGAATATAAAACATAATACAGTCATATTATCGTCTTTAAATACACAATGATATTGTATAGGTATACACAATATACACAAAGTTCATTTTGTTATTTTTAATTAGGACTATAACGTACAGAGAACTGCATACATATTCCTTCACACCTGTTCTATCAGTTATTAACTGTACTGTCATTATATGTAACACCTAACCTTTTAAAGTTGCCACTTGTGACAAAGCTTGGGCATAAGTCGCAGAGTTGAGAAGAGTTCCAGGCAAACAGGATGGGAAAAAGGGCCCTCCAGCACCAACTGCTCTGTTAACACTGTACGTGAAAAAGAGAACAAGGAGTCAAAGCTCATGTGAATTCAGTAACAGTATTTGTTTACATCATAGACTTTGTGACAGAAAATCAACACACTTTTGTTGGGCTTCCAGAGGTTCTTTTTTGTTTCTGCTTTGATCCACAGGAGACTGGTTGAGATTTCTAGCAGAAGGAGTTCCGTCACTCATTTGCTCCTTTGTGCTTTCCTGATCTGAGCTTCCTCTCTCTGTTTTTCTCCACTTTGCTCTTCGGTTCTGAAACCACACCTAGACAGAGAGCGTTGGATTTATTAATATATTTTAACATCATTTATTACAGACAAATGAATCATTTTCTTACTGAAAATACTTTTCTCTGCAAAATTTAAAACACTGCATGTAAATCTCTTTTTTTTCCAGAGAAAAAGGGTTCTACTTGGAACCCTTTTTGATAGCATTGCACTCTGTTGTAGGTTTCTACATAGAACAATTAAGAGGTCTCCCAGAAGGGCAACTGAAGAACACTTAATGGTCCTACAGTTTCTGAGAGTACTTTCCTTGTGTTTGCTGTCATAGCCCTTTAAGTGTCTGCCTTATTACGAGTTGATGGTGACTTACTTCTAACTTCATGAACACAACTGCTGAGCATATGCACCCAAGTTCTTGTATCTTAATTGAATGAAGGTCATTGCCTATAACAACATTTAATTGAGCAATTTTTCATTATCATTTTTTAATGACTTCCTACTGACAGTCTCCCTGCTTCTGAGAGGGAACTGTGATGAAGTCGTTTATTTCCCTATTTAGTGATTGTTTGACAACATCAGATTCGATTAAGGCTGTGCTCTCTAACGCATTAATCATATTTGAATAGGAAAGGGCTATAATGGAGTCATATCTCGAATGCCTGCCCAGCATTGTGCAAAGGTACAATGATGTCAGCAAACAAAAAGCCCTACACATTGAGCATTCATTCGGCATAATAGGAGGCAACATTTTACTGGCAGGACAACAATATTCAGAATGCAATTGTGGCAACATTATCTCACCCTTGCACCTTCCAGCTAGGAGTCATGATCCCCTAACACTGCATGCTCTATAATTGCACCATTAATCTCAATTTGCAGTTTGGTCTTAGTGCAACCAAAACCAATTGACACTTTCCAAAGGAGGAGGAGGAGGGGTCGCCTGCAACCCTATACAACAAAAAGAAAATTTATTTCCTAATAATAATGTAAGCTTAATATCCCCGCATGCTGCAACTGATTCATGTTCAGATTTAATAATGCGAATCTGGTAATCCGATTAGAGAGGCAATAATTTGTTTACAGTCCCTAATTTACAGCAGCGAATGCCATTATGGCTTTGCCGTCGCCGGATTTAAGCGATAGTAAAATGACCCTGGGGAACACAAGGCCAACTATTCCATCTCCTACAATTAGATCTAGGAAAGCCAATAGCAAATCTGGAACGCAGGAAATTACATACGGGTATACGTGGATTTAATTACACCTAGACGAATTTATAACAAACATAATATGTGTACTATAAGGCTGCAAAATACGACTGGGGAAAGTTTCCAGATGCGCAGCACCTCAAAAAATATATATATATATAAAATTAAAAAAAACATTTTATCTTTCAGCCAATGCACACATTCCGCTTTAAATCTGCTTCCTTTTTTCTTTCTTTTTTTTCCTGAAGTAAAGAAAAACACCTAAGTAATTTTCATACCTTGGAGACGCGGACAAATTA
Source organism: Hemibagrus guttatus (assembly GCA_033459395.1). NCBI lineage: Eukaryota > Metazoa > Chordata > Actinopteri > Siluriformes > Bagridae > Hemibagrus > Hemibagrus guttatus. The sequence continues at coordinate 16,807,122 of JAUCMX010000002.1, forward strand.
GTGTAGGACATTATCACTAGTTAATTATGAATGACCGATTAATCAACTTAATCTAATATTGCCCATTATGTTGATGCTATTAAAGTGCGCCGCACAAATGACGGAGAGCTTTAATTTAGTGTCTTTGGCCAAACGTGCTTAGAGAACAATATGGCCTTTCTATTTGTTTAGTGCAGACTGACATCATGCACTCTCAAAGCACTATCAAAAAAAAAAAATGGTCATTTTTCCTTGTCGCTGGAGAGGTGCCCTGAAGGCTATACTTAGTATATTTTACCTTTTAGATAGATGCATAGTGTGTACTTTTAAAGCTTTATCCTGAAAACAAATTATGTTTAGGGATTATTTAAATATACGCTATATCAAAAGATACCAGCAGTACCACCCAGAGAAAAGGAAGGATACAGTTTAGTACTATTTTTCTGAGACTGCAGTAATTCCATAATGAAGTTTATTCCCGTCACTAGTGTATCATTTCTAAATAAACAAAATGAAGTAGGGAATTGAGTGCACGAATAGTATTATCATAGACCTCTTATATGACATGCGTTGTCCCATAACAGCTGAGAGCAGGTTTTTACCTGGACCCGGGCCTCTGTAAGATTAATCTTCATAGCCAGCTCTTCTCTTGTGAACACGTCCGGGTAGTGCGTTTGGGCAAAAACTGCTTCCAGGGCTTCTAACTGGAAAATAAAGAATTTGTTTTATTAATCGTTATGAATCATAGTCACTATATGAACTGGTCTAGAGGGAGAGCAGCCTGGTATTTGATCCAGAACTCGTTTCCATTAGTCATAACTCATGGACTAAATGAAGATGGGCCTGTTACATCAACAAAGATGCCAGAGAGACAAGTGTACAATTTATTTAAAATATATATATCCACCCATATCTTATTGTCGGGGCATATTGAATGTCTAAATAGCTAGACATCTAACCTGAGCTCTTTAGGCTACCTGTTGTAAAGTGAAGGTGGTTCTGTTTCTGCGTTGTTTCCTTCTGAGAAAACCATCATCGAAGTCTCCAGAGGCATGGTTCCCAAAGCCGTTTGAGTTCACTGAAATTGCAGTTTAGGAATTAGTTATAAAACACACACACACACAAAACCTATCTATCTATCTATCTATCTATCTATCTATCTATCTATCTCTCTCTCTCTCTCTCTCTCTCTCTCTCTCTCTCTCTCTCTCTCTCTATATATATATATATATATATATATATATATATATATATATATATATATATATATATATAAATTATGTGAAGAATCGTGTACATTTACTTTATTACGAATTTCGTGTACATTTACAATTACTTCAACGAATTTCAATGGATTTATTTATTTATTTAACAGTCTGGGGTCTTATAACTAACTGAAACGAGCTAATAAAATTGTTGTAAAAAACAAAACAAAAAAAAAAAACTAAAAGGCATGACATTGACCATCTGTGGCCAAGCAGACGGCAGTAAAAGGCCTTGACTGGAGGGCAAAACCGTTTCAGGATGTGGGAAAACTGTAAAACGCTGTGCTGAATACTTCTGAGTATGTACTGAATTAAATATGTGGCATATATGGTAAGCAAAATGTGTTGTGAGTCATGTATAGCTTATATTATAGCTAATACCCAGTTCCAAAAGACATATAAAATAGTTTGCAATGCAGTATTTAATACAATATTTAATACACTGTTTAAATTCGACCAGACACAAGTTAACACTTCTGAATAAAATTTGATGTAGAAGTTTAAGTAAAGAGTTTTTTGTTTGTTTGTTTGGGGGTTTTTTTTAGGACAAAATCATTCGTTTTAAGACAACACATGCAGGCCAGTTGAGAAATGATGTGTTAACGTGTTAATAGTGGTTAAATTGTCATGTAAACTTCATGAAAAATGTACTCACAGGTATTAGTTCTGCAGCACTCCCCATCCAGCTGTGGGGGACAGTGGAAGTAAAACATCCTGCTTCACTGAGACCGAAGAAACTCAGCCACGGAATATTCCAAGAGCTTATGCTGTGAGGAAAATAATAATAATAATAATAATAATAATAATAATAATAATAATAATAATAATAATAATAATAATAATAGAAACGGGGAAAAATCCATTTTCAGTAATACTGAGCTTTAGAGCTAATTGGATGACATTCACGCGAAAAGCGGCTTAAAGTTGTCAGGTAGCTGTTTGTAAATGTTGCAACGAAAACGACAGTAATTTTCGTACCTGCAGTAGGAGTTGCGATCGGTGCTGTGAGGAAGAGTCTGTGGGAGAATACGAGTTCCTCTTGTTCAGCTTCAGATATCCGGCACTTCCACTCCCACTCTTTTTCCTCTTTCCCTGAACTACTCACTCGTCTCTCTTCTCTCTCCCGTCTCGCTGTAGGACATCAGGATTAAGTGGCCACGTATCTGTACAGCAGTCCGCGGAATGTGTTTGCTTTCACCGACTCGCCTTTATAATCTCATGCGTAATCGGACTTAACCTGATTATGTCTTGCTATGACTTCTGCGCTGACTGGTTTGGGACGGGGCACCAGCACGCGCGCCCAAAGACACGATCACGTGGTGCTAAACGTCACATTCTCTGCAGCGTCTCCCAGTTGCAGCGCGCGCGCGCGCGCCTCCAGCCCACTTCGCCCGTCGCCCGGCGTTGCGCCTTGTTATTCCCACATCATAAACTCTCGCGCACTCAGTGCATTTTTTGCACACAGTTGCTTTTTATATTAAAAAATCCAGATGACTGTTTTTTAGATTTTAAATTGGCTGTCAGAGCAATAATTGCTCGTTATATGGGTTAAGGGGTCCGCTTTGCGCGGTGATGCGCTCGTCGAGCGCCCGGACGTCCACAGTTTGATTTTGTTCACAGCAAGGGGTCCGAGGATTGATTTGCCTCGCGCGCGTAAATGACGTGCACCGGGACCCTTTCAATTACTTTTAAGACGCGCGCGGGATGCAGGCCGCTCCTCCGCTTGTGGAAAATGAGGCTCCGAGTAGCAGCTGAAATTTTGCAGTCGAGGGCGGGATTGGACGAAATCACATAAACGGCAAAAAGAGGAAGTATAATGGCGCATAATTGGTTCTCTAATAGCATTACCCAAGGATAATAGCCCGTTACGGCCCCCGTGCACGATGAAGCGCTTCCCTGGCGTAAAGCGTTTACGATATTAAAGGACGGGAATATAATGATATTTTGGTTATTAAATGCGTGTAATTAATTTATGCACAGCTGAAAATAAAGTTGTTATTATGACCTCGAAAAAAAGCATAAGAAAACTAGAAATAGAAAAACTGTACAACTTTAGAAAGGCGTGTGTATAGTTCTCAGGAAACGTAAATATGCTGACAATTACTAAGCTGTCCATCTCTTTAATTCGATGTCGGAACAATGTTAGAATTACTAGCAGTAGTAATAATAGAATAAAGCAACAACAACAATAATAGCAAGAAATTGTTCTACAGCAAACGTTCAAAATTTATCATCATTATATTTATTATTATTAATATTTTTTTGTATTAAATTAACCATATTCCACTTATCATTTTTATGGTTCCTCCTTTAAATGTATAAGTGGAACCCGATTTTCAATATACACAAAAATCCCTTGTGCGCTATTAACACACAGCTTTGGTTTATTTCTCAATCTTTATTTAAATCATTAATATAACGATTATAACTTTTAACGTTATATAACGTTGGCCTTTATTTAATTCTAAATATTTTGATGTGTATATCCGCAATTTCAATTGTCTAACAATCCAAATAATTTGGGGAAGGTGCTCGTCTTTTAAAAGTTTTATTTCCTACAAAAAAAATGAGATGAAGTTTTCATTACACCCAATAACAAATAAATTAAATAATGCATTTATATCAATTAGCATTTAGAACATTTCGGAGCGTGGTGGAAGGCACATGCGCAGAGTGAAGTGTGAGTGGAGTTTCAGCACCACGGTCAGCGGGACCTGAAGCCACACTGTGCTCTTATTGACTCATGCAGACTAAAAGAGAACATAAATCCAAAAGCAATCTAGGCTAATTATTTCTAATTTTACATTTAGCTATCAGAGGGCAGATATCACTGAAAAGCAGGTATATGTCCCACTTCTCTAGGATTGGAGAAATACAGAAATTGCCTGTATAACAAAATGCCACTTCAGCAATTAAATTAACCTGAGGAACAGTCCAGATGAGCTTAATCATATACAGCACAGTGACATATATATATATATATATATATATATATATATATATATATATATATATATATATATATATATATATATATATATATATAAATATAAATGGCCATGACCATGTTTGTCTCATCTTACAAACACACCACATTTAACATTAATTCCATGCTCATCCAATCTAGTATCAGGTGACAATTAAAATAATCTCATCTACACTGTAATAACCTTTTTATTCCATGGCTGTATGTGCATATTATGAGAAATATGGAGGATCTTTCCCCAACACTGAATTATAGAAAAAAATAATTCAAAGACAAAACAAAATATTTGGACCCATTTGGCTGGTATTAACATAGTTTAACATGTCTTACTGTTGAAACCACCCAACTACAATCACAGAGAATTTTGTTCAATATAAATAGATTGGAATGCAGCACTAGAATGGGTTCAAACCAATTTGTATATATCTATACAAAACAGAAACAAAACTGCCAAACCAAAAAAAAAAAAAAAAAACCCAAAAAGATTGACATTACCCAATCAAGCTTACAGTTGAAGAAAAACAAACAAAAAAGTTTTATACAGTCACATTTGTGGCCTGTGTTTGACCCCTTGAATGACAAGTGTTCACTGTCAGTTATACTTCCATATTATCAAGTAAATCTCAGGTTTAACACAAAAATGAAAGTGCAGAAACAATAAACAAAATCCTGTCAAGTATATTGCAATAATAAAGTACAATATGATTTAAATGAAATAACAAGAATTGCATGTTATTGAACATGCTACATGACAACAATACTATACATTAACCATGAAAAATGACTTTATTCCAATGCAGACTCATATTCTAAATTTATAAAATCTATAAACAGTATACAGTACATATTCCCTTTATTTTATCTGTACTCAGCTTTGAGTTTCCACATCCCCTCTTTTCCCGGAAGCCTTTGGAAGTCACAGATATTCCTAAGCAATTCTCTGAACACTGGAGTCTGTGTGGAGGTTAATCTCGGAGTGAAATACTCCAAGATCTCCTGAGTGCTGGCTTGGCCATCAACCTGACCCTGGAAAGCCATAAAGTTCCTTAAATCCACCAGTAGCTCATCATGCTCAGTAGGGAAAGCATGTGGAATGGAAGACTGCGTTCTTTGCTCATTATCATCTTCTTCTTCGTCTTGGCTCTGAGGTAAGCTTACATGATTCCTGGCCCTCATTCTGGCTAAGAGTGAGGAGGAGAAGAGGGAGCTAGAAAGCACCTCTTCATCCACACCCTCACCACTGAAGTGGGCAGAAGTTCCTGCTTTCTTGATGCCTACTTTTTTAATCAACTCTGCATCCTAAACAGACAACCAAATATTTAGATTTATCTATATTAAATAATTAAAAACACTTACAGGATACACAAGGCAATGTACTTTTTACCTTGCATTTCTCTCCTGTTTTTTGTGTTGTGTTCAAGGCCTTGTTGAGAATAGAGTTCTTCTTCTGTCCAAATCTTTTCCTAAAACAGAAACACGGTTTAAGTATATGATATTCAGCCTAGGGTAACGGTTTTCCCGGAAGAAACCGACTTAAACAGCACATTAAGGGTTGAAGATTAATAATAAGAGCAGGGAACAACAGAGAAAACATAAAAATGTACAGATCAGGTAGTACTCCAGGACCAGTGGTGGAAAGTTGTGGTGTATGGAAATAAAGAGGTACATGATAGAGGCTGTAGAGGTTTAACTTAGCTCACCTGATAGGGGCTGGTGTTGCTGGTGCAGATCCTCTGAATGGCAGCCTGCAGCGCTGTCTGGATACTTTCAGAGCTTTAAGTGCATCTTTAGCAACTCGGTTGGCCTCAGCTTCCACCAGGACATAGTCTGGGTTTGATGCCTCCATGATTGTGTCATGCTTCATAACACTGTGGATCCCAGACTTCTTGAAGAGTTTGGCGAGAACATAGTCATCGTTCTTCTGCTCATCTTTTGTCTCTTTCTGATTCTTACCGTCTTCTCTTTTGTATCTCCTCTTTTTCACCAGGTGAGAGATTCGATGACCCTCAAACCAGGCATCTACTTTATGTTTACGCTTTTTATGCTTGTGTTCTTTATGTTCATCTGTGGGCTGACTTGCTGACTCTGTCACATCACAGTGCTTTTTCTTTTCCCTGTGTTTCTGAGGAGTGTTGGAGTGTGATGTGGATGTAACATCTAAAGAATCACTTTCCTCGTTGGCATTATTGTTGGATAGGCCATTGAGAGTTGGTGTGCTTCTGTTAAAAGGCTCCGGCGAAGCATTTTCTTTACACAGTGAAGACGACTGGGATTTCTCTAGCTTTGATGACATTTGTTGCAGGTTTGATGGCGAAGGATGAGGCGCCTTGTGTCTCTTTGGAATCTGTACATCTGAGCCAGTGCCTAAAAAGAGTAGTTGCAGAACCATGTTGCGGTCATTTTATGAAATACATGTTTGGTTTACAAACATGCTTAATTTGGTACATTTTTATTTTCAAAAATATGATAAAGGGTGATGAGAGTAAGCAATACAATAAGTAATTAAGTGATAATCTAATAAACATGATAATATAAAAAATATAATAAATGAAATCTGTAATTCGCATTTTTCAGTTGTTTCCAAAACATGCTACATTCAAGTGTTGATAGAGAAATCATCATTTCATTAATACCTGCAAAAATTGCACTGGTTTCAGTTCCCTGAGAGCCGTCAGGATTGCTAAGTGTGAAGAGCTCGTAAATGTCATTAGACTTGAAAAAACGACGCTGTTTTGGATCCTTCAGTACTCGATTTGTGAGAAACTGCTTGAAGATTTGCCTATGGAATCAGACAAGAAAGATTAGATTTTTAGGAATCAACACATACAACACATGCAAACCCACATTTCTACTATTTCCATAATGCTATTTCTCACAACATAGCAGTTTAGATTTTAAGCTGCTTTAACCTAAAACCACTGATGGTACAAGCATATTAGCAAGTCAGCCATAAACTAATACCTTAATATATTTATAATATAATTTCATGTTGCCTGAGATCTCATATGGGCTCCTTTTAGAAAATCACACAATGATTTAGGATAGCCTTTATTGGGAAATTTGTAAATATTGCTTTGATATTTAATTCTACCCATTTTAGTTTGTCAATTAAATCATCTGCAAAGAGTAGCACTGAGGAATAGAAAGCAATTCTTATTATCAACTTACTATTGAAAAAAAGTATTCTTATTATCAACTTCTACACAAAAGAACCATTAGAAATAAAGCAATAATTTTACAAAAACACTACATGGTTTATTTTAAACCTACATCACTGAGAACTAACCTGTGGTAAATCTTCTCTTCAATGGTCCCAGCGGTGAGCAGCCTGTAAACAGTCACCTGCTGTTTCTGCCCTATTCTCCAAGCACGTTCACGGGCCTAAAGACAAAACATAAGTACAGTCTAGAGACTCTGTTTAATCAGAGCTCCTACTGAAAACATTCAATCAGCTGTAACAGCAAAGGTGGACACTGTATATACACATTTTACCAAATCATTGCAAGCATGTTCAAATGTGGCAAACCTGAGTGTCTGTGCTGGGGTTCCAGTCTGGATCATAAATAATTACTCTGTTTGCACCCGTCAGGTTGATGCCTAATCCTCCAACTCTGGTCGTCAAAAGGAAAATAAATATATCCTTGTTCTGCAGGAAATGATTTTTTAAAATTTATTTTAGACATACCCGTTAATATATTTAAACAATTTAGAAGATAAAACAAGATAATATAATAGAGCATAGAATATCACAATAGATATGAGCAATCAATAATCACTCACCTCATTGTACTGCGTTATGAGTGGCTGCCTAGACGCGATGGTGGTGGTGCCATCCATTTTGAGGTAGGTGTATCCATTTTCCCTGACAAACACCTCCAGGATCTCCAGCATCTGTGTGTGTGGGAGAAATGGTTTCAGACAGAGCATTGAGAACAGGATTAGTGCTAATAGGATTAAGGGAGATTAATATTACATGTACAGAAGTACCAACTGTGTGGGTTTTAGGTTCTCTCTGAAGCCAAATCTCATTTCTATTGAACAAAGACAGCTGGGTCCTGACAGACACCCTACAATGCAATAAGAGCTCATAATGAATTCTGTTAGAGGGGAAAATGACATAATAACTTTATTGGTGCTTTAGCTGCTTCTTCTTGAGACACGGCAAGTGCAGCTTATCCATCATATAGAGGGGCTTTATTCGCATGGTTTTACTTAAAGGCATGTCCACAGAGGAAGACGATAAATGGGTGATTTTAAAGGAATTTTGAAAAGACAATGGCAACATTTTTTTGTAATCTTTTTAGTCCACCAACTTAATAAATGTATAATGTCAGAACTATGCTATTTGAGCTGTTTGAATGGTGTTAATGTTGTCTTGAGTTGATGGGGAAAAAAAGATAAGTAATATTAAAATTTTATTACTAAAATTTTAAAATAAAATTTGTCATAAAAATATTAAAACGAATGTAAAAGATATATTTTAAATAATCACTGAGCACTTAACAGCAAAACTATTCACATTATATAAATCAGTATTTCCTTCATCATATTTTATCATACTTATTTTAAAAGACTGATGGAAGATGTAGTCTTTTGTCATATCTCATTTTTCGTTCCTGCTCTGCATGAAGCACTGACCTGTCTGGACTGAGTGAAGAGCAAGACTCTATGTCCCTGTTTGAACCACAGCCTGAGCAGAGACTCCACTACTATTAGCTTGCCCGAGCGCTTCCAGTAGCCAAAGTGCTCCTCTTCAGTCAGTTGCTCTGCAGGTATTCCTCTCAGCATGCGTGGCCCACCAGTGAACAGGTCTGGATGGTTACAAATCTTCCTCAAGGCTATCAAGCCAGAGAAAATCTGTACAATGAAAATAATAGGATTTAGCTTCATATTTATAGAAATACTAGAAAAATAAGGAAATAGATTCCTTATGTCAAACATTACTCATAGAGGCTTTAATAAATTCAATTGATTTAATAAGGGTCATAGAGCAGGGTAAAGTCTCTTACTTCAGAGTGTTCAATGTTGCATTATATATGTGGGTTAATGGACTACAGTGACCACAAAAAGGGGGTTTGTAAACTGCACTAAAGTTGCACAGCATTCACTTCCGCTCACATTTAGAGCTCAGTGATGAATAGCTTATTTGGAAAAATATTTATTGTAGCATAGATAAAAGTAGAGTTGTTGACTGTATATACACTGTATTTGTGAATATGTTCATTTGTGCACTACGAGAATGTAAATTACAGAAGACCTTAAATAGGCTATATTAGCAGATGTATAGTAATAGACAGTAAATATATATTTGCAAATAAAATTAGGAATTTAAAAGCTGAATCTCCAAACATTTAAAAAAGTGAAGCAAAGGAACAGACATATTGCTAGAGAGTAAAGTGAATAATGAATAAGCTTTCTTACTCCAACAAACAAATGAACAGTAAATGAACACAGTAGCCCCACCTGGAAACACTTTATTTGAGTACTATATCTATGGACAGTCTATACTGATCAATCTCCAAGCTATCAATAGTTAATCAGTAGCTTTCTAACTATGGCTACAGTTATAAGCAAATTTCAACAATAAAATGTCCTACATTCAGAACTTTTCACACTTGCCCATTTTAAGACTACATGACTTCACAGCCAAGTTGAAAATATACCTGCATATCTCCATTCAGAATCTGATACACTTCCTTGGAATCCAAAAAGTTCTGATAGACTTGCCGCTGTTCTTCAGTTACTCTACAGAACAGTACCTGAAAACATATGGATATAACACGTTTACTGAAAATTTTCAATCTGCCTTTCACAACTTGTCTAATTGTTGCAAATGTGTATGATTCATATGGAAAGAAGCTACTGAAGCCAGACTGGTGTTATATGTATGTGTAAGACACTAGCATTGCTTGTATGCAGACCTGCTCATTTTTGTCAGGTAATGAGAGATTGGCCTTTACATCAGCCTTCATCCTCCTCAGCAGGTATGGATTGATGGTGTCGCGTAAGACACAGGCACATTTATAGGCTGTCTGCACCTGAAGAGACAAAGAGAGCAAAAATATCAACAACTTCCTGAAATACAACAAGCAGTTTACATCTGGTGAACCTTGATGATCAGACCTTACGGAAGGACTGACAGAAGTTTAACTACAAGATTTCAATTTCATTGAACATATTTTAATCTCGGATGCAGAAAAGATTCACTTTAAATAATGGCAAACAAGTACACACTTTATGAAGTGCTAGCAGAGCAGTGTGTCCTGAGGCATGTCGGCAGCAGCAGCCCCCTCCTCTCTTCCTTTCAGCAGATTGACACATTAAAGATTCATAAGAGTGCTGCTGGACTCCAGAGGGGGCCAAAACGCTTTTATCAATAATGTTCTCCTGATCCAGTGTTAGGCCAAATGCCATTTAGCAGTAATTTAAAGGGATCCGCAGATCAAAAGGAAGCCAGCAGTCGGCCCACAACACTGCAGGGCACACAATAAGCCTGGATTAGAGCCCACTCGAGAAAACAAAAGAGAGCACCACGGAGAGAGAAGAAGAAAGGACTGAGGGGAGGACAGCGCGATTAGACGAATGAGAGCATGTGTAGGGTGGGACAGCATATGCTACAGTAATGGAGCTTATGGAAAATGCTCCAGGCATCATGTACACCTCTCACTGCTGATTAACTCAGTAGAAATATCAGTCTTGACATATGGATGCAGAACTTGCGGGAAATTGCTAAATTACTATCAATATATTACTGATATTTACTTATAGTGATTTTGTATTATTTGATTTTTTGTTTTAATTGGATAAATAAGTATAATTCTCGATCAGATAAAAGCTTATAAACCTGCCAGCTGTGATTATGCAATATTGCAAACTTTATGTAAATGTGTAAAGGTATAGGACAAATAATATTTTAATCTCTATTTTGGTAAAAGAAGCATTCTGAGTTGAACAACAGAGGAAATAAAATTCACAAAGAAGGAAATAAAATCTAACTGCCTATTGTTAAAGAATTAATGTGTGTGTGTGTGTGTGTGTATATATATATATATATATACACACATATATATATATACATACATTATATATATATATATATAATACATTATATATATATATATATATATATATATATATATATATATATATATTCAGTAACATATATTGTCAGTAAAGTTACAAATTCCCTTTTAATGCTCCAGAATGATTATTGTTGAACTTTTGTACCTTGAAACAGATTGAATCCCTTGTACATCTATTTGCATTAAAAAGATGTTCATGTTACAGGTATAAACTAATGAGTTTATTAGCATTAAGCTAAGGTTTATGCTTATGTATACGTGTAGACTCAAGTTCACATCATTTGAGTCAGTGTTTTTATGTGAGCATCAGCTTGGCCTCACCTGCACTGGAGAGGCATTAGAATATCCCCCCATGGTAATAGGCACTGAGAACTGCTCCATGAATACAGGGAGTGTGCCTAATTTCCCTGGGAACACAAAGTCAAAAAGGGACCAAAGTTCCTTCAGGTTATTCTGCATGGGTGATCCAGAGAGGATGAACCGATGAGGGGTCCGGAACTGAGGAAGAAATCAGATCAAAATGAAATAATACGAAGCATTCTTTCAAAAACGATTGTAAAATCAAATATGTGGACTAAGAATATTTTTTGGAGCCTCGTTGGTATGAGTATGCAGTTATTAATCAGAAAATTATTTGACAATCAAAATTCATGATACATTAGTCCTAGAAGCACCATTAGCATAAGTTTATTCAATACTAAATCGAAACAATGGAATTTCCAATGGACTTTTTAATACAGTAATCCATAATGCTACAGCACACATAAATTAATTAAGAAGTAGCTGGCAATAAAATAAGATATCTATGCAAGGTAAGCTGATATTCCAGAGTACAACTAAGACTCTGGAGGGAATGCTTTAATCAGAGCAACAATATACAGTTTGCTTATGTACATATGTCTCTTTAAAACACTAAAAATATGTCTTTTTGTTTATACTAAATGAAATAAAGTTACCCAGTTACCTGCTTGCAAGCAACAGTGACGCCTGCATTTGGATTCCTAATTTTATGGCCCTCATCCAAGATGATATAATGCCAGTCGTATTTCTGAATGTAATCCTGCATAATGCGTACATATGTGTAAGACGTAATGAGGATCCCGTGGCTGGCAACTATCTCAGGGATCAGCTTCTCCTGAAAAACATGACAAAACATTACGATCATGACTTTGATGACTATAATGATGACTGCTTAGAAAGCTGTTTTCAGTTACAGTTACATTCATACATTATTAGAGGTCACTTGCACAAGGCTCCAGTCTTTATAAAGTGCTGGAGTCAATGTCCACCTCCAAGCTTCACAACAAAAGCCTCAAGTGAATTCCAATTAAAAGCGCAGCAGCCATGTAACCCCTTGTTTTTCCTCTTTTTCACTTTGCAGCCAATTAATAAGGTACATCTGTTCTGAGGTAGTGTTAGCCTGAGCATGAAAACTGTCATTAGGCACAAATGCAGCAGAACTAAAACCCCTCCTCCCCACCCCACCAAACTCCTGAGACCAATCCTCCTCCTAGAGGGCAAAGCATGGATTGCCAGGCAACAGCCCCCATTAATCACTGTGTCAGGCAGGGAGAAGGGGAGAGTGGAGAAGAGCATTCAGAGTAAACACATCACAGCAGCCCTATAGCAGCTCCAGCTACCTTAGCTTTAATTAATTTAACATTTCCTTGGAGCCAGATCTACTCCACACTAGGATATCTGTTTACGGAAGGAAAAATACCATGCTGGCATAAATACAGTAAATCAAAGTTGCACTGCTTTATCTCAGTCTTGTTGTCGTGTTAGGCCTTGGTGTGGTGTGGGTAAAGTTTACAAAACTGAATAAACATTTCAAGAGAGCTTTTTTTTTTTATATGTAGTACAAAGCATAAGAGGCCTTCTTATAAGTGAGAGTTGATATTACATTGTTATTAAAATAACCAAACCCTTTACAAAATGTTACACTATTTGAGGTTTATATTACTCAAAATACATTTACATATATTCATTTTTTAGTTGTGTTTATCCAAAAAGACTTATAAGTACGACAGAATATGGGCTCTTGTCTAGCGCAACAGATAATTGGTTGGTCCATCATTACAAAAATGCCACAGGCATCTATGGCCAGGAGCCATCAGAGCAAAATTGGCTGTGGTCTCTGGGTGGGATGGATGGCATTACTTTCTCTCCGGTCAATCAGAACAACACTAGCTAATTCTGGGTGTCTGGGAGTGAATGTGCAAGTGTGTGTTCAGCTGCCTCCGGATGTATTGAAAAGATACAGCGGCTGAAGGAACCACACGCTAGCCTTCACCCAACCTGTTTGGTAATGGTCATGTGATAGGGCAATGCTAGCTAGTGAAAAATACAAAAATAAAACTTAAGGCAGGAATTCAATCCAAACTAGATTATTAGTTAAGAAACTAAGTTGATATAACTATAACTCTGGCATATAAATCATAAATGGCATGTAAATCATATTGCAATACCTGTCATGTCTATTTATGAGGCTGCTGTGCCACAACATCACAACATTATGTGCCACAACACCAGCCTTTTTTACACTTAAAAAAATAAATAAATAAATCCTCCTGACATCAGCAACCCGATGGTCATCTCTGACAGCTGGGATCTAGCAAAGATTTTTTTCAAACTGGCTCAGACCTACACATGTACCTCATAGCTAGCTTTCTGGATAACACTTTAAGATGTACCTTCTTATTATTAAAGGAACCTGTTTCATGGAGAACTGCTACACGGAATGGAGGCCACCAGGTATGGAACTCCTTCACCCACTGGTGCATGACTGTGGCTGGGCATACAATGACTGTGGGTCCCAATCCAGCATACCTGCACATATAATGATAAAGTCGTTAGAAATATTTACCATATAACAAAAACATTCTTTTTGTGGTTATGGGGATTTTAATAAAAATGCTACAAATGACTAGAATGGTATGAAATTTACGAGTAGTACAAAATAAATGCCATCCCCTAATTTAATATGTAGCAACTATAACTGCATTCATCAACAATAACTGATTAAATGAACACACCTAAGCAGTTGATTGAGTGCATGAGTTAAATTAAGTTTCTAAATATAGGTGAGACTCTTATTTAAAGGCTAAACAAAAAAACAAAACATCTTGAGAGGCCTATGTTTCCCAGCAATGCTAAGAAAAAATGGTGAGAAAATGGCGTGTTATTCTGCAACACATTTAAACTAAATGAGGAGGTCATGAACTCTGAGCTGAAGCTAGGGCAACATAATGTTCCCTTTGTGTGTTCGCCAATGGAGATGAATCGACAGAATGCACTAAATGGCTCTAGGAGCCTTATAGCATATGATATGATATTCCGGATCACGGCAGCCATTGATATTGAGCCGTAATTGAGTTTGCAAAACAATCAATTTGCGGATGGACGACGCCAGACATAGTAGTATTGACCAGGAAGGAGGCCCCCACCCTAAGCAAACACAGCACTGAAAAACAAAAAGGCACTGCTTTAAACGTATTTAATTATGTGTTTCATGTTTAATTTCCCTCCCTGCCCCTCCCCTACACTTACTCTCATTTCACGTTCTTGTTCTTCCTTTGATGTCGCCACTAAGAGAATTAGAGGGATATCATAATTGAAACGTCTTTAATAATTCACACCAAACCTCTCTCCACCAGCAATCCAGCTGCTGAAATATTCATTGCAATCAAGACTTTCCAGTCTGGAGGGATGGGGTGAGAGTGGGCGTGGCATAAGATTTTGCACATTTGTATAAGCTTTAAAAAGAAATCCTGGGAGAATAGACATTTGAGAGTTAGGATTAGAGTTACAAATAATTCAATTATTTTCCTAGGTTCTACATGTGACTATTCTGGCCAGTGTGTGTGTGTGTGTGTGTGTGTGTGTGTGTGTGTGTGTGTGTGTGTGTGTGAGAGAGAGAGAGAGAGAGAGAGAGAGAGAGAGAGAGAGAGAGAGAGAGAGAGAGAGAGAGAGACCACAGGAGCATTTAAGGGGTTTGGACACGTGGGGTCTCTTGCCTGTAATTGGAGCCGCGTGTCTTTAACTTGCTGTAGCTCAGGCCTGCCAGGAAAGCTATTACTTGGATGGTCTTGCCAAGGCCCATCTCATCTCCCAGAATGCCTCCTGCCTGCTGGCAGTGCAGTTCCCACATCCACCTGACACCTGTCTGCTGATACCTGGACAACAAAAGCATGCATGTAGGACAAAATGCCAGGCCAGCACAACACAAACACAGCACCTGATCAATTAATCATAGGGCCATTATCTCTATTGATTCTAAATAAATGGCCTGTAAGTGTTGCCCAATTGATTTGTTGTAAAACACAATACAATAACAGAGGCTTCCTGTTGTAAGCCTAAACTCTAAACATACACAACCATAAATCTATCTACTAGTGATCCTGCTTTCCATGAACTAGTTTTCTTTACAGAACTTGCACATAATTCTTTCAAATAAATAAATAATTTTAATAAAAAAAATCAATCGTGGCTCTCAAAAGCTGATGGTCTGACTACTGCCAAAAGCAAATACAAGTCAGCATATAAAGAATAAAATAAATCATAGTGATTGCATTTCATGTTTTTAAGTGTAGCTCCCATTTCCTCACTTGAAGAGTTTCTTCCAGAGAAATCCTGGCATCTTAAAACCTTCATCAAACTCTGCATCACTCTCTTCAGACTCGTCCTCTTCTGCTTGCCTCTTCTGCTCTTTCTCTTGGAGTCTCTGCCTCTTCCAATTCCTGCAGGAGGACAGTCACTGCATTACCGAAAATAGCTCTCATGCTGATTTGACATAATGTCCAATCTAGGTTTTGATTAGCCAAATGAGTCTGACACAACTGAAACGATTCGACTGCTTGCATTCTTAATTTGACTCGGCAAGCATTGTTTATTTAGTCACCTCTGGGAAACTTGGTTTAACATGGTGAAGTACTGTATGGGCAGGTAGTTTTAATTTCCTAGCCTGAGTGAGAGAGTGAGAGAGAAAGAGAGAGAGAGAGAGAAACAGCGAGAGAGAGACAGAGAGAGAGAATGAAAGAGAGCGAGAGAAAGGCCACAGTGCTGCCTTAGTTAGCTCCCTCGCCATCATTCTTTCCGGGCAGCTTTAATTGAACCACTTCTGGCTGCAGGGATACGGCAGTTAGTGGCAGTGTCATCATCGAAGCAAATTAAGATTGATACAGACAATTAGGAGTTTGAGCTCCCCAAGAAAGGTGTGGAGAAAGGAGTGAAAGGGAAAAAAAAATCCATCTTCATTTGGACCTGGCCCTGTCACTCCACAATGAAACTGCTCCCTTTATCTGGGGCTTCCGAGACTGCAAGACTTGTAATTAAGTCAAGACTAAGCATTGGTTCAGTTAATTACGTTTTTTCCCCCCTTCCTCCTTCACTCCACACTGTAGAGCCAACAAACCGCCAATGTGTATCTGCATTCATTTCCAAATCACAGTGCAAAAAGTACAGAAAACAGTCACTGTGCCAACTCAATTTCTTACTATAAATATGAATTTGAAATCTTGTTATGTTTGGTACCATCTATTTTCACATTGTGGAATAAATACATGCATATTATAATGAGAAGACAATGAATGGATTTTTAGTTGAGGAACAGCTGCCAGATTATCAATTCCTTCACTCATAATAAGCAAATGATGGTCACACGAATCATTAACTGAATATTTTTGCTTGTGACAAACAATGAACTTTCTAAAATATTAGCAAAGACTGGGCAAATTTGGCCTTACCTAATTCTTTTCCTGTAGTATTCAATATCCCCGTCATCTTTGTATTTCTTCACCTTGACTTTTTTGTTTGTGTCCTCGTCCTCAGAACTGCTGGGAAGGTATTCGTCGCTCTCGTCCTCTTTTTTTGACTTCTTCATTTTAGTTTCCTTCTTCTTCTTATAAGGCTCAAGTTCATACTCTTCCTTTTCATCCTGCCAGAACTCATCATCTCGCTCTGGTTCCTCAGGATCCATAAGCTCATCACTAGGCACATACTCGGAGCCCTCGCTGTCTGAGCCATCTTCCCTGTAGCTCTTCCGTCTGGTCTGGGGAAATTCTTTCTCAGTTTTGGGCCTTGCTTTGGGGTGAGCCTTTAGGGCAGTCCTTTGGAGTTTCTGCATCCGTTTTTGCAGTTTCTTTTCCTGCTTAGATGACGACGTGTTTTTTTGGACTTCTGCAGAACTCCTGGACAACTTCACCTTCTTCTTTGGGGTTGGTTTCTTTCTTCTCTCTGCCATTTTAGCTTGGTCATCGAGGTACTGGTCAAAGCCAGAATTTTCACTAAGCATCAATTTGCGTGGTTCCTTCTTCTCTTGCTTTTGAGGGATGCGTGTGCCGAAAGGGGTCATTTGACCTGTGCGGATGAGCTCTTCCCACTCCGTCTCCTGAGCAGGCATGAGCATGCTGCCCTGAGTGGATGGGCCTGCCTCTGACACACACACACACACAACACACAGTTAACAGAAATTGAGTGTAAGGTGACCCTATCATCTACCCGAACAGCCTTCGTGCATGAGTTTATTGTTCTTCCAAGTGTTTTAAACTGAAGGAAAGTAGAAAGGAAGAAACTTTAGCATTGTACCACTGGCACTGTAAATGAAGGTATGTCAAGGTTTCAGCTCTACATATGTATCACTCTCTAATAGGTTTTATATGCATAGCTAAAATGTTCTGGCCTTTCTATAAGCTTTCAAATCAAATGCCAATGTACTGACCATGAAGTAGGAGCCTAAACACTTTAGTCTATTATCAGTTAAGTGAAAATGGGCCCCTCATCCTGCAAAAGGAAATGCTGCATATAGAATAGTACAAACTTTCTGTAAGAAAAATCACCACTTCTCACAACTGCTCTCCCTGCATCCTGTCCCAAAATCTACTGAATATCTACCCATGCAAGTAAACCAAGGCAGAAGGTATAATGTTTGTGAAAATTACTCTTTAAAAAACTCTTTAGGAAGTCTACATAAGTCTGAAAAATGTTTTAATCTGAGTTTAGACTCTCGTCACCCTGCACACTGCACTTTGTTTTGTAACTACGCAAAACATAGCTGCATATGTTGCACATTCCTATTTTCTGGCACATTTACATTGCTTAGTTTCAGCTTCAGTTCTGCTGTATACATCCTCTCATTTTTGCACTATACACCTATCAGGCATAATTTTATGACCACCTGCCTAATATTTTGTCGGTCCCCCTTTTACTCCCAAAACAGACCTGACCCATCATGCACTGTGTATTCTGACACCTTTCTATCAGAACCAGCATTAACAACTTCAGCAATTTTAGCAACAGTAGCTCGTCTGTTGGATCGGACCAGACGGGCCAGCCTTCACTCCCCACGTACATCAATGAGCCTTGGTCGCCCATGACCCTGTCGCCGGTTCACCACTGTTCCTTCCTTAGACCACTTTTGATAGATACGTACCACTTCAGACCGGGAACACCCCACAAGAGCCGCAGCTTTGAAGATGCTCTGATCCAATCGTCTAGCCATCACACTTGTCAAACCCTTACACTTGCCCGTTTTTCCTGCTTCTAACACATCAACTTTGAGGACAAAATGTTCACTTGCTGCCTAATATATCCCACCCACTAACAGGTGCCATGATGTTATTGTCAGCGTTATTCACTTCACCTGTCAGTGCTCATAATGATATGGCTGATCGGTGTACTTAGCTCTCTTTCCACTTACGTCTTATTTTTCATGTATTTCTTTTTTTAATGCAGTAGGAGAAGTTGGCCAGGTTTTCATTTCACTGCTAGCTATAGATTGTATAAACCTCTATTGAAGAAACCTCATTGGTTGAAATTGCTCATTCTGTGACTGATCATTACTGCTACGGTGACAGCTCAGCACTCCTCACAAAATAAAAAATGACACTGACGATACTAAGGTTAGGTGTAAGTAAATGCAGGACAATCTGCTTAGGAGCCAAATCACTTTATAACTGAACTGAAATGTGCACTTTTTTTTATATTTACCAGAGCAGCCAGATGCAGTGAGTGTAAACTGCTCGTCTCTCAAGAAACCCACACATGCAGTGTTTTTAATTATAAATCAAAATTGGTGGAAAAAATAACTTATAACTTCATGATCAACATGGACCATATTTATGAGTCCTGGATCTCTCAATGGCAGTAGAGTGTTGTAGTGAGTGTGTGCATGTATTTTCTGTCTCACTGCTGCCACCTTTCGCTAACGTTAACAACTCTGAAGCACTCTGAAATACTCGCTCATTTTTAAGGATTAAGGATTTTTGCACATTGCTCCCATTCTTAAAGCCTGCTGTAGAAATAATTCTGATTGATAAAAATCCATAATGTTTTAGTCCAGGTTGCTTTATACATACTGGCCCAGGTCACTATTTTATATATATGACATTTATTGTGTTGTTTAACTCTAGAATCTGGCCACAGGAGTTTACAGGGATTAGACCACTGGGACAAAGCAAATCGCTGCATTAACAATGCCATAATGTACCTTAATGCTACCCTGATAAGCACTGGGTGCATCCAACTGTATAAACAAGGCGGTATTTCATTCTCACCTGTGTCATCTTCAGTCAATAACTCTGCCTCGATCTTCTGAATATCCTCTCCACTCAGAAAGGCCTGTAAACGTCTCTGCTTGGCTCGGATCTTTTTTAACTGCTTCTCCTATAAATGATAAAAAAGATTCCACAACTTACCGTCATGCTGATACAGATATATATTTTATCATCGCTGGAGCTAGAATGTCATAGTGCGATAGATTACTCAGGGTCACATCTTTTGCGAAAAATGATAAAAAATTAATTACCTTGTTTTCCTTTTGCCTTTTGACAGAGTCGATTTTCCGGCTGATATCCTTGCTGTAGGCGGCATAAGGAGTAAGCTGCTCTAATATCTTGTTGATGTGTTTTAGAGCACTTGTGCATGACCTAGCAAGATGCAACACAAAACATAATATTTGGTCTGTAGTAGAAGAAAACCTTGGGAATTACTTAAAATTATTAAGAGGTCACAGAAGGTCAGGTCCATCCATTGACTAAGTATGATGGGTTTTTTGTCCTCCTTCAAAAAATACTCTAACATTCTCTTAAGTGTGTTTTCCCTCACTTCAGCAAATTGAAATGGACTCTAAATGAAGAAGGTGGTTCCTTTCAAATCCACTAGATGGGTTCATTTGTTGAGAGATGTGAATTTTCTAAATGTTTCTATAACCTTTTTGATAGAGAAGATTTCCTTTACATTGCTCATGTGATGGTACAGCTGAAAAAAGAGTTTTAAAAATGGTGGTGGGAGCAGTTGGCTCTCCTTGATGCGAGTGAGCATTGTATAAAGAGTTAGCACTTATAAAAACATTAATGTGTTTGAACAGCTTATTTATATAAAAATGGTGAAAGGCATCAGCAAGACGCCAATTGCACTTTAAAGGCTAAAGACAGTGAGAATGCAAAAAGACTCTCTTTCTGTCTATTTAATGTTTTTTAAAAGGCTATCTGAAAGGTGAAAGCACCTTTTTCTATACTGTTTTATGCTTTTTTTCTCATTGTTTCCAATTGTTTCTTCATCTTTGGTAAACGTCTTGTCCTGGTCTCGATGGATCCAGAGCCTATCCTAGGAGTGTGAGATGAAAATACACTTTGGATAGGACATCAGTCCATCACAGAGCAAGATGCACACACATTCACACACACAAAAAAAATTTAGCATGGCCAATCCACCTAGCAGCTTGTTTTTATAAGAACCCAGAGAGCTCTGGATCAAACTGGTACCTTGGAATGTAGGACAGCATAAATGACTACATAGTGGACAGTAACTCCCTGGCAGCTCTCTGACATTGTCTGTACCTGACATCATCCAGAACCGATTCATATTCTTTCTCCGCATCAGCCGTCGCTGTGGCCTGTTTGGCCTCCTGGAAGGCTCGGTCCACCTGCTGAAGTACTCCTTGCTCCAGAACATCCTGATCATAGACGTCCACTCCCAAACCCTGGAGCTCAGCTGCTTGATCATTCTGAGCCACCGCCTGGATCTCCTGACGGTTGATATGGAGTAGGAGCTGTGATTTCCTGGAGTTTTCTGATCCAGCATTACCAGGGCAGGTTGCAGCAGCTGGTTCTTCCTGACTGCTCTCCGGGATGGAGAGGCCACTGCTGGACCCATTGTCCTCTTTCCCTCCTGGTGTTAGAGCACTCACTGGACTGGATAATGCAGGGCAGCCTGAGTCCTCATTATTGTCTATAGGCATATTAATGTAGCTGGAAACGGGGATGGGAACATGAGAATTTACAGAGATACAACATGAAGGCTATCTAAATGTGAATTCGCAGGAAATAGATAGAGATAGGTGTCAAACGTTTAATGGCTAAGAATACATAAACAGACTGCCCACTACAAGCAGGAGTGTGAGTTTGGTTGTGAAAAACCTGCTCATGTTCTAAACTAACCAAGTAAAATACCTAACCTTTAACTGTTTGCTTATTACAATGTGACAATATCAGGTCTAGACTAACTTTAACAGAATTTGTCATGTCCAGTTCTACTCAGTGGCCTATTGTCTGTTAGCCTCCGAGATTGTTATTGTTAGCTAGCAGAGAAACGGATGATATCAAGAGATAATTCTTTGCTATAAGCTCTTTCTCTATCAAGTCATCGATGAAAAATTATATCTAATCAAGAACAAACCTTCAGAACGATCTGTTTCTGTTCAAAAATTTATTCGTTTACAGTTACATCCATTGAAATTCGCTTTCTTCCTAAGTGTACTACTCATAACACATGCTAGTTACACAATTAACCACGTAAGAGCTCGTGAAGGGAGAAATAGCAGCTCACTAAATTCCAGGACGGGTCAACATTCAAAATAAAAGTCTCTTTTTAAACAGCTCTTTTTTTCATTGGCTGAAACAAGGATACTGAAAAATAAAACAGACCGTGTAAAAGATATATTGGCAAAAATACCCCAGCCTATATCTACAAATTAGAACGGTGCTGTAAATATCACTGCAGCTCATTAATGTTTACTTATTACATAGTACATTTTTACATATTACATTTTATTTATTCTTTCCACTTGCAAGTGTTGAGGATGCAGAAGATAGGGATAGGTGGATAGGGATGATTCGCTGTGGCGACCCCTGAAGGGAAAAGCCGAAAGAAGAAGAAGAAGATTTATTCTTTCCACTAGAACGACCAAGCTCAAAAATACGGTACATTAACGCGAAAATACACCTTTGCGCTCATTTATTACACCACGCTCATTTATTACGTTCACCATGTAATAAAGTTGCATATGCTAAAAGATGAGAATTCCGGATCTTTTCAGTGATTCAGATCATTTTGCACATTTAACCGATAGGAGTCGACTCTTTCGGATCTCAATCAGATTTATTTATTTATTCATTTATTTATTTATTTATTTATTTATTTATATAGACACTACATAGCATTGAAGGCGGTTCCTGCACAGATGGCAAATAAACACACTACTACGTCAGCACGATAGATAGATAGATAGATAGATAGATAGATAGATAGATAGATAGATAGATAGATAGAACTCCGTTAGGGTAAATCTTCAAACTATGAAA
Source organism: Hemibagrus guttatus (assembly GCA_033459395.1). Taxonomy (NCBI): domain Eukaryota; kingdom Metazoa; phylum Chordata; class Actinopteri; order Siluriformes; family Bagridae; genus Hemibagrus; species Hemibagrus guttatus. Next base: position 16,830,013 of record JAUCMX010000002.1, read on the forward strand.
GTGGATTCTTACAAACACACACAAATGACGACTTTAAATTGTATATGTATATATGCAGTCATATTTTCATTGAAGATATGCATAAAAGCATTCCCTGCTTAAGGATGCTTTCAGGACTTGTATCAACATGTAGTTGAAGTTATAAGCCACCACTAGATGGCAGTAATGTCTTGTGCTGTTTTGAAGCTGTTCTACACTAAGTTTTGGGACACCCCTCCAAATCATTGAATTCAGATGTTGTTTGGTTTGGCTTGACCCTTTAGTTTCAGTGAAAGGAATTCTTAATGCTTCACAATACCAAGACATTTTGGACAATTTCATGCTCCCAACTTTGTGGGAACAGTTTGGGGATGATCCCTTCCTGTTCCAACATGACTACGCACCAGTGTACAAAGCAAGGTCCATAAAGACATTGATGAGTAAGTTTGGTGTGGAGGAACTTGACTGGCCTGCACAGAGTCCTGACCTCAACCCGATAGAACACCTCTGGGATGATTTAGAGTGGAGACTGCGAGCCAGGCCTTCTCGTCCAACATCAGTGCCTGACCTCACAAATGCACTTCTAGAGGAATGGTCAAAAAGTCCCATAAACACACTCCTAAACCTTGTGGAAAGCCTTCCCAGCGGGTCAACTCCATGTTACATTCATGTGCATCCAAAGGCAGACGTCCCAAAACTTTTGGAAATATAGTGTATTTCAATATAGTGACAGTAATCAGGGGCATCCACAGTTTACATAATCCCTCAATTTGACTTTGGCATTCAGGATCCTTCAGCAAGACAAAACCACGCCATTATCTGTGCTGTCAGAATAACTAAAGTATGTAGCTTTAAAAAAGCCCATCAACAACCAGTTACAGTATGCGGTTAAATAACCATTTGCTTGTTAAAGGCTGTTAAAAGTTAGTGAAACACACATGGGTTTTAAGGTTCGACACAGCAGTGCTATATAAAAGCACAACTAATGGCAAAAATATGGCTTAATACTAGGCTACAGTCAACTATGCTGTTTGTAGATCTTGCCGAATAGCATAGATTAAAACAACATAACATCAAAAAAAGGAACATGAAATGTCAGGTTTTGTCAGATTAACTATGAATGTTTAAAGAATTTTAGGAAACGGAATTAACACATGATCGAGGAAGTATTGAGTGATATTTCCATGCTTAAAATGAACTCAACTTGAACTCGTTTATGGATGTTGTTGCTACACTGGTTCTTTCACTGGTTGCCAATTTGTCGGTTTTATAGAACTGTTTCAGTTGTGCACAGAATAAGCGTTGCAATAAGCTACTTTTTTCTTGATATATAGTATGTTTTACAAATATGAAAAAAATTACTATTGTCCTAAAAAATTATATTGCAAGGTGCATGAGGAGGTTCTGTCATTTTACAAAATAGCACAGAGACCAATAAAATAAAAGGCCTGTAATGCACATCAAGATACAACATTTAATGCTCTGTGTCTCTGCTGGGCTCTGCATGGATTGGCATCCTGTCCAGAATTCCCAAGTCATGTCCAGTGTTCCGGGCTCTGGATACCCCATGACTATAACAAGGACAAACCATTTAGTGACTGACTACTTGTCTACACAATTATGGATGATTTTGTAAGGCCAGCATTTTGTTCAGTGGTTCCTCCACAGTGTGTGCATCTTTAGGTTAGTCTTGCCTTAGACTCTCCAGTGATGCTATTAATTAACCTGTCAGCTCTTTCCGCACCATTTGTAGTTTTAACCCCTAAAGTGTAGTCATATAGGCGTTCATGCTGGGGCCTCTCATTGATTAAACTGTGACCCACAGAGAGTTTCTAACACTGAATATATATCAGTAACTCATTTTTAGCTGTGAACAGTAGAGCCAGATCTACAGTTAGTTGTTCCTTATTCATACTCATTACAGGATGGAGACTGGCCAAAGTAGAGCACACTATAAATATGAAGACGCACTCATGCATCTAGAATTGAAACAGTTGTATGTTGCATTTTGGAAATCCCTATCTGCTGATAAAGCATTTTTTTCCTTTTGCAGGAATCTTTAGTTTATCATGTATTGAGTGAACTTCCTGGTATAAGATGATTTATCCACCCCTAGATGATGCAGGACTCAAGTGATAGCCTGTTCAAACTAAATCAAGCTATAAAATCAAATATTATTGCTCAAGTTCAGATTGCATCTCAGCTCTACAGACTGTTTTGTTCTTTTTGTTATCTTATCTGTTCTGCATCATCAGTTGGAAGAGTGATCAAAATATTTATTTTGCACATACAGAAAAAGACAAAGATATACACAAAACATATAAAGGAGATGAGGGAAAGGCTTGTAAAAGGTGGGAGTTGAGGTGGCAGTTGCAGTGCAAGTCTCTGCAGGCTGCTGGCTAAGTGATATGGTTCAGCTGAAGTTAATGCTCTCTGATGCTGTAGGAGCCAGCAAGTGGAAAGTGTTTGTTTAAATGAACATAGGCGCCAGAAATTAATTAGAAAAGAAGGTATTATGTCATTTTATGAATCATTTCTATTGAAAGTCTTGTCTTTTGAAATTTTCTAAAATAAAAAAAATACCTCTGCATCATATTTCTCACTAGAAGAAGCCAAGTTTTTATAGTTTATTTACTCCTAATAATTTTATCCCATTCTCAATCTTGTTAAAATTTGTAGTAAAAGAACATTTGGGTCCTAGACCTCATAAATAGCATGTACTTCATTTTTCATAATAGAGCTTTGTGTTATATTTCAGATGAACTTTATCCTACAATGTGTCTTAAAAAATTGACAATGCCAATTGTCCACTTGGTTAAGGTACTTTTACACAGTTGTACCAAAAATACCACACCAACTCCCCTCAGAGACTAATATTTCCACTCTTTTGCACTGGTGCTGAGAGTGTTTTTGGTGGGTCTGACATATCAATTGCAGGCAATAATATTTGTAATGGTCTAGTTACTTACCATAAAGATTTTTTCTAAAATAATGTGTGAAGTCTAATGTGGATTTATACAAGCACACCAGAGTGCAGAATTACAGGAATAGTGTTTGAGAGGAGGTAAATGTCCACATGTGTGAAGCTGAAGGTTTCTTTGAAAGGGTGGCATAAATACATTATATGAACTCTGTCTTGTGCAGGTGGAATGTACCTCTGCCTTGTACATGGTGAGTGCTATATATTACTGTGCTATCATAGGATCCCTTCTGAACCCTTATGAATAATATGATCCCATTTCTTTTTCCAAGGGAAAGGTTCCATTTTAAGGAAACCATTAAGGATCTATGTTGGAGCCAGGGTTACAGTGGTGCCCCAGTGGAGTCTATCCTGGGAGCAGTGGCCTTGAGGTGGGTACATACCCTGAATAGGGAACCAATCCATCTCTGGGTTATTAGGCTTGAACTTTCTTATGATGATTGTTGCAAATGTGTTAAATGGCTTTCTCTTTCATACACCCACACACTAACTATATGGCCAAAAGTATTTAGACACTATTGTGGAAGCACACAATTGTCTAGAATGTATGGTGTAGCATTACAATTTTCCTTCACTGAAACTAAAGGACTTAAACCTGTTTCATCATGACAGCGCAACTATCCACAATGCAAACTCCATAAATGCATGTTTTGCAATGGTTGGAGTAGAAGAACTAGAGTGGTCTGCACACAGCCTTGGACTCCTGCACCCCACTGAACAACATTGGGATGAACTGGAACACTGACTGCACCCCAGACCTTCTCGCCCTACATCACTGTCCAAATTAATTAAAGCTATTGTGGCTGAATGAACACAAACCCCCACAACCATGCTCCAAGATCAAATGGAAATCCTTCCCACAAGAAGGGGAACTAACTCAGTATTAATGCCCGTAGCTATGCAATGGCCATGTGTGGTTGTGATGGTCAGGTGTCCACATACTTTTGGGCATATAATGTAAAATAACAGACTTTCTCTCCATTCCATTAATAGTTGCTAGTAATCTCAATATGGTTGTAATCACAGTTCACCTCCAGCTACATCAGAATGCTTCTGCATATGGTTCAGGTGAGGTAGGTTAGGCATGCCTTTGACCGTGATTAATGGCTTGGGTCTTTGCAACATATCTGGCTTGGAATCATCTTGTCCATTTCCCAAACCAGCACTGTGCTAAACATACACCTGCAAGCCATTTGATAAAAAGCTCATTTGATCTTTCTCTGAGCTGGCGCTCCTATCGATAGTGCTAATGGAGCAGGGAGGTCTTGTGGCCGCTGTTATTTTGCACCTGTGTTGAACAACTGCACATACTCTCTGTATACTTGTGCCTTTCTTCTGCTGCTGTTCAGATGGTTTGGATCCTGTATTGTAGTGTACATTTGCTCAGCTTATTGGATTGGTGCCACCATATGTCTTCACCTCGTCACTATTTAAAATGGAACATATGACTCCCAGGGCTCTGTAACACTTATCAAATCATAGCCATGTTATTGTTACCTCACTGCTCTGTGTCCCAGTGGAGTATGAAAGTCCATGAATATGAGTGAAAGCAGCTGTAGTCTAAATAACGATTAGGCCAATGACTAGACATCTACCTCGGGCAGTAAAATGTGGTGTCTGTAGCAGCGTATGAGTGGGTGCGAAAATATGCTGTGTGTGCATCAGTGGTGTGGACAATCCCACTCACTGACTCAACTATCAGGGGTAGAGTTACCAATTTAAAGGAGCTTGTTCCTGGCTGATTAATAGCCGAAGAATTGAGTGAACAGCCACAACAAAACATGTCCTAATCTGCCACCTGAAGCCTGATTGATACTGAGCAGACTGCATGCTTCAGCTTTTAGTAAAATACAGAGCTCTTTGTTCCCTGTAAAGGCAATGATATGGGATGGCAAGTTCTTTAAAATCCTAATGGCAGAGAAGTGAGCCTCAGCACCATGAGTCGAGGACTGTAATTTTCTTGCTGAATGCATTTTCATTCACGGGAGAAATTGGGCAAAATTCTGTGGTTCCAGATAAATTTTAGAGATATTAGCCCTTTTAGATTCAGAAACATGAGGAGCATAGGGCTGTAACTCATTCCAAGTGTTTGGAGACTTCGAGTGAAAAGGTAGAGCCGCATCATCAACCTACTCATAAAACAGGTCAAAATCTTTACGATAAATTCGTGTTTTCCAGACCTTAGACTGAACCCGTGGTCACACATTGTTCCTGCAGGAAATCTGTTTTTATTTATTGTCTCTCTCCCTTGTGAGGCTTCCTCTTTATGTTTTCATCTCCCTTTATGAGAATTTAGTCTTGACAGTATTAAGTAACCATCTTACATCCCTGTGTACCCAAGCCATTTTTATTGCATTTAATTTTCTGCTGGAGTGACAAGATATAGAGATTAATCATGAGTACTCTTTTGCTTTTGCCACATACAGGAAGATGGGATTTAAGCTTATCCAGCTTTTAGCTTGAGTTATTGTTCATTATTAGTCTTCTGTAAAGACGTTCTTTATAAATAAGACCACTGGAGCCCAGTAGTATCATATAATATGATAACATATTACTCCCCCAAGGTCAATTTGTTTGCAGCAGGCCCCATTTTTCCAAACGCATAGATGGTTAATTGTTCAGCACAGTTGCTGAATTCCTGCAGATGAAAAGGGATTACAGTATGTCCAGTTCATATTTTTCCCCTCAGTTTCTATTTTGTATTATATTTGGCAAAAACATCTGTAAACATGCTAGGAAATGCACTGGCTTTCTTTAATAAACAGAAAGCCTGCATTCATCCAAATGTGTTTTACTTCATATAAACAATAATATTTTGATTCCTAGGCAATTTTCTTACTACATTTACACAAGCATATGAGTCTGTGCAGTTGTATTATTGAAACCTGTTTACTGATGAAATTTGATAATGAAATTTTATCTCGTAAGTTGATAATGAGAATAAATCTAGACCAATGTAAGTATGTAGTCTAGTAAATATAGCGGGATGAAAGGGATGAAGTTTATATTTTGGTTCTCATTTGGTTCTCATTCTCAATTCTGCAATCTTATTGCAAAAGACCCTGGAAGACCGAGGTTCTGAAGTTTTTTAATGGTTAATTTATCAAAATACATAAAAGAAGTAGGCGGCACGGTGGTTAGTACGTTTGCCTCACACCTCCAGCGTCCTGGGTTCGAGTCTCGCTCTCGCTCACTGTATGTGTGGAGTTTGCATGTTCTCACCATGCTTGGTAGGTTTCCTCTGAGTGCTCCGGTTTCCTCACACAGTCCAAAGACATGCTTCTAGGCTGATTTAATCTAAATTGCCTGTAGTGTGTGAGTGAATGAATGAATGAGTGTGTGTGCTCTGCAATGGGTTGGCACTCCATCCAGGGTGTGTCCTGCTTTGATGGCACCTGAGATAGGCATAGGTTCCCCATGACCTGATGATAGGTTGGATAAGCGTTACAGACATAGAAGAAGGTAAAAATAAGTGTTTCCAGTTCCGTTTTTGGCGCACTGTGCATGCTTGTGCTTCCAATTTTGTATCTTGTGTACTGAGGTATTTTCTTGTTTATAGTCATTGCTAGGGTTTGTTTGTTTGTTTGATGGTTGCTGCTTGTGATGGAGCTCTGATAGGATCAAACTTGGTCTGTAGAGTCTTTTGAAGTGTGTGTTGCTCTTGATCAAAAATTGCTTTTTCCTTCACAAATTTATGATTTGTATGAATTGTAATTAATTAGTTTATCTTTAATAATGCTTTATCCTGATCAGCACTGGGGGCAGGAGGTGAATGAACACACACTGTATGAACACCAGTCCATCACAGGGCAACATTCACATGTGCATTCATATGGGGGTGATTTAATGCCGCCAGTCCACCTACCTGCATGTTTTTGAGAGATGGAAGGAAACCCTGAAGGATGCAGGGAGAGCATGTAGAGAAACCTCACACAGACTGTAATCCGAGCTCAGTAGCTGGGAGGCAGGAACAGTGCCTGCTGCTCCACCATGCTGCCCACATGAATTTTTACTTAAGCTTACTCTGATTCCTTATAAAAAATGACTAGTTCATATGTCTGTATGTTAATCTTTACTTTAGCAGAGCTATGTAGTACACAAAATATGCTAAACAGTGAATACATTTAATGCTACATGATGCCAAATCCAAGTAATTACAACATTTACTATTATATTTATGGGGATAATTAGCATTTTACTCTAAGAAGGAGGAGTGAAAAATGTGTTGGGTTAAATTGCATTTACTTTACAGAAGTGTGCACTTGGTTCCTGGCCAACATCTTAGCTCTCCATTATCTCTAATGAGACAGTCGTGTGTGGCATTGTCCTTTACAAGTCTGGTGACTGAATCAGCAAAAAGCATGATGTCTCCATAAAGATCCTACTTAGAGGGCAGGAAGCAGGGTTGTGTGAGGTTCAGCAGGCAGGAACACTGGGTTAGCCGGGGTTTAGTGCTCCCACTTTCACATCCTCTTTTACTGAGTAGTGATTGTGTTGTTTGGGGAAAACAAACTGATGTAGCAAAGTTTAGTAAGCGGTCAGTTCATTTGTCCGGGCTTTTGTTTTAATTTTCTCAACAAACAAACTCTCTCAACAGTACCATTAACACATTGGAGTTACCCATTTTGTAATTTATAACATTTATTTCTAAAATAATTTTTTTGTGTGCAGATATTGTAAAACACCACTGCAATTCCTCTGCTTATAAAGCAGCTAGTGGCAAGGAACAGCAATGCTTGATTAGGCTTCAGGTTCGCGGGGACACACCGTGTCCTTGGTCCCAAGGGGTCGGTCAAGGCCAGTGAAAGGACACAGGATTTGTTGACTGAGCTTTGTGCTCATGGGGTACCATTAATCTTCTACTCTTTTCTCCAGTGTCAGCTGCTGGAACCATTCATTTGTTCCAGTGTCTGGATGAGGCTGAAGAGGTACAGAGTGGGCTGTTTTTTTCAACTGGTGGCGTAGATCAACATCAGGCTCCTGCAGACTATTATTTCGATGTGTTCCAGAGCCAGATCATTCAGATATCTTAGGCTTTGTACCAATTGGACAGGGATTAAGCCTGCACAAAAGTAGTTTATGTTTCCTACAGGCCTAGGAGTGCATGGTTTGAAATTTAGAAATGTAATTTACAATGAAAGATTGGCACATGTTCAGAGTCTAAAATCTGTTCCATCTCTATAGATTTTAGAAACACAAAGTAACATGTCCTCCTTAGCCTGTTGGAAACAGACACTGCACTTGAGAAGCATTTGATCCTGTTAGAATGGCTTTTAGCCTACTGTAAATGTAACCTGTTCTTGTACTTAGTATATCTTTGGGAATTAGTTGATGCCCATTATTTTATCATCATCTTGACATAAGTACATATTTTTATACCCTGTGGTTTTCCAAAGAATGGTGATATTATACTTTCACTGCAGTTCTATGTTCGTTTCGAGCTTTTGTCCATTTGCACAGTGTATTGGGATGTGTTTACTGCTCCAAATATTTCTACTTTTATCTGTATTTGGATTTAAACACCAAGTGGACATGGCCTAAATCAGAAGGGTATTTTGGGGGAAATTAAATGCAAAATCTTTTACTCTGGACACACTGAAAAACACTGGGCATAACATATAATTGATCTCAACTAAAGATGTACACAGGACTGTTTTTAAATTCAACTCATAATTATTTTTGTGTGCACCTTCCCACAACATCATCTACCAAATTTAGTGGGTTATATTTCCCAGAATATAACCCACTAAACATCCTATTCATATTTGTATCTGTTTAAAAAATAATTATTTGTTTGATTCACATATTATATATATATATATATTTGCTCAATCAGTGCAAATGAAAAACATTAAACGTTGTTTAGTTACAAGTGAAGACTTGTTCAATGTCATCTTTTAATTGCCAGTATTTTATAAAATCCAGTTTTAAAGAGAGTTGTGAAGATGTTCAAACATTTTACAGGCCTCGAAAAAGCAATTTCTGTCCTATTTCTTATGAATGGTTGTGTAAAGCAGTGATGTGGGAATGTATGTTGGTTTAAGATTCAAAGGAACCTTTAGAAAGGTTTTGATTTCTTTAGAAAACAAATATAATAATGAACCAAGACTTTACAATCCATGTGCATTTTCTATACATACGGTAAAAGAGTTCTCTGGTAACATTCAACGTCTCTGTCACAGCAGCTAAAGATTCATTCTGACAGTTCTCAATTTTATTTCAGTCTGTTTTCCTGTGCGATTTGCGCACTGTATATCGTTTGTGACATTTTAATCCAGATGATCATACCACACTTTGTTACTATGTCAGTTTCATAAGGGTTTGTCCATGTCTGTTCTCTAGTATTCTCCAAGATGATTAGGTACACTGAAGCCAAAAAAACTTGTGGTTTTAGTGAACACATCATTAATTTCTGTTATAACCTGTGCACTGGCCTCAGGCAGAAATACTATGTTCTCGTTCTTATTCAAGCACAGGACAGTTGTGAAATAAGTTAGGATGCTGGAGTGTTTCGAAAACAGATTAAAAATATAATCTATATTTTATAGTAAACTCTTCTTTTTTTTGCAGGAAGAGATGGATGGGTTGAAAGAGTGTCCTTACTATTCACAAGTTCACTGCACTAAAAGGGTGTAAAGAATGCATGAGAGCAGCTATGAATAACCAGCATAAGCAAGCACTGACACAAACCCAGCGTCTGAGATCATAATTAATAGTTGCTCAGGAGTCAAGCAAACAACACTGGGGTTATGCAACATCCATTGTTACAACATAACAAGAAGATAACCCTCAATGACCGCAATATTTTATAGGAATAAACTGTTTAGGGTAGTACTTAAGACAAGCTCAACAAATTTAACAGCAATTTCTAGTAGATAAGTTTCCTACAGAACACCCGGTAGCAGGCAGTGTTGCCAGGTGCTTGAGTTTTGATGAAATGCATCAGAACTGAACAAAGCATTTACTTTTTAAATAAGCAATGAAAAAGCATATTGAAACTAAATTAAACCCTGCTGTCTTTTTTGCAAGCTGGAAGAGAAGGATTGGCTTGGCACAGTAGAATGGCATGTTCTTGGCTGTGTTTCATTGCATCTCCTGTTTTTGGTGGGAAGTGACCAGGGTGTCATCAGTCAGCACTTGGCATTGATGCCAATCAGGTGAGAAAGGGTCATTGAAACAATGCTTGTGAATGAATTTTTAGCTGGTGCTGTTTCCTCTTCTCATGATCCTTTTTTTTTAATTATGTTAACTTTTTATCAGCCTTTTAGCTTTGTCACAATGTCTGTATACCTTTTAGCGATGTGACATCTGTCTAATTGTAATATTAAACTATTTATAAAAGTTAATGATAATGAATGCATATTCAAATAACCACTAGAAGAAAAAGGTGTGAAAATGTTGAATTATGGTGTAATCAAGCATGATTTTCCCACTGCAATTAAGTTATCCTCAAGTATTTGTTGCATGCAATATAGAATATTCAACTCACAGCAAACACTTTACTGAACACCAGGTCAATATTTCACCCTTTATGCTAGGAATGAAAATCTCATTGCCGCTTAACAACATCCATGTGATCACATTGGTAGCACATTTGTAATAACAAACTATGAAAATAGTTGGCTAGTGTGAAATGGGTTTCATCTGCAAAACCAGGGTACCTAAATTATGTCTATTGTAGTTTAATATTTAAAGCAGTTTTATTAAATATTATTGAAAATCTATTGTCTCTCTCTTATTCCACAAGCATCATATCTTCTATCTGCTTTCCATCATGCTGCTCCAATTCACATGAGAGTATAAAACATGCTCTCCTGAGACGTTTTTATTCCTGACGTACACCTCTAACTTGCACGCTATGATCATGCTGTTCTCTCCATAAAATATTCCCAGCTGTGGTTTTTCATTTTCATATTTTCTCCTATGGATGTGGGGCATAATGAATACCCAAATAATGATTTCATTATTTGAATACTGGTGAAAATGTTTACCCATGTATTTCAATGCCTGTGAACATCAAGGAATATTAGGTTTATGTGCAGTTTTCTGTTTTGATCTTGGCTCTTGGACACATAATATTCAGTACATTTCATTTCTCACAAGGGAGCTTTCTTGGTTCATCTGTTTTTTTGGGGGGGGTTTTGTTAACTATAATGGGGTGTAATGCACTGTTGTCCAAAACCTTTAGCCAAAGGTTAGATATCTCAGCCAAAGGTTAGACAAAAGGGTTCTAGTATGATTTATTTCAGGCATTCAGTGGAGGTTATGAAAAAAACTTGACTCAAAGGGACCAAGGATTTATACAACAAAAATGTCCATTCAAAGGCCAAGGTGAATGTGTAATGTTTGTATGATTTTTAACAAGTATGGTGTTGAAAAATAGAAGAATATTTACAGTTAGTCATTTCAACATGTCTGGTTACACAGTTTGGTAAACATCACTAACCATCACAGTGTTTATGAAGGAAATATTGTTTTGTAATTGTGTATATATATATATATATATATATATATATATATATATATATGTATATATATATATATATATATATATATATATACCTTCAACTTGGGTCTGGGGCTCTCCAGTACTGGTCTAGATCAAATCCAGTCTTCAGGTACAATTGAGGTGTATCATCTCATAGTTTTTCCCTGTTGTTGTTGCCTCTGGCTTGCTTGTTAGGGATAAAAAATACATTTTCATTTCATTTATAATAAAGCTGCTTTATGTCAATTGTTAAAGGTATACAAATAAAATTGAATTGAGGTGAATATGTTTTAATACTACTACTGATGGATCCCAAATAAATGAGCTGTACTGTATACAGTATACACACATGTATTGTGTCCAAATCTGTTCTATTGAACAGTTAAAATTTAGAGTTGCAAAATAAACAGAATACTGACTGTAAAGTATCGCATGCTCAGTATCCCTCTAGCACAGTTATTTCTTTTCTGATTTAAGAACTGATCTTTGGAGAGACTCTTAACGGTATGAAATGCTACAGTACTTTTCGACTCAACCTGAGAGAGGTGAGCTGGTCATGTCAGTGTGAGGTGATATATGTTGCAGACACATTTCCTTTATTGATTTTCCAAACGCCGCTGATGTCTTACATATGAGACGATCAGATGTTTTGCCACAAGGAAGGGAGCACCTTTTGCAAAAAGTCTACGAAGGAGTTTTAGTGGATTTGTTCCACTCCTAGTAAAGTGACCTTTGTGTTAGTTCACTTGCTCTTTAGAGAAGTGATTTTACCTTTCTGAGGCATGGATGAAATATGTGGGACATATGGTTACTTAGGTCTTCTATTGTTTTTTGGATCGGATATTATGTTTGTCTGAATTTGGTACAGGTTCACTGTGAAATTGTTCGTACCACCTAAGAAGGGAGAAGGCAGTAAATCGTGTGATATCACATCCCTGTGATTAACCTCTTAAACCTCCAGGATCCCAGGTGGATCCAGATATACACTCCGTACTTGTACCTACATACCTTTCTGATTAGTTTCACTGATGTCACTGAATAATTTACAGTAGCTATTGAATAATATGATAAATTAGATGACTAAAGAAACACCTGGAGTTTACGTGTTTAACTTAAGTTCACTGCTCATCCCCATATTACTTTATAGTGTATACACATTATATAAAAGTATAAGTTTAAAAAAAAATCAAAATTTTAATGGAAATCTGCATTTGCTACTTATGTTGATCATTTATGTGTGTGTATTACATACAGTAGTGTGAAAAAGTGTTGGCCCCCTTCCTGATTTCTTATTTTTTTGCATGTTTGTCATACTTTAATGTTTTAGATAATCAAACACATTTAAATATTAGTCAAAGATAACACAAGTAAACATCATGCAGTTTTTAAATGAATGTTTTTATTATTAAGGGAAAACAAAATCCAAAACTACATGGCCCTGTGTGAAAAAGTGTTTGCCCCCTAAGCCTAATAACTGGTTGGGCCACCCTTAGCAGCAGCAACTGCAATCAAGCGTTTTCGATAACTTGCAATGAGTCTGTTACAGCGCTGTGGGGGAATTTTGGCCCACTCATCTTTGCAGAATTGTTGTAATTCAGCCACATTGGAGGGTTTTCGAGCATGAACCACCTTTTTAAGGTCATGCCACAGCATCTCAATGGGATTGAGGTCAGGACTTTGACTAGGCCACTCCAAAGTCTTCATTTTGTTTTTCTTCAGCCATTCAGAGGTGGACTTGCTGGTGTGTTTTGGATCATTGTCCTGCTGCAGAACCCAAATTCGCTTCAGCTTGAGGTCACAAACCTACCGATCTATCAGTCTGGAAAAGGTTATAAAGCCATTTCTAAAGCATTGGGACTGCCGCGAACCACAGTGAGAGCCATTATCTACAAATGGCGAAAACATGGAACAGTGGAGAACCTTCCCAGGAGTGGCCGGCCGACCAAAATTACCCCAAGAGCGCAGCGACAACTCATCCAAGAGGTCACAAAAGACCCCACAACAACATCCAAAGAACTGCAGGCCCCACTTGCCTCAGTTAAGGTGAGTGTTCATGACTCCACCATAAGAAAGAGACTGGGCAAAAATGGTTTGCATGGCAGAGTTCCAAGATGAAAACCGCTGCTGAGCAAAAAGAACATAAAGGCTCGTCTCAGTTTTGCCAGAAAACATCTTGATGATCCCGAAGACTTTTGAGAAAATACTCTGTGGACTGACGAGACAAAAATTGAACTTTTTGGAAGGTCTGTGTCCCATTACGTCTGGTGTAAAAGTAACACCGCATTTCAGAAAAAGAATCAGGTGTATTAAAATGTCTGGTGGCTGTATATGTACAGTGGTGTGAAAAAGTGTTGGCCCCCTTCCTGATTTCTTATTTTTTTGCATGTTTGTCACACTTTAATGTTTTAGATAATCAAACACATTTAAATATTAGTCAAAGATAACACAAGTAAACACATCATGCGGTTTTTAAATTAAGGTTTTTATTATTAAGGGAAAACAAAATCCAAAACTACATGGCCCTGTGTGAAAAAGTGTTTGCCCCCTAAGCCTAATAACTGGTTGGGCCACCCTTAGCAGCAACAACTGCAATCAAGCGTTTTCGATAACTTGCAATGAGTCTGTTACAGCGCTGTGGAGGAATTTTGGCCCACTCATCTTTGCAGAATTGTAATTCAGCCACATTGGAGGGTTTTTGAGCATGAACCACCTTTTTAAGGTCATGCCACAGCATCTCAATCGGATTGAGGTCAGGACTTTGACTAGGCCACTCCAAAGTCTTCATTTTGTTTTTCTTCAGCCATTTAGAGGTGGACTTGCTGGTGTGTTTTGGATCATTGTCCTGCTGCAGAACCCAAGTTTAAAAAATATACCAACAGTAAAATATGGTGGTGGTAGTGTGATGGTCTGGGGCTGTTTTGCTGCTTCAGGACCTGGAAGACTTGCTGTGATAAATGGAACCATGAATTCTGCTGTCTACCAAAAAATCCTGAAGGAGAATATCCAGCCATCTGTTTGTGACCTCAAGCTGAAGCGAACTTGGGTTCTGCAGCAGGACAATGATCCAAAACACACCAGCAAGTCCACCTCTAAATGGCTGAAGAAAAACAAAATGAAGACTTTGGAGTGGCCTAGTCAAAGTCCTGACCTCAATCCGATTGAGATGCTGTGGCATGACCTTAAAAAGGTGGTTCATGCTCGAAAACCCTCCAGTGTGTCTGAATTACAACAATTCTGCAAAGATGAGTGGGCCAAAATTCCCCCACAGCGCTGTAACAGACTCATTGCAAGTTATCGAAAACGCTTGATTGCAGTTGTTGCTGCTAAGGGTGGCCCAACCAGTTATTAGGCTTAGGGGGCAAATACTTTTTCACACAGGGCCATGTAGTTTTGGATCTTGTTTTCCCTTAATAATAAAAACCTTAATTTAAAAACCGCATGATGTGTTTACTTGTGTTATCTTTGACTAATATTTAAATGTGTTTGATTATCTAAAACATTAAAGTGTGACAAACATGCAAAAAAATAAGAAATCAGGAAGAGGGCCAACACTTTTTCACACCACTGTACATATACAGCCACCAGACATTTTAATACACCTGATTATTCATGTGATTATCTAATCAGCCAATTTTATGGCAGTAGCTCAGTGTATAAAATCACAGATACAGGTCAAATTAATTTGAATTAATGTTCACGTCCAACATCATAAATTGGAAATATGATCTTATTGGCTTTCCATAATGGCATGGTTTCCAGTGTTTCAAAAATTACTGATCTCCTGGGATTTTCACAAACAAAAGTCTCCAGAGTTTACACAGAAAAAACAAGATTGGAGAAAAGACCAAGTGATATTTTTTTTCTCAATTTTCTTCTGCCCAGTCTCAGTGAGTGTGTGCCCACTGTAGCCTCAGATTCCTGTTCCTGGCTGACAGGAGTGAAATCAAATGTGGCCTTCTTCTGTTGTAGCCCACCCCCCCTCAAGTTTTGACATTTTGGGCACTTCTCTGACCTCTCTCTTCAACAAACCGTTTCAGCCCACAGAACTGCCACTCACTGGCGGTTTTTGTTTGTAACACCATTCTGTGTAAACTGTGGAAACTTTTGTGTAGGGAAATCTGGCTGATTGGATAATTGAGTGACTGAGCAGGGGTACATATGTTCTTAATAAAGTGGCCAGCATGTATTTGAACTTCAGAGTCTACAGCTTTAAATAATAGCATCCTTAAATGTTATCATCTGGCAGGGTATTAGCCCAAGACATTTTGTAAGGAGAAAAAACATCATCCTCACTCTGAAAGCTGCTAAAGGTCATGTCAAAAACCGACCATCCAAATATATCCTATTCTCTTTCAACACCAAGGGAGTAAAATCCGCTAAAGAAAACAATGCACGAGACCCAATTCCAAAATTAAATTGATCTTTGTTTACTTAAGGATGGATTTTGTCTTGTGAGAATAAATAGCTGTACTGGTTGCTGTTTGCTCTCTTGATCCGTAGGTCATTTTGACAATAACATACACAATGATCCAAGAACAACAGTTTTAAAAAAACATGTGTGCTGGAGACATTATTTGATGTGCTGGATGAAAGATCATCTACCTGTAAAAATTTTACTACTAATCAAATACGCCTATCTTAACCTGCAGTGACCTTCTTAATGATGCTTTAAAACAAAAAAATCATTACTGTTGCCCTGCTACCCTTCATTATGTTGCTTCCAGTCTGCCCTCCATCCATTACCTAGATTTCCACCTTTGCAGCTATTGATTGAGCTGGATCTGATTAAGTATTTCTGTTTAAACCAAGAGAGTGAGGTAGTCCCGATTAGTAACAGAGATAAAAATATCGAAGCTCCACTAAGCTGCATTTAAGCCAGCCTTTATTATCCTTCACACCTCCAAACCAGCGTCGAGCTCTTTCAAGAAAATCTCCCTCTTAGGAAAACAAGCCTCTGGTCAGAGCAGCTCGCTAAGTGTGTGAAATCCCTGAACGCTAGTGTTTTTAGAAACTCAGTCGCCCAGAGCCAAAGGTCAGGAGCACTCGGCAGGGCTATACATCAAACTGCCCCCGCAATGTTTCTGACTACCATGAAAAGTGTATAAACTTCCTCCCAATTTCTACATCTGTGATAAAAAAGATCCATCTGACAGGAGAACAGATGAATCCTTTAGTTATTGAACACCTGATTGCTCATATACTTTGTTTTGTTAAAAACATGGATTTAAAGAGTGATACAAAACTAGTTTAAAGCATTTTGTAAATATATAGTCACACTTAATACAATTACTTAATACAGTTTTTCCAGTCATATTCTTTGAATCTTTCAAATCTTTACTTCGAATCAATTTAAATGTTTTTATAATGTTATAATTGTCAAGTTATAGTTCACACTATAACAAAAGATTTTAAAGGGAGCAGAGAGGATTATCATGGTTAGTTAGCTTGCACAAAACCACCGCCAACTGCAATTCAGATATATAATTATTACAAGCTATTTTGTAGTTCTTAACAAAGAGAGCTACAAAGAGGATTTTAATCAAGATTTTGAGCAAATAATACCATTCATGTGACTACTCTGGGAGCAGCAGAAAAATGTCCCATACTGCTTAACATGGATGCATGGACATACTACAAGACAGCTTCAGTACCTGTTTTTATTTACCCCTGAATCAGAATACATTCATGTTTGTTTAGTATCATATCATGACCAAATCTTGTACTAAAAACAGACAATTTGATTATTAATTATGACACTGAATGTCCCCTACCTCCATCCTCCTAAATTAAATATTGATTATTTAACTCTTATGGATACCCACTTAATAGATACAACCTATTTAAAGAAGGATTTATTATTACAATTAAACATTTAATCCTCTAAACATTTGTAAATACTTTGCAACCAAACTGTCCAACGGGACCTTACAATCATGAGAGAATTTGTGAGATCCAGGCCTTACTATTGCGTTTTAAAGGGCATAATTCCATAACAATTAGAAAATCACCCAATTTGCTTTAATGTTGAGCAAATTTGGAAATTTATGTTTTATTTTTAAGAAAATTAATGGTTCTTGCAGTACTACGTATTAAGGAGTGACTTAAAACTCTCAGATGTAATATGATAAGTAGCTCCCATCCCATTAAAAAGTGTAGTGATTAATAACATCAACTGAGCCCTTAGGGGCGAAGGAACAAGATAAATATCCGCTCATCCTGACCTCCTGCTGCTCCTTCTTTTATAACATACATACAGCAATCCAAACAAACTGCCTTTTTTTGTCAGTTTCCCATTTCATGTCATTCAAATGCTTTCTTATTTCTGTGGAGTACAAGTTGTTTAACATTTGAGTATACCAAGATTTGCTTACAAAAACCAAATAATTTAATAGCAGACTCCATTATTATGGCTACTGATAGCTAACTGCATTACCCTGTTGTTACTGTAAACACTCTTCGATGTGCCTCATTTAGAAAGAAGCTCCAACACAGACCATATGGTCTTTAAGTCAGATTAAAATAGGTAGCTCCATTGCACTCTTTGATGTGAGAATGGGGTCTTTAACCCATCAAGCAGTGAGATTTGTTTTCCGTCAGCATGTTTCTGAAGTAATGTATCATATCTGATCTCTGTAGTTGATGACAAAGTAAACAAACATGAACAAAGCACCGACATTCTGAATAACTAGAAATTCATATAGCTTTGATGCTCTCAGTTAGGGGTCTGAACATCTTTCAGACAGGCAGAGCTCAGTGGGTTTTATAGTCTGAAATCTGCACTCTTTTTTTTCCACAGGGATTCTTTAGTAGCCTGTCTAAAGATCAACGCGGGCACACAGGGCAGATATTGTAGTGTTGATTTATTTGTATATATGTCCGTCTGTGTGGACTGTGCCATCTGGCTCTATTCATAAACTAGATTGGAAGAGAGCTGGCTACTGAGTTTTCAACCAGGTCTGCCTCAGAGGAAAAACCGGTGCAGAAAGAAGAAAGTGTTTCCGAGCAAGCAGCAAAACAGTGGTCTGTCCTCTATGTGACTCCATATCATAAAATCTCAGCAGAATGTCATTCGTGAATCTGTATTCAGCAGGCATGTGACCTAGGCCATGAAGCCTGCAGGCAGAATAGCTGATGTTCCAAAAAGCTCTGTTAAGTCTTTAAATTAAGTGCTTATATTGTGCCACAATAAATAGGTTCATGATCAGCTACATGGTCCTGTGCTGCACCATACAGTCCTATTGGCCTCACCATGGTCACTGTCATGGTGTGCAAACCATGCGTGCAAGCTGACAGGGGCAGGTCAAGTTGCAGTTCTGAATGCTATTAAATACATTGCTGAACAGTGCACTGTAAAAATCTTCCAGAAGAAGCTATAGGTGTAGCAGAAAGGCTGGACCACAGGATATAAGGTCTATGTTAAAGGGTATATGCACTGGCTGCAGATAGATTAAGCTGAGCCATGTGATATCAGGTCTAGAAAGAAATTTAGACAGCTTTCTTGGTTTCTCTGTCTGCTAAGCAGACAGCAAATGCTGCAGTAGTGAGCACTTAACGATTCTTCAACATTCCGACTAATGTAACATGCTAGCATGAGCAGCACCTCAACACTCATGTGGCACTTAGCCACATAGCCATTAATCAGCTTGACAGTGGGAAATGTGGAAAACTATTAGTGGAAAAGTAGAGGGAGGACCCTAACTGTTAGAAAAAAAGAGGGTGCATGACAGGGAACCCAATTCCAGCCCTAGTGTTGACTAAAATGGCAGGCTCAACAGCTAAAAGTGTGCAATACTCCAAAAGACCCAACCAGCCATGCTAGCTGAGTTTAGCCAGATACCAGCTAGTCTGTAGAGTCTCAGGACTATAGAACTGAATCGTTCTACATAATAGTAATTCAGAGAGAGTGCTGACCTGAGATACTGTCAGAGAGTGAAGGGAAACTGATTAACTTCACAAGCTCAGTAGGGGTGAGGGAAAACCACCACCATACAAGCAGCGCATTTTTCATAGTCCCACTGGTCACTAAATGGCAGACAATGAGTAAAGCTGAACTGCTGAAGGAAACCAGCTCAGTAAGAGACTAAAAGGTTAGTGCTGTACAGAACAATAAAGCAGTTTGTATAGCTAACTACAATGCAACAAGGATTGCTAACAAAATTAGCAAGCTAATGAGGGAACTATAATGAAAACTAGCATAGACATTCAGACTCCGAAAAGATATGAAAATTACTCACACTTCAGTCAAAAGGAGGATATGATATGCTAAGAATCTCTAAGTTTTGTCTCAAACAATCATGCAGGTTGGTCTAAAAGATTGCATGTGGTTTGTTTGAATGAGACAAGAAGAGGAAAAGGAATGATCGCTAGTATGACAGTGTATTTGTTGCAAATACTGTCTGACATATCTTGTGACTTTGTTAAAGGTTTTAGCACATATACACATGCACTTATGACATGTGCACAAATAGGCAGATAGTTTGGAAGGATAAAATAGAACTGAATATTACCATGAGAATACAAACATAAGAAAAACTAGTGTAGTTAGTTTTCAATCGTTGTAATCATAGCAGATACAGTAGCCAAACAAAACAGATTCATACATACTTTTCATTAAATATTTTGAACAAAATATTTCCTATTAGAATTGTTTATTTTAAAAAGGCAGAATTGGATTTGGAGTGAAGTTTTATTTCTGTCTGAGCTATTACAAAAGTGAAACCAAATCACTTTACTTTTCAAAGCTTATTCCTTAACAACATTTTTCACATTATACTCTTTCTTTAACAGCAGTGATATTGGCAAATGCACCAAAACATTAATCAACCTCATGGGTTTTTAATTACACAGAAACTAATATTCCCACATTTTCCCAGGGTCACAATGAACTTCATACAAACCCGATTCCAAAAAAGTTGGGACACTGTACAAATTGTGAATAAAAAAGGAATGCAATAATTTACAAATCTCATAAACTTATATTTTATTCACAATAGAATATAGATAACATATCAAATGTTGAAAGTGAGACATTTTGAAATGTCATGCCAAATATTGGCTCATTTTGGATTTCATGAGACTACACATTCCAAAAAAGTTGGGACAGGTAGCAATAAGAGGCCGGAAAAGTACATATAAGGAACAGCTGGAGGACCAATTTGCAACTTATTAGGTCAATTGGCAACATGATTGGGTATAAAAAGAGCCTCTCAGAGTGGCAGTGTCTCTCAGAAGTCAAGATGGGCAGAGGATCACCAATTCCCCCAATGCTGCGGCAAAAAATATTGGAGCGATATCAGAAAGGAGTTTCTCAGAGAAAAATTGCAAAGAGTTTGAAGTTATCATCATCTACAGTGCATAATATCATCCAAAGATTCAGAGAATCTTAAGGGTCAAGGCCGGAAAACCATACTGGATGCCCGTGATCTTCGGGCCCTTAGACGGCACTGCATCACATACAGGAATGCTACTGTAATGGAAATCACAACATGGGCTCAGGAATACTTCCAGAAAACATTGTCGGTGAACACAATCCACCGTGCCATTCGCCGTTGCCGGCTAAAACTCTATAGGTCAAAAAAGAAGCCATATCTAAACACAATCCAGAAGCGCAGGCATTTTCTCTGGGCCAAAGCTCATTTAAAATGGACTGTGGCAAAACTGTTCTGAGGTCAGACGAATCAAAATTTGAAGTTCTTTTTGGAAAACTGGGACGCCATGTCATCCGGACTAAAGAGGACAAGGACAACCCAAGTTGTTATCAGCGCTCAGTTCAGAAGCCTGCATCTCTGATGGTATGGAGTTGCATGAGTGCGTGTGGCATGGGCAGCTTACACATCTGGAAAGGCACCATCAATGCTGAAAGTTATATCCAAGTTCTAGAACAACATATGCTCCCATCCAGACGTCATCTCTTTCAGGGAAGACCTTGCATTTTCCAACATGACAATGCCAGACCACATACTGCATCAATTACAACATCATGGCTGCGTAGAAGAAGGATCCGGGTACTGAAATGGCCAGCCTGCAGTCCAGATCTTTCACCCATAGAAAACATTTGGCGCATCATAAAGAGGAAGATGCGACAAAGAAGACCTAAGACAATTGAGCAACTAGAAGCCTGTATTAGACAAGAATGGGACAACATTCCTATTCCTAAACTTGAGCAACTTGTCTCCTCAGTCCCCAGACGTTTGCAGACTGTTATAAAAAGAAGAGGGGATGCCACACAGTGGTAAACATGGCCTTGTCCCAACTTTTTTGAGATGTGTTGATGCCATGAAATTTAAAATCAACTTATTTTTCCCTTAAAATGATCCATTTTCTCAGTTTAAACATTTGATATGTCATCTATGTTGTATTCTGAATAAAATATTGAAATTTGAAACTTCCACATCATTGCATTCTGTTTTTATTCACAATTTGTACAGTGTCCCAACTTTTTTGGAATCAGGTTTGTACTTCTCACCTTTACAATAACAGACACAGCAGAGGCATGAGGTCCTCATATCAAATGTAGTTTGTTGTAGATTTTCATTGTGAATTAGCAATAAATAACAATTCATTAACAGCCATTTGGATTGCATTCCTAGAATTAAAAGGCATTAGTAATATTGTAAATTGAATAATCTATCACAGCACAAGCCCTTCCTGCTCATATGTGCCTGCTTCTTGCCTTCCCTAATAGGCAAACAACTTTGAAATAGTTCAGATTTCTTCCAGATGACAAATCATTACATCCTTTGCAGGCTGGGTCTAATTCAAAATAGCTAAAAAAGTGTACGTAGAGGGACCTATAAAAGTTGACTTCATACTGAAGGAATAAATCATCTGTAATACATATAAATCCCAATATTCTTTATGCTCTAGCAATACACAGTCTGAATGAGAAGTAATCATTATGCAATTAGACAGTATTTCCTGGTCAATAACAATCAGAGGCTTCATGTAAAGAGTTACATCACTCCTAAATTGTGGAGCTTGTGCTACCATATGGAGATCATAAGTGTCTTAATTCTTGCCTCAACTTACAGTTGCAATCAAGAAAATTAAACAATTGAGAATTTCAAAATGACAAGACATTTCATTCAAACAACCCAATCAGCAACAGCACAATACATATCATGCAGATATAGGTCAAGAGCTTCAGATCAAATACCGGAATCTAGAAAAAAACAGTGACATGGTTGTTACAGAAAATGTTGATATCCTAAGATTTTCATGCAAAACAGTCTTGAGTTTCCACAGAACAGTCCAAAAAAACAAAACACTGGCAGAAACGCCTTGTTGATGTTGATCATATAATCATCTTTACAACCGTGGTGCAACACATCAAACACATTCAACCATGAGGAAGATTGGTTTCAAGAGCAACAGATCACATTGGGCTCCACTCTGGTCAGCCAAGAACTGGCAAATCCCAAGAGATCAGCGGTTTATGAAATACTCAAATCAGCCTGTCTGGCAACAACCATGTCATGGTAAAAGTCACTAAGATCACATTTTTTATGTAAACATCTGTATGAATTTAAGCACTGTCTTGCTGCCACATGATTGGTGGATTATCTTGGTTTATTAGATAATTACATGAATCAGCAGGTGTCCAGGTCTTCAGAATAAAGTGGAGCATGAATGTATGTTACCAATATTTTGTAATTAAGCATAACATATTGTCTTGCATGCTACCCTGACCATTCAGTCAATCGTACTATCCTGGCTATTATAGAGTTCTGAGTCATATTTTTTCTTTTATTTTAGGTGGAATTTTAGTTTTTTCTTTGCTTCTTCTACTTTTTTTTCATTCATCCATCTGTCTCTTTTCTTTTAGTCCTCTTACCATTTGTTTTCGTTGTTGGGTGTTTGCCTTTACCAGATAACACTTCTACACATAACTATTAATTCTGCCATTATAAAGTAGCCGTTAGTTATCATTAAAGTCTATAAATGTTTGTCAAGTAGATCCATAGATCAAGTAGGTAAGAATCTGTTTGCCTTAGTGTCAAAGAGCAACAGAAAATGGTCCCAGGTATCTCACAGAGACTCGGCTGTTCTCTAGTATGATGATCAACATGACTCAGTTGTGAACCTGATTGTGTGTTTCTTTGGAGGACATAGCTTTCAAAGACTAACAGTGGTGTGTGGACTACTAACTACACTGGTTGTGGTTGTGGTTCTTACACAATGTGGATTTAAATGTTATGTTTTAAAACTGTTAGGATTTCACTTTGACAGTGAAAGACAGCTGAATATTTCTAAACAATGGTCATGTCATACAAATCAGCTGGTTGAAATAATCTTTTTTTTTTTAGTATGTGAACCATCAATGATTGTGGCATTTTATTACTTTATTCAATGTATTTTATATATTACCCCATATACTGTCTCATCTTAGTTGTGTCAGTGTGGTTCTTGTCCATTCATTAGATCATATCTGATGTTGGGGTTTTGTATTGGGTAAAGGTTTGGCTTTTCACAAAACTCCCTTTAGATTCTTGACATTGTGCTATGTGAATTAAAAGCAAGCTGACATTTGATGACATAGAGAAACAATTGAAAGTTTATTTTTATACCCTTTTAAGTGTGAGCTTTCACAGTGCATGTGTTGTGTTTCAGAATATGACCGCACACTTTGATTCATTATTTGCGCAATATAGTAGCTGTTTTTCTAGGTATGTATGGCAGGATGTTTTCTGTATGCTTAAGGGTGTTTTTCAATTAAGGAAAGACCTTAATACTTGTATATGTGGATTACTTGGTTAACCTCAGTAAAGCCACTTAGGGAGATGGCATATGAACTTTGACCTGGCATCAGTTACATCTACATTTCCATTGGCGGAAGGTTCACCCAGGTCATACAGAGGACCTACAGAATATTTGGTTAAGTTACTTGTGTCCACACTCTTCTTTGACACATACTAACTGTGGCTGGCTTGTGTGTGTGTAAATAGTGGTGGTTTATGCATGTTGATGGATTTATTGTCCATGTTAGATTCTAGCTGCAGTTTATGTGCAGCTGAAAGTGCCCTGTATGGCAGTTGAATTAACTTTAAGCTCCTGTAGGCCACACTACTATAATTATGATTATCCATTGCAGTGAATTATGGGAAGTAAAGAGAAAACATTGAGGGAAAGGAAATGGGCTCAGAATTAAGAAGGAAATTTCTCGATAATTATTTGGGTATTTTAAATTGAGAGAGATTTACCCCTGTATATGATTTGGTGCCTTTCAGTTCGACCACAGAGAAGGTTATTTTGAAGAATTTTAGTTTTTGTGTCAAGACGAATGCTCTGAAACCCCCACATAGCTGATCTCAAATTGTGTCACAAAAGTACCACTACCCTCAAGTGCACTGCTCCCGCTATCAACTTTGTGTCTCGATCTACTGTGGCGTAACAAAAGTGCTTGGTTCGCGTCCCGGCCAAGGCCCTCAGTTTCTGTTGAGCTGGTAGATGGCTGTTGTGTACTCCCCGGCACGCCCCACTCTTGCTTTTTTGGTTCCCTTAATCACATATAGTCCTTTTGTGTACAAACGAGACCTACATGTTACCCGCATCCATCACGGAGGGCAGTACTTAAATGAAACAAGATTTCAAAGTTGATTGTATAGTTTTGCCACCATCATTTACTGTTTATGAAGGTTTTTAGTCTTCAGCACACATTGTAAAGTAGTTTACTACGTCGTTCTGATTGTATAATCTCAGTCCAGGCTTGTCTGATTCTGCAATGGGAAACTGCTTTTATCGAGATGCACAGTAGCGTGTAAATAACAGCGTCTAAAACCATATGACGTAGAAGAGAGAAGAATAATTCTGACAATTCATCCTTCATTTACTTTAAAGTGAATTAAGCTGTGGGATCGAGACTGTGTTTTCTTGGCAGTTTTCCATGTATAACACTTTTGTTGACTCAATAGCATGGCACAACAGCATCAAGCATTTTGTAAAAGAGGTGTTCAGATTGTTAGATGATTAGATACGTTTCAAAGGCATTCCACACAGTTTGTTTGCCATTGTATTTGCAATTATTCTTCTACTGACCCTGACATTGACCCTGACAAAGAGCAAAAACTTTAAATGGCTTGCTCATACCACATATAATAAATATAATAATAAATATAATAATAAATATAATAATAAATATGTGGTATGAGCAAGCCATTTAAAGTTTTGGCTCTTTGAATGGGTGTACAGTAATGTATGCATTTAGGCATTACAATTTAAAAATTAATTGAAAATAATTTTTTTAACTATTTAATTAACATTTGGTGCACATCTCTAGGTGGTTGAAGCTTTGATTCCCACCTCAGCACTAAGTTTTGACGTTCTCCCCATGCTTTAGAAGTTTGCTAACCCAGTCCTATGACATGCACTATATGCTGACTGAAATCTCTAAATTGTCACTAGTATGTGTTTGTTTGTGCACCCTTGTATGAGTCTCCGAGGATAGGCTCCAGGATCCCTGTGACCCTGTGTAAGCTAAGCAATTCAATTCAATTCAATTCAATTCAATTATTACAAAAATACAAAAATAGCCTTCTTCCACCTCAGAAATATTGCCAAGCTTAGGAACATTTTATCTGTATCTGATGCAGAAAAGCTAGTTCACGCATTCATGACCTCCAGACTGGACTATTGTAATGCATTACTAGGTGGTTGTCTTGCATGTTCAATAAACAAGCTACAGTTAGTCCAGAATGCAGCTGCCAGGGTCCTTACCATTTCAAGAAAGTATGATCATATAACCCCAATATTATCATCCCTGCACTGGCTACCTGTTAAGTTTAGAATTGATTATAAACTAGCACTACTTACGTACAAGACTCTAAATGGTTCAGCTCCCATATATCTAGCCAGTCTTCTAACACATTACAATCCATCACGCTCCTTAAGATCTCGAAACTCCGGACTTCTGGTAGTTCCCAGAATATCAAAGTCTACAAAAGGGGGTAGAGCTTTTTCGTATTTAGCTCCTAAACTTTGGAACAGTCTTCCTGACAGTGTTCAGGGCTCAGACACAGTCTCCCAGTTCAAACGTAGACTAAAGACTAACTAAAGACATAACTTTGTACTCCAATACATCTGATTAAATGCACATCATCATCTAGTGCCTGCTAATATTATGAATAGCAGCTAGCAAAAGCTACGAAAAGTATTCGGCTGGCACTACTTATATGCTGAAGCTAAAAAGATTGTGCTGAAAGGAAAGGACTTATTTACTTTGATCCTTCTGAGTTTTGCTGTTACAAGGGTATTTTTTCACTAATTATATTCACTCGGCCTATAAACAAAATGAACTTCATGTGGGCACACTATTTTTGTGTTTTCAGCCCTATAAACATTTCCAGTCATTGCGTTTTTTAGGGTTAGAGTCCAAGATTTTTGCCAGTTATTTATCCACAGTGTCTATGATTCAAGCAGAAAAGTACACGTCTGGAGCTACTCACAGCTGTTTGGTATCCTTGAAAAAATATGACATGGCACAGAGTTGCAGGATCTGTGTACACATAATGTACCCTATGAAAATACACAATTGTCAGATTTTTGGATTCCTGATTAATCAAAAGGAAGAAACCTTAACACTGTTTAGGTCAGTCAAATAATTCAAACAACGCAACATGTGTTCCTCTGGTACTTTATTTATCATACATTGGCATCTTGTTTCCTTGTTTATGTAAAAGAATTGTGTTGATTACTGGCTACAGAGGAAGACTGAATCTCAATTGTTAACATATTTTCTTATTGCATTGGGTCCAATATCCATGTGGAAGGATGGTCGGGATCAGAAACAGTTATACATAACATTAAATGTCCATCACATGGCACAAGAATTGTGTACTCATGAACACAATTGTTTACACCTATGGGGCAATTTGGCCCACTTTATCCATCAACAAAGCAACAAAAAAAGCAACAAATAAGCTTGCTCAGGAATATCTCCCCTGATTTTGGGGCTGAGGTACTAATAGGTTTTCTTAATCCGTATCAGAGAGATTGTCTATCACACTGAGTTTAAGTCTCCAACAACAAATGTCATTCACTCTCTTGGGTAACTTCATTCATCTTATCTTTGGATAGTTTTCCTTGGAAGTCATATTGCATTTCGATCATGCTGAAAAGCATTATGCTCACAATTAGGAACACAATTATTCCATACAAACAGTACTTAACCAGATTAGACACCAAATGTTTGTGTCCACAGGAGATTTGTTACACTTGAAATCTTTACACTTCATGAGACGTGAGAAATGTGGAGCCTACATGCTGTGCATCCTAAATCACTCTAAAGTGATGTTATAAGTAGGATTAGCCAAAGGAATGTGTGCCCAGGCAAGAGGAACAGCAGGAGTTAGTGCACTTCAGTATCTATAAATCTAACTTAGATCTCCCAGTTTCTATTTTTATAGCTGATATAGACATTTGTCATCATCTGACAGTTGTCTCTCTGTGAAAGGTACATGAACCAGTTTTGCACTGGTCACTGCCCCTTCATAGCTTTAATAAGAAAATAAACCACAGTCATTAGAAGATGAAAAACTGACCTGGTTCTGAATAGAAAGGGCAGCTCCATTTGAAGCTAAATTGTAGAAAAATTATTCAGAACTTCTGGGGCTTTGCCTGGGAGCTAAATGCATGCTGCCCACTGTGTGGGCCCTTGTTAAAGTCTATACTTGAATAATCCTTGGATGTTCATCTCCTCTAATAACCTCCTTCTCAAATTAACACATGAAAGCTAAAGCAGCCATTGGGGGCCATTTTCTGTGATTGTTCAAATCCTGAAGGCCCCTATATAAAGTCATGTACACCTGTTGTTATGCACGTCTACTCTTCCCAAAAAATTGATTGTTACAGGTCTTTTGAGACATTTGACCAGATTTTGTTCTAAAACAGATTTATGTTTTGTTGTGAGCACAATTAAAGGCATTAAACGGCCCTTTGCGCAATCAGTGAAACTTTCAAACACAGCCATTTTGCAATCATTACTGCTATTTCACAGAAAGTCTGTGAACTTTCTGTATTGTGCAAGGTCATCAGATACAGGAACCTTTCGTGAATGTGGCCCGATTATCCAGAGGATGCTAACTGTGTCGCACAAACTCCCCCAGGCTTTGACCACATGTTTGCAATATGGCAACAAACTAAATAACCACATGCTGAATCACAAAATGTTAGTGACACTGTGCTGAGAAAGTGCAGCAGTCCTTGTTCTGTTCGCTCCTTAGAGATGCAATTAAAGTAGATTCTCTGAAAGATTAGATATGAGTCATATATGGCTTGAAGCAAGTTAGGATAAACACGTTTAAATGGAGTCAAATGGATTTAAATCAGTTATTTATATACAGGTGTACTGGCAACATTTTATGCCATTATAATGTTAACAATTATAATCACCCTGTATACGTGTACACAGTTTAGCCTTGCATAGCACCCAATTTTGACCAACATGTTTTGATTATGTGTTAATGGCTCATAATCTAGGGCCTCTACCTAGTGCTCCAAAAAAACACACACACACACACACAGTTGATCGTATTTTATATAAGAATAAAGCACAGTCTAATACATAATGTATTTGCATTAGATTGCAAAAAAGTCAAGTGCTTGAACATTGAAATGAGGTAATGTGAGAGATGTCGGATATATTTGTCAAGTTGTGTAACTAGTATGTTGGTTCAAAATGAATTTTACATTGTCTCAATGAGAATGTTTAGAAAGCTTAAAGTGTTTTCTGAAGTGTTGCAGCCTTAGCATATGTTGTAATTTCCCCTTGGCTCTGCATCTCATTTGAAATCCAACTCAACATTCTTCAAACACTTCATTATCTCCTGAGCAATTCCAAACAGTTTTCACTGGGTAGAAACAACTGTGCAGCAGTAATTCTCCCCGAAATGCACTGATCTAAAAGCATGTACAAAGCATGCATTAATAGTGACTGAAATCTATGTATATCTAATACACATGTTGTATGTAATAGCAGTAAGTGTTCCTGACTTAATGCCCAGTGTTCCCAGGATAGCCTCAGGATCCTTCATGGCCCTGACCAAGATAAAACAATTACTGAACATGAGTGAATGAGAAAATTACCGGGGGTTTTCTATGTTCATAGCTTTTTTGTGTACATTACACCCAAATTTGTAAATAAGGTAATGAAATACAAGCAGCCACAGGCAGCAAAGAATTTTATGTTCTTTTTAAATAATCCTCTTACAAGGCATGATACTTTTAATTTTACCTTCTATTTTTACTCACTTTTTATCAAGTGCCAATACATATGGACAACATTACAGTCTTGTACTGTTTTACTGTTGGGCACAGAGGAAAGCATGTTTGCCTCACACCTCCTGTGTTGGAAGTTTGATTCCTGTTCCGTGTTGATGTTCTCCCTGTGCTTTGGGGGTTTTCTTCAGGTACTGCAATTTCCTCCCCAATCTAAAGACTTGCACTGTAGGCTGATTGGCACCTCTAATTGTGTGTAATTGTATGTATTCAATACATATGTACAATTAGTGTGTGTGTGTGTGTGTGTGTGTGTGTGTGTGTGTGTGTGTGTGTGTGTGTGTGTGTGTGTGTGCCCTGCTTTAGCTTGACATCCTGAATACCCTGGAATAGACCGCAGGTTCCCTGCAGTACAGAAAATGAATGAATGGTTTTGTTCTATACCACAGATTAACCATATTCAAAATTGTAGAAGATATTGTACAGATGAGTGTATGGGAATGGAGCATTAAGGGGCATAAGCAATGGCTAAAGATGATAAAGCTGTCCTAAGTTAAATGAGTGAGCTAGATTCTTAACAGAACATTGCATTTTGTCCTCTTTACCTTCTGTCAATTTACCTTATATGGATTATGGATTAATCCATAATAGGATTAAGACTAGAACACATGACATCCTGAAGTTGGGTATTATACATATTAAAATGTAATATAATGTAGTCCTTATCTCTAATCAAACTTGTTGGCTTTTAAATAATTGTAACCAGTGTGTGTTGAAAAATGTTTGTGGTATGTGAAGGTGCTGGAATGTACCTCTGATCATGTGAAATTGTCTGACTGCATGTCTATCACTATACATTAAATGAATATTTCAGACAGAATTCATGAATCCAAGTTGATTTATTTAGAAAAGAACCAGTTTATAAATGAAATTAAACATGGGTACAGATACAAAATATGTCATAGAATAAGCTGCCATCTATAAAGTAATGTCCTTCACATTATTTGGGAGTTATGAGGGGAACATGTCCAAATTATCAATGGACTCAATCACATTTTGATGATGGTAGCACCTTATTTTTTCAGATCTCATCTGTTTACACTTTGCAGGATGTGCCATGGGAAGGGAGTAGTGTATTCTTTTATTAACAAAAAAGCCCATTAAAGTTAGGATGGTAAAAAAGTATTCAAATGTGCTCTCAACATTTTCATTATTATTTTATTGAACTCCCCTTAACATTGTTATTCAATTTCTCTTATTTTTAGTTGAATAAGCATTTTCGTCTAGCCCCTTTAATAGGGCAGAATTTACTGACTTCTTCCTCTATGCTTCCAGTATATATCCGCTCAGTGTTGCTTCATTCGAGTGGAATTTCTCCTGAATTCATTGTTGCATAGTTCATGCAGTTTACTGACACTACAGAAATGTATTGTTAATGCCCACTAATTGATCTAATAAGCAAGTTATCAAGATCACTGCTTCTCTTGTATAAACATACGTATTTTCTCAGTACATATGTTCTTAGCTAGTACAAAAAAACAGGGGTACAAATTAGTAATTAATCATCATTAATCATTATGTTCTGTTCGATTCTGGCATTTTTTCATGGCACTGTAAGAAATGGAGTGTAACTGGTGACCTAACCCCCACAACATTGCCTGCAGCCTTCCTCTCTAATGCTGATTGGGCATTATGTTTCCTGGCCTGTGTGCCTGCAGGCTACCAGTGTAAAAAGTGGCCTGGCTGCTTTCACGACTGCTTTAAATCGCTTGACAGGATCAAGTTGGCAGTCGTGTTACAGACAAATTTCATGCACTAATTTTCTTGAGAGGTGTCTGGCAGATAGAAAAATGGGCTAGTTTTACAGTGCACTTTTCAAATAGCCAGAAAAGCTATACACACTGACGTGACACTAAAACAATATTTTTCTATTTGGAATAGCTGTGTAAAATTGATGGTTTCTTCTTAACCACAGAAAAGTGAACAATTTGCTGTGGATGGTATTCCTCATATTAGATTAGGACAAAGTAAATAAAGTGCATGTAGACACCAATAATGACAGATATTAAGTATTTTTATTTTAGTAATTTTACCACTTTTTTAGTACGCTGTCAATATACTAATCTAGTTAGCAAGTGAATATCATTTCTATGGACGCTTGTTTGCCTGACATATGAGAAAATATATTGATTTATCTCGTAATTGCGAGTTAATAATACAAAATTGCAAATATTTCACATTTGAGATATTTTTCACATTTGAGACTTTTTATCCTGCAATTGCAAGTTAATATCTCACAGTTATGAGTTGACTTCATGTTTCTGCTAATTAGGCCATCTCCCTTCCCCTAACAAAGCACACGAACAGCACTGGCACAAGATGCTGTTCAGCTTAAGACATCCTTCTGGAGTGATGAGAGAATTAAACATTGTATTTGAGATTTGTGTAGTATCTTAAAATTATTAAATATATGCTCATATGCATGATATTAACTAAATTAATTCTGTGAGAGACAAGTGTTTGTTGGCTGAGTCAAAATTATTTGTTGTCAAGAGATGAGAAAGAAAAAATTGCTTTTTTTTTTTCTTTCGTTTGGTTGCTGTGCTGGGAATATTTGCAAGACATTAACTTGCATGTGTGAGATAAAAGCTTCAATTGCAAGATAAAGCTGCACAAAATTTTCTTATGCGTGGTTCTGTGTTGACTGATTATTATGATACTGTGTGTAATTTAATGTGGCTTTAATTAAATTATTCTGGTTATTTCTCTGATTCTGCTTGGATGTGAATCTGTTTTAAGTTTTATGCCTTCCACACTGGCTGGTGACTCCAGATGTTTCTTTGCTTACACAATGATTAAAATTAAGAAAAAAGAGCATTCCTTTCCATTTCTTTCCTCACAAACTACTTCTAGGGGAGTATGTTCCATGAAGGAATTCAAACTGCTTTAGTTGATCTAAGGTCAAGGTCTTTTGGTTTACTTTTGTATAAAATAACACCCTGTTAGTCAGAGAAAAAAAACACAAGCAACTTTTCTCTTTTCGTGTATATATACATATAATATTACATTCACATGCAATATGCAGTGTTACAATTTTGAAAGATATGGGTTAATTAAATATGGTTATTAAATGGGTGGAGAAAGTCAACTCCCTTCCTATTTGTTCCCCTGTCAGGTATGCAGCCACTGGAGCTCAGCTCTGCACCAGTGTGTGATTCCCACTGTACTTTTCCTCTTAAGTGTTATAGTGTAAGCATAATGAGTTTGAAGAGTTTAGGGATGTTTGCTCCAAAATCATCATTACTACATTCAGTGCTACCTAACGCTGTAACAAACAGGCAAGGAGCAAACACAACTCCAAAAATATCTCTTTACTGTTTAAAGTCGATATAAAAAACATTGTATATACATATCATACGTATAAAAACACACTCATACATATATATAATTGCACGTTGCGCTAACAAAGGAGGTGCCTATAGCGGCGGCAGAGGTGGTGATACTGGTGAGGAGAATCATTGAGAGGGAAGCAAGGTTTGCAGGTTAAGTGCTGGTTCAGCAAGCATGCCAGAGCAGTATATGGTACAGGTACATATCTGTGGTGGTGGCTCACAAACGGGCTTGCCATCCAGCTGCTTCCTTAGTGGCCCTGCAGTTTGACCTTCTTCATTCTGAAAAAGAAAAATGCAGTTAGTATGACATCAAACTAGCATTCTTTCACTGCATCCTACCAAAATTATAAAGACCTAAGTAAGCACTTTAGGTAGTGAGCAGCACCCTGATATTAAAAGCCATGTGCTAATATTTAGTGCTAAAGCAGTGTGACAGTGAAGGGAAACAGGACCATTTCAAGCCTGCCAAACTTTGAACAGGGAAAGCAATTTAAACCTGCAGCCAGTGATGTTGGCCATGCAGCACAGCAGCCATGTCAATGGGTTTTACAAGCAGTTTGTACTTGTAACTACATAGTTAGCAAAAGGTCTAGGCTTTCCCCATGAGCCTGACAGTGATCAAACTAATGTACCACTGACCCACAGTTCAGCAGTCAGATCAACAGCAAATCTAATAAAACTGTGGTACATCTCGGATATATCATACATCAAGAGTGTGCCAACTTCAATTTCCTTTATTTAAGGCGTTATTTAACTTCTTCTCTTTCCTTGCCTGAACACGGTGTTCCTGATTGCACAGTATGAGCTCATCAGCAACCTAGCAGCTATTCAGAGGCACTTGTGTCCATTGTCCACTAACAACTATGACTGTTTTGTTGTGCAGACTTGACTGTTCACACCTTTTATACACTGTTTCCATCCAGTGGTATGCCCAATGGACACTTTTACACTCTGTATGTCATGTGTGGATGTAGCAGTACACTTTTTTTACTTAAAAAGATTCCTTGCAAAGAATGGTTAAAAATGGTCTGTTAGAAAAAAAAAAACATGGCTGACAGTGTAGTGTGCAGTCAGTATTAAAGTCTAGGAATATTTAGTGCTGTACAGCAACTTCACTGAGGTCTCCTGGGACACACAGTAAAAATGTATGCCTTTTTAACTTTCATGATGTCGTAATTTAGCTTCAGGGTTTTTTTTGTTTTTTTCATCAAATAGCATTACACAACCCATATGTTTGAAAAAGATGATTTCTGGCATAATAATAATATATATAACAGTTTTTCATAATAAACTAAATATCAAGAATATATAACTCTATGTGGTTTACGGTATGTATACACTGATTTCAGCATTCAGTTTTCATAATGCTAATCAGTGGTTTGGAATGTCATCCAGTTGCTACCCAAATCATTCACTGCTTGCTATGCTCATACTGAAGTTCCTAGAAAACCTATAGAAGTTAACTTTGGACACCAAGCATGTCTGGTCTGGTCAACACTATCTGGGGAAAGTGGAAAAATTCTGTATAAATCTGGATTTTCCTTTAACCATGCCACGGCATGAGAGCATGTTTTGCATTACGACTGAAGACAGGGGCTGGTATGCATTAAAATTATGTTCAGCAACCTCAGGTATACATATTTCACAGCTGCTTTTGAAGTATGAAGCCAGGTTTCATGACTAAAAAGCACATGGACAAGGACGTTTGTGGAAATGTGAGAAACAGGAAAGCAGAAATACCGTTTATCTTCAGTTACTTGTTTTCATGTAAATACTGTTTGCCTTATATTTAGGAAAAAAAATTGAAGGTGTGTTTATCGATCTGGTTGATCACTGTGGACATGTGGATTACGTTTGGTAACTCTGATTAGCAATATGTTAAGACGTGAAAACAGGCCAGTGTTTCAGTATGTTTCTCACAGTTCTCACAATCTCTGCTCATGCAAAAGATATTCTACTTACTTTTCAAGGGCTCTCGCAATGTACTGCTGTATCCATTTTGTCTCAGGATTCAGGCACACCTCTTTATTGTTCTTCAGTTTGGCACTGTGGGGCAGAAAAGAGCAGAAAATAATTAAACTATACTTATTAAATAATACATATTCATCTGTATCACTCATCCATGTAATTATTATGTCTTTAAAAGCATTAAAGCACTTTAACCATTGTAAAGAAGGTTTGAATGCAACACAATAGATATGCCATAGTCAGCACTAGCTATACAATAGCACACATGAACAAGGGCTGAAGCAGCTGAAAAGCTTACTGGTGCTCACTGAAGCAGTTACTTTTCTCTTCTAGTAAGTGATATACCGTGGCGGGCTTTTATTGTCTGTTATTGTTATTCTTTGTCTCCTTTCCAAATCTACATTTCCATCTTGGCAGACTGTCTTACAGATTATCATCCTTCAAACTTTCAGCAAGGACTGATAAAGCTTTGTGTGATGCATGTGTGTTCTAGTAAAAAATAAATCTACATTCAGTAAGCTCTTTTAAATTATTTTAATGCTTGACCAATTTTGTTGGATGTACTGGGCATTTGTGAACAATAAGATAATTAGACTTCTGTCTACAACCAACATAACCGCGGATCTTGTTTGTCAATATATATAGTATTATGGTTAATATCTTGTTATACATAGTTGCTGATAATAATCCTACTTAATCACATGCATGAAGTCTAAAACTTCCACTGAAGATCACACATTCAGGATAGAAGTATTTCTAACCCCTTCAGGATCCAGGATCCACTGACAGTTCCAGACTTAAATTTCTGCCTCTCCTAATCACACTTATATTACAGAGTAAAACTCTTTAAGCCAAATAAGCAATAAATAAAAGCTGTTATTTAAGGGACTTTACTCCTGTAAAACTCTCACCAAACACAATATTCTTATTTTGTTCACTAAAT
This sequence comes from Hemibagrus guttatus, assembly GCA_033459395.1. Lineage (NCBI taxonomy): Eukaryota > Metazoa > Chordata > Actinopteri > Siluriformes > Bagridae > Hemibagrus > Hemibagrus guttatus. The sequence continues at coordinate 16,865,973 of JAUCMX010000002.1, forward strand.
GAATTTTTTTGCTTACAGGTGAACTTACAGACTTCCTATCATAGTTGAATTAACTTATCACTTACAACTGTGCTGTACTGATGTATTATCTTGCTTTGAATTCTTAACAAAAGCTATAGATATCTTTCCTAATATAGATATTAACATTATAGGGTGTACCTGAGCCTGGTACAAGCGTATCTATCTAGATTTTTCTAACAGGAGTAATGCGTGTCAGGTCTCCGGCCAGCAGGTAGTAATTACTTCACAGCAAGTGAAGGCCAACAAAAAACTCTGGTATATAATGTTACCAGTTTCACTCATCAGGACAGTTTTATGGTATGGAGGATTCCTGAGCTTTGAGTACTGCTTCTGATCTGTTCTCTGGGGACTTCACAATAAGCCCTGTGTCAGTTACACAGGTCTGTATGTCTGTCCAGATATGCCATGTGTGCACGCTGTATTTATTTGTATCTTTGCATTGCTGACTTGGTTTAAACATAGATTTTTTTAGGATTTCTCAGTTGGAGAAAAGTCCTAATACATAACAATCACAATTTAAAGCATTGACTATTTATTTAGTACCCATAAACAACCTTCTAAAAGTTTTTTCATTTGCTCAATGGTGAATGTGAGTTTTAGGTGATTAGTTGGTAATTGGTGGATGTTTTAAGTGTTTCCAGTTGACTGAGATGGAAACATCAAAAATTATGGAAGACTCTCATCAGCATGCAAGGATATGACATGTGAGAAGGATTTTCAGGCACAATGGGTGAGAAAGTCCTTCAAGTGGAACCCTGTGACATCTTTCTGTATGAAACAAAACTACATCGAAGTCTAGGAGCCTACCCCCTCCTGTAGCATTTCCTCTGCCTGTGTGTAATTGTGAGAGCGTGACCCACAGCATAATGCCAGACAGGGGAAGCCTATTCCATCTCCATTCAATGCTCCTTCAGCAGCAGGAGATTGATGGTGTGAAATGATGGGTCGAGGGGTTCCGTAAGACACCCCCCCAAGAAGTAGTGCTGCATCAGGATCAGTGGGTGTGTGAGAAAGATACTACGGTTCATACTCACATGACTTGGAAGGTACAGTTGGGTGTGTGGATGAACTTCAGCTCACGGATGTTCTTCTGCGAGACCGTGGTAAGTGTAGAACGGCACCAACACCTTTCGACCAGGCTGATAGGTTTGGCTGTACAGAAATAAATTTAAAAAAAAAAACACTTTTAAAATTCACTGTGTATAATACCAACCAAGGCTAAAAACAGAACTCACAGCTTGAACAGAACCAATATTTCAACATTTTTGTGCTCCAGTGACATCTTAACATTCCTAAGGATGATTAGTCCATTTGTGATTCATTAGATTGTGAAACATGTGAAACGCTGACACTTTGAATTTGTATGATCAACAGTATGAAAAATACAGGACATAATTATATTAAACACAAATAAATTGCAATGTTCTGATGGTAATGTGAATGGACTTAGTTGGTGAACAGCAGTGTGTCTTTATTCTAAGGCAGCTTAACATTTGTAGTAGATACACAATCAGGTGTTTACAAAATGTTTAATGGGAATGCACAAATTACATGACATATAATGCAATCAATTCTTAGTTATTTTGTCTAATATTCAGCTTTAGTGCGAGCTGCTGCACTGCAAGATAAGTGAGATAGTATCACATATATTGTATCAGAAATTATAAGGCTATAGTTACTGGGAATTATTGATAACTCTAAGTATTGCAAATGAACTTTTTTTCTGAAAATAAAAATGCTCCTAATACAAATTATCTGCCCAGTTTCATTTTTGTTCCTTCACTATTCTTTGCTTCCGTGTTTTTTTTCCCAGTCGTGTTTGGAGACCTGCAACACTAATTACTGAGCTTTACAGAGGTATTTGGCCATTTGCTTTTAAGTGTAATCCAAAACAGATGTGCACAATTACAGAAACTCATAATGATGATGCTTTAAAATGTTCACTTGCAGATAGAAAGTGAGAAAGAAAGTTGAATAATTAAAAATATCATATTGCACTGTTCCAGCAGGCTTATAATTAATTATGCAAGGTATGGCTTCTTAAATTCCTAAGTCGTTAATTCCTTTCGTTACAAGCTCTTCACTGCTGGAGACATTAAAATGAAGAAAACAAGTCAACATCTTAAGGAAGTAAATAATTTGATTGCAAACAGCTTTGCAATGTTGTTTGTGGATTTGCTGTTCTGTGTTTATTGTCCAATCCACATATTCTAGTAATGGAAATTTTGCACAAATGTGTGATTGGGCAATGAAACGTGGAAAACGGTGACAATTACGACAGTTTCTCAGTGTAGTAGAAAACGGAATAATTGTGTCCGCAGTTGTGTGTTGATTCAGCACAAGCTTTCGCTCACATTCCTGCTGACTGGATAAAAAAAAAATCAACAACTTTATTGATTTATAGATCAAATCTGTTGCTCCAGCCGCAAACGTGCACATATGATAAACAATGCGCGCATAACACACACACACACAATTTAATTACACACAGGCAATGGCGCAATGATCTGTCAGTGGAAAACATGGACAGTGGAAAGCTTGCATTGAACACGAACACATATATGCATTACATGCATTATATACATCCAAACTCCTAGCACTATATGAATTAAGTTGAATTAACCATTACAATGTTCCTTTGTTCCTATACAAACACTACAGGTGTGAAGTGAACACTTTTATCCTACGTGCATAAGCAAGGCGCACGTAGCCTAAACGGACATTGCCCACTCCCACAGCGGCAAAGGGGTGAGAAGTACCTGCACTGAACCGAGCTCCGACTATTTTCACCGCTTTAAATATGCAAACCCCATGCCAGGTAATCTATCAGCATTGTTATGCTAAAGAGAGATGGATAGAGTCCCTGCGTTTTGTCCCACTGAAGTGCAGACTGGCGCTATCTCTCACTTTCTCCCTCTCTGCTGTTTTTGTTCTGGACCCTCATTTGTGGGTAATTAAAGGAAAACAAAGACAGTGACAAATACACACATTAATCAGCCGCATGTTGCATGTCAGGCTGTTCCTCAACACGCTGGATGAGTTGGAGAATAATATGGGATGATCTATGTACAAACAAGGTGCAGTGAACGTGGAAACTATTTTGAGGAATTAAAAAATAAAAATAAAAAGATAGCTCGATTATATGTTTATAGAAAGGACAAAATGTATTTAATATAGATTAATATAGTCGCAACAAAAACGGGAGAAACTGACCGACTATTTATTCCTTTCCAGATTTTGGGTTCATGCACCACAATTACGCACATCACAAAATAAATGAAACTGTGTAATAAAGTCAAGCAAAATCAGCATTTGAGCATTTGCAGATGAATTGCAGATGAATTCCAATAAGCATAAGTAACTTACCGTCTGAAACAGATCCGTAGATCACTGTTACCAGAGCTGCCACTAAGATCACTTTCACATCCATGATGCGTGTAAAGAAGAGAAGCGCACTGGAGAATTCTGCACTGAGGAGAGCAGTGACTGTGCGCGTGTTAAACTCACCCATAGCCCATCTACACCCCTATCCTGCCCCTTTACACCGACAGAATGGGCGTTCACTCTGTGATTTACCGCCTCCTGGCATCACACACACTATTAAACATTTTTGGCTTTGCTTATTGTTGTTGGCTTTGCTTACTTATTCTGAAGCGTGAAGATAGACTTTATTCTCATTTTCTGTTTTGCTGTGCGCCCTTGACTGTAAATCAGATCCCAGCTTGCCATTGCATTCTTCATTATTTGAATTCTTTACATCACAGTGACGATTACCTTGCATGTTGATTTTGCATAGACGAACATGCAATGCTTTTATCGTTTACAGGATTTCATAACGCAGGAAGTCTATCCCCCTCCCATACACACCTCCAGTTCGTACATCAAACAAGATTTGTCACATAATGTTGTGCCTTCTCGAAATGGAAGCCCTCTTAACTTGCTGTGGTAAACCAGTGTTTAGTGTTCAAACAGGTTTTTGCAAACACAAGTGAGAAGTAAGACCTGTAGTGTCTTTTAAAAATAGCAATTAGATTTTCACTGGGCAAGAACTTTCCATTAAGTTATCCAGGCTAAGCTGTGATGAGGTGGAATGGAGTAATATGGGTATTAGGACTACATAACAAGACGCAGATGTGAGCTCGGTTTCCAGGAGTATGACTCCAGCATGCCAAGTTACTCACCTAAAATAAAGCCTTAGAGAAGAAAAGAAACCAAAATCGCACAGCAGTACACAAAACTCACAGAAAAGCCAGAATTTCATGCAGATCAGTCATTGCTCAACCTTCTCAGAGTGCTTGCATGAATGACCAGCTTTTAGAGTTTGATGAGGCGAATAAGGTGCTGCTTTTACAGCCAAATCCCTCAAAAGTTCAAATTTGATCTGCAGCTGAATTTCGAATGGAGTTTCTATTTGATAGACTACTTTTATTGTCTGTCTGTAGATGTTTTTGCCTCTCCTTCATTTGTATGTGCTGATGGTTTACCTTCACTTCATTGCCTTTAAAGTACTTTGAGTTATTAGCTTTCCTTTCTTCAAAAGCCAGTCTCTGAATGCAGATGTCGTTTTACAAGGTGGCAGTAGTGGGAGAGTTCACACCCGCTCAGAGATTCTACAGACCAGTTCCCAGTTGGCCCTGGCTAACGAGAGCAGACCAGAATGGGAAAAGAATGAGTAAAGGAGGCACAAAAGTGGGTAGAAAGCTGTAGGTAATTCATCAGATCCCAATTATTAAAGAAGGGTGACAGAGTGAGAGACAAGGCTCACTGTTCTGGTGTTGCACAGTGTGTGCATTCTCTTGTCTGTGAATTAGTCATGAAGGCTGGCAGACCAGCAGCTCTGGTTGTTTAAAAGCCTGGTCATATGCTCAGACAAAAGAATCTGTCTATTATCACACCAGAGCACACCATAAACTTACTAGCAAAGATTTTATTATTTGTTGTTTTGTAATTGATTATTTTTTCCCTTTCTGTTTCTTTGCCAAATAATGTTATTCTTGTGCAGTACGGTTCTCATGTGTCCTATGTAAAACAATCCCAAGCATGTCTAATCATGTCTAAGAAACACCATGGATTACAAAGCCCAATCTTTCATCTATGCATTTTTTTATTTGAAATGTAAGAATGCAGCAGATTTGCTGTGATAACCTGGCAGCCACCCTAATGATTTGTTTGATGCAGATGATGAAAAGTCATAACTCTTGTGATTTTTTTCCCCACTCTTATATGATCACTAGTGTATGCTTGTGCTTACTTTCAAAAACAGACCCTCATTTGTTATCCAAACATAACGTTGAAAGCTAATACACATATTAAACAGGCCCAGTCTGCAGGCACTGCTTTATTTTCAAATGGCAAATTCCTACTCTTTACATGGCATCAAGCAGCCCTGTTTTTTAATGTTAGAGATTTGTTTAGTGATTCAAATAAGAGGAGTTTGCTTTGTAGAGGAGCAGTTAGATTTACCATAATGTGGAGATGGAAACCATTTAAAATGGACAATACACTGTATAAAGTAACTGTAGAAAGATTTGGTTTATGGTTTTGTCTTTCAGTGGCATACCAACTTTTTTTTCCTTTCAAGGCTAAGACTCTGAGAGGCTCATAGATCAGCAATGCATTTCAAATGACTTTTGAAGAAACATCATTATGCTAATGTAGTATTTATCAGGAATTTCTGGATTAAAGCTCATTAAGTATTCTGGCTATCATCTACTTGTAATGAGGGAAATGCCATTTACAGTGAAGTGTCAGGTGAGGTCTCTGATTACCCCCTGTCCCTGTAAGTCCTGCATATGAAGATGAGTCTTGCTGAGCAACACTTCTGAGATAAGTAAACACGGGGCCAAAGGGAGTGTTGGAGATGAAGGTGTTATCGGTGACACTGACATGGCCTGCTGGGATTTTGCTGAGCCCTGCTGACTCCAAGCCCCCTAAGATCCTGCAGAGTGATGGAGCTCCTCTCAGACCGCAGGGCAGCAAGCCCAGGCTCCTTCAAAATAAAACACTCAACCCCCTTGCCCACTGTGAGGACCTGACAAAGTCAGTCAAAAGTTTATATTATTACCTTCCTGTGTGCATGAGAAAATCAAATTCATGTCACTCTCCAATTATTGCATTCAAAATATGAAAAATCTATTTTCCACATTTCTTTAAAACTGGATACATATGTCAAGTTAAAAAAAAAAATAATAACCATTTATCTTCTAGAATAAATTGCAGTTGAAGTTAGCTAAGTTCTTTCTCCAGTCACTGAAAGCTTTTTCTCATAAAGGTCTTGGAATTTTTGCAGAATGATTGTCAGTGTGATTAGTTGGCGATGATGTTAGATTCTTAAAAACCCTGCTGAGACTGTCTGTCTTGTTACACAGGGCTTTTTTGTATGTTTGTTGTTTTGTTTTTTTAATAAAAGGTCCTCAGAACGGTTCACATGACATGGTGAGCGGTTATTTTATGAAGCTCTCAGGACAGAAAGAAATGAACATGAGCCCATTTACATTGTTTAATTCATTCAACCTTAATAATAGCTTGGTCAGCATGATGGTTGTTGGCTACTAGTTTGTTTAGATTTTGTAAAATATAATCAACTAAATTTGTGAAGAAAATGTCACGGGTGGGTACAAACAAAAGTAATAACTGTGTGAGCAAAAATTAATCAAACAAATAAATTAATAAATAATAAGCATCTTTGGCCAAAACCTTTCAAACCTATGAATTTAAATACAAATACAGATATTTGTAGCTCTAGACAAACATAGATCCAGATATTGGCATTGCATTACACAACTGATTTAAATGGGTTAAATTTTTTCTCATTCACTCACTATATCTTGGATTTATCACACAAATCACTTTAATATTTTTTTTAATTAGTCTTTAATTATTTTACTTAAAAATAGCTCTAGCAGATATTCTAACCAAATATTTTTAGAGACAAAATACGAATGTGGCCTCTTTAGCATGGTTTGTATTTTCACAGTGAGTCAGATGGCTGAATGTGGGGTCTACCTCTATAATAGGTTCCCCACAGGAAGCCTCGGTGCTGTTTGTCCTGTACACTTTGCGCTGTAATCATCGACCGGCTCTTTGACTGAGGTGGAAATGAGGATCCGACTGCAGTTAAGCTCTGATGAGGGTGCTCAGAGGGGGCAGGGACGCTGATGGCCGAAAGTTGAGAAGCAGGCATGTTCACCCAGTGGACAACAAGCATGCCACAGGGTTCAATATTACAGGGTTTAATTTGGATTATGAGTGCAAAGGAAGTGATAAATAATTGTGATGACAGTGGAAACATGCACATATGTTTACTTTGAGTCTGTTGTTCCTTTCTTAATTGAACCCCAACTGCCTCCCTTAATCATTTTTAATTTATTAGAGATTTACTGATAGGTATGTGTGATCCTCTTATGCTTCCCAGATTCTTCTTGTGGCCTTATGCAGCTGTTGAGACATTGTGTGGGATCGTGTGCATGACAACTGCTATTGCTCTTTTGTCCAAATACGAAATCCATTTTTTTTCCGACAATGGCTCTATGGCAACTACAATTTAACCGAGATGATTCTTGGGGGAGAGGAATCAAATGAACCAGAGATCAAGAGCAAACTGAAAGAACTGAAAGCACCACACATATTTACTTATCTCACAGCCCGAGAAGAGGCCATGTTTGTGCAGCCGATCCTCTGCCGAAAATTGCATGCATGAGAGAATAGCCATGTCACTTCGCAAGAAGGCATCGTATGTGGCACAGATCAAAGTGAGCTTTGATTACTAGGACAAAAAAAACAATTTCTTTCCACCTTTATAGCCCTAATCACTTTCACGTCTTAGACTGAACTCAGCCTGAGTCCCATTTTTTGTAAATCAGTGTGCATCTTTTATCTGCTAATGTGAGTCTTGACTTTTACCTCCCCTTGAGCTAATTCAGGCTGTAGGACTCGACCCTTGTTGAAAAATCACATTTCATATGTGATCATAAGGTTTTCATGTGTGTATGTGAAAAATGTGTGAAGATGCATTTCACAATGGTATGACCTGAAATTCCACTGGAAAATTCAAGAAAACATGTGATATCACGTGAAAATGTGATAAAACCTTAAAAAGAGTCACAAATCTGAAATGATACGAAAGATATGAGCTGGGCAAACATATATGAAAAATATGAAATATGCAAATAGATTACTTTCCTTTCAAGAGGTTGGGAGGGCAGGCAAGAAATTCCTCATCATTAATGAGATTAATGTGAAAAATCATATGAAAATAAATAAAAGCGTGGACAAAAAAATCACATATGAAAAGAAATGAGTGATGGGGGAGAATCTTGTGAAAAAAGAAACCATGTGAAAAGTTAACGTGTGAAAATGAATGAACCACGTTGGTGAAAATCATGGGGCATAAACTACATCATGTGGGGAAAAATCAAACAAGTCAAAATCAAAACATACACTACATTTGAAAAATGTGTCAAACTTTCTAGTGGCTAAAAACCATGTGTATATTTCTTTCGTGAATCGTGCATTTATTCAAGTGTGACATATCTGTAAGATTTCAGCAATACTGCCTCATACCACCTTGTAGAGATTAAATACAAAGTCCAGGGTCCATATGTTCAGTCTGGAATGTCATTGGATTGTGCATTAGAACTGTTGTGGTCACAATGAATGGCAGCTGATGTGAGAGTCTGACTGAGTTACTAAGTTACTCTGTGTGAAAATGTTTCTGTCATGTGGGAGACAGCGCAGTTCTCTGAAAGGGTAAGGACTCTTTTCTTTTGCTTTGTTCTTATTTTTAATGGTGAATATAAAGAGGTATTTTGTCTTAGCTGGGGTCTGACTCAATAATGAACATTTTCTGGTTTCTTCTGTTTCTCATATCAAGACGTTATGGTCCTAAACTAAACATTAACCAGATCTCCAGAATTTATGGAAAAAGTGGTTGCATGATCAAATTTATTAAAGTTTTAATGATCTAAGTTTACATAATTTTTTAAAGCCACTTAAACACATCAAATGGGAATACCTTGGCCCATCACATTGAACTGCAAATGAAGAATTTAATCTAATCTCATATCTTTGTCTAGCTAGGAAGGTGAAGTAAGATAAGTTCTGTCATTTTTGTTTACAGATTGAAGCCAGAGATTGAAAGTGTGTTACTTTTTCATACACTGTGTAATTTCTATTCACTACTGAATGTAGTGTTTCTAATGTTTTTATTCATTACTGAATGTCAAACAGATGACTTTGTGCTTGAATACATTTTTTTTTTAAATAAAGATTATTTGGAAACATAACTGACTTACTTTATAGGAGATAAATGGATTTCCCCAAGCACTGATTTCCCCAAGTTTATTTCTGCACAGCAATTAGAAACCTGTTATCAGCGATCTGTCTTAACAAGACTGTTCATGGTACAGTGCAGAAAATGAAACACTCTGTTCTTTTAAAATGTTGTATATTCGGATCAATTTCTCAGAGGCATTTCTGTGACGTTTAAAAAAACGTCAATGACATGCATCTTGATAATTCAGCAAAAAAGTAAAAAGTGTTGAGCATTACGCAACTGGACAGGAGATCTGTTTATAATGCCAGCAGCAGACATTTGGACCCAGTGCCAACTGTAGTTACATAACCTCCTGCATTAGACAGTTTATATAAGAACACACAAGAAGCTAATTATTCTGGAGTACATTGTTTACCAGACATGAATGAATTCCTAACTGAATTTATTTACCCAAACTTGCGAATACTGGCCTGTTGCTAATCCATCATTTCATTCTGAGTGCTGTGTGGCAGTGTTTCAAAGCTTTAATGGAAAGAATAGTGGGAGGTTTGATATAGTAGACCTGTTATTCTTCGGAGGATTTGTTACACTTCCCTCGAACACATTTGCGTCTTTCACTCTTCTGCATATACGTTAACCCAGAGGGGAGAAGAAAGATTTACAGCTCACCCTAATCGTGCACAACTGTTACACCACACTCAAATATTTTTATAACTTAAAAATAAATCCAAAAATAAATCCATAAATCCAAATGGTTGGAAAGGACAGTTACTTCAAACCTTGTCTCCACAATGTAGTTTGATTATAATATGCTCAGATTTGGTTGCCCTGCTTACATGCTGTAGGATATTTTTAGTAATATCTAGGTTGAAAAAAAATATATGCAAACTGATAGTCTCCATATGAAAATATGTTTAGATGAGCACATGACACAGCTTGGAGCTCTGGTTCAGTAGCATCTGGATGGTTGTACACATAATAAGAAGGAAGTCTTCTGGGTTCAAATAAAGGCCCACATGTAAGGCTCACCCTGGGGAGAGGGCGGCACTGAAGTATCAGACCCAGTGGGGATGACTGCTGCTGGCTTATTGTGGATATGAAGTGGTGAGAACTGTCTTTGTGCTTCTTCCTTTACCTCCTTTGGTGCAACACAAGCTTTTCCGACATAGGCTACCAGATGGGCTAATCAACAGATGGTATAGCACTTCACTGATGGAGGAAAAGAGTTCTTTCATGGTTGAGGCAGTGGAAGCATAAGACAATGCACAATTGCACAAGGTCTTGACTTCACTGACACTTTGGGGGATTAGAATGACTCGACGTCTTGCTGAGGGCAGATAACAAGCAAAATCTAGGGGAAAAAATGATGTCGGTTGCTGATTCCAGGAATCCAGGAGAAAAAACTGATTACTGTGCTTTGATATGTTTTATGCTGCATCAAGAGCAATTGAATATAACTTTGTTTCAGCTTGTCTGTGCTTTCACTTTTAGAACAGCTCATTCTTTGGAGTGCAAGTGTGCTTATGTTTCTGTCTTACGTCTGAAATCATTGCTCAGTGACCTCTGTTGTGAAATAAGAATTCCTGGAAATTCCACAAGACCTGAGATGTCCTGGTGCTTGCTGGGAAGAGGACAAAACCCAGAGTAAGCCAGGAACCAATATAGCAAAGATGCACAAATTTCCCAAATGAATAATCGCATGTGCAAAGTTCCTATGTTATAATTCACACATTTTTGACATGAAGTGCATGTGAGTATTTTTCTTTTTAGATATGATCACTTTTCACATGTTAGTTTTATACATTGACACGATTCACTTAATTTCATCTCATTGTTTTATCTTCATGTGAATCTTTTACATGTACGACTTGGTTTTATTTATCAAATTATTTGCTTGCTGTCACATATTTGTAGCGTGATGAAATTTCATTCATTACACAGTTTTCATCCATTACACAAGTGTATATGTTTATTCCACAAGACAAGTCTCTAAAGTAATATTTTAAGAATCTATAGAATCTAAGAAAAAAAAAGAATCTTTTTAGTCAAATAAACTCAGACTGTTATTTTCTTTAGAAAAAAAACATCATAAGCACACATTGTATTTTGACTGCAGGACGAGCTATGTGTAATTGAATTCTGTTTTTGTGTGTGTGCCCTGTCAACTGAGAATGATAAGCTCATTTCCTATAGGCTTTGATGTATGTATTGCTCAAATCAAAGAAATTGAGTGTTGACACAACCAGTGCTTACATCGGTGCGATGACAACATGCTAAGTGTAGACTGATCTGTTGACAGTAGCAGTCAGCATGGTATAGAAGCTCTGTGTTGTGAGTGCCTTTTTTGAGCGTAGAACAGGACTAAATGATCGCTTGAACAAATCAGTCAGTAGTATCAGTCCCTAAAGGCCAACAGAAAACACACTGACCAGTTCATTGGAATGGATGTCAGTCAGCTCCAGTCATTAAGTGGGGCATCCTGCTGTAATAGAACAACGTCTTCCTTCCTTTCCGGAGGCCCTGAACAGTGAGAATGATATCAATAATTCAACACCGCAGAGGTTATGTTGAACAAATGTTAATCGTATTAACAAATTAAAACCTATGGAGAGTTCAGCTAAGTTCAATTTTGATTCATTCATTTGTCACATTCATTTCTCAGTTGTGCAGTGATGGGCTTGAGAGAGAAGGTGGAATTCCTGTGGGCTGTGATCATTCTGTGTTCCATGCGCAGAAAAGAGAAACAGTGGTCAGACAAGAAACACAAACATTTTGCTTCTAAGGCATAAACAGTTTTACTGTTCAGACAATGTTCGAACTTTTAGTTTGTTGCAGAAATTTAAAACCCGTACCACAACAGACCACCTCAGGCACAAAATCATACCACAGCATTCCTCCTCCTAACACTATACATTAACTCTTTCAGGTTGGGTTTTATGTGGACAGCACCGGTGCAAGTTTGGTTTAGTCAGATTGCAGGAAAGCATGTGGAAAGTCATTCACTGAGCTCTGGGAGGGAAAGCAGGTTAAGCATAGCACACACCTAGACTGGGTGTCACACAATGGTGGCCAGCAGTTAAGTGGCTTCCCTCATGACTTGCTGAATCAAGGAGCACAAAACAAACATGTCTTTTTAATTTTCCTTATCCAAGGCAAAAAAAAAAAAAATCACATGCAGCTGTCGCTTAAAACCCTTTGACTCACAGGTTTGAGTTGCTTCCTGCTTGAAATGTGTAATACTCTTATATGCTTTAATCAGTAAGTGGGCTCCCTCCTCTGGCACAACATTAGAGGAAATGTCTCTTTAATCCTTTTTCTTTTCTTTTACTGAAGATAATTATGATCAGGCAAAGGAAATCAAAGCCTGGTAATTAAGAGGAAGTCAAACACTGATTTTATCTTAATGCTTATCTGAATAAATCCATTTTACCAATGCCTTTAAAGCCACTGTTAAACATGTTATTATTTGTTTTTGCTTTGACAGTTTCATATTTTGCTTTATCAGCTGGTTTTATTGCAGTGCCTTGTTTCATTAATACTCGCCTTATCAGTTTTTACTCTTTTTGTACAATTTTAAAACACACTGTACAAATAAAGTTCATTGGAAACTGGAAATTTGTCTAAAAAGTGTAAAGAAGTGAGAAAAATGCTCTTACTCAAGACATCATCAGGCATATGATAATTAAAGCTGTGAATAAAGTCTGAAAGCTTAGAGATCAGCTTAGAGTATTTCAGTTAAGATCACAGGTAAAACAGCTTGGCTGATCCCTCTGACAGGCCTTGTTGACACAGTTGATGGGCTCTGCATGTGTCAGTGAAAGTGTATAGGTAAAGCTCTTTCTCTCAGAGAACACTACAGAGTCTTTTGCATGGTTGTGTGTTGCTGTCCATCACACCCTCTCTTTTACATAGCTGACACTCAGGATTTAGTGCTGTGTGCTCAATAAATTGGCATCTGTTATCACTTTACAGCACTTTTTGGCATCATCTTAAAAATAAAAGAGTTTATGGGTCTGTTGTAGGTGCATCTGTCTTCAGGCAGTAGCTGTCCATCAAGACTGCTTAAAGAAAAGTTCTTTTTCTTTCTCAGTTTTTTTCCTCCTTTTTCTTCTGTTATTAAATTTTGGTTTTATTTAAATATCCCAATTTTGTTCCAAAATGGATATTATATTAGAAAGACTGTTTAAGGGGATTTTTTTAGTTGTTTCTAACTTGGTCACAGGCTAGATTGTGGTTGCCTTTAGATACTATCTATAAGGCCTTTTTTCAGTGTGTGATGGAAACAGAAGGGTGAAAATTTCTCAGGACTCCATTACATTGCTATGTGCTCGTCTCTGCGTCATAGAGCACTTTGGACATTGCCAACATCCATTTTGGGGAGCACTGTTTACACAAAATGGCTTCATTGTTTAATATGACTTGATTGTTTTCCCTCCAGTTTTGTGTGGTTCTTAATTTTGCATGCACAACAGTTTTAAAACATGGAAGTGTTGCAAAGTTGTGGTAGTTTCTCAGCTCATTCTTCTACCTTGGAACTGAATACTCTGGTTACTTCACGAAATGCCACACCATCCAGACTCAACTCCACAGAGACAGTGAGAATGAGATAGAGATAGAGACAAAGAAATGAGAAAGGAATGAGGGTAAGCGGAGGTTGTCTCCACTGTTTCCAGAGCTGTGCTTGATTAGCCGCTCACGGACACGCTCTGTTCTCAATTATCTCCGCTGCAGTGTCTTTTCACTTTTTTTCTTGAGTCACCATTCTGAGTTGGTTAGGAAGATGCACAAAGTTCCATCAGCCATGTCACATATATCCTGAGGTTCATGAGAGAAGTGTAACTGCCTCAGTGGTGTATAAACATACACATATAAATATACATTTGCATTTCTCAGTGTGTTTTTTTTATTTTTGATCAGATTATTATTAGTACAGAAAGCAAAAGCAAAGCCATTTATTTTGTTTGGACAGATGATTCCAATAATAAAATTTCCGAAATCACAACTGTGTAGTAACATTCAATTCCTATGAAAGAGATTCCTTAAGTTTAGTCTGTAATCATTCAGAATATATTAATTAGTTAAGCACAAAATTAATATGACCTGCATATTAAAAGATTAAACATATGAAAAGATTAGTTTTTAAAATCCATTCACCTTAATTTTCAAATGATATGTATGTAAACAACCATCACTGCTCACTGTATAATCTCATTAATATTGTTGTTGTTGTTCTTTTGCCTGCTCCCTATAATCTCATTAATATTGAGATGATAAAATTGGCCATTTGGTAGAGGCAGATGAGAATGTTTGGCTGTCATGGTCCAGGTGATGTGGTATGACTATAGAGTTGGCACGATTCTGATGTTTAACCAGCTGTGCGTGTTAGGTATGCGAGAATGCACTTCGGCATGAATCAGCAATCTGGCATGGTTGAAGCCCCCAGCTCCTGTGTGGTGGCCTCCATAAAATCCCATCCAGATTTCCTCATGTTCTTATCATGATGGAGAGGGCAAGCAACCACAGGAGGTCCTCCACTTAACACCAATTTGCATCCCTGCATGTGCTCTTTGATGTAGCTATTGTAGAAGAGAGGGGGAGGCTTAAATATGTGCACTTTTCAACTTGCCCCTCTGCTGTGCAGGCACAGGGACCAGACCTGGCAACATTTCCGATCTGGAGGTCATAAACCCACCAAACAAGACAACCAGGCACCACCAACCACCAACAGCCTCGCTATACACAGTTTTACAGCAAATTACATTTTTTACTCTAAATAAAAATATAAATTTAATCAAATGTTTCACTGTCACCCACATTATTTACCAAATATTACTTTATTCATTACTTGTTGAGTTCAGTATAAAATATCTGATTGTGTATATCACTTCAAATAAATCCAACAGTAACACCATAGTGTCTAAGCCAAAGTCCTTATTATGAGCAATTTAAAAATCTTGTCATGTAGCCATTGCCTGAAAAGATGATGATGCCAGTTGGCAGCCAGAAGGTGCTGACAGTGCCCACTCCTCTCACACAGCAAGAGCTCTGGCCAGAGGAGCGAAGATCCTTGACCTGATATAGCAATGCAAACTTGAATTATGCAGCGCTGACAAGGCAGCCCAAAGAAAAGCAGGCTGTTGTGGGAAGTACATAATATATGGTTTGCACCATTATGGTGTGAAGACATCAGTTAATGTTGTTGGCAGACACTTTTTGTGGGAGGAATTTACAACGAGTGTCTATATCTCAAAATCAGTCCCCACTTTACCATTGCTTTCATACTGATAAAGCACAAACAGATAGTAGATTCTAGCCTTTGGATGTTCTTAGAGTTGGGGAAATCCATCTGGCCAGCAAGGTTTTGTTCAAAAGGGTGTCGTTGTTGGCCTGTTGCACACAAAAAGGGGCCTTCTTGTTAGGCCTCAAAGACGAACACAAGAAAGAAATGCTTGGATACCACTTCACTGGATGGAGAAGGGTCGTCTCCGGATACTGACAGAATTCTGTTAACCCCTGACTTACAACACAAAAGCTGTCATTGTAGCAGCAGGCTGGATGTGCATTTTAGGGGTTCTATGGGTGAATGTAAAATAAGGCTTTCTTCCTTTTTGGCATTTTCTTTCACTCTCCTGCTTTTATTTCAGACAAATGTAAGGAAAAGCCGTTTATTTCAAATTCAGCCCCATTAAAACAAATTATAATAGTCCAGAATGCCTGCTGGGAAAATAATCTGAGGTTTTTAGTAGCGGGCCTGTTTCTAAAACTCAGGCCTATGAATGCCTGGGTTTCAGCTGTTGTCCTCTGACTTGAATCCCATTAACACAAGATGAAGAATAAACCTGTTTGCAGAGGGTCGTAGCCCTTGAGAGAACTTCTGCTTCTTTTTTCCCGACCACAGACTGCCCAGTGTCACAATGCGATTTACTGGAGGACAAAAAGGAACAGCTTGGCAATGCGCTAAGTGATTAGAATTTGGCTTTTATGAGGCAAAGGCACAGGCAGGCTGTAGCTCCATGTGGTATGAATTACAGCATGGTGAGAACCAACAGGCTGTGAAGCGGATGGTGGAAGTGGCCTCTGCGATGTCATTTCAGAATTTTAACTGGCCAGTAATCTGTAACACAAGCAGCCAGCGATGATGGAGAACGCTTTATATTGAGGAGTGCCATTGTGAGAATCTTATTAAAACCATCTGTACTGAGGATCACCTCCAGCACCTCGGATCGCTTCTAAAAACGTAACAGAATGCCACAGGAAGCACAAGAAGTGTCTCTCAGTGACCCCAGTCCAGGTGTTAGAGTGGAGTTAGGGACTGCGTTCAGCAAGCATCTCTCACACCAAGTGTTGTGCGGATGCAATTCTGAAGGAGCTGTTTTCAATAATCCAGCCGTGATTTGGCAAAGGTTATTTAATCTGGAGCAAGTTATATTTACCAAACAATGTCAGTTTTCTGTTACAGAGACAATGGCACATCTCCTGAGCACTGTAATTTAAATGAATGTTTTAAGAGGATGTTTTTGATGATTGATGGTGGTAAACCATATCCATATACTTTGAAAAAGTGATTCAGTACTTAGAACAATAAAAAAAAGTCCATATTCTGTTGCTGTTGTTGATTTGATCCTTATTCCCTGCTGGTAATGTTCTCTTTAAGAGTGAAATGCTTCCTTCACTGGCTGTAATGAGCTCTTTATTGTGCAGCTGTTTTCTAGCCTGGGACTTGTGTAGCTGTTTGCATCTATCTGATTCCCTGCTGTTCTGGGACTGTGGGGACAAACTAACCTCAGCCCACTTTCTCGCGCTGGACAGTGGACAGTGGATGAGCGACCAGGATCCTATTCGGCCAATTTCCAGGATCGATCTCAGATAAAGCATGATGCCTGGTGACATACCACAGATGTGCACTTTGTGAAGCCCTTTGTTTATTTGTGCCTTTTCAAAAAAGACTTGATGATGGGTCAGTGAGGAGATAAGCACTCCTGGAGAAGTGGGGGGAAAGTGGCAGGGGAAGAGGCTATGATCATTACAAGAGACATAAAGCCATAAACTATGTGACTGATCACATGAAAGGTCAGTTTATCCTCACATTCCACAACAGCTCTCTAGACATGAAAACCTGTGTTTGCACGAAACAGGAAAATGATCGTTGTTTACTCACCCAGGTTTTATGATGAGTAGCTCTGTACTCATGTAATAAGCTCAGGTGTTAAAATGTGATTCATGTGTTTTCCTGTTTCACTCGAAAGCCTTGTTTGTTACATATCACTGCAATTCCTAGTGCATTGCTAAGTTTTATCTCTTAGCAATGAATTCTGCATCCAGGGTTATATGTTGATATAAATAGCACAGATACCTATGAATAAATGTGCTCTTCATAATCATCCTAAATGTAACAGATGCAGTAAATCTCTGGTAGTCATGTATAACTGCCATGTCTAAATCCAAGAATAACACAGTTTTCCACATAACCATTTATTATTTTTTATAAATAGTACACTAATTAACTTCTGACTTTTTCAGAAAGTGCTTCCGAGAACACACATTGAAAGTGAACCTCTGTCTGGACAAGGACTCTCAGCCATTGACTTCATGCTTGCACAAGAATTGAAATACATATCCCCTTTGGGTTGACCAATTCATATTTGTGCAGCTGGTGGAATGAAGATGGAACATGCTAAAGGTGTTTACAAAACTAAGCAAACACATTGAAATATCTATGAACATCCCATGGTGGCAAAGGTTATGTCAGAACATATCTGACATCTCACATATGCACATAAGGGTCTAGACCTTTTTCCCTTATATAGCAGAGCTATAATGGCGCTTAACTGAGATACTGAGAGAATTAACAAAAAGTAAGAATTAGCTTTACTTATAGTACATAAAACATAAAGCATATATGTACTGTGTTAAAAGCGTACTAAAATTATGGATGCAAAAATCTACTTGAGGAAAAGTCAAAACTTACTTACACCTAAACATAAGCAAGTATACCAGTGATAAATGATAGCTGACTACAAGTTCATCACGCCTGACCCTGCATTACCAGCTAGTTCACTAAGCAGTCATAAATTCACTGCAAACTAATTTACAAAGCATAACTAGCTAGCTAAATTGTCTAGCGAAATTACAAAGACTAACAAGCTAACTTACCAAAATTCAAAGTAACATTACTCAGCACAATACTTTAGAATTTAAATAATTTAGAATTTAAAGGCTGATATTTCAATTTATGTGGAAAGCAAATGAGACATCTCATCCTGTATGAATCAGTAAATTTACAAAAGTGGGACTTTTACAGTAACAAAGTATAATTACTCAAGTATTTTCCACCCCTGGCAAAATACATTTTCTTACTTTATCACCATATCTAACAGAACACAGCCATTTTGAAAGCATAAAGTTGATGAATATCAGTTTCTACAGTTCTTAGAGTTTCTTAGGTGTTTGTGGAAGTGATTAGTGTTGGGTTTGAGTAATGAAATCTCTGACTGTTAATGGCACAAAGAAAATACTTGGTTCCATAACTGGGGTTAGGCTTCAATTTCCTCTGTAAACCATAGCGCTCTTAGCTGTCTACAGGGTTCCCCATTAAACCACAGCAAAGAGCAAGGAATGCTGCGACACTGAGAGATGTTAACATTCCCTTCTGGCTGATGAGGGGACGATATGGCACAGCCTGATTGTTTTACTGCCCTGTGAGCGAGGTTGGCTTTTACCAGAGCCAGAGGACAGAAGCTTTACTTTGTGTTCTGTCAGTCAGTGAACCCAAACATGAAGGTTCATCTCACCATTCATTGTTTATCACTGTTTGCTTAACTGCTAAGCATCTCTGCCACTATGTTTTGCCTTGATAAGCATGAAGATAAAATGCTATAAGCATTTCTGCTTATATAAAGGAGGGCACAAGTTAATCTCTTACAATGGCAAATCCATCTACACTCGCAAATCAAAACTTTAACACTTAAAAAGAAGAGACCATTTTTCTTAACCTATGGGATCAAAGAGCTTCAAATCTCTCAGCATAGATGTCAGTCAAAAGAGTAGAGTGTTTTATGTGTTGTGTTTAGGGGCCTCCAGGAGCTTATAGGGTTTCAGGGCATAGAGTCTCTGGCCAGGAAACGCGCATCATATACGCAAGTTTCAGCACTTTAGTACACGAGGGAGGCATGATCTGTCTGTCTACTGCTGGGTGTTTTATAGCCGTATAAAAACCACATGGATAAATAAACCTTATCAGCACTAATGTCACTTTGCTACATGTGTTGAGGTTTGCGGAGTCTATCTGTTTCCTATGATCTTTTCATATGGTTATTTTCCCTTGTTCTTGTGTACATTATTGTTCTTCTAACGCTTGTATACTGTTTGCATAGTCAATTTATATAATCCCAATCATATTTAATTAGACTTACATCCATTTTAACACTCCCTCACTCTACTCAAGTTGACATATGTATTTAACCTTTATCCTAATGCAGGGCATTCATTTCTAAGCATGTTTATTAAATATCTTTGCATTACATTACTTTGTAGTTTAGCACTGGGTTCTCTTTGCTCAGTACAATAACAAAACAAGGAGTTTTAAAAAAGTGGGCAATAATCCATTGTATTAATAAGCTAATTTCTTCAAGCTTTCTGGAGCACACTGAGACCAAGTACAAAAGAAAACATAATTTATATTTCCATTATTATGCATGTCATGAATATGGCAAAAACATTAAATAAAGTTTTGTGTGGTTCATGAGATGAAATCATACTCTTAAATCGTGCCAAGATATGTTTGTGCTGTAGAATTTATACATACAAAATGTCTGTGTATGAATATATATATATATATATATATATATATATATATTAATTATGTAGTATATAATGCATCATCCGTCCATCAATACATATCCAATAACAGAAAAAAATCTAATAACAGTTAGTAATTTCTTTCTTTCTTTCTTTCTTTCTTTCTTTCTTTCTTTCTTTCTTTCTTTCTACATTTATTTAAATTTGTGCTAGAAAACTACTACTTTCAACAACTGCTTACATTTATGAAGACTCATGGAGACTCAATAAGTAGTGATTAATTGACTAATTATTACAAATAAATTGAGAGAAGATGGATAAATATATCATTTTCTTAGAAAAATGGGCCTTGGTTTATATTTTGACATCTAAGATCTAAAATGTGCTTCAGACTGTGGTCACTTTAAATATTTAAACAGAAGAAAGCTGTAGAAAATCCCAGTAGACATTCGGGTTTTAAATGTTCTCACTATGCAACATCAGCCACTGGAACTAAAACAACACTATACCATGTTTGTACACAGCCTAAAGACAACTAAACCCCGGCCAAAAAAATGCCGCAAAAGAGTAGTGTGGCTTGTCAATCAGAGGCCTCTTGCTGTTCTTCTATTCCCTCAGTGTGTGAGGCTGATTATCACACTCCACAGGAGTTATCTGAACCGCATTTCTCATATGCACATTTTCTCAGGTAAGATTTTTCAGAGAATGTTCTGGTCTTATGGCAAAAATGTGCCACAATTGTCCTGGAATGATGGCTGGATAATATTTTTTCAGGATGTCTTACATGGCCTAAAGCATAAGCATGAATATTACAAGAATTAATTTACACTCTTGTATGTTTAATATCCACTTTAAAGCTTTTTGTAACATAATCAAAAGTTGGATACAGTATTAATACTACAAAAAATCTTTGAAGACATCATTGGTTATCAGTGGTGTGGAAACAGATGCCAAGCCTTGCCATCCCAACTATGACCTCAAATTACATTTCTGACAGGTTTATTACTTTTGTGTAATCCATGCAGATTTAGTTGATCATATCAAGCTTAAGTTGCTTTAAATAAACAATATAGTGTTGTATGCATTTTAAATAAATCTCTCAGTTGCTTCTTTAATGCCCTCTTACCACAGTCACTGGCTGTGGTGAACAGCCTGCTCTAGGCCAAGTCATGGTTGTGGCATATTTGTTGTTATTTTTTATAATGCATTTAATGGTACTCTAGGGCATAATCAGTGTTTTGTTCCTGAGGCTATTTGTTTAATTTTTTTTTCCAAGAGGCCTGCACAGAGCACTGACCTCAACCTCACTGAACACCTCTGGGATTAATTGGAACGCATATTATGTGCCAGGACTCTTTGCCCAACAACAGTGCCTGACCTCACTAATGCTCTTGTGGATGAATGGGTAAGTCCCCACAGCCACAATCTAAAATCTAATGGAAAGCTTTCCCAGAAGAGTGGTGATTATTATAACAATAATGGGTGGGACTAACTCTTGTATTGGATAATAACAATAACAATAAGATAAGACACATAATTTTGGCCATCTAGTCAAGTCAAGTCAAGTGTCAAGAAGCTTTTATTGTCATTTCAATCATATAAAGTTGACTCATTACAAAACAACATAGAGGTACATAAAACAACATAGAGGTACATAAAATAACGCAGAGGTAAAGACTTAAAGTAAGTTGTCCTAGCCACAAAAGCCGAAATAGTGTATTTGACTTCTGATGGTACACTAACTAATTTAGTCAATTCTATTAACCGGAGTTTAGTTTACTTTTTTTTTTAATTTGTCAACAGGTTTGCAAACTCTTTTGTCTTTTCCCACTACATACAATATTTTCAATTTCACAATATGTTGTGTAGCTCCATGGCTACTAATCCCACAAAAGTTCAAGTTGTAAAATTACAAAATGTGGGCAAAATTTAAGGGGTGAATACTTATGCACAGTATAAAGCAATACAATTGTGATCTGTAACTGTTCATCTTGCACCAAAGAACACATAAGATATCCTGTAAATGCCAGGTTTTCCTATATTATCTGGTGTAATTTTTCTCATGTCTGAACATGCCACTGTTAGACATGCCTTGATAATAAATGAAGAGTGTTATTCATAATGCAAAAATATATCAAGGCATAAATAATGGCATATAATAATCTGGTTCAACCAATACATGCAGATTCACACCTGACTAGACAGATCTGACTAATCTTAAAACTAGTAAAAAAAAAACCTAACCTGCCCTGTTTTCTTCTTGACGTGACCACACAGTCACTGAATAAAAAAAAATAATCCTCTGGTAAACTCTGTAATCTACAGAAAACCACCAAGTGAGCATGGCCTATGTTTTATTTATCTTACATGTAATAACAGGCTGGCTGTCCCGTTCAGAACAGTTCCCTTTCATCCTGCTTATTCTGGTGTTGCACAAGTGTGAGAGATTGGATGTGAAGAACCGTAGTGCACCCTCAGCCCTACATGCCCCTGCTCTCCTGTTTATTTCTCCTGGCTCCCTATGTATGTATTTCATCCATTCATATTATTTTAGCCTTTATAACGCTAGAATGAATGCTAGCATGTTAGCGAATATCCACTGTGCATTCACCATATGGATTAGATTATGTCCGTACCATTCTGCATTCCTTAAAACGTAATTGGTTGATAAACTACCAATATGAAATCACTAAAAGCAATGCAAACCAAGGATTTCTTGGATTATTTTCTAAAACACAGATGGTCAAATGTGTGGCTTTTTGCTATGGAATACTGGTTTACAGTCATCTTTGTATGGACCTCAGGGTTTTTTTTCCTCCTGGTTTCCAGAGTTGCGGGATTTCTTTATTTAATGGTTACAATGTTAGCTTTTACTCTGAAAACATAGTGAAACAGGGATTTCTGAGACCAGACCCTAAAGCAAATATTATATCAGTATGTTAATGCTTTGCAAAATGCAAGTGCTTTGCTTCGCTTAAACTTAATTTCCACACCTGTAGGCAAGGTTCACTGCCACAATGTGATCGGAAACCTGCCAGCACCAATAGGCTATTCCCCTAGAGGTTTTTACAGTGAGCTGATTTTTTTTTATTTATAATGTTAATCTTGTTTTTTTAACATTGTTTTTTAATATTTTTGGCAGTTGATGTCAACTTTTGCAATTACATAATCCATTAAATTTCATGATTTCACATTCAATAATAACCATAGCCTTTCAAATACAGAATAAAGCTGACAGCAAGATGTGTCAGATTTTCAGTTTGTTACAGTGTTATGAGGATCATATGCTCTGCATGATCCATACAAGAATATGCAAGCCCTCAAACTGAAATACAATCCATGTTTATATGGATGCTCTGTGGTTAACTACATCCAGTGAGCCTTTCATTTCAGGCTCTGAGCAAGCTTTAATTGTGCCTTAAGGTACCAGAAATTTGTGGAAATTACTCTAATGCTTTCCATAGTACAACCCTATAAAATATATAGCCACTGTCAGATTTCATATGGTGTGTCATGCTTGGCAAATTAGAGTTTCTAGTTCAACACTGTTTACCTAATGTCTGAATATAAGCAATAGCTACTATTTATATTGTCAGTGTTTTTTCATTTATAAACAGAATGTCAGAGTGGTGCTGGTGTAAGCCTTGCCAAGAAAAACTCACTACAGAGAAACAGACATCACAACAAATTAAACCAGCAGTTTGTAACTACCAAGAGAGCAATTAGAACAATTCCGAGTAAGCAGCATTCAAGGAGAGCAAAACGGCATCTCAGTACCGAAAAGGAGATAAAAATGTTTTTTGGTATGTGAGGTTTAAATATTTATTTTAAACAATTTTCTGCTAGAAACAGTCTTTCTAACTAAATGAAGGCCTTGAATTATTATTAGAAATAGTTGTTCACAGGAATTCATTTTCTAATACATCACATTTAATTTTTACTGACTGTGCATTAAGCACCACATGTTCAGTTGTGACATCTGAATTTCCAAACACTTTCCAGCATGCAGTAGTAAAAGCAAACGAGAAAGAAAGTGAGAGTGGGGGAGAATATTGTTTAAATTGTGGCCATGACCCCTGTGTCTACCTCCCTCTGTGAGGTTAAACTGGGAGGTCACTGATACTCACCTATGCTCCGGCGGAGGTGATCAATAAATACGACTGTGTCAGATCTGTTTTAGTCGACCACCGCTGTGGTTAGTGCTCTGATAATCTCTATAGCCTATTGAGCTCTTCTTTCTCCTAACAGCCATTTTAACACTGGATAATGTTACTGTTTCACTGACAAGCCAATCTCCAACAATATTTTTGGTGCAACACGAAGCAACATGTAATTGAATTTCAAAAGAATGATTGTTTAAAAAGCTACAACCAATAGAACAGCCTTCACTTTTAGCATTAAGTATAAGAGTTGGCTCATACAATGTTCGCACCAGGAGACCACGTTAGAATCGAGGGCCACTGCGTATACTGCAGCACATAAAATCAAACTATGCTTAATACCAGCAATGGAATGTGAAGAGATGTTTTCTCCTTGGAGAACAATATAACATTTAAAATAACAAAGAGTAACTAATTTGCCCATTCTAATTTCACTTTTTTAAACATTTTTCATTAAAGATAGTGAAATGCTTTACTGAAAACAAAAAGTGCTTTAATGTCATCTGGATTTGTCTTTTATGTGCATATGTAATTTTATATAACATGGCTGGATTGAATTTTAAAGGCTTGGCAATGGGAATTTACAGGATAGACATCATGACAAGTGTGGATCATTGCCAAAGGCTTGTGCAAGCATTAAGATCTCCTTTAGTGCTTGTTTAGCTCTTTATGAGGTAGTTTCCAATCTGGCGCTACATTACCCCTGGCCTTTGAGTGTTACGGTCAGTTCCAAGTCTTAGTTCCTTTTCTGTTCACAAATGTTGTTTTATTAAAATGATGCAAATGAATTAATAATAACTAATCAGGGATTCATTAAACCTTTGATATCACTGTTATACCACCGGTAAATCATGATGGAATGCAGGACCTGAGTTCAGAAATTTTTGTCCTCTGAAAATGACCATACTGGGGAAAGTGACAGTGCTGAGAGTTCTCAGCTGTTGCTGACTTTGACTACCTTCACACACACAATCAATAAAATTCACAGCTTCAAGCCAAATGTACTGGGCAAAAAATAGATTCACAAATGCGTCATGCTCTTTTTTAAAACACAGAACACATTCCAAGCCTTTATGAGCCACAGATCTTTTGGCACTTTTGCCACTGCACTTTGCTGTAGTTCATGTTTTACTCTATAGTGTATTTTGGGCTTCCATACCTGACACATTTATGATATAAACATCTAAGGACTGTTGTAATTGGTTCTGCTAGTCTAAGTTTCATCCTTAATGTGTTTTGCTGGGAAACCCATAGTCTCAAAGGTAATCTGGTGGGTCTCAGAAAACATCATTACATTAAAATAGCAAATCCTAATAAGAGGTGATCCTATTATGTGGGTGGAAAAATAAGCACTTGATGCATCAAAAGTTGGAAATGTCCCTATTAAGGTAATTATTTGCAGAAGGAGTGAGAGATCTAAAGTCCCAAGAGTTCTTTTCTGCTCTCCGTATTTTCACTATTAAAGAAGAGAACATGTATATAAGTGTAGTAGCTGGGAACAATTTTTGCATACAAAAAAGTGATTGACTATAGTCTTTTAACAGAACTGCATCATATATAATACATGTACACTGTTTGCATAGAGTAATAGAGTGATTACCGATCGTTTACCCAGTAACAGTGTAACATGTAAATGCCCTTAAATAAACCTATTGTGTTTACACCAATAGCCAATAACTGTCCAACTGTTTTGTTTCATATAAATTGTGCTTAAGTATACAACAGTTTAATGATTCCTTATCAGAATGATATTAATCTCCAGTTAATTGGCAGGCTTCATATACACTTACTGAACACTTTACTAGGAACACTATTCTAATACTGGCTAGGGTCTCCATTTGCTCTCAATACAGCTTTCGTTCTTTGTGGCCTGAATTTCACAAGATGTTGAAAACATTCCTTTGAGATTCTGGTCCATGTTGACATCATTGCATCCCACATTTCCTGTAGATCCTGCAGGTTACCACATCCCAACAATGTTCCCAACACTGAATCCAGATGCACCGTACTGCTGCCATACGATTGGCTGATTAGATAAATGAGTGGATGTAGAGGTGTTTCTAATAAAGTGGTCAGTGAGTGCATGGTAGAGCAGGATATCACCAAAATCTCCAATCGTCCAGGACTGACTGTTCATTCCAAAAAATGCTTCCAAAATCATTTATTCATTTACAACATCAATAACAGGGCATGTTCACACAGGGTTATATCACCCCAGATCAAACTTGGTAGTGCGGTGGTAGCTCAAGTGGTTAAGGGTCAGGGTCGTTGATCAGAAGATCGGGTTCAAGCCCTAGCACTGCCAAATTGCCACCGTTGGGCCCTTCAGCAAAGCACCCAACCCACCCTGCTCCAGGGGTGCTGCATCATGGCTGACCCTGTGCTCTGACCCCAACCCCCAAGGATGGGATATGCTAAGAAAGAATTTCACTGTGCAGTAATGTGTATGTGACAAATAAAGACAACTTAACTTGAGATCAGGTTACTGTTGAATTCATATAGTTCTGTAAAGCTGCTTTGCGGTATTGTCCTCTATACAAACTAAATTGAATTACTGTCTGTGCATGTTCTTTTTGTGTCTGCAATGGCTTTTTTCAGGTTCCCTGGTTTCCTCCCACCTTTGCTGTGTTAACTTGCCCCGGGTCTGTATCTATGCATGCATGGTGTTTTGTGATGGACTGGTATCCCATTCAAGGTGGATTACCATCTTACACTTATTGTTAAAACAGGTAGTAATGATGAATGAATGAATTAATGAATGAATTTATTGAATATTTGTTGGCCTATTTATGTATCCGTTAATACCAATTAATCATCCCTTGAACACCTCAGCCTATTTGAGTATTGTTGCTGTCCATGTGCATCTCACATTCACATCTAGCATTAAAATGGGGGGAAAAGTGATCTCAGTGATTTTGACAGCAATATTGATAAAAACAAAATGTCCAGTGACTTACATATTATATTTGTAAGACATAAGATATTAATTGTAACTTGACATTGGATTAGTTTGCATTAGTACACAACTGATTTTGGTATTGGCAAACTCAGGCAGTTAACACAACACTCAATAAATCTTTCTTAAGCCCTTTGTTCTCTCACCTGGTTTGAATAAAAGCTAATCTTGTGAAGTCATTCTGCGTATATAAGACTTGAAAAGATAAACACACTTGATGAATATCTTGGCCAATTATTATATCCCCAATTTAACTCTGACTGAAATTTCAGCAGCTACTCTAGATCATGTTTACAGACAAGGCTTTTCCAACTGATGCTGCTATGTGATATTCAGCCTTCATTAAAAAAGCATTGGCATTTTCCTTTGGGGATTCTTCATCCAGTACATTCCAAATCATGTTTCTTTTCTATAAAAACACTGTTAGAGATCTGAACATAGTGTGTGATGGCAGCAGAGGCAAAAGCTTGTATTCAATTCATCCTCACTGACAGTGTTGTCTGCACCAGGTTAATTCACTTTCATTCATTTCCCTGACAAATTAACCCTGTGACTGCAAAGCAGGTCATTAGAGCTTCTTCTCTTCTCCATGTCCATGACTGCAACTCTGTATACTTAACATGATTAAGTAATTTGTCACTTGATATTTTGAGTAAACATGACTGGAACTAGGCATAAAATATAGACTGAAGAAGTTGCTTTCGCCTGCTCCCTGTTCGGGGTTGCCACAGCGGATCAACTGTTCTGCACAGCAACTTGGTAAATATTTCACGCTGGATGCCCTTCCTGACACAACCCTCCCATTTTTTTCCAGGCTGGGGACTGCCACTGCATCCAGTGGCTAGGAATCAAGCCCGGGCCTTCCGCATGATAGGTGAGAAACCTACCACTAAGTCACCAATGCCCCAGGCATAAAATAGAGACTAAACATACATATCATCAGCTCAACATGGATTCAATTTAAACAGTAAATCAGTTATGTACCGGTTCCAAGGATGTTTCAAAATACCTTTCCGAATTGTACTGTAAGGTAATTGTAATCATAAATCTATGCTTTTTAGGTCTTTGCAGTAAATTTTGATCTCATTTCTGAAAAATGTTTTAATCTTCAGCTGTAGAATATAATGTAGTCCATGCATAAGTTTTTTATGAATCCAAGAATGTTATATAAATAAAATTAAAGTCATTATACAAAGATAATGTAGTCATACTTGACTGATTATTTTATATTGTAATCGTGGAAGTGATTGGAACACCTGAATTCAATGATTTGGAGGGGTGTCCCAAAAATTGTTGGCAATATAGTGTATATATACAGTATATATAAAAGATTAGGAAAAAAGGCAAGTTCAGAAAGTGTGTGCATCTGTGCCCCGCTACAGGGGACAACTCGCACTTTTTCTGTGTTGTTCTCTCAAGGGCTGCGTGCACTGCGAAAAAATTTTTCTCTGTAAACTTACCTGTTTTCTTCAGCCAAGTGCCTGTGCCTTGTGGCTTGGGTCCCGCATCCTCAAGGCAGTGCGCCTCGCAGGTTGAGTTAGCGGAGGTGGAACAAGAGCCAGGTGATACTTGTCTTCTCTCCTGACTCTTATGTCCCCGCTTCAGCTCTGGGAGCTCGCATTGTGATTTCTCCTGACCTGAACTAGGAATTATGTCTTTATTGAACTCTGATGAGCTTGATGTGGGCAATGATGCCACTGAATTGCTTCATGAGAGAATATAATCAGTGGCTTTCATGTTGTTGAGTTTTGTGCATTGTTGCTAAGCTCACTCCACGTTCGTTTGCCTGTATTTCCAGCCAAGAGCTTGCACCGTGTGGCTCGAGTCCCATGTCTGTTGAAGCAGCATGCCGGGTTCGGTGATGGTTTCATGGCTTGGTGAATCACTTTCTGTCGTCCTCTCAGCTGACACTAATACCTCTGCTACGGCTCCAGGAGCTCGCTTTGTGATTTTTCCCGACCTAGATGAGGATATAATGCTGTCTGCATCAGGCTCTGAGGAGCTCGATGTAGGCAACAAGGAGCAAGCAGCAATCAAATCAAGCTTAGACTGGCCAGATGAAAGGTTATCATTGTCTGCTCTGAGCTTGACAATTACTGACTAACTTCACTCCGTCTTCCACCTCCATGCAGGCGTCTCCCATTTTCCCCAGACCTCCACGCTGAGGTGTCAAGGTTGTGAAATAATCCTTATTCTGCCTGTTTGTTCTCCTCAGCCACTGCTGACTATTCAGCCATTATGGGCCTTGATGAACATGGGTATGCGGCGATGCCAAGGGTTGAAGCGATGCTTGCAAGCTATCTCTCCCCTTCATCATCTGCATGGAGAAAGTCTGTGCTCCCTTTGAGGCTCCTGTCAGGCCACGTTGGCCTTATGCAAAAGGCCTATAATCCCGCAGGTTGAGCCAGTGAGGTGCCTCACATAATGCCAATTTTGCAGGCGTACCAAACTGAACTGCTAAATTAGCTTGTCTGCGGTGAGGGGCTTGTCAATGAGGTCTGAACTCTGCCAAGCCACAGGTTTAGATCTCTGTGCCACAAAGCAGACTGACCATGCCATCGACTGTTTTATGACTGCATTTGGTTGCCACAGAAAGGTAATCTGACAAACATAAAAGAAAGGGACAAAACCTTTCTTTTAGATGCCCTGACGTCTCCTAAGCACCTGTTCTTTCCTCACCACAGTGAGGAGCTAGGGCTATCAACTAGCAGCCACTGGCCCCAGCCTGGCCTGCTGAGGCAGGAAAAGAAGGCTAAAGTTGCAGCCCAAGCCCCCAGTGTAAAAATCTGGGTGGTCAGCACTTAGGGGCAGGTCCCCCAGATGAGAGAGGACCTGGAGTCTGTCATCTCTGCCAGACAGACCAGAAAGGAATCCTAACGAAAGAGGGCTAGGGTTTTCAGGGATGCCCCTTTAGGGCCATCTCCACTGCTGCTTACCCCACCACCTCCGGTGCTCCAGGGATCAGCCATGACCACCTCCTTATGTGACGCAACCTCCTGGGTTAGCCCCTGCCAGCTTGCTGTTTTAGAGCACTAGACGAGGTGAATACAGTGAGAGGCTAATACCTTTCTCAGACCACCTGGCAGCGTGGACAGGTTCTGCCAGTTGTGTAGCATTGGGTTCTGTGGTAAAAGGCTACTGGGAATCCAGTTCTCCCATCCTCCTTCTTTCAGGGTGTTTTGCCCACTGTTGTTGGCACAGACCAAACCTCATTCCTCCAGGAGGAACTTTTCTCGCATCTGAGAAAGGGGCCGTAGAGCATATTCCCCTCCCAAGTCAAGCCTCTGGCTTTAGAGCCGGCATTTCTTGTTTCCCAAATTTAGACCTGTGTGCTCCGAATTGTATGCTGAAACATACAAGTTTGAGATGTTAACACTCAAAGTCATTGTGTCGCAGATCAAGGTTGAGGACTGGTATGCGATGATAATCATGAAGGGTGCCTATCTACACATAGGCATCTTGCCAGAGCACAGGAGACTCCCCTGGTTCACTTTCAGGGCAAAGCGTACTGGTACTGGGTTCCCCATTCAGGCCTAGTCTTATTGTTCACCCTCGCAAAGTACATGGAGGCTGCTCTGGCATTATTGTACCCCGGGTCATCCATGTACTCCAATTATCCAGATGGCTGTCTCATCTTGGCTCAGTCAAGGGAAGTGGCAGCTAGGCAATGAGATGCGATGCTTGCCCACATGAGGTCCCTAGGCCTTAACTCACTGAAGTGTGTGCTTTCTTCCTCTCTGAGAACCACCTTCTTGGGTGGTTTCAGGATTAAGCCACAATACGCTTGGGGGATTCCATCCTTTCTGCCATACTACCATCTCTCATGGCACACAGATTGCCTGACGAAGGGGGCTGTGTTTCTTGTACTGAAATACTTCCTCCTGAATCTCAGGGGCCACCTTTGGTGGTCTGCTTCATCAATCATTAGGGTGGTCTGTGTTTGCACCCTCTTTTCAGGTTGGTGCACCAGATCTGGCCCTAGGTAGAGACCAGATTTCTCTCACTGAGAGTGATTTACACTCCAGAGCACATGATCAGGAAACAGGCTTTTGGGGAATGGCATCTCTGACCGTAAGTGATGGAATGCATTCTCCGCCCCCACCCTGAGATTGGAGGGGGACCAGCTCCTAGACTTGAGTCTCTCAACCGAGGTTGTGGAGACTATGTTGAACTCTTGCCTCTGGTGTAATTGACATCATCAGGATCTATTTTACTGCCCTGTTACTACAGTGTGAGAGTTCCTGCAGACACGCCTCTTTGAGGGCCTATCACCCTCTACATTGAGGTATACCTGACAGCCATTGCTGCAAGTCATGTGCCTGTTCTCTGGTTTCTTACTTTCTGTGCCAGGCAGCTGAGGCTTTCCTGAAATCTCCCCTCCTGAGACCTCTCAGTGGTTCTGGAGAGGCTTCTTTAAGCCCCCTTTGAGCCAATGGAGTCTAAGAGTCTAAAGCCTCTAAGGAGTTTCTGACTCTGGAAACAGCTCTGCTATAAGCCAGTCATCCAGACTTTCTGCAGGCCTTCTGCCCTCCGTCCCACGAGTTGGCAGAGCAGGAGAGACTGCAACTGCTGTGTCCAGTTCAGGTTCTCAGCACTTACAGCCATTGCTCAATGCATAATGTAAGTTCTCTCCCTTTTCACCAGCTTTGGCGACCGCAACAAAAGCAATCCGGTCTCCAAGCAGCACCTTGTGCTGGGTAGTGGTAGCTATCTCCTAGGCCTATGAGTTGTGCTATGTGGCTTCGCCTCTAAGGATTACAGCTCACTCCACTAGGTGTATCACCTTGTCACATTAGGGGCATTCCCCTCCAAGATATTTGTGCTGCAGAGTTTGGTCCTCTCCGCACACCCTTATCAGGTTCTATAACCTGGACCTGGACCCCATTCCTGGGTCCTGGCTTGTACAGGGCTAATGGTGCTATGCTCAAACATCTCTCGGTCTATGGTGGCATTGGTATTGGTGTTCCCACAGCATCAGCCATGAAGCAGCATTGAGTTCTCTCAAAAGGGACCTACACCAGGTTATGTGTATACCATACACACGTATGTAACCCAGTTCCCTGAGAATGTAACGAGACGCTGCATCACTAGCCACACCATGGGCATCCACTTGCGCTTTCTTCAGACAAGTAGAAGCTGGAGTAATGTAACATAGATGCCCTATTATGGTCTTTCTGGTGCACTCTGCTTCTTCACATGACCTACCTGAGCTGATGATGCAGCATCTCATTCTCTTCTCAGGGAACTGGTTGCATATGTAACCTGGTGTAGTTCTTATAAAATGAGCACTATACCAGTTAAATTTACCAATGAAAAGTATGGCAAACATGACCACATTCAAATGAAAATCTTCCAAAAAAAAATGCAACTCACTAGATCAAAAAGGCAATCATTACATAATATATTACATAAAATGCATTTTTTTTTATTATATATTTCATGGATTGAGTGATGCTTATTCAAGTTCATTCTGTGTAAATCAATTTTAGAAAAATAGTGTTTTAGTGCAGTACATTAAATATACATGAAATCTTGCAATTCTTTAACACAGTGACATTTCTTGTGGGTATTTTCACTTTAGTTTCAGATTATATGGATGATATATAGCATATATAGCATATTCTCCACTCCATCTGTTGTGCGTATTTTATACACTTCGTTGTCTTCTACAGTGCTTCTCTAATAATATTTACACACTTTGGCAGGATTTAAATCTCTTAAACTGTCTAAAGGTCCACTCAGTTATATATTTACAATCTGGATATTTCGTGCTGTAAATATGGAAACTATAGCAAACCTCACACATGCAAAAAATAAAAAATAAAATTAATTTATTTATTTATTTATTAATTAATTAATTAATTAATTAATTAATTAGTTTATTTATTTATTTATTTATTTATTATTATTATTATTATTATTATTATTATTATTATTATTATTAGTAATAATAATAATAATAATAATAATAATAATAATAATAAGTAAACCATCTAAATGGCCAGCTATGCTAAATTGCCAAAATAAATGTTTTTAAAAAATTAATAATAATAATAATTCAAATAATTCAAATTCATTACTTTGTTTTAAATGTATGACTATTAAAATAAATTCTCTAATTTACAACTGGACCTAGGGAAAGTAACCTGCATTGTACAGTGGAAAGAGTGCCTTTGGAATGTTTGCAGGTCTTGTGCATTGCTCCATGTATCACAGTATTAGTATGAACCATGTTTTTCTAACCTGCACCAGTAATTTAGAACAAGCAAAATGGTTTTTTTTTTTGCATTTGTGTGGCATTGTTAACTTATGATATATAACAAATCATCAAATATTTAACAGATTTAAAATATAAACTGCTTTAATCTAGCCATGGGGGTCACAGTCCAGTGACTTCTGTGCCGGTCCCAAGCCCGGATAAATAGAGAGGGTTGCATCAGGAAGGGCATCCGGCGTAAAACATTGCCAAATTTAACCATGAGAATTGTCAGTACGAATTTCATAACGGATCGGTCGAGGCCCAGGTTAACAACGACCGCCATCGGCACTGTTGACCTACAGGGCGCCGGTGGAAATTGGGCTACTGTTGGTCGAAGAAGTAGAGAAGGGAGGAGAGTGCACAGACAGAGAGAGAAGAGGAAAGGTAAGAGTGTAGGACTGAGAATAGGAACTCTGAATGTTGGTACTATGACAGGGAAAGGTAGAGAGCTGGCTGATATGATGGAGAGAAGGAAGGTGGATATACTGTGTGTACAGGAGACCAGGTGGAAGGGTAGCAAGGCTCATAGTATAGGAACAGGATTCAAGCTGTTTTATTATGGTGTGGATAGTAAGAGAAATGGGGTAGGTGTGGTCCTGAAGGAGGAGTTTGTGAGGAATGTCCTGGAGGTGAAGAGAGTGTCAGACAGGGTGATGAGTCTGTAGTTAGAGATTGAAGGGGTGATGTTGAATGTTGTTAGTGGTTATGCCCCACAGGTAGGTTGTGAGTTAGAGGAGAAAGAGAGATTCTGGAGTGAATTAGATGAGGTGATGGAGAGTATTCCCACGGGTGAGAGAGTGGTGATAGGAGCGGATTTTAATGGACATGTTGGTGAGGGGAACACAGGTGATGAGGAGGTGATGGGCAAGTTTGGAGTTAAGGAAAGGAACCTTGAAGGACAGATGGTAGTGGACTTTGCTAAGAGGATGGACATGGGTGTGGTTAACACTTATTTTCAGAAGAGGGAGGAGCATAGAGTGACTTACAAGAGTGGAGATAGGAGAACACAGGTAGACTACATCCTATGTAGAAAAGGCAATCTGAAAGAGATTAGTGACTGTAAAGTGGTAGTGGGAGAGAGTGCAGCCAGACAGCATAGGATGTTGGTGTGTAGGATGACTTTGATGGGCTGTAAGAAGAAGAAGTCAGAGATAGAGAAGAAAACCAAGTGGTGGAAGCTGAAAAAGGAAGAATGTTGTGAGGAATTTAGACAGACGTTGAAGCAGGCTCTGGGTGGTCAGGTAGTGCTGCCAGATGACTGGGAAACTACAGCAGAAGTGATCAGGGAGACAGGGAGAAAGGTGCTGGGTGTGTCATCTGGAAGGAGGAAAGAAGATAAGGAGACTTGGTGGTGGATTGAGGAAGTTCAGGATAGTATTCAGAGGAAGAGGTTAGCCAAGAAGAAGTGGGACATGGACAGGACTGAAGAGAATAGACAGGAATACAAGGAGTTACAGCGTAGAGTGAAGAGGGAGGTGTCTAAGGCCAAGCAGAAGGCATATGACGAGTTGTACACTAGGTTAGACACTAGAGAAGGAGAGATGGACTTGTACAGGTTAGCTAGGCAGAGGGATGGAGATGGGAAGGATGTGCAGCAAGTTAGAGTTATTAAGGATAGAGATGGAAGGGTGCTCACAAATGAGGAGAGTGTACAGAGGAGATGGAAGGAGTACTTTGAGGAGCTGATGAATGAGGAAAATGAGAGGGAAAAAAGAGGAGAAGGGGTGAACTCTGTGGAACGGAAAGTAGATAAGATTAGAAAGGATGAAGTCAGGAAGGCTTTGAAGAGGATGAAAAGTGGAAAAGCAGTTGGTCCTGAAGACATCCCGGTGGAGGTATGGAAGTGTCTAGGAGAGGCAGCAGTGGAATTTTTAACTAGTTTGTTCAACAGGGTTTTAGAGAGTGAGAGGATGCCTGAGGAATGGAGAAGAAGTGTGTTAGTGCCGATCTTTAAGAATAAGGGTGATGTGCAGAGTTCCATCAACTATCGGGGGATAAAGTTGATGAGCCATACAATGAAGCTATGGGAAAGAGTAGTGGAAGCTAGGTTAAGGAAGGTAGTGGAAATTTGTGAGCAGCAGTATGGCTTCATGCCCAGAAAGAGCACAACAGATGCAATTTTTGCTCTGAGAATTTTGATGGAGAAGTATAGGGATGGTCAGAGGGAGTTGCACTGTGTGTTTGTAGACTTGGAGAAAGCGTATGACAGGGTGCCAAGATTAGAGCTGTGGTACTCTATGAGGAAGTCAGGAGTAGCAGAGAAGTATGTCAGAGTGGTGCAGGACATGTATGAGAGGAGCAGGACAGTGGTGAGGTGTGCTGTAGGTCAGACAGAGGAGTTCAAAGTGGAGGTGGGACTGCATCAGGGATCGGCACTGAGCCCCTTCCTGTTTGCTATAGTGATGGACCGGTTGTCAGAGGAGGTCAGACGGGAGTCTCCTTGGACAATGATGTTTGCAGATGACATTGTGATCTGTAATGAGAGCAGGGAGCAGGTGGAGGAAAACCTGGAGAGATGGAGGTTTGCGCTGAAGAGAAGAGGAATGAAAATCAGTCGTAATAAGACTGAGTACATGTGTGTGAATGAAAGGGAGGGAAGTGGAACAGTAAGGTTACAGGGTGAAGAGGTGAAGAAGGTACAGGAGTTTAAGTACTTGGGGTCAACAGTCCAGAGTAATGGAGAGTGTGGGAAAGAGGTGAAGAAGTGAGTGCAGGCAGGTTGGAATGGGTGGAGAAAGGTGTCGGGAGTTCTGTGTGATAGGAAAATATCAGCGAGAATCAAGGGGAAGGTGTACAGGACAGTGGTGAGACCGGCCATGCTGTATGGTTTAGAGACAGTGTCACTGAGGAAGAGACAGGAGTCAGAGCTAGAGGTAGCAGAGCTGAAGATGTTGAGGTTCTCTTTGGGAGTGACAAGATTGGACAGGATTAGGAACGAGTACATCAGAGGGACAGCTCATGTTGGACATATGGGGGACAAAGTTAGGGAGGCCAGATTAAGATGGTTTGGACATGTTCAGAGGAGGGAGAGTGAGTATATTGGTAGGAGAATGTTGGACATGGAGCTGCCAGGCAGGTGGCAAAGAGGAAGGCCAAAGAGGAGGTATATGGATAGAATTAATGAGAATATGAAGCTAGTGGGTGCAAGTGTTGAACATGCAGAAGATAGGGATAGGTGGAGAGAGATGATTCGCTGTGGCGACCCCTGAAGGGAAAAGCCGAAAGAAGAAGAAGAAGAAAATATAAACTGCTTTGTCTCTTTCCCAGTTTTGCTGACTTTGCTTCTGAAATCCATAATCCATTATGCCGGATTATAGCCAGAGTGACACAGCGCTGATGTGTGAAATTCAATACCCAAATGAGAAGAGTACTAGCCATAAAGCATAAACTCCTCACTTACCTCAAACCTAAAGACACAGGGAGTCTAGAGGATGATTTCTGAGTCATTAATCTGCAGAAAAATTCCAACAAATGCAACCAGAGCAGTCAGTTTCCCATATGCTTTAATATGACTGTTAGACTGTTTGTTTGTTATCCATTAGGAGTCTGGTACCATGGCCATGCTATATACAGGTTGTCCAGAAAACATTTTGCTGTTGTTTCTACTGACTACAAGGTCCAACCAATCCAGTTATTTATGTGTTAAAATTTTTATGAAAAAATTCTTTACAGTTTTCACAAGACTTTAGTATGGCTTTAATAGTCTACTTGTTCATTGTGCTCTCATACACATTGCACTCAAATTCATTTCCCCCACTTCAGTAGAGGCTGACTCATCAGATAAGCTATCCTGAAATCCCCATTTCCTAACCTTGTGGGAAATGTTTCTCTGTAACTCATCAGTAGCCAAAGGCTTTTATTTCCAGGGAAAAGTACAGCATGAACATTTTCCATAACTTTATAGCACTCACTTCCTTTGGGGACAGAAAAGGCATATTTCAAATGTAATATTTTTTTTCTTACAAATAAAATAACTAAAAATACACAACCATTCTGGATTTGCTTCTGTCATTCAAGCTTTTCCTGGCATTCATGATGAAGGCTCCTGCTTCCTGAATTGACAGTATTGCCTTACAAAGGTATGTTTTTTGTTTGTCATAGGAAAGGAGGACCTTGACACTGGTTATATGTGGTCAGCTGGTATCTAGTATACACTTTTAGAAAATTGATCTTCAGTGCATTCTTTGTACAAGTTTGGCTTCCTAGCCTCCTCAAAGTGTTCTCGATTTGACCTTTTTCTAAGAGTGTAGTGTTTGAAGAGCTGCTGGACCTGATAAAGATTCTGTATAGAAATTTAAAAACAGCTGTGCACTAGGTTGGAGGTTTGTGTTTCTGTGATTTTGTGCTGTGGTGGGTCTGGCTTGGTATTAAACACCAGACAGCTGCCTCCTTTAAAAGGCTCCACATGCAGCCACAGTCCTGTCATCAACAATGCCACTGCTCATTTGCCATAATTCATCCCCCATAGCTGAAAGCTCAGGTCAGTCCGATTACTGTACCTTCACTGTGTAAGGTGATATTATATTAAGCTCTTGGAAGCTGCTTGCACTCTCTTGATTACAAGGTTACATAATGAGAGTATTACTTCAGCTTTTGTATAAAGTTATTAAATTAGATACATATGTTATTGTAGTTTTATACCACAGTATTTTTCAGTGTGTGATTCTGACTGGTCAGAGAGTATTGCTTAGTTTTCTATAACAGCATCTTTGAAAGTAGTTCTGACTGTAATTCAATGGAGAGGTTTATATTAATGTGCTAATACCTTATTGTTCTTTAGTAACAACTCATTCACAGGGCCACAGGGACAATCACAGGCAGGTGCTCTATATACTCTAATGCTAATAATAAACTCATGTAAAATGTGTTTTTATTTAACATTGAAATAACAATCTTTGATATGGTGAACCTTTCTGTAAGAAGACATTTTTTTAATATTTAGAGAATGAGTCTCTGGAGTCAGAGATTTGTAACTGTTTTTCTGCCTTGGGAAAGACTTCTTAACTTCAGGAAAGAGGCAAAAGGGAAGGCTGGTGAGAGACTAAATGTTACAACATAAAACCACACAATATGTTGATCAGAAGATCTCTTCTTGTTGTGGTATAAGAAGAATAAAACATTTTGAGATGTGCTGTTAATTCAGAGTAGTAATGACCTGACACAAAGCACCACACTCTTTTTCTATAGCAAAAAACATTGTGTTTTATTCTTAACATAAACATTTAATGAGTGGAGTAAAAATCATTTACTGTAATGTATAATGGTATGATTTTGAAGTACTTTTGTTATTGTACTGAATATTATTGTGTCAGTATTGAGTTTTTTTGTTGATGTCATGATTAAGTACAGACTTGGTGATGAATAACAGATACACATGAGAAACTAGATTAAAAGTGGGAGTAAGTAACTGTAAACTGCAACTTTAATTTGGCTATGACGAGATTTGAAAAACAAAAACGAAAGTTCATTCGTGACCTTTGGGGTCATGTTGTTATAAAACTGACCTGCCATGGACATGCTTAATTGTGTCTCTGCAGCTGAAACTATAAAAGTAAATCCAGACTTCTGTAATAGGATATTGGTTCCTTGCAAATATTTATTTTTGTTCCCTTCTTCCTTTTCATAGTTCACATTTTGAGGTTATATTATCTGATCCAGCTACATTGTTTTTGTTTAGATCACTATGGATCCTGTGCTGCAACATTTAATTCAATTTTATATTTCAGTATTGGGCAAGATGGCTTCAACATGTGGTCATTAACACAACTGCACTGTTACATTTTTGAATAAATGTAAGATTGCCATGCAACTCCTGGAAATTATGAACATAAATGACCCCGAGTGCACTTTAGCAGTCTGTCTCTACTTATTACTCTGTTTTATATTACTCTGTGGACTGTGTGGCAGTAAGATTAATGTCTTCAGCATCATAAGCGATATGTGCAGCTCATCATAGATAAGTCTTTCTCAGGAGGTTGAGGAAAATGCCAATTTCATGCATCATCCTTCACATCTAAATGTGTTTGCAAGAGAATCAATAAAGACATGTTATTTTGAAATTAGAACATTATAATTATATCTGCATAGATGGAGATTAAGATGTGTTGCAGACAAAATAAAATACATGAATTAATTATTTTTACTCACTGTAAATATTTGATTAGTAAAATAAGCACAATAAACATTTTGATATTTACCAGAGATATAGTGTATGCAGTATACTTTAAACTTTGTCACTTTTATACTGAATTTTTACATTTCTATAAAGCTATTTTGAGAAAATGTCCATTGTTAAAAGTGCTATATAAATAAAACTGAATTCAAGTGAATTGAACTGAATATCCCCCCAGAAGAACTACTAACTTACATAAATGTTTATCACTTATTATTGTAAACATAAATATATATTCTCAGAGGAGATTGAATTTGACTCACCCCATATTCACTGACATTCTAAGCTCTCTTTGAAACTTTATATGTGGCAGTATGAGCTAATTTGCACATTGACCAACAAATAAGAGTCAAGCTACAATACTAGTGTCTTACCTCCCTCCCTTCTTTTCTGCAGACGTTTGATTGTCAGTGTATCATCTGGATAATTACCAATCACATAAAACATGGCTCACATAAGTACAGTATATGCATGTACTTACTTCTATAGAATTTGAGAAATCTTTTAAAATAGTATAGAATGAGTAAATAACTTTATGTACATTGGATTTGTGTATGTTCAATAATGATTGAGGTATTATGTCTGAGGTGTCTAGCTAGCAGTTCTCCTGGAGATATATAGGAGTGTATATTCAAGATTTAAGTTGTTTAAGCTTCATCATAAACAATTCAGCATGCAGTTTACCTACTTGTTGTTTGAATGTACCATGTTGTGATTTCATCAATAGGAGATATGTCCATGTGAATATGCTTTACAGGTGTGGAGTATTATATTCTGTACTCTCCATACCAAAATAACCCAGTTGTTACAGCCATATATGATACATATTATATCCCAAAGACCACTGACCTTGATTTTGCATTTAGATAAACAGAAATGATGGTCCACTGAACTGATACCAGTAAAGAACAAACAGCTGGAGCTACACACTACGTTGGAAGAAGACTAACAACCTTCTCTGTGTGGGAGAGGAAATGAACGTCATCTGACTCACATTGACACCAGATTCAGAAGAAGAATTTCAAAATGTTTGGGTGTTGAGTGCTCTGCCAAGTATTTTTTGAAAAAAAAAACATGGATAAAAAACATAGATAGAATATAAATGGGTTACAGAGTGTCTTATTGATTTTTGTGACTAACTGAATTGGTCAAGTTGTCTTTTTCATACTAAGTAGTGAAGATAAAATCTTTGCCATTTATCAAGTTCAGTGTTTGTCAAATGAATCCTAGAAGACAACAGCATACAGTCTGTATTATGCTTTCTCCCAGCTTCCATCACATCTGCATTGGACTATGTTCTTGATTGCTTAATTAGTGCACTGAAAGATAGCAAAGAGGAAAAATATGGATTGGATCAAGTTCACTGGATCTTGTTAGGATTTTTCACTTGTTTATGGCTGGTTCAGATGCTTGCTGTTGGGTCAGGAAAACTCACACATGCATGCATATACATACATATATACGCACACATGCATACCTGAAGTAATAAAGCATGACCCAAAGCCAGGCTGAAAACAAAGCTAGGCTTGTGTGTGGAAGGAAATTTACATTTTTCCTCTCAACAGGAGTCAAGATACCAGCCATAAACTGGTAGCGTTTTTTTCCAGGCCAATTCAGCAACACAGCTTTAACTGCCATTACCTTTACCTCATACTGTGGTTTTCAGGAGGCCTTGTCTGGTTACTTGTGCGAAGATTTGTAGGTTTTTGAGTACACAGCATTTCCACATGCGTTGCAAAGTCAAAATCCATTTATTCATAATATGATGATTGAAATTTATGTTAGAAGTAGTAAATTTAATTCACTCATTCATCTTCAGTAAGTGTTTTATCTGGATCTGGGCCTCTGTGGATCCAGAGCCAATCCCTGGGCACAACACTGGGTACAAGGGATGAGACTTCACCTAGGATGGAATGTCAGTTAATCTCAGGGCACTGTGCAAACACACGTTCACTCACACCTGGGGCAATTTATTGCAGCCAGTCCACCTACCTGCATGTTTTTGGACAGTGAGATGAAACCAGAGAACCCTGAGGAAATGGGTGATACATGAATGTGAGGAGAACAAATGAAACTCCACGCAGACAGTAACCCAAGCTCAGGAACAAACTGGGGATCCTGGAGGTGTGATACAGAAATGCATCCCGCTGCATAGCGGGTGGTTTGTAATATCAATTTTATACAACCAATTAATTAACACAAGTGACACAATGTGCAGTACACAATACACCACTTTATGTAAATGTGACTAAGACTCCTTTTACTGTACTGCATGAGCCATCGTTTATTCCAACCTTGCACAATGTTTTTTTCATTGTTTTTTATTATTTATCTATCCATTTTAAATGTACTGCAGCATCCATGAGACCATGCAAACTAAG
The DNA here is from genome assembly GCA_033459395.1 of Hemibagrus guttatus. Lineage (NCBI taxonomy): Eukaryota > Metazoa > Chordata > Actinopteri > Siluriformes > Bagridae > Hemibagrus > Hemibagrus guttatus. The sequence continues at coordinate 16,907,993 of JAUCMX010000002.1, forward strand.
AATTTAAGTATAGAAGAAAGCTTGTGCATGATACAGAAGTTCTTGACTCTAGAATTAATATTGTTTATGTTGTCCTGTTGCCTTTTTTGATCGAATCATGCTGTAATGGTTTTAATCTTTCATAATATGCTCTGAAGGAGAGTGTGACCTCTGACACAGGTATATTTAGGCTGCTGAATACGGTGTCTGCCTCATGTCAGAACTGGTGTCTTTACATGTTTGTATGTATGGCAGGTCTGCACCACCTACCATTAATCATTTCATTTAGTCCACCTTATCAGCCAGACATGTTAGAGTCTCTCACTGCACATCCTGTTCAGGAGAAATAGAACTGCTACTCTGGCATGCACATTTTTGATTAATAGCTTAGATTTGTGCAAGGTCACTTATCCTTCAGCAGCTCCAAAACAAACAATTTCTTATGCAGGGTAAATACCTCACTGAACTCTTTGTGTGGGCATTTATGGTTTATCCCTAGTTGAGTCTGGTCTTAGCTGCAATACTGGCTAACACAAAAACAGGTAATCCTCAACTATTTTTCCAGACGTTTATCCCTCACCTTGAAAGGAAGTGGAATGTGTGTGAAACCAGCAGGCGTGGTCAGTGTGTAGGTTTTAGCTATTTTATTAGGCAGATTAACAGGGACAAGCTTTCCCTTGTAGCTATTTTACAGCACCCTAAGGCTGCAAGATTATCAGCCATGAGCCCATGCTGCCTTGGTTATGCTACCTATACACACAGCCACAGCTTTGTGCTCGTTTTACTTGTGGAATAATATTACTCCCATTGAAATGGTGAAGGAACTCTAAAAAGGAGATCTTTGACAATGAGTAGCTCAGATTTGTGGGTTGTGGTGGAGCACGTATGCAGAATTCTTGGCATCTCTACTGCTGCAGGTAGGATTAATGTAATAATAGATCAACTCGATATATAAAAAGCACTTTGTTATGCTGCCCATCTTTGAAGCACTCACACTAACAGTTTATTATGGAGTATAACTGCTTTTTTAAAATGTGCTCAGAAGGGAAAATGATTACAAGCAATTACATGCTGTTCAGAGTGTTTTAAAATTGTCCAAGAGATCAGATAATTGAAAGCCAAAAAGATGTGATATACAGTTTAGTAGATTTGTGATTTTCTTATCAGAAGCTTTCTTACGCACACTGATCCCATTATGGGCAACGTGAGCCCAATTAAGGAACCATACACACATTCTTTAAACACATAGTTAGCTGTGAATTTGAGTTTACCACATGCTGCTCTTCCACCGACATTTTCTTTTCATTACACCTCTTCAGCAAACATTATACTACCACAAATGGCTACCTTAAATCATGAAGAGGAGCGGATGTCTCCCCAAACTATCTCACAGGAGAGTTTGTTGTTTAACTGGTCCCTGAGGAGGACATGATTTAAATGCTTCTGCCAAATAATCTCAAACATGTTTGGAAAAACATATTTCTTGACTTTCTTGACTTATCTTTTTTTATGACCATTAAGCCATCATAAATCAGTTTGTTAAAAAAAAAAAAAAAAAAGTCTAGTAGAAATCTTGTCTTCTTTTCATCTAATCATAAAGATTTTTTTTTTCTGTTTTGACATATGTATTATGTAATTGCCCACTTTTTGTTTTAAGAGATGGGTTAGTTGCTTATTTTAATGTAGAGATTTGTTTTACTCTGTAGATTTGTCCCTGCTATGTATTCAAATGTATACTTTTTTAGGTTTAGCTGTGTTGCTTTGAGTTGCTTTATAAGTCTTGTTTAATTCCAGCATACTGTACATGATTGAGCTCACTTTTTCTTTCACTTATTATGTGATGAAGGTGGTGGAGTCCTCCAAACCCATTACACACATACACACATACACAGGATTGCAGGGTTACATGCAATTTTAAAATCACCTGCTAAATCAATGCTCTTTCTATTTGTCTGGTGTATGCCAGAGAACCTACTGCTTACCCTGTTCATCCTCATAATAATAATTGGTGCCAATGAAACACATTTCATCTGCGCTACTTATCCACATGATTCTTTAGACCCCATAGTAAACATAATTTTCTTCCTTTTTATTCACCAATCATCAGCAAAATCTATCAAATCATTCATTGTCTACCACTTATCCGAACTATTCTCGGGTCACGGGGAGCCTGTGCCTATCTCAGGCGTCATTGGGCATCAAGGAAGGATACACCCTGGACGGAGTGCCAACCCATCGCAGGGCACACACACACACTCTCATTCACTTACGCAATCATACACTACGGACAATTTGGAGATGCCAATCAACCTATTACGCATGTTTTTGGACTGGGGGAGGAAACCGGAGTACCCAGAGAAAACCCCCGAGGCACGGGGAGAACATGCAAACTCCACACATGCATGGCGGAGGCAGGAATCAAACCCCCAACCCTGGAGGTGTGAGGCAAACGTGCTAACCACTAAGCCACCATGCCCTCTCTGTCAAATCATGGACTCTTAAATTGTTAAAGGACTGCTAATGCCACATTGTGAAAAGAGAATAAAGTGTAATGTAAAAAATTAGTTGAAAACAACAATGGATCTACTAGTCACACATTTTAATGATTGAATGTTTACTTCTTGCCAGGAAGTCTCCAAATTGACATAAATTCCATGTAGAATTCATAGTCTGTATCAATGAAATATAAAAAAGAAAATATAAAATGTGAACTTCTTTGTACTATTGGACTTTTCTTTAGTGGGCTGAAGAAAGAAAGTCACAGAGAGGCCTGTTGGTAGAATCATGCCCTCTTCTACATCATCAGAAACAACTTTACTCTGGCCAGAGTCACAGTGAAGCGAGCCAGGATCCCAGGAACACTGGGTGCGAGGCAAAATATACACCTTGGATGGGATGCAAGTCCATTAGAGGCACCATGCATACAGACATCCGCACACTTGTCCACATCTAGAGGCACTTCAGCAGAACCAGTACTGCTAACGCTATGTTTTTGGAGATGGGAGGAATATGTAAAGTAGAGATAATATTCAGGATTGAAGTAGGGTCAGGCTGTGGAGCTGGAGCTGAACCACACCTCTTTGCAATTTCACCCATTTACCCCAGTCCCCAATACTCATATAATACTATACATAATAATATTATGACTCAATGAAAAATCCTAAAGCAAAGCTACAAAACTCAAAAGTAAATAAAAATGCCCTGCACAGCAGTGTAAAACAATATCAAAATCACTTCACAGTTGAGTAGGAAACTGCCGTCCAATGAGAATTTTAGTCCGGATGTTTTTCCAAAGTTCACTTTTCCTTTATTGCAACTTCCAGTTATTCTATCCAGCATAAATATAATTATTGGGACCACAATCCTTGACTTTTTAATAACGTGATCCCAAAACACCTTTAAATTGTGGAGCTGCAGCCTTTTCCGCCATCTTCCTGTGTAACAGCTCCCTTAACAGCTATGTACATTGTGTACTGCATTCCAGCAATAATCCGCTGGATTCAGTCCTGTTCAATCCTGACCTTTTAGTAGTTGAGTTGCTGTAATGAAGATAAATTAATGCTTATGAAAAGAATCATGTGAGGGCACGATCTGCCTACTGTGCCAAGGTGTGATGGTGTGCAGTAACAGGTAATGTAATGCAATCTCTACTTGTGACACAATCAGATTTGTCGATGGTCAGTGCATCGGGCTTGTTCTTTACTTCACAACAACATGACCTCATGTGGAGCGAGGTAATGGCATTCTATATGTCTACTGCACAAACAGTGTTCTCAGGTTCATACCATTTCTTTTAGCAAACACAAGAACATTTTCACCCACAATTCCCACTGACTAACTAACCCTATCACATGATGGTTACCAACCAGACATGGTGAGCTAACACATGCTTCCCCTAAGACATGTGAAGTCAGCTTTCAAAATACTGTCCAAACTACATCACAGAACTGTGTAACAGTAACAACAGAACTCACTCGGAGGAAACTTCTGTCTACCCTCTTCTGCATACATAAGCTCAAAGACCCCCATGATTGGTTAGTGTTACTCTCTTTGATGGGGCAGAGAAAGTAATGTGGCTTTTGACTTCAGATATTTGAACTTGGAACTTATTATGCCGTTTTCCATCATAGTGCATTTGAGCTACAAAGTGGGGGAAAAACAAGGATGGCTCTATGTTCATCTTTCATTAGCAATAAGCTGGCCAGCTAATTGTGATAGTTGATGTATATTTATCTCCTCAAACAGTGAACTGTTCAGTCAGTGGATTTAACAGGATATCTGTATGTCAATTGATCTAAAGCAAATGTGAAAGCTGAAGTGAGAATGGCTCTGCAAGAGAACTCAGTTGCCCAGAATTCTCCAGGATGACTAACCTGGATTGAGGATATTTAAGGCCAGCCTTAGATGCAGCCCTTTGTTGCACCTTTGTACAGGTATGGCATGTCAGAGCTAGTGAAAACTACTTCTGAAAATTTCTAAGTTGTGTGGTCACATTTTTAGATTTTGTAAAGAAGATTCTTTTCTTTGAGCACACCATTTTGCCATTATTTGTTAATTTCTACCTCTTTCCCTAGCTCTCTGTTGTAGTAGCACCTGCCCTATCTGTAGCCAAGCCATCTAGTGGCATGGTGGTAGAGTGCATGTAACTGATGTTAAAGTAAAAAGTGCTACTTTGCTTTCTTTGCATGGGTGGCTCAGTGGTAGGTTTCTCGCCTATCATGCGGAAAGCCCAGGTTCGATTCCCAGCCAATGCCTCAACCCCAGCCACTGGATGCAGTGCCGGTCCCAAGCCCGGAAAAATGGGAGGGTTGCGTCAGGAAGGGCATCCGGCGTAAAACATCTGCCAAGTTGTTGTGCGGACCAGTTGGTCCGCTGTGGCGACCCTGAACAGGGAGCAGCCGAAAGCGACTTCTTCTTCTTATTGTGAGCAGCCCTGATGATTTGATGTCAGTTACTGAACGTGGCGTTGAGGAGGCCATCCCACCCAAAGAACAGGGCCCATTTTACTCTCTTGAATGTGGCATTGTCACAAAACTTACTTGAGATCTTGAAGCAATAGGTTTTTGGGTCTCCTGCAGATATATCGAAGTGCAGAAAGTTGTACTTTTCTCCATTAAACTTTAACTTCTTCATTCTCATCTTTAGATCTAACTTCAGTTACTTGTGTCAGCATATCAGGTAACATACCATCTCCTCCCCTTTCCAGATTTCTCCACAAAAATATATTCACACAAGTATAATTGTAATGATGACAGTAGCATAGTCTGCTACTGTGATGCACTGCACTAAAATATGTGGAAAGGGTTTTAATCTCTTAAGACAAGAGGAATCTGTTAGTGTAAGCAGCTGGCTAGCTAGTATAATAGAACAATCAGACTTTAAAACTTCATGAAATTATTTAAGAAGATTGAGTGGGATGAATGTGGAAAGGAAGGAACAGCTAAAGTACTCAAAAATGATGGAGATGAAATAAATGTAGAGTAAGCAGACTGTCTACATTACAGGTACTTTAAGCACGTTGCAAATTTGGAGGAAAAAGGAGGCCACAGATTTTGCTTCATAGCATAGTCTAGTGCACCCTCTAGCGTTACATATCGTATCAACACTCAAGCACTTAAGCCGTTTGCAACGTTTACAGTTTCATGTAAAGTAGACACATCAAAAAAAAATGGCCTTACAAACTATTTACAAACAATTAGTTTTCAAGCCTGCAACTCTATGTAGATTAACATGCACTCACTTTCACAATGATTATACATTATATTTATGCTGACATGTTCTTGATTACAGGAGCATATGGAATAAAATCTTTTCCTTAGTCCAGATATTTCAACATTTCACCAATTTTTTAAACAACAAAATCCTAGCTCATTCTAAATCATCCATAAAGTGAATGACTGAAACAGAACATTCAGAGACTAGCTCACCCACTCTGCTCAGTGTGTCCTGCATTTTAATACTGGATCTATATTCAATGCCTTTGACAGTGTATTTGTGAATTGAGGCATGTAGGCATGGAAACATACAATGGGATGCAAATATCTGAGAGCACTAGTGATAAAGCTTCTATTCTGCATTCATTTCTAATTTAATACAACAATTACCATTACAATTATGTTACTTGCAAGAGCTTGAGTGAAAACTATCATCTTTAAATATTTACATGAATTTCAGAGTTTCTTAGTATTTGGTTTGTTCCCATTTTTGCTTTAACGATGCTGTGTACTTGAGCAGGACCTCACAAGTTTGAGTGAAACCTTATTATCCACTTTAGATCAAATTCATCAGGTTGTTACCTGAACACATGCTTCAAGAGCAGAAATTAGGCATGAGGAAAATCTTTTATCCAAAGCACTTAACATGGTCAGTATCACACTTACATGCTTTGCTTACATTTAAAGAGATCTAGACATTCTGAATACTAAATATTCAAGATATTAAACATCTACTTTCCTCTTTTTAAACTTTTTCAAAATTCTAAAACTTTCTGTTTATTTTTGGTTTTAAATAGAAGATATATACCAGATTTACAATGTGGTCTCAGACATTTGGGCCCCACTGTACATCAGAAAGCAGAGCAAAGCAAGGCTCAGATATCCTAGCAAAGCCCTGTGATCTCAGAACTAGCAGACCAGACATCTACTTTGGGTGGTAATGTCATTTTTGTTTAAAAAAAAACAAAAAAAAAACAGAGGCAAGTCATGAAATATGTACCGGAGTGTGCCAATCCTGTGACTTTTCAGAAACAATCGAGAAATCTTTCTCTAAATTAAGAGCTAGTGAAGATCCATTTGAATGTGTATAACATTAGGATAGTTATTCATGTATAGGTCTCTGAAGAGCCTGAAAACATGAAGCTGATCAGTAAAAGTTGATCAATATGTGAAATCTGTCAGATATACTGGTATTGGATACTGCTGATCTGATAGCTATATTTTTTATGTGCATTCAGGTTACTGTCTGTTAAACACGATCCCTGTAGGACCATTTGTCTTCCCTGAAATCTGTAAAAATTCTACATACCATGTGTGTGTCCTCAATCTTAACTTTCAGATGTTTTAGCATGTATCTGCTTGAGCCTTATCAGCCTCTATCTAAACTGCAAACTACCCAATACAATCTGTTCTAGATTTTAGAAACCAGAGTATGTGAAACCAGAGTATGTGAAAATCATCACATGTAAAATGTATGTTGCTTGTTAAAAGTTATGATAAGGTTGCTCAGTTAATACAGAGACAGGCAGTGAAACAGCAGCTCCTGTTCCTGTGTGATTTATTTAACATTATTTTCCCCTTTTACATACGTAAAGGGTGTTACATTTGCTGCATTTAAATTATATTTCAGCATATTTGTAATGTCTAGTGGTGACACAGTGGAATATGATGATGATGATAATGGTTGTCATTATTATTATTATTATTATTATTATTATTATTATTATTATTATTATTATTATTATTATTGTTGTTATTTAATAGTAATCGGAGGGAGAAAAAGTTCAAGTTAACATTTAGTGGTAAAAAAAAAGCAACATCTTCCCACATATTAGTGCAAATGTATTGGAACTCATCTTTAATAACAGATTTTTTTATTTTTATGTGGTATGTGTAGCATTTTCCTGATTACTTGTTATTATTTGCTGAACTTCATACATAAATATACACAACAGCAAATGTAGAAGTATCCACATTAATGTTTGTGTGCGCACTGACTCGGAATCTCCTTGTCTCAGTGTTGTGTGCTGTAGGGATAGAAACACTGCATCAGACAGACTTCTACAGCCTGGCTGTCTACCTCCTGTAAGTATTCCCATTACTTTAATCAGCATGACCACATTCAGCAGAAACTAATGACTTTTCTATATTTTCTAACATTTTCTACACTGGTATATACAAAGTTTTTGTTTTTTTTATGTCCAGAAAAGTGATAAATTAAAGGAAGAAGCAATATAAAGTATATTAGTAAGGTGTTGGGTCAGCACAAGCCTTAATGAGACAAATTTTATAAGTCTCTACAATTGTACTGGAGAAGTGAACACCATTCTTCCAAAAAATTTCACCTCAAGTGGTGTTTTAATGATGGTGGTGGAGAGCACTATCTAATGCATTGGTCCAAAATCTCCCAAATGTGCTTAGCTGGTTTGAAATCTACTAAATATGAAGTGTATTTGATATACAGGTGCATCTCAATGAATTAGAATGTCGTAGAAAAGTTCATTTATATCAGTAATTCAACTCAAATTGTGAAACTCGTGTATTAAGTAAATTCAATGCACACAGACTGAAGTAGTTTAATTGTGATGATTTTGGCTCACATTTAACAAAAACCCACCAATTCACTATCTCAACAAATTAGAATATGGTGACATGCCAATCAGCTAATCAACTCAAAACACCTACAAAGGATTCCTGAGGCATCACGAGCCACCACACACAGATGTGTCAAGGAATTTGGCTGCAGTTGTCGTATCCCTCTTGTTAAGCCACTCCTGAACCACAAACAACGTCAGAGGCGTCTTACCTGGGCTAAGGAGAAGAAGAACTGGACTGTTGCCCAGTGGTCCAAAGTCCTCTTTTCAGATGAGAGCAAGTTTTGTATTTCATTTCGAAACCAAGGTCCTAGAGTCTGGAGGAAGGGTGGAGAAGCTCATAGCCCAAGTTACTTGAAGTCCAGTGTTAAGTTTCCACAGTTTGTGATGATTTGGGGTGCAATGTCATCTGCTGGTGTTGGTCGTCCATTGTGTTTTTTGAAAACCAAAGTCACTGCATCCGTTTACCAAGAAATTTTGGAGCACTCCATGCTTCTTTCTGCTGACCAGCTTTTTGAAGATGCTGATTTCATTTTCCAGCAGGATTTGGCACTGCCCACACTGCCAAAAGCACCAAAAGTTGGTTAAATGACCATGGTGTTGGTGTGCTTGACTGGCCAGCAAACTCACCAGACCTGAACCCCATAGAGAATCTATGGGGTATTGTCAAGAGGAAAATGAGAAACAAGAGACCAAAAAATGCAGATGAGCTGAAGGCCACTGTCAAAGAAACCTGGGCTTCCATACCACCTCAGCAGTACCACAAACTGATCACCTCCATGCCACGCCCAATTGAGGCAGTAATTAAAGCAAAAGGAGCCCCTTCATACTTGGAAACATACTTTCCAGAAGGCCAACAATTCACTATTCACAATTTTTATTGGTCTTATGAAGTATTCTAATTTGTTGAGAATTGGCGGGTTTTTGTTAAATGTGAGCCAAAAGCATCACAATTAAAAGAACCAAAGACTTAAACTACTTCAGTCTGTGTGCATTGAATTTATTTAATACATGAGTTTCACAATTTGAGTTGAATTACTGAAATAAATGAACTTTTCCACGACATTCTAATTTATTGAGATGCACCTGTACATCATTTTCTTATCAAACCATTCAGTAACACCTTGTGACCTCTGCACCGCTCCCATTAGGGTAAAAATGTTTCATAATATGACAGAAAGATCAGTCAGAAAAGGCAATTCCACTTAAAATGTCAACCTTAGCATAAAAGTATGAGAAGGCTATAAGGACAGGAGAACTGTAATAAATTGTTCGTGCATGTTTATATTTAACTACATTTTCTTGAACTATAGAGATACATCAAACATATGAAGTACAGATTCAGAAATTTCATTTCCATGATGCAAAAAATGTCCTTAATCCATAATGCTATTTTTTTCTTAATGTATACCCAGTCAGTTTGTAGAAAATGCACTGTCTTTCACAAATGTTTAACTATATTTAATATCACATTCATAATGCTAATGTATCTGAAACATGTGAAGGAGTTTTTAAGATTTGTCTGCATTGTTTCCAAATAACACTTTCTGAGGGGAAAATGGGCTTATATATACTGTATGTCACCAAAGTTTCCCTAAAAAAGCATAAGGAAAATCACTGGACCTCCACACTGCATGGGATTTTCCTTTTATTTGTCACCATTTGATATGTTACAGGGACTATGAATATATAGTACATTGATTATTTATAGATGGCTGGCATTTCATGAGACAACTATTGCCTTCCACACTCACTTTTATCAACATGTTTTTTTCACTTTTTTTTCAATTTAGCACGTTTGCCTCACACCTCCAGGGTTGGGGGTTCGATTCCCACCTCCGCCGTGTGTGTGGAGTTTGCATGTTCTCCCCATGCCTCTGGGGTTTCCTTTGGGTACTCTAGTTTCCTCCCCCGGTCCAAAGACATGTAATGTAGGTTGATTGGCGTCTCTAAATTGTCTGTAGTGTGTGATTGTGTGAGTGAATGAGAGAGTGTATGTGCCCTGTGATGGGTTGGCACTCCGTCCAGGGTGTATCCTGCCTTGATGGCCAATGACGCCTGAGATAAGCACAGGCTCCCCGTGACCCGAAAATAGATTGGATAAGCGGTAGACAATGAATGAACGAAAAATCATGATTACTTAATTTGTCTGGGCTTGCTTCAAAAAAGGAGGAGGAGGTTCTGCATGAATGAACAGGAGAAATGTTTTCGAAAACCACAAAAACAAAAAGTACTGGAACATGCCAGGTAGGTAGATTTGATATAGATGTGATATCTCATGACTTTGGTTTTTGCTTTCTAAAGGGTCTCCTCAGCTGGAATGATGCTTTTTGAACTGACATATTTCACTGACGCTTTTTTGGTGACGTGGCTTTCGTAAGTTCCAAATCATACAGCAGTAGCAAAAGAAATTTCAGTTATGTATTACACTGCTGTTGTATATTAGTATACTAATTACTGTATTTACTTTATGCCTATTGAGCTTTCTCTGAAATGTCATGTTCAATTCATTGCAGGTGTTCGGTTACGTCTAAATCTTTTGTCATTTGGAAAAAGATGGCTAATGTTGGAGGTTTCCAAAAATTCCTTTACTACACCATTCTGTCTGTGATGTGTTTTTTGCATCCGGTTTTAGTCTGGCATGCTGTCATACCAGGTACATATTTGGATATTTGTTTACTTTCAAAGCCATTGTACTTGGTTGTGATTCTTTCAAATAATTTGCCACCAATTAGACCAGCAAATAAAAGTATTCAGGAAAATAATAATATGCAGGTACTCAAAATTATACTACAAATCCTATCACTTAGTATGACATACTACTGCTAGATCAATTCTACTTCCTGAAGAACTAATATTTTGATTTCACTACAAACTGCATATTTAATAACCATTTATAATGCATGACTAACAATTAAGTGTTATTTCACCTCAAACAGTAGGCCTTGTCGGAATAAGCTTTACAGGAGTCTGGATGTAAATTTAGATTCTTAATGAGCAAACCAGAAGTGACAGCAGCCAGAAAAAACTGCCTCAGATGACCTTTTGAGGAACCAGACTCCTTTTGGGGAACCCAAACTCCTCTTAGAGACACCATATATAAATAATTTTTAGTACACTATTTTAGACATGTAAAGTCACATATTACTTAACGTACTGAAAGGACGTTCAGTATGAGCTTATTGATAATAAGAGTAATAGGATGAGCATAGAACAGTCATTATGATTACAGCAAATTGTATCTAGTTCACTGTTACAGATATACATTAATGTCTTTATCACTCCTTAGGAATTATGCTGCTGTTGACAGGACTGCTGAACTTTATTTTGAGTAAAAGAAAAAAGACCAGTCCTCCCAAAGAATCCAGAGAAACTTATGGAGACTCAACTGTGTGCATCACTGAGTCGGAGGAACCTGAGCAAACCTTTTCCTTCTTCCACATAATCACAAGCAGGAGAGACTCTCACCTACCCAATAACGGCAGACTGAACAACTCTTCTGACTGCTCTCAGGCCATGCTTGCAGCAGTACACTCCACACAGAACATTTACAATCCACCAAGCAAAGCTAAGCAAAAAAACCTGCATTTCATAAATAGTTTCAAAGAAGATGACACTGAGATGGAGGAGTTTGACATGGATCCAGAGGAAACCACTTCAGATAAAGCACCCATGATAAGAATGGGAGTGTAGACTGTGGGAAAGGACAGTGTACTCTGTAAACATTAAAGGATTCTTATTCTGTGAATGTCATGCAATTACAAAAGTACTTCATGTGGAAATATTGTGCATATACGTTCCCATGCATTTTATTAAGGTGTCAGGTGTCTGTGGAGACTCTGGAGATTGAACTGAAGTGCCAAGTATATTGAAAATAGAATTTAATTTTACAGAATAATCAGCTATCCTTCAATATATTTAAATTACCTGCAATATATATATATATATATATATATATATATATATATATATATATATATATATTTTTTGTTTTACCTCGATTTCCTTATTTTATCATCACCTGCTTTTAATAAATTAAATGTCAGATGTCAGTTGATCAATTGCATGTTTGTTTAGTGGGAATTTTGTGAGTAGCCAAAAAACTACATGAAAGATTGAATTATTGTATGTGCAAAAGTAAGTGAAGCCTTTTATTTAGTAGCTTGTGGCACCTTCTTTTGCAGCCATAACTTCAACCAAACGTCTTCTGTAACCACTGACCAGTCTCTCACATCTGTCTTTGGGGATTTTTGCCCACTCCTCCTTGCAGAACTCAGCCAGTTGAGAGAGGAAGGACATCTGGCATGTACTGCCCACTTCAGGTCTAGCCACAACATTTCAATTGGATTGAGATCCGGACTCTGACTAGGCCAAGAGTGTGAAACTTCATTCTTTTAAGCCATTCCTTGGTGGATTTGCTTAAATGCTTAGGGTTGTTGTCTTGTTGCATCACCCATTTTCAGCCCAGCTTCACCTCTCTGACTGAAGATTCTCAGGCTGGAGATTCTCTTCAAGAATTTGTTGATAGGCCTGAGAATTCAAGTTTCCCTGGATAATATGGAGTTGCCCTGGCCCGGAGGCAGAAAAGCAGCCCCAGACCATTACATTTCCACCAGCACGCTTCACTTTTGGGAGGAGGTTCTTTTCCTGGAATTCAGTGTTGGCTTTTCTCCAAACATGGCGGCTTTTATTATGACCAAATAAATCTATTTTGGACTCATCTGTCCAAAGAATGGACTTCCAAAAGGCCTCTGGTTTGTCCAAATGCTTTCTGGCAAAGTTGAAACAGGCAGCTTTGTTCTTTTTTGAGAGCAGAGGCTTCTTTCTAGCAACCCTCCCATAAATGTCATGTCTGTTCAATTTTTGTCTGATCGTAGATGCATGTACATTTACCCCGGATGCTGCCAGAGAGGTCTGCAACTCTCTAGAGGTAATGTCTGGGTTGGACTTTACCTCATTTATTATTTTTCTGGTGCCTCTTGATAATAGTTTTGATGGGCGAGTTGTGGTCATGTTGAATGCCCTCCATTTGTAGATGATTTGTCTTACAGTGGATGGATGGAGTTGGAATCTCTTGGAGATGGTCTTATAGCCTTCCCCAGACTGATGGGCTGTCACCACCTTCTTCCTGATGTCCCCGGATATCTCCTTTCCTCTTGGCATTGTTTGACTCCTTGTCACTACAGTGGTTTGGTTGGTTTCCTCTCTCTTTTAATCAGTTTTGCCCAACCACTTTCCTAAGGATGTCTAATTTGATTGGTCTGATTAATTAATCACCCAAATGTGTTTCACCTGAATCTGTTACCCACTTGACTTTACCAATGCAGCTCAGGCTTCACTTACTTTTGCACACACAATAATTCAATCTTTCATGTAGTTTTTTGGCTACTCACAAAATTCCCTCTAAACAAATATATACAAATATATGTGTGTATGTGTGTGTGTGTGTGTGTGTGTGTGTGTGTGTATGTTATACTCAAAGAAGATTAAGGTATTTTGAAATGATCAGCCTAATGTGACCTCCATAATGAAGTCATCTTTCATATAAACAAGCAAAACCTGTGGTATGAAATCAATATCTTAAAAAATAATTAAAAATATTTCTTTCAATCAACAAAAGCAATTATTTATCTTAATCTTTTCTAAAATTTATCTTAATGTTTCTTAGAATATTTTGTAATAATAGTGCCAAAATCTTTGACAACCTTAAAGCAAGAAGTTTTGGAATATTTTAAATAAAGCCACTTTCCTTTTTACTGAACTACTTGTTGGTCATGCATACTACCAACAATTTTGATACAAAAGGGAGACTGCATATAAGGGAAAGCACCAGACAACACACTGTAAAACATGGTGGTGTTTCACTGATGATTTGGGGCTTTGTGACTGGGTGTCAGAGTTTTCAATAAGATAACGAGTCATACATTATGCTTCAAAACAACATAAGCATTGTAGACACAAACTCAATGTTTTTCATCAATATGTATCAGTGTCTGTATTTGAACCCTGCTGGAAACCTGTGTTCTGAATTGAAGAAGGCCAGAGCAGGAGATTAAAATGCTTTGCATGAAGGAGTGGACCAAGATCCTTCAGCCTGTTCTTTCATCCTTGTTAGAGAAAGACATTTAGTGCTTTCATTCTCTCCAAGGCAGACATCTCAGAATATTAATGATAATGATAAAAATGATAAAAATGCATGATGGTACAGCAGGTCATGTTTCTGCTTTACAGCTCCAGGGTTGGATTCTGAGCTCAGGATACTGTCAGTGTGGAGTTTCCTTGACTGTTCTCTCCATGTCCATTTCCTATTTCCTCCCACTGCCCGAAAACAAGCTTTTAGGTGACTGTTCTGAATTTCCATTCATTACATAGAAGGGGTATTCCCCCCTGACACCCAATTTTCTGAAATAAGCTCCAGATCCACTGCAACATTGAAGAGGATAAAACAGTTACTGGAATGAATGAATGAATGAATGAATGAATGAATGAATGAATGAATGAATGAATGAATGAATGAAAACTGTACAGTGTCACTGTGAGTTCATAATATAAATTTACTTCATTTATTATTTTTTTCATAAAGGGTGCTAGTAATTCTAGAGGGTGCAGTATATGTCCAATACATGCAGTATATTTCTACTATATGTAGATAAACTATAACTAAACTATGTCCTACTCAGCTATTCTCTTTTCAATGTAAAGATTACACACATCTAATGTGTAATCTCTTTCATTTACATGATCCATGTTAGATTATGTTTGTAACTGTTTGTTTTTTGATAGCTTAATCATTGGAGAGATCAATATAAACATAAGCCTTGGAGAGATGAACCACTGTGATGCCAGGAGCAGTTTTGACAGGAAGTACACAACCACTGCTGCATTTGCTTGAACCACTTGAACTGTAAAGTTCATAATTTATTGGGAATATATATATATAAAACTAAGTGCTTTACTTTTTAAATGCTGAAATATATATGTACGAACATACATACATACATACATACATACATACATACATACATACATAATTTTTTTATTATACATTTATTAATACTGCTGTTGCTGGGATTCTTTTAAAGTGGTTCACTCTTGACCCCTGAGGTTGTACACATCAGTCCATTAGGGGAGCTTTGCCTTAAGACAGTATCACCTACATCGAGACTCAAAAAAATCAATAAAAGTCCATTTGTCATCCTGCTTCTTGCTAGTCAGATCCAGACAAGATTATTTTCTATCGCAAGTGGTTGGCTGCAATCCCCTTGGGGTAAACAGTCTGCCCAATGTCTATCCTTCACAGGCATTGTCCACTGGAGTAAACCTCCTGCACATAAATGTTTAAAGGAAAAAATAAAGGATGGATTTCTCTCTCAATTCAAACCATATAGTCACCAATGAAATCATTCTGTACAATTATAATTTCATGGTCAAGAGATTTATGCAAATAACCATTTGTTAGTGAATAGTCCTATAGAGTACAAATGGCAATTTTAAAGCAAGCATCGGTAGACTCTAATAATAATGTCAAAGTTATTATTTTAATATAATATTAAAGCTCTCTAAATTGAGAATGAATGTACAACTAAAAACCTGTCCCTTTATAAGTTCCTTTTTTATTGTACTCATTGCAATAATCTTATCCTTTTTCCCAAAGCTGGCTTCCTGTCTGGGATACGTCTTGGTAGCCCAATGTTTCAGCTTCCTCAAACATTTGCTCACTTGTGGTGTCACATGTTTTTAGCTGAAAAACAGGAAGCATGACACCAATACAGTCAGAGCAGATACACACACACATACACACACACACACACACACACACACACACACACACATATATATATATATATATATATATATATATATATATATATATATATATATATGTATATGTGTGTGTGTGTGTGTTTATTATATTTGTGTGTGTGTGTGTGTGTGTGTGTGTGTGTGTGTGGTATGAAGACCACACATCAATTAAGGAAGCAGAAGCTGCATAATCAGCTCTTAACGAAACAGATGCCGGAAATTTGACTGAAAATCAGATTTTCTCATTGTGGCTTTTGAACATTTAAAAAAAAAAAAAATGAATTTCAGATATTTCAAGTTATGCGGTTAGTCAATTCATAGTATTTTAGAGTCTTTTTTGTGTTATAGCTATACACGGTGGAAAATGTACGCCATTATGGAACAGCGTCCCGCGGATTGGACAGCCCTGGTCTAGCCGTTTCTGTGGCAACCGAAAAGAACCCACCTTTGGGCGTATGTGACTGGCTGTTGTTATCACATGTTCGATTCTGATTGGTCCGCAAAGGCGCCACTCACTATAAGTTATTTTGACCGAAGCGTCTCGGAAATCTTGAACGGTCAAGTAGAGTACAGAGAGACTGGAAGATAAAGATAGCAGGAAGATAAAGATACCTTTCATACCGTGATTTGTTTGTTGGTGGTGGAAGAAGAGGTGACCTGTGATGAGATGGTAAGGTATAAGCCTGACAGAAATGCTTTTTTAATTGTGAAATCCTGTCGCTGTAGTGAGAGAGAGAGAGAGAGAGAGAGAGAGAGAGAGAGAGAGAGAGAGACTAGATGGTTGTGGATATTTTCAGTGTTTAATACCTCTGCAGGTAAACGCTACAGGTAACTGAGGTCCCTGATAACCGAAATCATTCAAGCATGAGTCGAGTATTCAGCTAAAAAAACTGGTGGACATTCAATTTAGACTGTCCGTGTAGCATAAATGGGCCTTCCTCCGATCATGCTGGTTACATCAAAAGGGATTTTTCCTCTTATGGACATTAACATAGTGTCTTTTTGTGGCTAATCTGTTTTGCAGAACTTCTGCAAAATAGCTTCTCTTTACACACATATCCACTGACTAAACCTGATAAGTGTATATGCTGTGGGTGAGAAGTGTGTTGCATGATCAGATTCACAATCCTGCAGTATCACGCATTCCTTTAGCTTCAGTAATACTTCATCCTGGTTATATTCATGTTGAAACCAGAATCCATCCCAGAAACTTTGGGCAAATCCATCACAGTGCAAGACACACACACACACATGCACACACACACACACATGCACACACACCCAAAGGCAATTTAATGTGGCCAGTCCACCTACAGGAATGTTGTTGGGCAGTTGGACCAAAACACACACACACACACACACACACACACACACACACACACACACACACACACACACACACAAGTAAGTAGAACATGCACCTAAACTCTACAGATTCGAACCAGGGGCCCTGGAGCTGTGAGGTGGTAGCAGGACCTACTGTCCCTCTGTGCCTCCAGACACAGCTTTTAGATAACAGTAATAAGTTTAGAAATGGGGATGAACAGTTTAAATTAAAAATACAGTCTTTAATCAGACTGTTTTAATTCGCATATCTGTTCATTGAAATTTCCTTTTGTTTGGTACCGACTGGTTTGTTCATATTTTATATGGCAGCCAATTATTTTATTTTCTCAAGATCAGACTGACTGATTTTAAAAATGTATGGCTACAGATGGAGGTAGGGGCACACAAATACAAATACAGTTCTATTAAAATACTATTTTATAAGGAATTCTGTAAATAAAAGATACTTGAAGTGCCATCACTTAGGCTGGAATAGTGCTGGTTGTGCATTTTCTGGTTGTGCATATTTTTTTTTCAGCTTAATATGTTACAGCTTACATATTTTTCAGCTTAATATGTTTAATATGTTACAGAATTAACACAAAAACCACTACAGACATAAAGCATTATACAAAACTTTTGCTGAAAAAGAATTCACTCTTCTCATTTAAGTTGCTTTTGGCTTTTTTGGTCTCTGTTTGGCTTTTCCTGACTTCAGGCAACTCTTCTTCTTCCTTTCATTGAATTTGATCCTACAGAAATCAAATAATGGTTTCATTATTAGTGTTCAAATATATCAGATGTCAGTGTATCATTTGTTTTTATTGTTCTTAGTGTTAACACAGTATTCTGTGTTTTTATTGTCCTGTGTATGCATTTTATGTGTATCTTTTAAAGTCAATAACAATTCAAGATTGAATTCAATATCAGCAAATAGCTCTAGGTTTTAATTTCAGTAAAATAGAAGTGTTGGCTAATAATTAGCTGTTTGAAGGATGAGCAGATCAGTGGATTCAGGTATTGTGTTTGCTTGGTTGGAGTAAACACTTGCAGTCATAGAGGACGCTTTGAGAATGAAATGGGCTTCCTCTGACAGGTTTTGAGATATGGGTGTGTGCAGTATTTTTTGTTTAAACTGTAACACTAGGGGTGACCGTTAATCAAATGCCAGTTTATTAGGTTTACCCAGTTTATGACAAGACTAGTATTATTACACATATACCAAAAATCTTCTCGCCATTTTAACAGAAACATCTATATCTATATAATCGCTTACAATACAGCTAGCCTCTCTCTCTCTCTCTCTCTCTCTCTCTCTCTCTCTCTCTCTCTCTCTCTCTCTCTCTCCTGCATGCTCTCCTTTTTGTCTCTGAATATGTGCGTGTGAGTGTCAGACAACTGGTTAAAAAAGCAGTACTTCCTGTCATGTAAATCATTATCACATCATGCAAAATTAAAAAAAAACAAAGCCCTAATGTGGATATTCTTATATTAAGATTATTAAATGTTAACATCAGGTTTGAAAGACCTGAACGAAGGACTACACGATGATTAACACAAACTTCTTGTTGGTGCAACACACGCTAAATGTGTTCTAGTTCATGACTCCAATAATATTTGGTGAGTGATGTCATCTTTCAGGTACAGACATTCTGGATAGCAAGAATATTCACTGAAACATGCAGGAAATGGTTATTAAATGACAAGTGACCGTAGCGTCAGTGTTGGATTGCAGTATAGCTGGCTTCTTTGTGTATATGACATGTTAGTATGTGTCATGTATACCTGTGTGCATTTCATATGAGTATATGAAGTAACAAAAACTTACAGAACATGCCTGAACACTTCACTGACATTCTTCATAACCCAGACTGATTGCTTACTTGTGCAAAAATACTAGAAATATAAGATGATACTTGCATATTTTCACGTGTGTTTGAGTCATTGGCCATTTTCTTTATAATCGTAGTGAAACCAGGTAAAAATCTACTTATTTATTGAACTGTATGAGACACTGGTATACCTTTTCCAACATTTCTGCAGCTTCTTCCCTTGTTTGGAATTTGGAGCCAAACAAACAGGTCTACTTGCAAGATGGACGCTAGAATTGAGATCAAAACATTATCAGTAAAACTCAAAGCTGTCAGTGATTTAATAATAGCGTGCATAATATTTTGATAGGTGGTTGTTATAAACAATTCTACCAGCCAGCTGCAGCAGGATATTATTGCCCTTAAAGACAGAGGAAAATAGGCTGCTATTTACATTTTTTATTCTTATCAAAAGGCTTTAGAGCTTATTGCAACACAGTTTTGTTCAGAAGCCCAGGGAGATTAAACAAAGGAAAGATATATAAATTTCAGTGGAACTGTTTGTCATTCATGCCTTGACATCTTGCCTGAGGATAAGTATAACCTTTCCTCAACCACGCTATTGGAAGGCACTGAGAGTAAGATAAGCATGTAGATATTTCAAAGTGGTTTGAGGAAACAAAAGAACATTTAACTACAATTAAGCATAGTAGCCTAAGTATGAGGTGCTCTATTTAAGCACATGATATTGTTCAGTCCAGAACACTGAAGACCTTTTTAAGACTGTTATTACAAATCATAAATTGTATCAGTACACTGGATGTTGACAATATGCAATTATGATTCCTTTTTTTGTCATTTCAGTACGTTTAGAACATTTGTAAAGCAAACCAAAAAATGGTTTCTGGATCATGCCTTAATCCATTTCTAGTCCTGAGGTCATCTTGCTTAGCTTTGATTTTCCAGTTTGCATTTATGTAGTAGGTCAGACTATTCTTTATGAAATTGTTACATGCATGTTCTTGTTGCGCAACACACACAACAGCCACATGGCATCTTCTTAACAATGTGGCATACTTACATGATCTGAACTTTATCGCAAAGAGGTGCTGAATCGATGATTTTGAAGTCTGTTATGCGTCTCAATAACACAGATTTAGCCACTGCGATGCACGTGCATTTCTCCCGAATGTTTACTGCTGCTTTTCTTCTTATCTGGAAATAAAAATGTATTATCTAATCTTAGGTACATTTGTGAAGTGTTTATAGAAGTGCGCAGATAATACTGTACCTGTGAGGAGGTTTAAGCACAGGAGAAATAGCAGTGAAGTTAATGTCACTTGCACACTCCTGAAAGCCATGTTCTGTACTGTTGCAGCTGCTGTGAAGGTGAAGGAATCTCTGTGTTTGAGTATTCTGGGAGTGGTGTGTGTTTCTCCTCGCCATCCCCTCCTTTTCTTCCTGCCTGCCCATATTTAGGCAGAACCTTGTCACATGGTTTCTAGTAATCTCCTGGGATCACCCTTGCGAAGCATGAAATTACTGTTTGTAAAATTTTACCTCCTCAATGGCAGTCGTAAATCTATCTGAGTTAAATTACTGCAGAGTTGCTGTGTTGAAAGTAGGGAAACTGGGCAAATGTAAGAATCTGAGTGACTTTGACAAGAGCCAAATTGTGATGTCTAAATGACTGGGTCAGAGCATCTTAAAAACAGCAGGGACAATTGGTGAATTGGTGACGGGCTTTGGTTCCCAATGCTCCCAATGATGCTTGTGGGGAGTGAAGGCTAGTTCATCTGGTCTGACCCTACTGTAGCACAAAATACTGAAAAGTTTAACACTGGCTATGATTTGAAAAGATGTAGGTCTTGTGGAGTTTAAGCCTCCATGGGTCAGAGCTGTTGGTGTCACAAGGGGGCGCTACACACTTTTAGGAGGGTGGTTTAAATGTGTGATTCCCTGTGATCCACAAAAGAGCCATCCAGGCTGCATTACTGACTTTGGCTGTATTACTGAGTGTGACCGACCTTGATAAATCTCTAGCTAGAGATTAATAAATGTATTAAATAATAATGACTCTAAGCTTTATGACTAGAAGATTATAATATTATAACCAGGTCTATTTTCACTCTTGATTATTTGTTGTGAAATGCGTGCAATAGGAAAGAAGTAAAAAAACATTGAATGAGACTTTTTCACTTTTTTGTTTACATTTAATATATATATAAGTAAAAAATATATACATATATAAAAATTTTATTTAAAAAATGTACAGTGCAATTCTCTCGTAAAACCTGCTACAACTAACAGTACATTATAACTCTGGCCTCTTTACTTTGCTCTGTTTTATAAATTAGGGGCCAGCCCTTTTTATGAACAATAAAGTTTGTAAAAATTAAAAAAAAATTAAAAATCTGTTGCTTCAAATGGCAGTTAAATCTAGTGATTAGTGAAACAGATTAGTGAAAGTAGTGTGTTTTCAGGACCACATTAGCTGCCATCATGCTGCGCTGATTATCTTCTGCTCCTTCGATTTGGTACGCTGCTTTTTCTGATGCCGTGGTCTGAGTCTTCCCATGCACGTCTTCCCATTTTTGCCTTCCTCCAGTTTTCTTTAAAAGAAATCAAAGCAATGAAAAACTTAAATAAATGGACATGCAAAGTACAAAATGCCCTTGCAAAAGGATTAATCTCCTGAACAATTATTCCACAATTTCCAGGTTGTAACGCTACAAAATATAAAGTTCAGGGAAGGTGAATCCTTATGCAGGCTGCTGTATTTAATTGGCGTTCTCTTACCTGTGCCAGCATTTCAACAGTCTTTTGCCTTGTGGTCCATGTGGACTTAGACACACTTTTTGATTGTCCTTCTTCAGGATCACTCTACAATTACAAACACAGATTTACAGAATTTTCAGAGGAGTGCTAAATGAGTAAGCCGAGCAAACTGTGGACGAGTCTGAGGTGTGTTACTTACATGATCTCGTCTCTCGTACATCCGGGTCTTTTTAAAGTGACTGTGAAATCTGAAAATGGTCCCAGGACTCCGTTCCTGGACTTTATGCATGCGCATCGGTTCGGGACATGCTGACACTTTGCTCTCTGTACTGCATTAAAGAAACATATCATTAGATTTTTGGTCTTTTATGTAATAACTATATCAACATCATTTAATATCCGAATGCATTACAAATTGATTGGTTACATATTTAGAAGATATCCCAAATGCCTTGTTCTTAATCTAATGTAAGGTTCAAAACAGCCAGTATTCTCTCTCTGCATTTTGTGATTCATTATTACTCACCTGTAAAGTGAATGCAGATTCCCAGAACCAGAAGCGCAGAGAAAGTGTGTAGCGTGGACTTCATTGTAACACTGCCATTGTGTTGCACTGAGCCGTCTTTATAAACTACATGAATGGGGTTTCCCAGCCACTCCCTGAAAATTCCTTTCCTTGCTGAGCTGAACTACAGTGATTTATAAGAAATGGCTTTGTGTAGGCAGCCTTGAAAGGGGGAATAATGACCTCTATTTTTAAAAGAGGTCTACGATTAGGTTATGAATAAACATGATTTGTTGAATCACATGGAGATTAAAGCTGAAACAAATCATCAGTTACTCATAAGAAATCATCAACATATCACTTCATCTGTTTAAATGTGGTAATAAAAGACAATGGCTGAAACAAATACTTGACGTTTTTATGTATTTTTTTTTTAAATGCTAAACAAAACATTAATATTAATATTATGGAAAAGCTTTAAAATTTAACCTCATGTTTGTCTACTGATCTTCTGTGCGAGAGTTTTTCTTTTGTAGAGGTGTGGGTTGTGTGGCAATTTTAAATCATGAACAGTTAAAATATCTTTACAGAAAGATTGTGTGTATTGTTATATTTTGTCAGTTGCATTGAAGATGCTTGGACATGGCACTCCAAGTTGTTTTGTGAACTGAACTTTATGCAATAATCCAGCTCGCATTTTTCCTGACAGATGCACACACAATCCAATAGCAGACAACACGGATGAGTTATCAGGTGAACCACTAAGAAAGCACCCAAAGCCAATTTCACTTTCAGGATCAATAATTTACAGCTAACTAACTATGGACATGTCCCGGTCCCTCAAATAGACTGGAAATGAAACTGAGTCCCCTTACAGGAATACTATCCTGTTCAACATGGTATAGTTACAGATTTCTGTTACACCGTTTCAAGTGACTGACCCTAATTTGACAGATGGATGGGTGTATTTATTAATATACCGTCACCTGAGCTCAAGATCAAACCTTCAACCTCAAGACTGTCATTCTACCACTGTACCAGGTATATACTGTACGCACCATGATGAATACTGCATTTGACATTTGAAAAAGTAAATTTTGATCTTGAGAAAACAACTTTTTTATCGTAAGATCACCAAAAAAAGTAATAATGCATGGCCTTTCCAGACTTCTGTAGGATTCGGGTTATGATTAATTGAGTGATAATACTTTTGGTCACTGCTATTCCTCAGCTGTAAATAGAATGCTGAGAAAAGTACAATGAAATATGCAGAGCTTCATTTTAAATCTTAAATAATGATGGCTAATGTATTCAGTATTTTATACATCAATCACACGCCTTTCAATACATTAGATATTATGGGGGGTTTTTGTTGTTGTTTTTTTTTTCATGTTTTTTACACACTATCCATGTTTGATTGTTTTCATTTTAGGAGTTTATTATAGTTATGTTAGTATATAGTATATGTTTAGTTTTTGTTGGGAAGTGAACTTTTACTTTTTATTTATACTTTTACTGTATTTAAAATTGTCTTGAAAAGGTACTTTGCCTTAAGTGATTTCTTTCATACTGTACTGTTTTCTTTGAGAATAGGTTTCCTTGTAAAGCAGGGAAATTAATTCATTTGTTCTGTTACGTAAGGTGCAAAATAGCCTCAGACAAGAATGAGAAATGGTTGCGGTAATATCACAGAACATGATGCATCCTAAAAAAAAGTCATTGTGATATTTTTTGCCAGATTGGCTCCCTTGGTGTCCTGTTTACTAAGAAGCATGTATGTTGAAAGTGAAATCAGTTGATCTGTGTGGGTGGGTGAATGTGTGTGTGTGTGTGGGTGTGCTGCTTTAACAGTGTTGGGCTAGAAAACATGTTTGTGATGCAGATTTATTATTACATTCTTTCCAGTAGTAAAGACTTGACCAGTATTACATAACCCATTTCTGCTGTCAAGTCTTAAAATCCTGGAGATCATTTTTTTAACTAATTTTCCTGACTAATCATCATATATGTAATCTAGATCTTTCTGGATTTAGAAGACTGATCTTGTAGATCAGTTTTTTTTAAAAAAAAACCTTAAAGACGAAACTTTGCCATGAAAGTTCAAGCTCACCTGTTGTGTAACAGTGCAAACTCCAAGAGTGATCATGTGATTTTTTTTTTTTTTTTTTTTTTTTTTTTTTTTTTTTTCTTTTTCATTTTTTTTTTTGTCCCTTCTCGATCTCTGGCATTTACTTTCACTTCATTATGCCGTTCAACCAAAAGACATTGAATGAAACTCCATGACCGAAAGCTTGTCTTTGTGTTTTCTAACCTTGTTGCTTTCCTTGATTTATCTCTCTCCTGCCTTATGTTCGTATGTAGGTGAGAGTGTGTGTGTGTGTATTGTCAAAGTTGCTTAGATCCTAATACTAACGCTTGCCCATTGTTTCTGTTACCAACACAAAGAATAAGATTTGACTGTTTACTTCCTGTCTAACATATCTCACCACTTGACGGATGCCAGTATAATGAGAAAATCAATGTTATTCACTTCACTTGGTTTTAATGTAATGGTTGATCTGTGTGTGTATACAGTGAGAAAAACTGTATACAAGCAAGAAGCAGAATTAAATAAGCTCTTTTTGCTTTTTTTTTTTATTTATTATATTAAGCTGTGTACAAAAACTGTACGTACATAACAATTAGATTTTTTTTTAATGCTTCCAAACAGTATGCAAAATCCAGTTCACAAACAGTTCACATCTCTCATAAATCCTACTAAAACTGACAATGAAATGTGTTTTAACTTTGGCCTCATTACTTAACTGTATTTTAACTGGCTTTGACAGAGCCCAGTGCTCTACATAAATATTTTAAAGCAAACATGCTGTTAAAAATAGCTTGTGAAAGATGCTGAAGCTATTGAAGATTATTGAAGTCTCTCAAAACTCTCTTGTCCACCATCAAGGGTCTTAGAATTTGTGGAGCAGCATAGCAATGGTTTGCTTCCTACCTAGAAGGACTAGTGGACTTCCAAACTGTGGACTAGTCTGAGGTGTGTTACTTACATGATCTCGTCTCTCATACATCTGGGTCTTTTTAAAGTGACTGTGAAATCTGAAAATGGTCCCAGGACTTGCATGCACATTGATTCGGGAAATGCTGACACTTTGGATTCTGAGTTGCATTAAAGAAACATCCCATGATTAGATTTCATAAATATTTTGGTCTCTTATACAATAGCTATATCAATATAACGAATTTCTTAATTAATTCCAAATTTACTGGTTACATATGTACAAGATATCCCAAAAGACTTGTTCTTAATCTAATGTATTTTTTTTTTTTAAGAACCTGTATTCTCTCTGTAAACAGTGAATTATTATTATTATTATTATTATTTTTTTCACCTGTGAAGTGGATGCAGATTCCCAGAACCAGAAGAGCAGAGAAAGTGTGTACACACTGCCAGTGGGTTGCAGGGAATCGCTTTTACAACCCTCTTTTGGAAATTCCTAGAAACCTACAGGTATGTATAGAAAACATGTTTTATGTCTGTATGCTTAAAAAGGGATTTCCTCTTGTGGATTATGGTGTATGACT
Source organism: Hemibagrus guttatus (assembly GCA_033459395.1). Taxonomy (NCBI): domain Eukaryota; kingdom Metazoa; phylum Chordata; class Actinopteri; order Siluriformes; family Bagridae; genus Hemibagrus; species Hemibagrus guttatus. Next base: position 16,934,085 of record JAUCMX010000002.1, read on the forward strand.
CATGAGAGTATATGATTTGAAATTTTTCATCAGTGTGGGGCTTGAAATATGTTTGTGAAACAGCTTCATTATTGCATTCGTCCCAGTAATAGAAACATGAGCACTGTAACATAACTTATTTCTGCTGTAAGATCTAAAAATACATGGTCATTTGTCATAACTTATTCTGATCACACCTTTAAAACTCAACTTCAAGACATGTCAGTACAAGCTCAATTGTTGTGACATGACTAATGGTGTAAGAGTGATCGTGACTTTTTTCTACTCCCCAAATTCCATTAACTTTCACTTGATCCAGCTCCAAAAGGCACTGAATGAAACCCCATGGCAGTGTTTAAACAAAAGTATGAAACCTTGTTGCCTTTGTGTTTTATATGCTTTGCTTTGTCTCTCTCTCTCTCTCTCTCTCTCTCTCTCTCTCTCTCTCTCTCTCTCTCTCTCTCCCCCTTCATGCCTTCTAGCTAAGAGGATAGCAGAAATCTTTCATCATGAATCCTGCTCAAATCTCATTTATTAGAGTGAATGAAGAGAAAGTCATGTCAAAGTGAGTTCAACTCTGATACTGCTCTTTATTTTGAGCATTTCCAATGTGCTGACCCAAACCCTAACCCTTGGTTATTTTTTGTTTGTTTGTTTTTTCAAATCATAATTTAAGGTCAGAGCTGTTATCAATTTTGAAAACCTATAACTGCTATCATGAAGGAAGGAGTTTTCAGCTTCGTCTCCGAGAGGTATGTGCGAACCCGATACTGAAAGTGCAGTTCAGGCTCCTAGATAATGTTTACTCTCTTGGTCTTGTGGCGGAGTTCTGTGGGCCATCAGTGAATGTTCTTGAAAGGTCATTTCGAGGTTCAGAAAGTAGTTTAGCTGATAGCTTTCCATGTCATTGTACTCTATACGCATACTTCCTGTTAAATGTGACACCATGCTTTTTAAAATGATTTTAATTAGACATTCCTTAATCAAACATTTTTGCTGTTTTAAAATATCACATTTTCAAGTTTGCACAATATCAATCAAAATATATCAGACATGGAAATATTTGTAAATGAATTTACTAAACAATAGACCTATACATTCATTAAGAAAAAATGTCAGGTCTGTAAATTACGTTTTTAAGCAGCCGCAGTGGTGCTGGAAGAATCTAGCCATGGGGGTCACAGTCCAGTGACTTCTGTGCCGGTCGCAAGCCCGGATAAATAGAGAGGGTTGCATCAGGAAGGACATCCGGCGTAAAACATTGCCAAATTTAACCATGCAAATCGTCAGTACGAATTTCATACCGGATCGGTCGAGGCCCGGGTTAACAACGACCGCCATCGGCGCTGTTGACCTACAGGGCACCAGTGGAAATTGGGCTACTGTTGGTCGAAGAAGTAGAGGAGGGAGGAGAGTGTGCAGACAGAGAGAGAAGAGGAAAGGTAAGAGTGTAGGACTGAGAATAGGAACTCTGAATGTTGGTACTATGACAGGGAAAGGTAGAGAGCTGGCTGATATGATGGAGAGAAGGAAGGTGGATATACTGTGTGTACAGGAGACCAGGTGGAAGGGTAGCAAGGCTCGTAGTATAGGAGCAGGATTCAAGCTGTTTTATTATGGTGTGGATAGTAAGAGAAATGGGGTAGGTGTGGTCCTGAAGGAGGAGTTTGTGAGGAATGTCCTGGAGGTGAAGAGAGTGTCAGACAGGGTGATGAGTCTGAAGTTAGAGATTGAAGGGGTAATGTTGAATGTTGTTAGTGGTTATGCCCCACAGGTAGGTTGTGAGTTAGAGGAGAAAGAGAGATTCTGGAGTGAATTAGATGAGGTGATGGAGAGTATTCCCACGGGTGAGAGAGTGGTGATAGGAGCGGATTTTAATGCACATGTTGGTGAGGGGAACACAGGTGATGAGGAGGTGATGGGCAAGTTTGGAGTTAAGGAAAGGAACCTTGAAGGACAGATGGTAGTGGACTTTGCTAAGAGGATGGACTTGGCTGTGGTTACCACTTATTTTCAGAAGAGGGAGGAGCATAGAGCATGACTTACAAGAGTGGAGGTAGGAGAACACAGGTAGACTACATCCTGTGTAGAAGAGGCAATCTGAAAGAGATTAGTGACTGTAAAGTGGTAGTGGGAGAGAGTGTAGCCAGACAGCATAGGATGTTGGTGTGTAGGATGACTTTGATGGTCTGTAAGAAGATGAGGTCAGAGAGAGAGAAGAAAACCAAGTGGTGGAAGCTGAAAAAGGAGGAATGTTGTGAAGAATTTAGACAGAAGTCGAGGCAGGCTCTGGGTGGTCAGGTAGTGCTGCCAGATGACTGGGAATCTACAGCAGAAGTGATCAGGGAGACAGGGAGAAAGGTGCTGGGTGTGTCATCTGGAAGGAGGAAAGAAGATAAGGAGGCTTGGTGGTGGAATGAGGAAGTTCAGGATAGTATCCAGAGGAAGAGGTTAGCCAAGAAGAAGTGGGACATGGACAGGACTGAAGAGAATAGACAGGAATACAAGGAGTCACAGCGCAGAGTGAAGAGGGAGGTGTCTAAGGCCAAACAGAAGGCATATGACGAATTGTACACTAGGTTAGACACTAGAGAAGGACAGAAGGACTTGTACAGGTTAGCTAGGCAGAGGGATCGAGGTGGGAAGGATGTGCAGCAAGTTAGAGTTATTAAGGATAGAGATGGAAGGGTGCTCACAAGTGAGGAGAGTGTACAGAGGAGATGGAAGGGGTACTTTGAAGAGCTGAAGAGTGAGGAAAATGAGAAGGAAGAAAGAGTAGAAGGGGTGAACTCTGTGGAACAGAAAGTAGATAAGATTAGAAAGGGTGAAGTCAGGAAGGCTTTGAAGAGGATGAAAAGTGGAAAGGCAGTTGGTCCTGACGACATCCCGGTGGAGGCATGGAAGTGTCTAGGAGAGGCAGCAGTGGAATTTTTAACTAGTTTGTTTAACAGGGTTCTAGAGAGTGAGAAGATGCCCGAGGAATGGAGAAGTGTGTTAGTGCCGATCTTTAAGAATAAGGGTGACGTGCAGAGTTTCAGCAACTATAGGGGGATAAAGTTGATGAGCCATACAATGAAGCTATGGGAAAGAGTAGTGGAAGCTAAGTTAAGGAAGGTAGTGGAAATTTGTGAGCAGCAGTATGGCTTCATGCCCAGAAAGAGCACAACAGATGCAATTTTTGCTCTGAGAATTTCGATGGAGAAGTATAGGGATGGTCAGAGGGAGTTGCACTGTGTGTTTGTAGACTTGGAGAAAGCGTATGACAGGGTGCCAAGAGAAGAGCTGTGGTACTGTATGAGGAAGTCAGGAGTAGCATAGAAGTATGTCAGAGTGGTGCAGGACATGTATGAGAGGAGCAGGACAGTGGTGAGGTGTGCAGTAGGTCAGACAGAGGAGTTCAAATTGGAGGTGGGACTGCATCAGGGATCGGCTCTTAGCCCCTTCCTGTTTGCTGTGGTGATGGACCAGTTGTCAGAGGAGGTCAGACAGGAGTCTCCTTGGACAATGATGTTTGCAGATGACATTGTGATCTGTAGTGAGAGCAGGGAGCAGGTGGAGGAAAACCTGGAGAGGTGGAGGTTTGCGCTGGAGAGAAGAGGAATGAAAGTCAGTCGTAGTAAGACTGAGTACATGTGTGTGAATGAAAGGGAGGGAAGTGGAACAGTAAGGTTACAGGGTGAAGAGGTGAAGAAGGTACAGGAGTTTAAGTACTTGGGGTCAACAGTCCAGAGTAATGGAGAGTGTGGGAAAGAGGTAAAGAAGCGAGTGTAGGCAGGTTGGAATGGGTGGAGAAAGGTGTCGGGAGTTCTGTGTGATAGGAAAATATCTGCGAGAATCAAGGGGAAAGTGTACAAAACAGTGGTGAGACCAGCCATGCTGTATGGTTTAGAGACAGTGTCACTGAGGAAGAGACAGGAGTCAGAGCTAGAGGTAGCAGAGCTGAAGATGTTGAGGTTCTCTTTGGGAGTGACAAGGTTGGACAGGATTAGGAACGAGTACATCAGAGGGACAGCTCATGTTGGACATATGGGGGACAAAGTTAGGGAGACCAGATTAAGATGGTTTGGACATGTTCAGAGGAGGGAGGGTGACTATATTGGTAGGAGAATGTTGGACATGGAGCTGCCAGGCAGGAGGCAAAGAGGAAGGCCAAAGAGGAGGTATATGAATGGAATAAATCAGTATATGAAGCTAGTGGGTGCAAGTGTTGAAGATGCAGAAGATAGGGATAGGTGGAGAGAGATGATTCGCTGTGGCGACCCCTGAAGGGAAAAGCAGAAAGAAGAAGAAGAAGTGGTGCTGGAAGAGCTACAAGCTTTCTAGGACAAAAGAAAATCTTGGACCACTGAGGTTAAAGTTTATAATTTTATTTTGTATAACCCATCATTACAACTGGCCTTATGATTACATTTTTGTGAAATATGAAAATATTCCTCTACTACTCAAGAATATATTTGTAAGACATGGTGCTAATGTCAGCTCTAGTATTATTGAGTTTTCTAGCTGAACAGTGAAACAGAAAGGACTGTTTATCTTGACATGTTATTTGTATTGTTGTTGTTGTCTCTGTGCACTGGAGCTTGTGACACTAAAACAAATTCCTTGTATGTGCAAACATACTTGGCAATAAAGCTCTTTCTGATTCTGATTTCTGATGACCCTGTCATGGACTTGGCCATGACTGTTTTTCAGTCTGTTTTTTCTTCCCAAGGGCTTAATAATGCTTTAAGGATAATAATGACTGAACAGGCAGACAGAAAATGTTGTTTAGTATTGCACAAATGTCAAAGTCCACTGAAATGAACAGGCTCAGACTTGTTCCACCGTGACAATACTTCTGTGTACAAAGTGAGGTTCATGAAGACATGGTTTGTCAAGTTTGGATTGGAAGAACTTGATTGGCCCGAACAGAGCCCTGACCTCAGCCCCACTGAACAGTTTAGGGATGAACTGGAACACTAACACATGCACATAATAAGACAGTGCACATGATGTGATCTTGCACATGGTTATGGTATTGTACATGTATTATTTTACACATTATATTATGTTAACCTATACTGTAGTAGTTGTGGAATTGTGATACAGTCAGTGTTGATTGTGCTAGCTCTGCTCTTGGGAGGCTATAGAAAGTCTCCCAAGAAGAGTGGAGGTTATTATACAAGCAATGGGGAAGCAAACACTTAGGGATAGTTGGTGATGGTTTGTCATTGCCATATTTTTGGACATATAGTGTTTGTGTACTGCATGTATTTTATGTGATTGTAAGTTTGCTGTAACAAAAGATCCACAGCAGACTACAGTCTGCACAACAGGAGTATTTACTCTTTGATGGTAGAGTTCATATGAATGGCTGAAAAAGGATTTTTTTCCCCCCAGTTACTTACTTGCTTTAGTTTGTTTTTTATGGCTTTGCTTGTCATTTGTGGACAAAAGAGTCATAATTGAAGCTATGCATGTGGAAGTGTGTGAATGATGTTTGCTGTCACGTTATTTGGGTTTGCTGTAGTCAGTTCTGTCAGAAATTCCCAGCATGCAGAGCTGCTTCAGGAAGGATGAACGAGGATTAATGAGGGTCAGTGGCCTAACTACAAAGTGGGTTTCCACTGACCTGGCACTGAAACAGCTGATAAATTTAAGTTGAACTTTTCTGCATGAAGTATTATGATTAGTTTCCATGAAGCGTTATAATTAAAAGTTAGCTTCAGTTACATGGATTAAGTATGATTTGTTTTGAAAGACATTTGATACAGTGATATTACATAATGACAGACTTGGAGTGGAGCTGTGCTAAGCAGGATGTGATTCAGATAAAGTAAACACTCAAAGGGTGAGGCATTATGTTCATGGCTTCTTTATGTTCATGGCTTTGGGTGTGTGTGTGGTGAATGCTGCCACTGGAGCACATCTCAAATGCTGGCTACCTTTATTCAACTTGGTCAAAAAAAAACATGTACAATATACAATATACAAAGTTATAAATCTTTTAACCTGAGTAAAGGAGTTATTTGCTGCTGAATAATTTGTATAAGACATGCTTGGATGGTTGCATTTCAAGTTATTTTGCTTCTGAGACTTGAATTAGTTGTAATATTCATGCAGTTAATTGCCACAAATGTTGAAACAGCATAATATTAAAGCTAGGTACACAAACTGAGTGACTCTGTACCTTGAGGGGGGGAAATGTGGTGAGCAGATGTAATGAATTTTATGGCATCACATAACAAGGCATCTTGAGTATAATGAATGATTAGCCATACTTTATAACCATGTCATCAATCCTCAGGCTCTTATTCCCTGAGAAGAGGCTTAAACCCTTGAATGTTACTCTACACTTCTTTTTGTCTGGTCTGTCAGTACTTACACGCAATAAGAAAGAAGTTAGAACATGTGGCTGTGAGAGTACTAAATAAGACGAGTGAATAGAAGGCAAGATTTCCTGTTTTCTGAGAGAAAGAAAAGCGGGAAGTGGGATTGTACGGACTTGATATGTGCATTTCTTAACATGCATTTATAGATTTACTTTAATCATTCTTAGGTCCGGTCTCGGTGGTTTAAAGAGGGCTATTAGTGTACTTCTATTTAATAAATTGAAACAAATTCATTTGGAGAAAAAAAAATATACAGGCATGTACAATGTTTAAAAAAAAAAAAAGAGCAGCGTTGCTACATTCATGAGCAGCATTGCTACTATAATTATGAACTTGGGGGATGTAGCTGAAATAGCTTGAGGGACTTTTTGAGATAGATTTCACAGACCACGCTGAAACTCCTGGCATCTTCACTTTTGTTTTCCATGGCATAGTGGTTCAAACGCAATTAGAGCAGCAACCGCTTCTGGTTTAAGCCTATGGTCAGTTTATGTTTAAATTGGAAAACCGGTATTTTTAAGTCATGCATCTTTTTGGAATAAAAATGTACCAGTTTATTAGCTGATTTAAAAGAACTCCTATAAAAAGCACACTGTAGCACATCTACACTGACAGAGCTCTTTATTAGAAAGAGTATAATAATAGTGTCTGGGGTCTCCCTTGGCTCTCAAAACAACCTCCATTCATTCTCATATCATCGCTTGAACACCAAAGCCTATAAGAGCACTGACTATGTGCAATCCTTCATGGCCACTATTTACCAACTTCTAATGGCTAGTTCCAGCATGATATTGCACCATGTCTCAAAAGTCATCTCAAACTGGTTTTATGAATATGACAATGAGTTCAGTGTTTTTCAGTGATCTTCACAGCCAAAATCTGCAGCAGCTATGTGATGCAATCATGTAAACATGGAGCAGAATCTCAAAGGAATATTTCCAACATTTTAAAGATTCCATGCCATGAAGAATTCGGGCTAATGGAAATGGATGGGAATGAGGATTATGAAGTGAAGATTGTCACTGCAGCCTGGGTTCTCAGGACCAGAGGGGTTAAATCTCACAACTAGCCTCACAACTAAAATTTGTTTGAGGCTATGTTGTTAATATCATCCTGCTCCAGTCAAATTTATGGTCAGAAGCTGCTGCTGGAATTGAGGGATACATTTTGCAGTGTGCAGTTTTAACCATCAGAGGGAGCCTGCTGACTGCTCGGAATGTATTGGAAATTCTTCTGTTTTTCCCTATACACTGTAGACATTTGTGTTTGAGATAACAAAGTTACATATGAGAAAATGGATCAGAACTTTAGCTTTCATGTCCTATATTTACATTTAGATGTGATAAATTAGAAATTGGCATCTTTTGTTTTGTTTGAACCCACTCAGATGTTTGAAGTGAGCGTTAATATTGGAACATTGCCCTGTTATATTGATTGTTTAAACAATTCATAGCTCTGAATTGATATCTCTGTTGCATTTATTATAATGAAAAGACATCTTTAGGTGTGTTTATAAGCTTAACAACTAAGCCCAAATCTATGAATAGTTTTTCCTTTCTCTCTATCACAGTAGGAAGTTTTGTAAAAGTGTGTTGCTTTATCATCACAGAAGGTGACATTCATCCACACATGCTGTGTTAGTATTGTTGGTTTCTTAGTTTCGGCGTTGACCAGTTTACTTTCACAGAATAAATTATGGATGACTCACACAAGCCTGGATGGTTACATCATTCTCTACATTTAAATCGTCTTCATTTCAAAATATTGTTGTGTTGCTTGAGTTCATCTCAGTGCTATCAGATCAGTGGGGGCTCCACACGGTTGCATAATGTTCATCACATCATGTTCAAATTAAAACGTTTACTAGTCAATCAAATCTATATAGTCAGATGAATAGTTTTGTGCTTTTGTGGAATTTCATTTCTAAACTAATTATTTCCAAATAAGCTGTCATGATTTTTCACCAGTATAGACATTTTTGTGTGGTTTATAGATGCCATTATGCAGATTTTGTGATGGGTTATGGAGAAATGATCTTACATCTAGCTTATTAAATCATGTAAAATGTTATTTATAAATTAAGATGCAGGTGTTTGGCTCTTAATTCGGTGCTGGTTGAGTAAATGTCTTTTTAAGTAAGATTGTAGGAGTTGGATTTTTTTTTTTTTTTTTTAATTAAATGACTAAATAATATGAGCTGAAAATATTTTAATAGGCTTTTGAGGTCACAGATCTGTGTAGCTTGATGCTAGGATGACATTAACATAAAATCAGAAAAGTGAAGTCTTTAAAACTCATTTCCGGTACAGTCATGGTTCTTAAGGGCCATAATGAACTTTAAAGGTACACAATATTCACTTTTTCAAGAGATAAAAGAACAAACTTCAGGTAAAGATGATTCATCCTTAAGGGTACAACCCACTGACAAGCCATGCTCTATGAACATTTTAGGATGATATCATAATGCTCATAATAATAAATAATAATGCTAGTCATTTAAAATAAAATAAATTAAGATATAATAAATGGTTGTTTAAAGACCTGGAGAAATAGGTCACTCTGTGGTTCCTTTTTTTTTTTGCAGTTTACTATAACATTTGTTTGTATTTAGTTTTCCAAACCTATTTCCAAAACCCCCGCCCCCCCAAAAAAACCCTGTGTCTTCCTGTTTGCACTATATAGTTTCAAGGATCATCAAAAGTTTTTTTAAAAATAGCTGAAAAAAGACAACATTTCCAAAACTTCAAACTTTATTAAAAACATCCAGTGTAGATTTAAATACAAATTCACACACACACACGCACACAAATAAATTATGCCATTATTAAGTCTGCATTCAACGTCCTTTAGTGTATCGTTTCTCAGTACAGTACAACACTGTTCCGTTGTGTGTAGATTATTACAGTAACCTCAGGGCAGCTGGTGCACTGTCAGTCCTGCGCAGCTCGTCTCGAGGTGCAGGTAACTGTGTCTGTGCAAAGAGCCAGTCCACTGGGTCTCTGTGGCTGCTGAAACTGTGTGCGAGCTCGTCTAGACTCAGCGTGTTTACACGTGAGCGTGGGGTCCTGTAAGAGCAGTGAAGTGGGCTACTACTTCCCAAGTGTTTTTCCAGAGGCTTGGAAAAGAGACGAGGCCTCAGAGTCCTCAGAACCCGCACAGGGCCGTATGCAGGCTGAGCCAGCTTTTTAATGGAGTCCACATATTCCTCCATAGACTGCGTGGAGCATCCCGGCTGTGAAGCATCCTCGTGCATCTCTGTTATTGTGGGCAGAGGAGCCACGGATAATAGCAGTCTTCTCTGCTTCATGCTGGAAAGACAACAAAAATTTGAGTGAGCTACTTCTGGATGTTAAATCATAATAAAAAAAATAAGGGTACTGCAAAGGCTTTGTAGAACTCTTTTTATGTCACATTTCTGAAATTTTTGGTACACTTGATGATCCAAATGAAAGCAAATAACTCACCTGTAGTAAATATAAGCTTGTGTCTTGGGAGATATAATATAGTCCTGGTACTGCTCTGTGTCAGGGAGCAGCTGCTTGCTTTTAGTCTGTGAGTTGGGTCTGATCTGCTCTACAGGCACAGCCTTTTATACCACTGCTGGTGTAAGCCAAGGCTCATGGCACTAAATATAGCCATGCACTGACCTCGCTCTCTCTGGAGGAAGTGTGTGTGTGCTGGACTGAGAGGGTGGAGGAAGCTGTGGCGTGGCAGATGACCGTGCTTCACTGCTGCAGCTGCCCTGATTGTTTATATTTCAGACACAATGAGACCCTGGGAGCACTCGGCCCTCCACCTAGCTGACACAGAACACACACACACACACGCTCACCCTCATACAGTCTGCTGCCAGCAGTACATCAACTACTTCACCCTCTTGTACACTTATAGGGCCTCAGGGATCCATGTGGGAATGGTTTTGGAAGGCTTCAACTTCTCAGTCATCTGTTTTATCTCTTTTATTGTTAGTGTGCTGAATGATTATTTCAGGACTGACTAATGTTTTATGGGGGAAAAATATTTTTGCAGCATTTGCCTTTGTTTTTATTTAATTTTGTTGTTTTAAGTTAGGAGATAATTTTAAGTGTTCACACATATACATACTTTATTTATAAAAAAAATAAATTAAAAAAAACTATTTTTTTTTTTTACCCATATTGCAAATCCATATTAATTTGCACAAGTCAATTTGTATGAAAAGTTGAAGGTTAGGAACAGTTTTAGAGTCGATTCCTTTTGATTAAAATGTATTCATGAACTAGATTATAAGACATGGTATACTAGTTTATACTACTTACAAATAGGGTTGTGAGGGGAATTGTACGTCTTTATTTGTTTTACATATAAATATTAAGAATGTAAAGGATTTTGGGTTACTACTGTAACATGTTGAGTGTATGTACATGTTGTATCTGCCCCCAGTTTCTGAAAATTCGAGTGACTCTCACTCTGTAGCAAAAGAAAACAAAAGTGAAAGTATGTGGAAAATATTTATTGAATATAGATTTACAAGCCTGATGACAAATAAAGAGATGCAACCAAAACACAGTGAAAACGATGATGAAATGATGAAAATGATGGTCCCTTTGCGAGGTTTGTATGTATGTTGCACATTACAGATATGATCGAATGTTTTATTGTTAATTGAATAATTCTGAAATTTGTCTTCCAATAAATCTTATAAATCAGGAGTAAGAAATGCAGGCTGGTTGCAGAAGCTTGGGGTCACAGAAAGTTCATAATGTACATTGGGAGTTGTTTAATCAAAATTGTGGGAACTCATGATATAAATTATGAAGAACAGTTGAGACAAATAGGGAGTTTCTGCACAAAGCTGATGGCTGTGGTTGTAAAAGTGCCAGGTGATGGAGAAGTGATGACTTTTTTAATAGTTTGTAAGTCTCCTGAGGATCACTGGACTGTCTTTTGGTGTTCATGAAGCTGGCATGAATGTCAGAGTTTTCTCTACAGAGCTAAGAGCATGAATGAAGTTTATTAGATAAATTAGATATCTGGGGGGAAAAAGATAACTGGGCAAAAAAAGTATGTATGAAAGTCTAAATGAAAAAGGAATGTATTTAAGTAAGCAAGAGTAATTAAATGACAAACATTAATACTTATAAAATATTAAAATCCTGTTAAATGTTGCATTAATGTAGATTAATAAATTACTGTTATTGAGTAATTTCTTCCAAAGATATAATTAATGGCTTTAAATTCTGTCATCTGTTTAGGTAAGAAGCAGGTAAGAAGGCTATAAGCTTGATCTTGGTGTAGCCAAGATCACTAAGTCCAGGCCCAGGACCCGGAAACATGCTTTCTAATGTTGTCTTTGCAAGACATCCGGCACAAAGCAGATTAATTAAGCGAACTAAGTGCTATTTATTTAGGGAATTATTTCGGAATCATTACAGTGATGAGTGTACTAAGTATTAAACCATATTACATTATTGCTAAACAACAGTGAATCTATTAAGTTTAAAATAATATTAGTTTAAAACAAACTGCAGTCATTCGTATTCCATGTGCATAACAGTGAGTGTTGCTAGCCTGGATTTAGGACACTGGTGTGTTAAAGGCAGATATATTCGGCTTTCAATTTTAATCTGTTGCTTTTTTGGCCATGTCAAGTGATGTACTCACATGGGGATTGGAGAAGGATTATCCATCTAGTTTCTGAAAGGATTAGACATGTGTTGCACATGGCACGTTTTAGTCTCAGCTGCTATACTGCACTCTGTAGTTGTTCATGGCCTGATGTGACCTTCTGAAACTATTGAAGTAGATATTCAATGATGGAAAAGTGGAAATAAGATGCTAGGAATGCAGGGCATTTTATAAGAAAATATCACTGCAGAATCTTAGAAGGGAATGTAAAAAAGAAAGAGACTTTGTCTTTTTCACTTTGTCTGTATATATAAATTTTAATTGTTTTCAAAATAATTTAAATAAGAAAGACATTTTTAATTGTTAATTACTTAAAAATATACACCTAAAAATATATGTCTATGTAATTGACCATCCAGGATTATAATATTAAAATATAATATAAACATTTTTTAAATTAATAAACAGTGATTTAGGTTGAAAATAATTAAATTATTATATAAACTGGAGTCTATGTAAGAACGTCTTCTATATACATTTCATGTTTTACAGTAGCACAAAAGAATGTGGACGTGACTTAATACAGCGCTGTGTCATGATTCAGAGTCACACTCCAAGGTGTGACCTAAGGTAGATTGTCTGAAGCGGATACCTCCCAATGTGACTTTCCACTGCTCGAGAGTCTCAGAGCAAGAATACTGAGCCCCTGAATGCCTTCTAGCACGTAGACATGAAACAGAACTGGGCTGAATATGAGCCAACAGGATTTCCTCTGTCCAGTAGAAGAATTCATGCTTATTATTATTTTGTGTCACTGCAGGAAGGGGGCGAGTTGATCATGGAGGGTTTACTCAATATCTCCTGGGGCCTGAGGAGGCCAATCAGACTGCAGATGCAGGATGACCGTGAGCGCTTTCACTTTGCCAATGCAGGATTATGGAGGCCAGAGAGCCCAGGGAGAGACCATAGGTGGGTGGGACTGAGCTACACCCACTGCAGCTTTTCACCTACATAAAATCTCTATTTATTATTCTTTTCATCAACTCCGTGTATTCATCATCTATAATACAGAGGAAAGATTTTGCTAGAGGTGAGACTTTTTATGAGCATATTGTATAAAAGTCATTGTACAAAGGTCATTCAGAATTTGAATTACAAGAATGAAGTAAAAAAAGGACAGTAATATAACAGACTGGCAAATACAATTGAAGCACACAGAATTTCAAATAGTTTTTGTTCAGAGGTCAGACTTTCAGTTTATAGCCTCTTGCCCCAGATTGATGTATGTCACTGAAAAGCATAATTATATAGAATGACCCACACTGTTACTGATGTTTGCTGAGCATACACAGCTTGAGTGCAGTCATACTCCTTTGTGACACTCACTCTCTCCTCTGTCTCACGTGTAACATCCTCCTTACTTGTGGAAATCTTAAGCTTCTATAAGTTTAACGCTCCAGTGATCTTGTCATATGGTTGCTGGAAGTGTTGCATCAAGACATATTGCGTTGTATTTTATTGAATTCATTCAATTTATCAAGGGATGTAACCGAATTAATATTTTGTGGGATATGATTTGTATTTGTGAGAATTTGTAGAGAAGAGAATTTGTATTTGTATATATTATGTTTAATAACTCCCTGGTTTGCTGTGGTTTAAATTTGGCTGTTTTTGTTTATATTTTGGGAATAGAACTGACGAAATGTTTTAGAAATTTTGCAGAACATTGCAGAAATGCTCCATAGAAATAATGACTGCTAAAAAAAAAAAAAAAGTTCTGCACACATTTCTAACTGATTACCAGTTATGAACATTGAGTGGCTGTGACGGTTGACTGCCAGCGGCGGCAGCAGCTGGATCCATGCGTGGGGCTGGAGTCGGGGAGGGGCAGAGAGAGAGAGACGTAGTCGAGCAAGCGAAGAGGTCATAACCAGTAAATCCAAATAACAAAAGCAAACAAATCCAAAGGGCGCTGCAGAGACAAAGTCCAGGAAACAATCTGAAGTCAAACACAGTCAAACAAATCCAAAAGGGCCAGAAGCAGAAATCGTAATCCAAAGAAACAATCCAAAGTCAGCGTAATCCAAACAGTAATCCAAGAGCATGAGGCAAACGCTTAGTAGGTCACAAGGGACGATACTTCGCATAGAGCAGGAGTGCGCTCTGTATTTATGCTCGTGCGGAAACACGGAAGCGCATCAAAAGTCTGGCGAGGGCTCTCTCTCGTGGCCAGATCTCGGATGAAGCGTGACAGAGCCCGCCCCTCTAGGAACACTTCCTGGTGTTCTACCCCGAGGTTGCCCCTACGGTCGTGGTGCGGCCTTGTCTGGGTGATCGCGATGAAAATCCTCAGTCAGGGACGGGTCCAGGATATCGGATGCGTCCACCCAAGAGCGTTCCTCAGGCCCATACCCCTCCCAGTCCACCAGATACTGGAGCCGTGATCTAACTTGCCTGGAGTCAAGAAGAGCACGTACTCGATAAGCCAGGGATCCATCAATGTCTAGGGGAGGGGGAGGATCAACAAGGTCCGAATCCCCTATGCCTGGAGAGTGCGCCGGCTTGAGGAGCGACACGTGAAAAGTGGGGCAGATACGGTACGATGCAGGGAGCTGAAGCCGGTAACACACTGGATCGACCTGGCGGACGATCTCAAAAGGCCCTATAAACTTGGGACTGAGCTTGCGGCAGGGTAGCTTGAGTTTCTTTTCCTGGGTGGACAGCCAGACTCTCTGTCCCACCTGATGGGGGGGTGTGGGCGGCAACGCCGATTAGCCTGGATACTCTGTCTCCTGACAGCCCTTTGAAGATGTACATGGGCGTGCTCCCATACCTCTTGACTCAGGCGAGACCACTCCTCGACCGCCGGCACATTGGACGGCTCTCCAGACCAGGGGAATAGGGGGGGCTGGTACCCCAAAACACACTGGAAGGGCGTCATGGAATGGATAAGGGAGTTTTGAGCATACTCAGCCCAGGGAAGAAACTCAATCCAGCGCTGCTGTTCCCTGCTGCAGTAAGGCCTGAGGAATCTCCCAATCTCCTGATTCAGATGCTCCGCCTGGCCATTGAACTGGGGATGGTATATGAAACTCAAACTGACGTTGATTCTGAGCCGTTCACACAAAGACCTCCACACCCTGGAGGTGAACTGAGACCCCCGGTCCGACACTATGTCCTCAGGAAGGCCGAAATTCCATAATGCGTGTTGTAACATGGCCTCCGCAGTTTGCATGGCTGTGGGGGACCCCTTGAGAGGGATCAACTTACAAGTTTTAGAGAATCGGTCCACCACGACCATCACCGTGGTGAATCCTCCCGAGTTGGGTAAGTCGGTGAGAAAGTACACAGACAGGTGGGACCAGGGGCGTTGGGGAGTAGGTAAGGGTTCCAGCAATCTCTCCGGGAGCTGGCGACTGACCCGAGACTGGGCGCAAGTAGAGCATCACCGGACAAACCTCTCCACATCTGTCCTAAGAGATGGCCACCAGAACCTGCGTAGAGTGAGTTGAGTCGACCTGAGGATCCCCGGGTGACCGGAGCTGGGAGCCTCGTGAACCCATTGTAACACTTGTTGGCAGAACTGAAGGGACACGTAGACCTTGGTTGAGGGACAGTTCACTGGTGGAGGCTCGTCAGCATGGGCTTGCTGAATCTCCTCTATGAGACTCCACCGGACAGGGGCTAGAATGGCGGCTGCAGGGGGAATGAGATTGGACTGAGAAGGCTCACTTTGGGCCTCAAACTGCCTGTATAGAGCATCAGCGTTGCTGTTCTTGGTCCCGGGGTGATAGGTCACTGAAAACTCAAATCGGACGAAGAACAGTGCCCACCGGGCCTGACGTGGATTTAAACGTTTGGCACTGCGGAGGAACTCCAGGTTACGATGGTCGGTGAGGACCAAGAATGGATGACGTGCCCCCTCCAGCCAATGCCGCCACTCCTCCAGTGCGGCCTTGATGGACAGCAGTTCCTGGTTCCCGACATCATAATTCACCTCCGCTGCCATCAGCTTCCTGGAAAAGAAAGCACATGGGTGAAGCTTGCCCGGAATGCCGTGTCGTTGGGATAGCAAGGCCCCGATGCCACTGCTGGAAGCATCTACCTCCACCACGAAGGGGAGGTCCGGGTCAGGATGGCGCAGAATGGGAGCTGTGGTGAAGCTATCCTTGAGTTTAACGAAGGCCGCCTGGGCTTGATCACTCCAGGACAATCTCCTGGGTTTACCCCACAGTAAGGAGGTCAATGGGCCGGCCACGGAGCTATAGTTCTGGTTGAAACGTCGGTAGAAGTTGGCAAACCCCAGGAACCGCTGCAACTCATTAATCGTGGTAGAATTGGGCCATTCGGTGACCGCACGTACTTTCGTGAGGTCCATCTCGAACCCTTGCCGCGAAATCACATATCCCAGGAACGTGATAGTGGTCCAGTGGAACTCGCACTTCTCAGTCTTGATGTAGAGGTGATTCTGCTGAAGTCAGGAGAGGATGGCCCGGACATGACGTACGTATTCTTCCAAAGAGGTCGAGTACACCAAAATGTTGTCGATATACGCGATAACTCCCTTCCCAAGGATATCCTGGAACACTTCATTGATAAGAGACTGGAACACCGTAGGAGCATTAGTAAGTCCAAAGGGCATGACAAGGTACTCATAACGACCATGGGTGGTGTGAAAAGCGGTCTTCCACTCGTCTCCCTCCCAGATCTGGACCAGATTATAGGCGCTGTGTAAATCCAGCTTAGTGAAAAAACCTAGCTCCCCTTAACTGGGGTGGAGGCTCGTCAGCATGGGCTTGCTGAATCTCCTCTGAGACTCCACCGGACAGGGGCTAGAATGGCGGCTGCAGGGGGAATGAGGTTGGGCTGAGAAGGCTCACTTTGGGCCTCAAACTGCCTGGATAGAGCATCAGCGTTGCTGTTCTTGGTCCCGGGGTGACTGAAAACTCAAATCGGACGAAGAGGTAGGATTGGGCCATTCGGTGACCACACGTACTTTCGTGAGGTCCATCTCGAACCCTTGCCGCGAAATCACATATCCCAGGAACATGATAGTGGTCCAGTGGAACTCGCACTTCTCAGTCTTGATGTAGAGGTGATTCTGCTGAAGTCAGGAGAGGATGGCCCGGACATGACGTACGTATTCTTCCAAAGAGGTCGAGTACATCAAAATGTTGTCGATATACGCGATAACTCCCTTCCCAAGGATATCCTGGAACACTTCATTGATAAGAGACTGGAACACCATAGGAGCATTAGTAAGTCCAAAGGGCATGACAAGGTACTCATAACGACCATGGGTGGTGTGAAAAGCGGTCTTCCACTCGTCTCCCTCCCAGATCTGGACCAGATTATAGGCGCTGTGTAAATCCAGCTTAGTGAAAAAACCTAGCTCCCCTTAACTGCTCCAAGGCCGCAGGTACCAAGGGTAATGGATAGGGATAACGAACTGTGATAACGTTGAGTGCCCTATAATCGATGCATGGGCGAAGGCCCCTGTCCTTCTTCTACACAAAGAAAAACCCTGTCGCTGCCGGGGACATAGATGGTCATATCTGACTGACAGCCAAGGCCTCCTCAATATACTCCTCCATGGCTCTCGCCTCTGGCAGTGAGAGTGGATAAACCTGGCCCTTGGGGGGTGAGGTGTTAGGCAGCAAGTCTATGGCGCAGTTCCAGGCTCTATGCGCTGGTAGGCGAGCAGCCCTCTCCCTACTGAACACCTCTTGAAAGTCTTCGTAGACGCGCGAAATGTGTCCGGATGCTAGAGGAGCAGAACCCTCAACCACCGAGGATAAGCATGGACGTGACACAGGCTCATGAAGGCACTTACTTAAACATGTCGCAGACCAACGGACCAGCTCCCCCTTGTGCCAGGAAATTTGAGGATCATGCTGTCGCAGCCACGGAAAGCCCAGGATAACGGGGTTGGCGGGCGAGGAGGTAACATAGAACACCAGATGTTCACTATGAAATAGGCCCACTTTGAAATCCAGCAGCTCGGTCTGATGGGTGAGATAGCCCCCATCCGATGAGTTGACTGTCAACGGCCATTATCCTTAATGATGGCATACAGGGAATAGTGGGGATCCGGAGCTCCTCCACCAGTGCCCTGTCAATCAGATTAACGGCGGCTCCAGAGTCTATCAGGGCTGGGACAGGAACACACCGATCAGAAAAGCATAACGACAACGGCACCGTCAGACTAAAGAACAATGAGTTTTCACCCACCTGAGCTGACAAAGGCTTCTCAGGGCACCGGTGGATCAGGTGTCCCGAACCCCCACAGTAATAGCACAGCCTCATCTGGGTACATTGCTGGTGCTCCCGTTCCGTCAACCGGGATCTCCCAAGCTGCATGGGCTCAGGAGCTTTTTCATGAGGCCTAGGATAGTCCGGACGAAGACGAGGGCGAGATGAGACTGGTGGGCGTGCCCCTGCACGAGATTGTCCAGGCGAATGGCAGTGGCTACATACTGGGACAGAGAGGTAGCATCCTCCCGACATGCCAGTTCAGTCTGGAGCGCAGAGCTCAGACCCTCGCGAAACACTGGCCACAGCGCCACATCGTTCCAACTGGACTGGGCTGCCAGAGTGCGGAATTTGATAGTATAATCCGCGGCCGAATCAGATCCCTGACGCAGCTCCATTAATTGGAGACAGATGTCCTTGCCCCGCGAAGTATGTGAAAGACGTCTGGATCTGAGGGTCTGCGGTCCACACCGCAGAGGCCCAGTCCAGGGCTCTGCCCATCAGCAATGATCGTAAGAAAGCACATTTAGTCCCTTCATCACGATAAACCTCGGGTTGATGCGTGAAGAAGTTCTCACACTGGTGTAAAAAACCACGGCAGCGATTTGCAGAGCCATCATACTTCTCTGGCATGGCCAGTCTAGGTGACTCACCGCGCGGTGCTGGCGGGTCTCACGGGGGTGCAGCGGCACTCGCGCTTTGTAGTTAGCTCTGTAGCGCTTCCACCTGATCTTGAAATGAGCGGATCAGCGCACCTTGCCGAACAATAATCGCCCGTAGCTCCGCTGGATCCGTAGGAGGCGAAGTATTCTGTGACGGTTGTCCGGCGGCGGCAGCAGCTAGATCCATGCGCGGGGCTGGAGTTGGGGAGGGGCGGAGAGAGAGAGACATAGTCGAGCAGGCGAAGAGGTCATAACCAGTAAATCCGAATAACAAAAGCAAACAAATCCAAAGGGCGTGGCAGGGACAAAGTCCAGGAAACTGTCCGAAGTCAAACACAGTCAAACGTTTAGTAGGTCACAAGGGACGATACTTCGCATAGAGCAGGAAGTGCGCTCCGTATTTATGTTCGTGCGGAAACACGGAAGCGCATCAAAAGTCAGGCGAAGGCTCCCTCTCGTAGCCAGATCTCGGATGAAGCGTGACAGTGGCTGAACATTAAACAGAGCTATGTTGTTAAATTAAAGTACACTAAATCATCTGTACTATATATTCTCTTTGCTGACAGAAATGAAAACCAAAAGAGTCCCACTCAATTTTCATTTGAGTCCAACAACAATGGAGTTACTGTTCCAGCAAAAACCAGTAAGTTCAAAAATAACCTCTAGCTTTTGTTTTCTCTGGGCTTACAAATGACAGACAGCTGTAACTACTGTGTATCTTTTAGTTTCATCAAATGTGTTTGTAATAATCCCACATAATTACAAAGTAAATGTGTCTACTTTCTCCAACAAAGACAATAATTCATGACCTTGTGTACATGACTCACTGCCAATGATACTGCATTGTCTATATTTCTGTATTGTTTATTTTTAGCCATATTGTTTTTCTACATCATTTATCTGTCACATCATTTCCAGCACATACACATGCTCGCCACTGTTCCTGCAGGTGTTCATGTAGCTGATTTAGTTTTGTGCTGTTCTGTAATATTCAAGTGTGATTAATTGGAGATAGTGGATGTGTAAACAACACCATGTTTTGAAGAGTGACAGTGCTATATTTAGAAGCTCACGTGTTCACCAGGTTTTTTCCGTTTTTTGTAGGCGTTGATGGTCTGAGCTCAGAAGAGGAAACCCCTCAACTTCCAAGAACGAGAAGTGATGCCAGCTTCATGAATGTCCAAAGACGGGTCAAACAACGATCCTCAGGAGACTTGCAAAGGGTTAAAAGGCATCGCTTCTCCATCAATGGACACTTTTACAACTACAAGGTGACATGTTACCTTAAGCATTTTACATCCCATACTGGGGTGGCACAGTGGCTTAGTGATTAGCTACTGCTGTTCACCTCGTACCTATGGCTTTGGGGTGCAAATCCCCTCTCTTCATTGTGTGTTTGAAGTTTGCATGTTTTCCCAGTGCTTCAGGGGTACTCCGGTTTCCTCCCCCAGTCCAAAGACATGCACTGTACGCTGACTGGCATCTCAAAATTTTTGATGTTTTTTGTGTGCGTGTGTGTGCATGTGTGTGCGTGTGTGTGCGTGCGTGTGTGTGTGTGAGTGAGATTATGTCCTGCGATGGGTAGCCCTGTCCAGGCTTTCACCCACCTTGTCTCAAGTCCCCTGAGATTCCAGGTTTTCCATGACCCTGTGTAGGATAAGCAGTTCAAAAAATGAATGATAAATGAGTCTCTTATTGATAACCTGTTTAAGTGTTACCTCTAACAGAAGAAAGAAACTCATAATGCTTAATAAAGGAACATCAGCAAAGATGAGCACGGCACAATAGTGCTTGTAGGGAACTATGTGACTGGCAAAGGGCCCTTGAGCTCTAACTAATGACTGTAGTAGTGTGTGTAAAGGGAAGTGTTGGTGTGAGTGTCCTGCAGGTCAGAGAGCTGTAATGGATGGATGCAGGTGTTGAGAGGGAGTGCTTTCCTGTGCAGGCGTTCCCCTGACAGCAGCACACTTTTCACAAAGGCATGTCACCTGCTTTTCTCATCAGCACTCCTCAAGGTTATGGGTCAGCCTGGTCAGAAAGGTCTTTCTGCAGATGTGGAGAAACTGGACAGGAAGCTGCATGTTTAAATGATTTGTCTTAGGGGTGGTTAGTAATGGTGGATAGGTATGCTGTCCTCAAGAGTGTAAGAGTAAACTAAGTAACAGGAAATCAAAGCGAATTACGCATGAATATCTGTGTACGTTGACATTCTTATGAGCTACATGACAAGACATAAACTGGAAAAGTAAGGCAAGATTCTGCAGGTCGCTGTATTTTCTTATACTGACTTTTAGACTGAATAGAGAAGAGCAATAAACTTAATCTCTGTGCAAGGTAATGATTGCGATCTCATGGACAGGATTAGATAAGCATTTAGGAACAAATGCAACACTGCTTTTTTACTTTGTGTTTCAGTGAATATTTTTTTAATAAAAAGTGATTGAATAATAAAAAATAATTATTCATTATATCTTCTTTATGTGGCAATAATAATGCAGTAATTTACTGTTTTGTTTTCTCAGACATCAATCTTCACCCCAGCTTATGGATCAGTAACTAACGTTCGTGTGAGCAGCACAATGACATCACTACAAGTGCTCAGTCTTCTACTGAATAAATTTCGGGTATGTACTATGCAATTAATTTTCACAGGACGTTTAGAATATTACATGAATGACCCTTCTTATATGAGTAACCCTTAATAATCTCAATAATTCCTCCATCAGTCCTGACACTATACACTTCATACTGTGTTTCTACAGGTGGAAAATAAAGCAGATGAATTTGCCCTTTATATCGTCCATGAATCAGGGGGTAATTATTTGCTTCTTTGCTTTTTCTTTGTCTCTTTCCTTGCTTATTACTGCCAGCCTTCTGTGTATTCATGTGTAATATTTATTATTTGCAATTCAGAAAGGACGAAGGTTAAAGACGATGAATATCCCTTGGTGTCACGTGTGCTACATGGCCCATGTGAAAAAATTGCCAAACTTTTCATTATGGAAAAGGATCTGGGTGAAGAGGTTCCTTATGATGTGAGTTTTTCTGCTTGTATCACTCAACACCTGTAAACAGTCTAATAATAACAAATACATATGTGTGACAGTCTGATATTGCTGTAGCTGAATTCTGGAAAGTGAAATAATCCAATATGACAAAATAGGTGTGTGATATTTCAACCAGTAATGTACTTTGACATGCCAACATAAATATTTACTCACAGTCCACCTTAGAGCGAACACCTGTACACCTGCACATTCATTCTTTCAGCATTGCTTAGTTGTTTGTACCAGAGAGGCTGGTTTCAGTATTTCGTGAACTGTTGATTACCTATGATTCTCATACACAACAGTCTCTAGAGTTTACACAGATTGGTGCAATAAAGAAAAAAAAAACATCCTGTGAGTGGAGGATCTGCAGGTTAAAATACCTTGTTAATGAGAGCGATCGAAGGAGAATGACCAGACTGGTCTAAGCTGACAGGACATTCATAATAACTCAATAATTCTTTATCTCTTTACACTTTACTGATGCTGTAGCCTATTCACCACAAAGTCTGGTGTTATGTTGAGATTCTTTTCATAGTCATAAAGTTTTTATATCCTTCTTGGCATCTTGAACTAATCTGGCCATTTCATCAACAAGGCATTTCCACCCACAGTTAGATGTCATTGATTATTTTTTGTTGTTTTTTGCACCAGTCTGTGTAAACTAGAGACTGTTGTGTGTGAAAATCCCAGGAGATCAGCAGTTTCTGAAATACTCAAACCAGTCCTTCTGGTATCTACGTTCATCCCACAGAAATCACACTTTTTCTTCATTCTTATGTTTGATGTGATTATTAACTGAAGCTCTTAACTTGAATGATATTTCATATTTGTGTTGCTGTCACATGATTGGCTGATTAGAAAGCCGCATCAATGTACAGATATACAGGTGTTTCTAATAAAGTGGACAGCGAGTGTAGTTTGCCAAAACGATGGAAATGTTTTTATTTAGGCTCATGTCTAACCATGTCTTAGCTTTTTTCTGTTGGGTAAAGAGGCAATTTAGTAAATGCAGTCACTCTGTCTAAAGATGCCGAATAGAATTTCCTTCCACAGAGAATGTCAGGCTTTGATGAAACTGATGGGAAGTTACATGCCATACAGCCAAATGGACACAAGCCTACTCAGTTCCATTTGGGATATAGATGTTGGCTGTCATAATGTCTGCACATTATCATGAGATAAATGCCAAAAGAGAAACATATTTCAGCTCATATCCTATAGATTTCAAAGGCCGTAGATTTCAGAATGATGTACTGTATAGTAGAAAATCAATATTTGACCATGTGAAGGGATTTCCCAGACTGCCACACTTATAGTACATGGATAAGTGTTCTGTCTAAACTCAAAATTAAACTATGGGATAAAACTGTTGTTAAAAATTTCAGCTGTTAATACCATAACATAAAAGAGTGCTATTTTTTCCAGGTTGCACAGTACATAAAGTTTGAGATGCCTGTGTTGAATAGCTTTGTCACAAAACTGAGGGAAGAAGAGGAGAGAGAGATTTCAAAACTGACAGAAAAGTAGGTCAAATATCACACTCATAACATACACCGATCAGCCATAACATTATGAGCACTTCCAGGTGAAGTGAATAACTGATTATCTCCTCATCATGGCACCTGTTAGTGGGTGGGATATATTAGGCAGCAAGTGAACATTTTGTCCTCAAAGTTGATGTGTTAGAAGCAGGAAAAATGGGCAGAAAAATTGAACGAGTTTGACAAGGGCCAAATTGTGATGGCTAGACGACTGATTCAGAGCATCTCCAAAACTGCAGCTCTTGCGGGGTGTTTTCCCGGTCTGCAGTGGTCAGTATCTATCAAAATGGTCCAAGGAAGGAACAGTGGTGACCCAGAGACATGGTCATGGGCGGCCAAGGCTCAATGATGCATGTGGGGAGCGAAGGCTGGCCTGTGTGCTCCAATCCAACAGACGAGCTACTGTTCAAACTGCTGAAAAAGTTAATGCTGGTTCTGATATAAAGGAGTCAGAATACACAGTGCATGACAAGGAGGACCAACACAATATTAGGCAGGTGGTCATAATGTTATGCCTGATATGTAAATCTTACTATTGTTGTTATACAAATAATATCTACTGCAAAGCTGACATCTTTTACTGTGTTTGTTTTGCTCTATGTGACAATAATGATAGATAAAGTAATTATTTTCATGAGGACAATATCAGCCTAAAGCCTGAAAGCCAAATCTGTATTTCATTTACCAACTCAAACTTTTACATCCTCTTTTATAGGTATGATGGATTGAAATCGATGATACTACAGCAGCTAAAAGATATTTCTGAAAGTACAGACTGTGTATGAGAAGATAATTACTTGATTTTGACTGAGAACATAGTAGATGTAATAAGACTTATACATAGTGTTTGCAAGTACCAATAACTGATTTCATATAGAAACCTCAGGTGTAACAAAATGCCAGATGCTACTGTCAAAATACTTTATAAAGCACTTAAGTATTTTTAAATGCTGTTTTTTAGATAGTCACCCTTACTGAATAACTTATCATGACTTTACACTGAATGTATTTGGTTGAACATAATACACTATTGTTTTTTTAGAATATATAATAATAATAATTAAAAAAAAAAACAGAAGCTGAGTCTAACTGTTTCTGTGTGGTTTGTATATTGTATATTGTAGATATATGTGATTTCACAATGCAGAAAGGTGGCACTCCAAACATGTACAGTAAGTGCAAAGAGCATACAGCAGCAGCATACTAAATATCACATGCTCACTGCTGCTTTTCAGTCTGTTATCTAGTTCGCCTCGTGACAATGATGTTATTATAAGGAGTCATCATTCGTTCTTCTGAATAACCTGGAATCCTTTTTCAAAGCTCACATGCTCATGTTAATGCTGTGCAAAGCTGACAGCATATGTGGCTTAGTGAGTAGCACATTTGCCTCACACCTCAGGGGTTGGGGGTCTAGCTTCCTGCCACTGCCCTGAGTGTGGAATCTGCATGTTCTCACTATGCTTTGGGGGTTTCCTCTGGATTCTCCCGTTTCCTTCCTCAGTCCAAAGACATGCATTGTAGGCTGCTTGGCATCTATAAGTTCAGTTCAATTCAATTTTATTTTATTTGTATAGCGCTTTTAACAATGGACATTGATTCAAAACAGCTTTATAGAAACACAAAAATTCTGAATAAAAATGACAATGTTTAAAATTAAATTTATATTTATCCCTAATGATCAGGCCTGAGGCAACACTTCCCTGAAATGATATGAGGAAGAAACCTTGAGAAGAGCCAGACTCAAAAGGGAACTAGCCCTCATCTGTGTGACACCAGCGAGTGTGTCTGAAGAAACTGTTCAGATGAGTAGTGAAACATTTCGATCTAACCAGGAAGAAGACCAGTTTACAGATAACCACAGCTGGATGACTGAGAAACACAAACACCACTGGTTAAAAAATGTCCTGTCTACAACTGTATATAGTCATCCAGAGTTGTGTAACCAGGAGCTTTTGAGCAACTTATAAATCAGCATAATTTCTGAATAATTATAGATTTAACATTAATTCCTTCTTGCAAAAGCCATCAAATGTCTGTGAATAATTCGTGGGGTGTAAATAGGTGTGCAATTGTGTCCTACAATGGATTCCCCTTCCTTGTGCCCCGAGTCCTCTGAGATAGACTCCACAAAGCAGTATAGAAAATGGACGGATGGAATGCCCTTGATCAAAAATCAGATTAATTTTAACTCATTTGTATTCTCAGTGTAAACATTCTTCAGTTTCGAGTTTTTAACGCTCTTTCAGACTGATGCACACTGTAACCAATCAGCAACAAGCATGTGATAAAGTACCCGCCCCTTCTGTTTCCAGTTAAAGTTGATGTCTTTTCTGATTTGTTGTAATTTTGCTACTTTTCTTAATATGTTTTGTATTTTAGGCAACTATAGAAACGAAATACAACATAATAGGGCTAGCCTACAAAAAAAAAATCTGATTTCCGTGTTTTGAAATCCCTGCTACAGTTCAATATTATACATTTTCATTGCTCTGCTCTCACACCTCAATTTAATATATACAAATATATTATGCTACATGAGAAATATAATTATCTCAATTCATTATGAAAGTTGTTTTCCTTGGGAAGAAAAAAAGTAATTTGCTGTTTCCTGCATGCTCACAATGAGCCCTGCAGAGTTACTCATTGTTCTGTGAGTGACCTATGCTGTGTAGCAGTTCCCACAGGCTATTCCAGGAGCTGTTTTGATGAGAATAAGACAAGTAATCAGTGCCTGCTGGCAGGAGTGCCACTCTTACACAGTGGCATCATGGGAAACAATGTAGAAGCAATTTCTCAGGATCTACTTTTGATTGATATTTCAGCTCTGATTGTGTTGAAATCCTCTTTGCTCCATCTGTGTACTAGTCTGTATACAGTTTTCTATTAACAGTGTTTTTACAAGAAAACAAACCAAAAAAAGAAACATGTTCACAGTCATTTTTTACTCATTAAGCTCTAAGTTGTTAAGGGTGTCATTTAGAAATAGTTTGCTGAGTTTGACATTTTTTTAATTAAAATTATATTATGACTATAAGTATTGATAAACCAGGAAACTTTATGAAAAGGTAACACATGGTGTACAATATCTGTGGAAGTTTTACTTCTGGTTTTGAAGATATAATTTACCATTCAAATCATTTACTGTCATCCCCTTTGTTTTAATGCGACACTTTTATCATTTGTGGCTTCATTAAACAAATGAAGCCATTATGCTATTACATTGGAAAAACCTGCTGGCAAATGTGCATGTGTAAATGTGCCACAAGAAGAAACTGACATAGGCCAAATTGCAAACTCTTCCTTTATGAAAACTATTTCTTAAACCATTTTAATGCTAATGAGTTAATGCTAATTTGAATGGACTGTAAAAATGCTTAAATGTGTTCAAGATACATGGCGGTGGTTTCAAACTTGCTGGCCTTCTGGCTTGGTGGTTAGCACGTTTGCCTCACACCTCCAGGGTTGGGGGTTCGATTCCTGCCTCCACGGTGTGTGAAGTTTGCATGTCCTCCCTGTGCCTTTGGGGTTTCCTCTAGGTACTCTGGTTCAGATAAATGCATTGTAGGTTGATTGGCATCTCTAATTTGTCTGTAGTGTGTGTAATTGGGCCCTCCAATAGACTGGCATCCTGTCCAAGGTGTACCCTGCCTTGTGCCTGTAGTCTCTGGGGATAGGATCCAGGTTCCCTGTGACCCAGTAGTAGGATAAGCAGGTATAGAAAATGGGTGGATGGTTTCAGATTTTTATCTCCACTATATACAAATAAAAAAAGACTTGCATATGACTTTGAAATCAGTGACTTGTGAGTTCACTTGACCCTGAAGATTTCATACAATTATGTATGATTTAGTTGATTTAAAATGATAAAAGTGTGCAGTGAATCAACCATATTTTCCCTGAACAAACAGTTGATTTTCATTCATTGTCTACCGCTTATCCGATCTATTCTCGGGTCACGGGGAGCCTGTGCCTATCTCAGGCGTCATTGGGCATCAAGGCAGGATACACCCTGGACGGAGTGCCAACCCATCGCAGGGCACACACACACACAATCTCATTCACTCACACAATACGGACAATTTAGAGATGCCAATCAACCTACCATGTTTTTGGACCAGGGGAGGAAACCGGAGTACCCGGAGGAAACCCCCAAAGCACAGGGAGAACATGCAAACTCCACACACACAAGGCAGAAATCGAACCCCCAACCCTGGAGGTATGAGGCAAACATGCTAACCACTAAGCCACCATGCCCCCAGTTGGTTTTCAGGAAATCAATAATAATATTCATTTCCACAGTCAAAGTTTAATCAACTTGCATTAGATAAAGAAAAAAATGAAAGACTGCTTATTCCCTGATGACAGAGGTGCATTACGGTAGCCATGCTTCCAAATATAGCAGCCTTCACTTACAAAGCTTGTGTTGCTGAAAGCAAAAGCAGCAACTTAAAATTTTGTTCATCATTTGCGTAGAGCAGGTGCAAATTGCAAAATGCAAATCCCAAAGGAAAGCCAAATCAAACTGAGATATATGGGTACACTCAGTGTTGTGTACCTTGTACGAAACTGAACTGAAATATTAATTTTTATAGTCATGGTAATGCACCTTTTAAATATCTATATATGTCAAATGAGGTAGAAAGTTTGTCTGGAACGTGAAGTGAACCAAATTTATAAAGCCTGCATGACATATTTTAATTTATTATACAGATTTTTCTGGCTGTAAATTTGATAAAGAGTGCATTATGATTTTTAAGGACTTGTAATTTGACCTGGACTTAGCTGTCTTGACCTGAGATTTTCTAAACAATGACTTGATCCCACCTCTGAAAAAAGCAGAAGAATACAAAGAGCCTCAGGCTGTGAGAAAGTTTTGTAAATTCTAAAATCTAATGTGTGTGAGAAACTGCATCAGAAAGAGAACAGACTGTTCATGTTTGTGTCTTAAATAGTGATTATCATTTAGGTCTATTACAGCATGGAGAATGGGGTTGAATCCTGACTGGCTGGTTTATCCTGTTTTTACATTAACTATAATAAGTTCTAATAAGTAGAACTAGCAGGTTTTGTATATGTACTTTGTTTTGTAGGATATAGGCTTATAAAATCATCTGCATGTACAGACACTATTAGCTGGTTGGAGATAGAGTGGCCAGATGACTATTTAAACATTCCTAGCTTCAGTATGACCTATCCTGAAACTGTTACTCTACTAAATGTTAATGGGTCTTGTAGGAGAGAAACACGTACAAGAACCAGGCTTGAACCGAAACAGTAAAATATCTACCAAATAAATACATAAACATGGTCTTAAAATATGTACATTTACATAATTTACATTGTTTCCCCCTCTAAATACCAAACCCTTTTTTTTAATTCATTTATCTTAACCACTTTATCCTGGTCAGGGTCCAGGACCTATCCTGTGAACATGATAAACTTTTGCATATTAATTGCAATAGATAGGTCATTTTGAAAGTATTTCAGCAATTAAATGAGAATGTGGGTTATTAAGAGCTCA
This sequence comes from Hemibagrus guttatus, assembly GCA_033459395.1. Lineage (NCBI taxonomy): Eukaryota > Metazoa > Chordata > Actinopteri > Siluriformes > Bagridae > Hemibagrus > Hemibagrus guttatus. The sequence continues at coordinate 16,963,071 of JAUCMX010000002.1, forward strand.
GTATTACATATTTTAATTAGATTTAGTCAATTTGAGTTTATTGTTTCTTTATTGTGATTATTAGCATTGGTAGTTAGCAGCGTTCTAGATAGTTCCATTTAGTTACAAGCAGTCTAGCTTGTATATTATTATTAATTGATCTGTAGTTTACAATATAAACTAGTATACTTAGTATGCTTTTCATACGTATTATATGTATCTGTATTATACGTTTTTGTGGTTATTTTTACATTCTCCTTTCTCCACTAGGTATATTAGCCTGACTAGCTTTTGTTTAGGTCTTAGGGCAAGACTGCCTATTTATTAACATTTTATTAACACTAACCCCCAAATTGCTGGTGTCTCTGTGAATTAATTAAACATAATTTGGCGGATTTTCCACTAGATAAAATGTGACAATTTCTATCGTGGACCCTGTATTTTCATTAAAAACGTTCATATTAAATCTATTAGCAAGAAAAGTCTACAATAAATGTATTGCCATTTCCATTAGATCTCTGTTACTGTATCACCCTGACGCTATAGTGTACTCTATTTTCTCGTTGTGTTGAAATGAAGTGCAGTAATTCTGCCATCTTGTGGTTTATGACGCTTTTTTTGTTTGTTTGTTTGTTTTTTTTTTGTTTTTTGATGTGGTTGATGAAAGTGGTGGGATATCCCAAAGATTGTTAACGCAAATAGTTTGCATAATACATTGCGCGCGCGCACACACACACACACACACACACACCCCCCAAAACTACTGAATATATAATCAGTCTGATTTCCGAACATTCTGGGAACAAAACACAAACTTTTACTGGGAAACAGTGATTGTTAGCTGGTTAATACAAGTTTTTTTTGCGAGGTTCAAAAATGGTGGACTTCTTTCAGCACAAAATACAGTGAAAGCTTTAGGCCATTGTTGTGAGATATGAGGGGAACATTTATTAATGATGTGTCGTTATAGGAACGAATCGAATCTTTCAGTCGACTCTTTTAGAAGATATTCAGGTTTTTTTGCTGGCAGAAGAATTTGTCCTCTAACCTGGCCACAAGTGTTCTGCATTTCAAAGAGTATCCTAATACGTTACATAAAATGTCTAATCTTCTTTATTTTTTTTAAAAGACTTCTGCTAGTTCAAAGAGCCGACTCTTTCTGATGGACCGAATCACAGAAAAGAGCCAGAATCCCGTCTCTGGCATAAAGCGTCATAGACCGGAAGTAAGTAAATAAATGATTAGTGCCCTCTATAGACTTACTGCTGCATTATTTAGTACTGTAGCTTCAGAATGAGGAAGATGGATCTCCACTCTGGTGTTGATGCAAGAGTCCTTATTATCGGATGTGGGATTTCAGGAATCGGTGCTGCTCAAAAGTTAATCAAACAAGGCTTCCGAAATGTCCGCATTATTGAAGCAACCTCAAGAAGCGGAGGAAGAATTAAAACTGGCAGTCTGGGTAAGGAGAGCATAAAACACCTGTTAGGATTGTAATGCTTGTTAATTCTCTCTGTGCACATAAATAAATATTACAGTATGTAAGTATATCATAAACTTAAGAAAAGCTTGCGCTCTAAATGTAAACACAAGTATGGCAGGTTATAGAGTACTTCTGTGTCTTTTTGGCAGACAAGAATGGTTTGTGATGTTGGTACCATCCGTCCGTCCATCTGTACTACTTATCGTACACGGGGTCACAGGGAAATAAGGACAATTTAGAGATAACAGTCAGCCTAGGAAGAATTAAAACTGGCAGTCTGGGTAAGGAGAGCATAAAACACCTGTTAGGATTGTAATGCTTGTTAAGGCATGTGACTTCCGATCGGAAGGTTATTAGTTCAAATCTTAGTTCGCCGAGCTGACACTGTTGTGACCTGATATAATGAAAAGGCCCTTAACAACATCGTAAAAATAAGATAAATTTCAGTCGCCGTGGATAAGAGCGTCTGTCAAATGCTCTGAATACCACTGTGACCGAAGTTACCACTCTGCTGGGTCAGGTCTGTGTGTATTATGCAGTTACTTATTTTTACAGGCAGTTCGGTGTCCTGTGATTAACTTAAAGATTAACAAAAAAAAAGTTAAATCAGCTGTGTGTGCATGTGTGCGTGCACATTCAGAGGGTTACAAAGTTAGGAGTGTGTGGATGATCTCTTTTTTCCATACACTTCCTCATTTCATTGCTTCCGTAACAACAACTAAGAATGGAAACATTAGCTATAATATTGTGCAAACAATCAATAACAACTTTGTCTCTAGCTGTTGTTCCTGAAGCAATAAAGTCCAAAAACAGCTTATCTGCTTATCTGAATATTCTCTCATAAATAAATATTACAGTATGTAAGTATATCATAAACTTAAGAAAAGCTTGCGCTCAAAATGTAAACACAAGTATGGCAGGTTATAGAGTACTTCTGTGTCTTTTTGGCAGACAAGAATGGTTTGTGATGTTGGTACCATCCGTCCGTCCATCTGTACTACTTATCGTACACGGGGTCACAGGGAAATAAGGACAATTTAGAGATAACAGTCAGCCTAAAATGTATGTCTGGCATAAATGTACGCAGGTTGCAAATGTAGCTTTGTATCTGTTGTGGAAAGAAGCCAATATAATCATTATAGTGTTGTGTAAAGCATTGTCAGCTCTTTATTTTACTGTTTTTTAATTGGGTACTGTTTTCTTTGAGTTCATTGCTTAGAGTGAACATAAACTACAGTGATCATTTTATAGACTTGCACTCTGCACTGTATGTACTCTGCACTGTCACTCCTTTGGATAATGTGTATCAACAAGTCCTGTGTATCAACATGCTCCTGTCAGCATGAGAAATAGCTGGAACATAGTAGTTTAGTCTAGTATCCACAATGACATAACTTTGTTTTATAGCACAGTTATGTTGAAATCTGACCAGTTAAAAGGTTTATGAAACATTGATTTATTGCCTTTAACAGCACAGCTCTGATCGTTCCGACTGAAATTCATATAACAGGTTTATATTAGTGCACAGGATTGCTTTAGTAACCGCCAAATTCACAGGGACTTGAATTTGGCAGACTCTTAATAATCTAAGACTAATAATAATCAGATTAATAAAAGAACCATTATTTTACAAAAAATATATAATAATTAAATTTTCTGTCCAAAGACATTTCTTTATTATTCCTGGAAAGAGTCGTGGGTGGTAGAGCTTTGTAACACACACTAGGTTTGCTTGTAGCTCCTGTAATGTAAGTAAAAACAGGAGTGTACATCCCAGCTGTAACACAACATTAAGTGTAACTATATACTGATTAATAAGTAGCACATGTTGTTCTTTAATTGATGAACATAATTGGCAAATTGCTGTGATAACAGAGGAATAAATGTAAACATGTTAAAATATACTGGTATAGGAAAACGACCAACTAATCCATAATGATTGTGTTTTATTTCTTACAAAATTCATGCATCTCAGAAGCAAGATCATAACCTAATCATATATAAAATTCGTTTGATATGTCAAAGATTTTTGCATCTTTTTATTTTTTTTTATCTCAGATGGAAAAATTATAGAAATAGGTGCCAACTGGATCCATGGTCCTTCACAGGAGAACCCAGTTTTTAACTTGGCCTCCCACTACCATTTACTTGATGAAGAGTGCTTATCTGAAGAGAATCAGTCAGTGGAAATTGATGGTCTTCCACCTTTGTTTTCTTCCTGGCTTTCCAGCTCAGGCAAGAAGCTTGAGGCTGACTTAATGGCACCTGCCGTAGAAGTTTTCATGACGTTACTTAAAAAGTCTCAGGAGTTTTACAACACTAGCAGAGCACCCATGTCTAGTGTGGGGGAGTTTCTTAAAACAGAGGCTCTCCGGATCAGCAATGAAGAATGGAAGGAAGACCAGGCCAGAAAGGTCAGAAAGGCTCTGTTCAGTACACTGCTGAAGCTTGAGTGTGGTGTGAGTGGGACACACACAATGGATGATGTGGACCTTGCAACCTTTGGCATGTACAAGTCCCTTCCAGGGCTGGACTGCACTTTCCCGGGGTGAGCTGGTGAATGACCGTTGTGTCCTTCAGCTTACTTTCAGCTTGTACTTAACCGTGATAGCCAAAGTTGAGGATGCAGTTAAATTCTTTATTTGATGTATGGATTTGTGTCCTTTTTGCAGAGGCTATGAAGGCTTAATTAAACACATGATGAATGAACTGCCTAAGGATATTGTCTTATTTAATAAACCAGTTAAGTGCATTCACTGGAACAGCTTCCACAGCCGGGCGAGCTCAAAAGGAAGAACGTGTCCAGTTGCAGTTGAATGCTTTAATGGAGAGACTTTTGAAGCAGATCACATAATTCTTACCATCCCGCTGGGTATGTTTAGTGAGTTTGTCTCCTTTCAAGATTCTACATAATCTCATATCTGTATCCTCAGCACTTCATATATGTCAGCTCTGATATAAGAATTCCATTCCATTTTTTCTTTCTTTTGTTTGTTTTTTGGGACTGTGTTCATTTGTAAAGGCTATATGAAGAAGCACCATGACACTCTTCTGAATCCTCCTCTGCCCCAACACAAGTTGCACTCCATGCAGAAACTGGGTTTTGGGACAAATAATAAAATATTCTTAGAGTTGGAGAAGCCGTTCTGGGATGAAGATTGTGAAGTTATGTTCCTCGTATGGGAGGATGAATATGATCTTCAGGATTGTGTTTCTGATGTGAAGACTGCCTGGATCAGGAAGATGTCTTGCTTTACTGTACTGAAACCCACAGAGAGGTAAGCAGAATTCAGTCCAATATTTTTCCAGTTTTTTAATCCGTATTATAAGGTTTTACTTCTCTATCTGATGGCTTAGGTACGGCCATATGCTTTGTGGCTGGATTGCTGGGCAAGAATCTGAATATATGGAAACTCTTCCTGAAGAGGAGGTGCTGCACACAATGACTAAGCTCCTTCACCAATTTACAGGTAATTTTAATAACTATATCTTCTATACAAGTAGAGAATTTATTATAGAAATGATCATGTATTAAGTAATTGCATTAACATGAACCTATGAATTCAGCACCACGGTCAGACCATTAAGATTCAAGAATTTATAAATAAATGTATGAATAATTTAGATGTATTTAGAAATAAAGATAAGATGCTCTTTCATCTAAATTCAGCAGTCAATGTACACCCCAAGAAATGTAAATAATTGTGTGTAATTGTGTTGTAATGTTGCAGGAAATCCAACAATTGCGATAAAGAAGCTTGTACGCTCCCGATGGTTCCATGATCCCTACACCTGCGGATCTTACTCATATGTGGCGAGAGGTTGCTCTGGTCAAGATATCGAAAATCTCGCAGAACCTCTTCCACTGAGAGGATCAAAAGCTGAGGTATATTACAGTATTATTATCTTCCTCACTTCACAACACACAGAAGGCCTTGGTTTGCTGAGTGCTTTAGAGGTTCAGAAGTCTGTATAATGTAGAGTGTGCTGTTTCATAACATTCTTTTATTTTTGCAATAGCAAATGTATTTATATTTTGAAGCAAACTTTAACAGAGTGAAAATCTTAGACCTATAATCTTAGATGCATCTATGTCCTTTATTAGCTTGCATATAATTTAGCAAGTGACTATTGCTTGTTTGTTTTTAGTTTTTTTGTTTTTGTTTTTTTTAAAAAAGGTTTTCTAGCCTAGCTTTCTTTTTCAGCCCTTACAGGTGCTGTTTGCTGGAGAGGCCACTCACAAATCTTTCTTTTCTACTGTCCATGGCGCTTTGCTTACTGGCTGGAGAGAAGCAGACCGTCTCATATCACACTACAATCTGTCAGCAAGGAAAATCACAGCAAATCTGTAAAGAGTGAACCGTGTGCTTGTTTTAAAGAGATGCAAATGATATACTGATTTGGATAAAAAGAAAATCCATCTTTTCTGAACATCAGTTAAAAGATTGAAAGTAATTTTGCCACAAAAAATCATAGACCTCCCTGACAGATGGCATCCAAATACACCGATCCAAATGTCCAAAACATGGCTTATACAAATTATAAAACTTTTTTTTTTTTTTAAATCTGAATTTCTAATCAAATCATTTCTGAGCAGTTGATTTGATTGAGCAGATTTGTCAATGTTTAAAAACTGTTGGAAATTCTGAACAGGCAAAATAGATGAATCATTCACTGGTAAGACATTACTTCCAAATTTTTTAAGAAATAAGAGAAAGCAAGCCAACACAAATCTATAAATTAAGATAAAAAAGAGTCGTCATTCAATTCCAGATTAAATGAATGCTGCAATATAAAAGGAGGGTGGTACGTTCTGTGCCGAGCTAAAGTGGTGCAAATAGCTGGCAGGCGTTTTAGTGCATATTGATGCTGACTTATGAGAGAACTGATTTGAATAAGAGGATGAAAGCTGTTTATAAATTGATTCCATTTACCATTTTCGATCCAGCACCAATTTGACAAAACAACCGTTCTACCGTTCCTGTGCATGTTTGTCTGTGCTTAGATTTCTTGTTACTGGCACTTTTTTTTTTTTTATGTCAATCCACTTCTCATCAGTTCTCACACCTAATTTACTTCTGTAGTTTGTAGCCAGTTTGTCCTTATTTTGTTCTTACAGCTCTCTCTTGAGTTTTTACTTTATGGAGTTTTGTGGGTGTCACTAAATGAAAATGAGCTGTTTGCACTTTGCACTTTAGGAGTACTTGGCATTCATCAACATGGGCACCAGGCTGATTTTTTTTGCTATACTGTATGATTGATGACGTCCACACTAGAGATGTCCTTGAATTTGTGAATTGTGACTATTATTTTATTCAAATGTCTTTTAGAGATAATAATTTTAGATATTTTTTGTGGCCTAACTGCTCCCTAATTTGAGAACTGTATGGCTTTTTGGGAGAACTAACCATAACATTATTAATAATATGATTATTAAAGATAATTTCTTAATACAGATAAAATAGTAAATAATATAAACATAAATACTTAATAATAAGTGACTGAATGAATAAAGGACTTGTTTTGCACAGTGAATTTTGAAGGAACAATTATTTAATTCTATATAAAAACTAAAGCTGTAAAATGAAGTATTTTACACAGCCTGTGACTTTTATTGACAAAACAAATGTAACTGGGAATTCATAAATTATTTTTTAAACAATTATTAAATGTCTATTATAAAGTAAAAGTTAGGTGAAAAATTAAATATACATACATTTCTTCCTACTCTGCAACCAAGCGATGTTGGTTTGCATATTTAGTTTTGCACTGGAGCTACAAACATTATCAAGTATATTTGTCTAATTTGTTTGATTCTTTGTGTATGACCTTGATTCCTGTCCCATATTTCACTTTATGTGTGATTTGTATGTTATGAGAAAGATGTGAGAAGAGATGTGCCTTTTCTATGGAAGTCCTATTATCATGTCTCCATTTTCTGTTTTTCTCTTTAATCCACAGCTTTTTAAAAAAATAAATAAAAAAAAAGCGAATCCGACAAATAAATTATACTTGAAATTCTAGTTCAGTCTCCAGAATGTTTCTTTCAGCCTTTTCATATTAGCAGTGTCAATCATTACATTATCAATTCTACAGTTTTATACCATTTGCATAGTGTTATACCAGGGTTTGTCTGTGTCCTCCATTCTAATTGGCTGGAACATGCGCATTCACACTGTTGAATGCAGAGGTAGAGTCAGTTTAATTACCAATCTAAATGAATGTGCTTCTATTAACATACAGTTATAGTTGCATACAGTGACTGACAGAAACAGTGAGAGTTATTTCTAGTGTAATCTTATCATGGTCTGCAACAATGCTTAGGTAGGACACATGGATGGCAGAACCCAAAGTTTCCTAGCAGAACATTGACCAAAGCATGACACGGCCTCCGCCGGCATGCCTTCTTCTCGTAGTGCATCCTGGTGCCATGTGTTCCCCAGGTAAGTGAGGCACACACACCCAGCCATCCACGTGATGTAAAAGAAAACGTGATTCATCAGACCAGGCCACTTTCTTCCATTTCTCTGTGGTCCAGTTCTAATGCTCACGTGCCCATTGTTGGTGCTTTTTGAGGTGCACAGGGGTCAGCATGGGCACCCTGACTGGTCTGCAGCTATGCAGCACCATACGCAACGAACTGTGATGCACTGTGTATTCTGACTCCTTTCTGTCAGAACCAGCATTAACTTCTTCAGCAATTTGAGCAACAGTAGCTCGTCTGTTGTATCGGACCACACGGGCCAGCCTTCTCTCCTCACATGCGGTAATGAGCCTTGGCCGCCCATGACCCTGTCGCCAGTTCACCACTGTTCCTTCCTTGTGCCACTTTTGATAGATACTGACCACTGCAGACCGGGAACACCCCACAAGAGTCACACACTGGCCATCGAGACTGGCCGCTATAAGAAATCATGGCTTCCTATATAGCAGAGAGTGTGCACACAGTACAACAACACAGTGGAGACAGAGCTGCACTTCCTAACAGAATGTAAAAAATTAAACAACATCTACATGAAATATATTTCAAACAATTTTAATTAACCCATTCCCAGTCCTGCCCAACACTGAAAAGCTGCCCATCCTGTTTGGGGGGAAAGGAAGGAAAGCTGTGATCTAGCAGGACAGTACGTATCTACTGTCAGAACTGGGTGGTTCTGAAGTCTTCTCCAATTACCTATATTTACCAAACACTTTGCTAATCTATAAGAGAAAAATATTGAAACTTCTCTAGGCTTGGATGAGAAGAAGCAACCAGGTTTAGTGGCACTCAAAATACACAGCTTTAGGCCCGATGCAGTCAAGTGCGCCCCCCCATACAAAACTACCCCTAAATATACAGGCATCTTTACACCCCACCCCCACCCCACCCCCCATGCGTTGGTTGTCATATCTAGGGGCTGTTATGACTCCTATGATCAAGGTTTCTCTGTGTGTTTTTTCTCTGTAGTGAATCTATATTTTTATATTTTGATTAATTTCTCTTACATGCTATTCTACACTACCCTGCTATGGGATTAATTGTGCCTCAGCTGCTAACTGCTGATTATACTTCTTAGGTATAGATTAAGATAAGTGTTATTAATATGTAATCAAACATACGTAACGATTAAAGTAAAAGTCAACTCTGGATTATGGATTAAACGAGTTTTAGATTTGATTTAGCTTAACTGAGCAACTTTACAGATTAGCCATTAACCTTTACTTTATTTTAAAGATTAAAAGACAAAGTAAATTAGATTTGGTTTAATGATTGGCTTTACGAAACTGAGTACAACTGAGAAAATGTTCAACACTACCTGCCACAACCTGATGGACAGTGAGTAACACACACACACACACACACACACAGAGCCCTGTTTGTCTTAAGATTCTAATAATTATATTAATTTATGTTCTATCAGATTATGTTCCTATGTTCCTGGAAACTCAATGTTATAAGTAATGTGTTTGTTAATAAGAGATGTTCTTCTCTTTACCAAAAAGCTTTGGTAATTCTGCACATGTGTATGGTCATGCCAATAAAGCTTGTTGAAATTGAAATTGAATTTCAGTGTCATGGCGCCTCCACAGCACTAGATGGTGATATAGAGTCAGGATGATGACAGAGCCGCCGACAAAATACTGTAAACAGTACATCGCTTTCTGTGCTTGCATGACCACTGGTGAGTGATTATAAAATATGCTTTTCTAACCCTTAACGTGAACCTGCAGCTCGTCTGCTCAGCAGTACTGAGCTAAGACACCGCGGGAAATCATTTTCCTCTGCAAACTCCTTATCTAGACTCAGTGTTTTCTATTCCTCTTTCTATCCATGCTCTGTCTGTTTTAGGATTGTCGTTACTCATCACTAATCCGGGATCCTTACATTCACTAAGGTTTTGTCCGAACGTTACAATAAAGGCATCGAGTACGTATCAAGTGTTTGCATGTATTTGTGCTTTATGTGGTGCATTTTAACTGGCCATTTTTTGAAAGAAGCATACACGTATTGTTTACTGTCCTACATTTCCCATAATCCAGTGCATTTAGAAAAATGGCGGCCTAAAAACACGGGGGTGGGATTAATAGGAAAATAGTAGGGAAAATGGGCAAGCGTAAGGATTTGAGCGAGTTTGACAAGGGCCAAATTGTGATGGCTAGACGACTGGATCAGAGCATCTCCTAAAACTGCAGCTCTTCTGGGGGTGTTCCCGGTCTGCTGTGGTCAGTATCTATCAAAAGTGGTTCAAGGGAGGAACAGTGGTGAACCGGTATCAGGGTCATGTACGGCGAAGGCTCATTGATGCACATGAGAAGTGAAGGCTGGCCTGTGTGGTTCGATCCAACAGACGAGCTACTGTTGCTCAGATTGCTGAAGAAGTTAATGCTGGTTCTGATAGAAAGGTCTCAGAATATACAGTGCATCCAGACCAATCAGGGTGCCCATGGTGACCCTTGCAACAATGGGCATGTGAGCATCGAAACTGGACCACGGAGCAATGAAAGAAGGTGGCCTGATCTGATGAATCACATTTTCTTTTAAATCATCTGGATGGCCGGGTGCATGTGTGTCACTTACCTGGAGAACACATGGCGCCAGGATGCACAATGAGAAGAAGGCAAGCCGGCGGAGGCCGTGTCATGCTTTGGGCAATGTTCTGCTGGGAAACCTTGGGTCCTGTGATGAAATGAACCTGTGCTCATTTTAATCTAATTCTAATCTATTCTAATTTACTCATTTAAGATAAATCTAAGACTATTTTAATCCGTAATCCAGAGTCAATTTTAATTTTCACTTATTTTTCTTTACACATATTAATCTCACTTATTTTAATCTGTGCTTAAGCAATATAATTATGTAAATGAAAAAAACGTAAGTTGTGACAACACTAAGATATGAGACTTATATGAGTGAGCAAAACAACCGAATGTAAAAATTAGAAGTAAAATTCATATACACTATACAAACATTATGTATATGCAAGGTATATGCGCACATCACAGAGTGATGAGAAACTGAAGAGATATGATGCTGATGTATGCTCGTAAAGTGGCTGTGTTTATAAGCGAGGTGGGCCAAAAGTTTGAGTTTTGAGTTGAAGTCAAATCAAAATAAAAAACCATTCTAGTGGCTGTTGATAACTAAGACAAGCAAGGAAAACGCAAAAATACCGTATTTACTGTATAAGGATAGTGAATGGCAGTCAAGCACAGATGTGGTAAAACTATGGCCTGATACTAGGATACGTGATAGTGCATGAATTACGTGATATGATTCTTCTTCTTCTTTCGGCTTTTCCCTTCAGGGGTCGCCACAGCGAATCATCTCTCTCCACCTATCCCTATCTTCTGCATCCTCAACCCTTGCACCCACTAGCTTCATATCCTCATTAATTCCATCCATATACCTCCTCTTTGGCCTTCCTCTTTGCCTCCTGCCTGGCAGCTCCATGTCCAACATTCTCCTACCAATATACTCACTCTCCCTCCTCTGAACATGTCCAAACCATCTTAATCTGGCCTCCCTAACTTTGTCCCCCAAACGTCCAACATGAGCTGTCCCTCTGATGTACTCATTCCTAATCCTGTCCAATCTTGTCACTCCCAAAGAGAACCTCATCATCTTCAGCTCTGCTACCTCTAGCTCTGACTCCTGTCTCTTCCTCAGTGACACTGTCTCTAAACCATACAGCATGGCCGGTCTCACCACTGTCCTGTACACCTTCTCCTTGATTCTCGCTGATATTTTCCTATCACACAGAACTCCCGACACCTTTCTCCACCCATTCCAACCTGCCTGCACTCGCTTCTTTACCTCTTTCCCACACTCTCCATTACTCTGGACTGTTGACCCCAAGTACTTAAACTCCTGTACCTTCTTCACCTCTTCACCCTGTAACCTTACTGTTCCACTTCCCTCCCTTTCATTCACACACATGTACTCAGTCTTACTACGACTGACTTTCATTCCTCTTCTCTCCAGCGCAAACCTCCACCTCTCCAGGTTTTCCTCCACCTTCTCCCTGCTCTCACTACAGATCACAATGTCATCTGCAAACATCATTGTCCAAGGAGACTCCTGTCTGACCTCCTCTGACAACTGGTCCATCACTATAGCAAACAGGAAGGGGCTCAGAGCCGATCCCTGATGCAGTCCCACCTCCACATTGAACTCCTCTGTCTGACCTACAGCACACCTCACCACTGTCCTGCTCCTCTCATACATGTCCTGAACCACTCTGACATACTTCTCTGCTACTCCTGACTTCCTCATACAGTACCACAGCTCTTCTCTTGGCACCCTGTCATACGCTTTCTCCAAGTCTACAAACACACAGTGCAACTCCCTCTGACCATCCCTATACTTCTCCATCAAAATTCTCAGAGCAAAAATTGCATCTGTTGTGCTCTTTCTGGGCATGAAGCCATACTGCTGCTCACAAATTTCCACTACCTTCCTTAACCTAGCTTCCACTACTCTTTCCCATAGCTTCATTGTATGGCTCATCAACTTTATCCCCCTATAGTTACTGCAACTCTGCACGTCACCCTTATTCTTAAAGATCGGCACTAACGCACTTCTTCTCCATTCCTCAGGCATCCTCTCACTCTCTAAAACCCTGTTGAACAAACTAGCTAAAAATTCCACTGCTGCCTCTCCCAAACACTTCCAGACCTCCACCGGGATGTCATCAGGACCAACTGCCTTCCCACTTTTCATCCTCTTCAAAGCCTTCCTGACTTCATCCTTTCTAATCTTATCTACTTTCTGTTCCACAGAGTTCACCCCTTCTACTCTTTTTTCCCTCTCATTTTCCTCATTCATCAGCTCCTCAAAGTACTCCTTCCATCTCCTCTGTACACTCTCCTCACTTGTGAGCACCCTTCCATCTCTATCCTTAATAACTCTAACTTGCTGCACATCCTTCCCATCTCCATCCCTCTGCCTAGCTAATCTGTACAAGTCCTTCTGTCCTTCTCTAGTGTCTAACCTAGTGTACAATTCGTCATATGCCTTCTGCTTGGCCTTAGACACCTCCCTCTTCACTCTGCGCTGTAACTCCTTGTATTCCTGTCTATTCTCTTCAGTCCTGTCCATGTCCCACTTCTTCTTGGCTAACCTCTTCCTCTGGATACTATCCTGAACTTCCTCATTCCACCACCAAGTCTCCTTATCTTCTTTCCTCCTTCCAGATGACACACCCAGCACCTTTCTCCCTGTCTCCCTGATCACTTCTGCTGTAGTTTCCCAGTCATCTGGCAGCACTACCTGACCACCCAGAGCCTGCCTCAACTTCTGTCTAAATTCCTCACAACATTCCTCCTTTTTCAGCTTCCACCACTTGGTTTTCTTCTCTATCTCTGACCTCTTCTTCTTACAGACCAACAAAGTCATCCTACACACCACCATCCTATGCTGTCTGGCTACACTCTCTCCCACTACCACTTTACAGTCACTAATCTCTTTCAGATTGCCTCTTCTACATAGGATGTAGTCTACCTGTGTGCTCTTATCTCCACTCTTGTAAGTCACTCTATGCTCCTCCCTCTTCTGAAAATAAGTGTTAACCACACCCACGTCCATCCTCTTAGCAAAGTCCACTACCATCTGCCCTTCAAGGTTCCTTTCCTTAACTCCAAACTTGCCCATCACCTCATCACCTGTGTTCCCCTCACCAACATGTGCATTAAAATCCGCTCCTATCACCACTCTCTCACCCGTGGGAATACTCTACCCTCACCTCATCTAATTCACTCCAGAATCTCTCTTTCTCCTCTAACTCACAACCTACCTGTGGGGCATAACCACTAACAACATTCAACATCACCCCTTCAATCTCTAACTTCAGACTCATCACCCTGTCTTCACCTCCAGGACATTCCTCACAAACTCCTCCTTCAGGACCACACCTACCCCATTTCTCTTACTATCCACACCATAATAAAACAGCTTGAATCCTGCTCCTATACTACGAGCCTTGCTACCCTTCCACCTGGTCTCCTGTACACACAGTATATCCACCTTCCTTTTCTCCATCATATCAGCCAGCTCTCTACCTTTCCCTGTCATAGTACCAACATTCAGAGTTCCTATTCTCAGTCCTACACTCTTACCTTTCCTCTTCTCTCTCTGTCTGTGCACTCTCCTCCCTCCTCTACTTCTTCGACCAACAGTAGCCCAATTTCCACCGACGCCCTGTAGGTCAATGGCGCCGATGGCGGTCGTTGTTAACCCGGGCCTCGACCGATCCGGTATGAAATTCATACTGACGATTTGCATGGTTAAATTTGGCAATGTTTTACGCCGGATGCCCTTCCTGACGCAACCCTCTCTATTTATCCAGGCTTGGGACCGGCACAGAAGTCACTGGACTGTGACCCCCATGGCTAGATTAATTACGTGATATGATTAAACAGACAGAAAAGAACAGGATAGCGTGAATGAGAGAGCTATAGCATCAATAAGAAGAGCAAATAAGATTAAACAACTAAGTAACAAGTAAAACTAAGACACAAGTAAGTCAGTGAATAAGGATAGCATCCTTCCTTAGGAGTTGGGGAAAATAACTAAATGTTAGGTAACCACAATGATCCTCACAATACAATTATACAAATGTATGTTATATAATGTTATAAACATGTTATATAGTATGTTATAATAATAAATAAATTGCTGGTACTATTAGTAATAACTAATATTAATAAATGATACTAACTTTTGTAATAATAAGGCAGAGCTCACTCGAACAAATATAATGAACAGCACTGTGTCTAACTTAAAGGTCAGTGGTTGGAATCCACAAGGTCATCAGTTAAAATAAAAAGATAGACAAATGCTAAAGGAAGGAGGGGTTGTTTTTTTGGGTATATTAATTCTCAGAAAAGCTTGCTAATGAGTCAAAACAATCATGAGACAAATAAGCGATAGGAGGCGTAAGCATGCCAGGATAAATAGAGGGGATTTTTTACAGGCCGTCGCACTTGACCGCATGGAGCCTGACGCTGTGTATTTCAGTGCCATTTTGGTGTTGTTGCTGTTAAGGATTGTCTTGCTACAATAAAGCCGAGTTGCTCCTTCTCATCCAAGCCTGAAGAAGTTTCTTTATTTTATTTTTACAGATTTAAGTTTTTTGTAAGTGTTTAGCAGTAATAGGTCATTGGAGAGGACTTCGAAGGATCTTGGTGGCAGATACCAAAACACACCTTCAGGGATCTAGTGTCATCCATGCCTTGACGGATCAGGGCTGTTCTGGCAGCAAAAGGGGAACCAACACAATATTAGGCAGGTGGTCATAATGTTATGCCTAATCGATGTATTAAGAATCTACATATTTTCTACACATAATTATTATCGATGGGTTTATTTAAAAAAACCTCCTCCTTGATAAAAATGACATTCTAAGCCCTTTTATTTCATCCTTGTGTTACAGTAATAATAGCTACTTATTTCAGTCTGATTTAATTATTTAAAAGTCATTTTTGGTCCTTCTCATAAAAGCTGTTAATAATTTTGGACTTGATTGTCTTCTTGTCCTGGAAGATTTCTGTCTCTGTGCTCCTGTGAGCAAACCTAATGTGTTTTGTCTTCAATAACATCTTTTGTTTTTAGATTATTATAGCTTCTTCATTTTGTTTTGTCTGATTGATTAATTGGCATCCCTTTATTCACATCATGATTTTTATTGGTTTCTGTAAAGCACCGAAACAGTTTTATATATAGAAATGGGTTACAGGAATTATTATTCTTTAACCCATGTTTTTGTTATTTTTTTCCCTCCACAGGTTAAAACTAGATCAGGATGGTTTGCTTATGCAGTTGGAATTAGAATAAAAGTGTTTTTTTTCTCCTTTTCTCTTGGATGGCTGAAGAAGTGAGAGATCAGGTTCTAATATCTGTAATGTATACATCAGGAAATGCCAAATCATCTTAAGAGTCATGGAGACTGGTTTGCCATCTGCTCCAAGCCTACGCTGGATAAAAACAGAACAAAACACACAATGTTTACCGCCTAAAAAGGGCTGCATCTTGTCATTGCAAAGTATCGATCTGCCCTCTGACTTGACCTGCTCTGTACGAGTTAAACAGGAATCGGATCTACCTCAGTCAGAATTTTTACCTCAATTTAAGAAGATAAAGAAGGAGTCTACTGAGATGAATGAATTAATTAAAAAGGAACAGCATGATGACTCCAGCCTAACCACTGAAGCATCACAGGGGAGTGATGATAACTTGCCACACGGACTGATTCCTCCTGTTGAGATGGAAGATGACGAGTGTGATGTAGAATGTCCTGAAAACTTAAATAATAAACGTTTAAATAAAAACAGAACTGCTTCCAAAGTAAAGCTTCATGATTCAAATACAGACAAGAAATATACACACAAACAGAGAAAGGAACAAAAACACACCAAATATCACTGTGTCAAGGGTCATGATGGCAGGACGTTGTTAAAAACGCACACTGATGGTGAAGAAGCATTCTGGTGTGAAACTTGTGGAAAACAGTTCAAACGGTATGACCTTCTCAGTGACCACAGGAGAGGGCACAACAGAAAAAGGCCGTACGCCTGTGATCAGTGTGGCATGATGTTCGCCAAACCTGCTTATCTGAAAATCCATCTGCGCAGACATGCTGGGGAAAGGGCATTTCCTTGTGACCAGTGTGACAAGAGGTTTTTTGACAAGTACGACTTAGCAGTGCATCAGAGAGATCACACAGGAGAGAGACCATACGAGTGCCGAGAGTGTGGAAAGAGCTTCAAGCGGATATATATACTGAACAAGCACAAGAAAACTCATTCCAGTGAAAAAACTTTTAAGTGTAATGTCTGTGGAAAAGCCTATAAATATGGTTACAGTTATAGGTTACACATTAAATCTCACTCGGAATAGGTTTTATCATTGTCACACAGAAAATCTGAATTTCTGGAAAGTCTGAATTTTTTTATTGCCGATTTTTGATGACATCTTGGTTTTTCCTTAACCTCGCTACACAGATATAAAAGGTTTTAACATATCATACAGTTTACTAAAACTTTTTCAAACTTGTGTAATAACTTCAAATCGATAAATTAGATTTGTTCAGTTATTTTTGCAGTTTGTAATGAGAGTTTATGGAATTGGTTACTTGAAGCTCATGTGACTACTACGTATTCAAATTAAGACGTCATCTAACGTGTTAGAGAATTCATTGTACCAGAGGCTGTTGAAAAGAAATGCACTGATTATTCCAGAGTGTGTGTGTAGTGCGTGTATAATCATTCTGCATTTTTCTTTCTTGATGTGAGTGAAGTGATAGCTTTTAACCCCTCAGTGCATTAGTATGCTTTATGAACTTGTTAAAGTATAATAATAAACATTTTTGGAGCTTTTTGCTTTGGCATCTTTTCCTAACAAACCCAAAAAAGATGTTGTTTCTCAAGTTATGTTTAGGATATTGTAAGAGTACATTTTCTCAGAGGAATAAAAAATTATTATTTTTGGGGCCTGTGTAATGCTCTCAGTATTTATTATTTTATTAATTGGTTAATGAATCAAATGATAAATAATACAAATGAGTGAAATTAATAAATACAAAAAGAAATATTTCAAATAAGCCACAATTAAATAAACATAAAGGTAAATCATATTCAAGTAATTACTAAATACAAGCGGAATAAAAAAAAAAATTCTATTATGTAATCACCATTTGCTAATTAGATTTTTTTATTTGTAAATTTTATTTCTGTGCTTATTTTTATCCTAAAACAGCATTCTCATGAATTATATATTCTACGAATCATATGAACAAGTAAGATACTTTACAACACCACAAGGTGGAGTGTAAAGATAAAGCATGGAGAGCTGCAGTACATGCCCTAGAGTCAGACAGTATTTTTGATTCTTGAGGAATCACATTAATATACTTTTAATATTTTTATTCAGTATATGGTGCATTGTTAAAACATCAAGACCATGCTTTAAAGAGATAGCTTTATAGCTTAATTTGTTTTTATAAATAACATGCCACAACTTTCTAGAAGCAGCTTAAACTCCTTAAAGTGCACCATTGTTTATTAGGGCTAGGAGTCCCAGGTTTATTTGTCTATTAAACACATGTATGCTTGATGATTACCATTCAATGGTATCCTGCTGCATTTATTTATATGTCTGTGATAGTAGTGTATCTTAAAATACACAATAGTGTATATTTGAAGTGACTGAGCTCATCTGGCAATTTAAACCAGGAGCATATTTTTACCATGATTAAATTTAACAGTATATTTTACCATGAATGGTGATAATGTGATCAACCTTAAGTAAGACAAAAATGGTCATGTTGCTGCTTGAGGATTTGTCCTGGAGTTTAAAGAAGTGAAAGAGACGGTTATATATTTACTCAGACGTTACTCAGAAATCTCACCTCAAGCTAAATAAACAGGACCATTTGTCTTATGTGAGTCTGCTTAAGAGCAATATGTGAAACTACACACCTGAAGCCAGCAATAAGAGCTGCTATAATGTTGTAATTACAATTAATGGATTAAATGAGATAAATGATCATTTGTAACAGTTTACTTTTGTTGCTGTGATGTTCCCAGATACAAGAACGAGAGCAGAAGTTTTTATTGCAGAACTAAAGCTTGTTTTTTCCTCTAAGCTCTCTCAGTTCTATGCTCTATAAATGTTATAGTTTCTTTAAGCACACTTTGCCTAACTTCTTTTTAAGGATTTTGACATCATAATACCTGCATAAACATAACACCAATCAATCCATGTGCATGACTCAAACAGTTTTTAATAGATTCTGCAATACAATTTCTGTGTTCTTTCACATTCTGTGTTGACATGCCCAAGCAGCTTGCCAGTATGAATATTTAATTAGTATTTAATAGTAACCAATAACCATCAAGCATCACCAATATGTATGCACATATATTATATTCCTGGCGCTGATTGGCTTAGGCGGTTGATGACGCACACAGTTACCTACTGAATATTCAATGAGGTCCTAGCTGTAGCTGTGCGAATAAAGCGAGATAACGGGCCGCGAACTACGAGCTAAAACTGTTTTTTTGTTATGACATGTTCGAGGAATAGTTTAACAAGTATCTGTCAGGAAATCCAAGGGAGGAATATCGCTATTCGAGCGGGGAGAAAGGCGATATTTCCAGTTGTGTGGTGTGGAAAAGCCCGGGACGCGCCGTTATAAACTTAGCCCCTGCAAGTCATCGAAGTTGTCTCTAAAAAGTGACTGTGGCAGAAGAGAAAGTTAGGCGCAGTTAAAGATGAGCTTGTTGTCTGCCATTGACAGCAGCACCTCGGTGTACCAGCCTGCACAGCTTTTAAACTGGGTTTATCTCTCTTTACAAGACACGCATCAGACCAGCGCTTTCGATGCTTTCCGACCCGAAGCGAGTTCTGGCCATCCGGACCTGAGCTACAGTAAAACCCCTGCAGCCGAGCTCAGCTCCTCTCTCAGCTCCAACTATCTCAACAGCTTCTTTCAGCTGCAGCGTAACGAGGTAGGCCTTTCTTCTGACTTTCAGAATTTATTTAGTGCCTTGAAAAGTGCGTGTCAGTCAAAACTTTCTGCCTGGTCAGTCAGGGGTAACAGCGCTGTGTGTTTTCCGAGAGTCCATAAGCAGCGCCATGACGATTCTTAAGGGCATTGTGAATCATTTGGATATCGCTAAATAGCTAGCTTACACAGTCATGACAATTAACAAAAAAAAAAAACAAAAAAAAAACGTTTCTTCATTATCAGCTTAACTCTTGTTTTGTTATTAGCCTCGGTCAACAACATGTCAGTAATACGACTTGTTTAAAAAAGTTCTAAATGAAATTTTGTCTCAGTACGAACCCAGTGAAGAGGTATAATGAATGATTCATCAATGAACCGCTTTGATGTGATTCAGTAAGTCGCCTAGTTTCCTGTGGAAACAGTGTGTCTTGCTAAAAATGAGGGAAATGAATTTAAATTCATCCAACATTAACATTTTTAGTGCATTTTTCTGTATTTGTATTTCAAAACTGTAACATGGTTCATTACTGAGATGTTCAGCAAACTCAAATACCTCCCAGACTAAACGAGTCAGTTTGAGGTACTTTTAATGATGTGTTAAGGTCACAGGGTTCTGGCCTGCTTTAGGAAAATTACGCTTAACATATTAACCATGAGGTTTCACAATGACCTTTCAATTGCAATGTCTGCCTTATTCATTGTTTTAGGTTTATAGCTCCACAATAATGATGAATACCACAAAGTTACGAGTATGTTAATGAGGTCTGAACTGCTGATCCGATGTAATATATAGTCAGTGTGAACACGACTCCTACAATAAAGCACTGCATTTTAGGAAATAAGGAGGCACCTGAAACATCATTACATCATTAATTCATATGTAATACACTAAAACGCGTTTCTAATAATAATAATTATAATAATAGGAAGAAGAAGAAGAAGAATAAAAGGTTAGCCTGATGATCAGTTAAATTAAACAGCATCTGGATTTGATTATACAGTGGATTGTTTAATGACAAGCAACTGCTGGCACAAAGTGTACATCAGGGCCTCAGAAGATGAGCGCTGTACATTATTACTGTTGGCACTACATAGGGAAAGACCAAGTTTCAAGAATAAACACTGGATTGTAGAGATGCTTTTGAGATGATGACGGTAAAGAATGTTTGTCAAGAGAAAATAATTGTTTCCAGAGGCTTAATCGGATGATTTAAAAAGTATTATGTTTAGGTTATAATGCTTCACATAAGAAAAAAGACAGGAGAACAGATTAAAAATGTTTGAAGTATTTTTTTTCTATTTGTAAATCTGAAATTTGTGTGGTCATGCAAAGGGAGAAAGTTGCAGTGAAAATTATTACAGCTATTCCGCCAGTTTCAGTTACTTTACAATTAGCCCTATTTTCTCTTCTCGTGTGTATTCTGTTTTAAATACACAAGCAGCTTTTTGTCTTTTATATCACAACCGCTTAGGACCTGAGGATTTTATGGCTACAATATCAGTGTTAATTTACTTTGTGTTCAGGTCAGTTTGGTTTGGGTCATTTTTCATACTGTTTTCGTTGGGTAACAGTGGAAATAGCAGGCTTCACCATAAAAATGTGCTCCAGATGAGAGTCAGCAGGGTTTAGTGCTGTTTGTGAGCTCTGTAAAAGCAGTGAAGTGTGCAGAGCAACACCTCTACTCCTGAGAAAGCATTCACCTAATCAAAGGCCTCATACCAGCAACAGCTGTGTGTGTGTGTTTGTATACACATACATATTGTTATTATGTTTTTATGTGTTTACATGTGCATGCTTTTAAGTGTATGCAAGTTGGCTGTGTGTTTGTGTGAGTGTGTGTGTGTGTGTATAAGGTATAGCAGGGCATGAATAACCCCCTGAGAGGCTCTCCTACTGAGTGAGAGAGTAGAGAAGATACACGTCCTCCATTAAACGAAGGGTGTGATGGCCATCTGCTCTCAGTATGAGCTTCATCCATACCTACTAAAGTTTATCACACTCCTAAAACATCTGATTGTATGGCATTGTTACTACAATAACTTATAGGAATACTTTTATCATACTTTCCTTTTTTAGTTTGTTGGGTGGGAGGGGGTATTTGCATGATTGTTTTTTTTTTTGCAATTTTATTTTTATTTTTTTATGCCATTTAAACTGTGTAGGCTGAATGAAATATTGTATGTTGCTATACAGTTCATGCACATGGACTCTAAACTCAAATTTATGCTCAAAGATTGTTTTCTGGATACCTTATATTTAAATGGTTAATACAGTACTGCTTTTATTCAGTAATGGAAAGCATGCTTACACACACATACACACTGCATGTGCAAACTATTTATGTGAAGATGAGAACACCTATTTATTTGTCTCAACTTTGTAGAAGATTGAATTTACTTATGTAAGTGTAGGTGACGCATGTCTGAATAAATTTCAGGTTAATGTGTGTTACTCTTATTTATTCTAAATTACTGTCACAAAAACAATAAGCTGGGTTTCAGAAAATGACAGGCAGATGTAGAACAAGGAGGGCTTTAATAATGTGTGTTTGATGTATCCTGACTCTATCTAGCCCATGAACAGTACCTGGCTGAGAGGCGAGAGCTGGTCAGTGCCTTGTGTTTTTAAGAACTGCACACCTCTCACTGCGTCCTGCCAAGTATATGTTTTCAGCAATGCTTTACGCATCAACTGTAACATACTCAATCCAGTGTAAAACTCTTTTTCTCAAGAAGCAGACATGACTCCTGCAGTTTATTCACCTCTAGGCTTTTGTAGCATTTGTGTGTGTGTGACATTCCTCCACTCACTGTGGTTCTAACACACCTCAGGCTCAAGCAGTGGTCATGATTGTACTGCTAGAGAAGCTAAGCCGACTGCATGAGCAAAAGTTGTGAGGTGTTTTGTTTTTGAGCAAATTTGAGTACTTTTTCCCCCCACTGGTTTGTGGTTATATAAGCATTATGTAATTGTTTTTTACCCTTTTCTGCTCCTGTTTTATGAGGCTGTTGACATAATGTGACTAATATGATTTATACCATCAGGCAAGTTTAAAATGGTCGTCGAACACAACTTGGGGTATATGACGATATATCCAAAGAAAGGTTTTAGCTCATGTTTGGATATGTTTCTTTATTTAGTAAATGTTTTTTAACGATTGTGTCTTTTGTTTTCTGTTTCTGTGTAGGCCTTGAATAATGGCTTATATAAAAGCGTTTCTCCGTATGGCTCTCTGAACAACATCGTGGACGGGCTGAACTCTCTAACAGACCACTTCTCTGACCTCTCCCTGACTTCTGAGCCACGCAAGCCCAGCAAGAGACCTCCACCTAACTACCTTTGCCATCTCTGCTTTAATAAGGGCCATTACATCAAGGATTGCCCTCAGGTAAATCCTATCCATCCCAATATCTTATGTATTGTCAGATTTCATTTGATTTCATATAAAAGCCATTCCTGCAAACCTTTATTCCTAAATTTATACTGTGCAGCCTTTTATGCAAAGTGAGCTGTTATGTGAGTTGTTATGAAGTTGCAAAGCATGAGATCATATTGGTGTGCAAAAGACAAAAAGGGCGAGATACAGTGACCTACTTTGTGAAACAGGCAACCCTCTGTCTTTGTAGTCATGTATATGCACTACAGTTATCAAGTACATGCTGCATTGTGCTGTTTGTTTCTTGTTTTTTAATTTATTTGTGAAGTATCATGGAATCTCACTTGATTTCTTGACTCTCACACTAGTGGTTCTTTTTTCTGAACACCGACTCTTTCATTCTTAATAAGCATGTGCATTTAAATTTATTTATAATTTTGTTAATATATAATTTTCATCATTTATAAGCAAATTATGTTTTATATGCAAATGAGACAAGCTTTTTAGAGAAATCTGACGCAACAAATTCTGCTTCAATCTCCAGTTAGTCTACGCAGTCTACACAGAGTCTGATCTGAACCATGTAACCTGCATTAATTCATGGCGTAATTGTATCAATAAGAATGAGAACATTTGATAACCCATTTTACTTGTTGGATAATATGATTGGAGCAGACACAAGACAAGTGCAAGACAGCACAAGACAGCGTATCGTATTTCCCATAGCTGAGCTTTTGCAACAGCTACTTAGATTTCACTGTTGTCAGTGAATCCTACAGTTAAATGCAGAACATTTTTAAATAATTGAATTATTTACAGCGTCTCTTTTCCACAGTCATATTTAACATGGACAGTAATATTTGCGCAAAGATCTTGTCAGTAGGCAGCATCACTCTGGATGTTTTTATGGTTTTTGGACACAAAGAGAGGGTGAGGTACTCAGTAAGATCCAGACTTGAGTCAGAGCTGCATAGAATGGTAATGCACACCAGATGTGGGATTAAAATGGCAAGCCTCCCTTTATGAAAGATGATGAGGGTTCCCTGCAGACTGTTAAAAGACCTTTGTCATGATAAAATACCTCCACCTTTCTGACTGTGCCTAAGGTGAATTTAGTGACAGAGGCCTCTGACATATTTAGTGTTGCGTGTTTAGACGGATGAGTAACTGCTGATAATGTTTTATAGTCTTTAAACTCTTTAAAGGTCTTTAAAGAAGTACTTTGTGTAGTCATCAATATTCCCACAAGAGACTGAAGTGTAGTTGTAGCTTATGATGTAATGGTATCAATGATAAATGATGTAATGATATTCATGATAAATATCACAGTATTTAGTATTAAAATATTTATTGCATTTGTCCAGTAAGTTGTGAATAATGAGAAAAACTCAGCGCTCATTCAGATGAGCAACTGAAACTCTGCTGTACAGGAAGTACAGACAGTGACTAAGTGTGCACTTCCTTTGACTTTAATCCTCCTGAGAAATTCTGTGCGCTGGCTGTGTGTGTGTGTGTGTGTGTGGTGGCTTTGGAGTTGGGGTGTAGTGTAAATCATGAGCCAGATCTGTCCTGTTTTAAATTTCAGCTTCTCAGGTTAATGCCAATGGAAACAGAAGAAAGTGCGGTCCCCAGGCAGAGTCCACACCTACACACTTCAGAAGCTAGCAGTTTAACTCCCCCCTGAGTCTTCACTATATATGATTTACTTACCATTTCTCCCAACTACACACAATCAAATTCCCACTGCTGTATTTGCACATGCAAAGTTCATTTATATTGTAATGACCATTGAAAATTAATTTCACCTCCTAGGTGTTTCTTTAAAACTAAGGGGGATGTGCCATGCAGTGTCATTAAAAAAGGACTGCCTCTCAGTGCTGCATACTGTCAGATCTTAGATTTCTTTATAAACTCTGACTGAAAAAAAAAAAAATCCAGGATAACCTGATCACCACTACGGGTTCATCAGTGTCCAGAGGACTGCAGACCCCCTGCCAATACAAACAGGAGGATATGACTTCACAGGGCACAGCAAACTCTGTGATCCAAAGCCAGGTCTGAGAATCACATTCTCCCACTTTCTCCTGGCACATACTCTGCATCCCTGCTCACTATAGAGCTCTTAAGGCGATGGAGGCGAGGACGAATTTCCGATACTGCCCTCCCTCCAGGACACAGAGAATGGGGGTCGGAGGTGTGTAGAGGCGCACAGGTTGAATAGGAATGAGTGAAAGTCATGGCTGAGTAGAAATGGAGTGTGAGGGCAGGAAGCATGTGTACTGGTTTGAAGCTGCCGGGTATGTAACGTCCCATGTGTCAATCATGGTGGGAAATGATGGGAGCCATGAAAGGCCGGTTAAAAGAGTGAAGATCACTGTGCTGTTTTGCCTAAGGGAAATTTTATGTTATGAAACAGGACAGCTTTTGTATTTTGTTTATTATTAGCATCCTCTATAAAGCTGGATCTAGGACTGAACTGTCTAGTTATCATTGTAGAAGTTTTGCCACTTGCCAAACAGTTTGAGTGCATGCTGGCGTGGAGTGGGATTTCCTCATGGAAAATGTACTGCACTGGAATGCAGGTTGCAGCACTGTGACAGGCTTGGCATGTAAGCTAGGCTTGTGAGTCACGAACTCTGCAATGCATCCCTCATGCCAATGCCCATGTCTGTCACACAATCATTGTGCGACTGCTTGTAATTCATAGCAGGTATTCTTATAGATAGTTACTCTTCTTAGGAATACAGTGTAGTGGGTTGGTAGGTTCAAAACAGGATTAAAACTTTTGGCTTGCATGTTATGTTTAAGCAGTGTTTTTTGTTTCACAACTTAAATAACTGCATAATAGTTGTGGTTATTGTACGAAGTGATTAAAATCACCTTGAAACTGCATTGCTAAAAAATCCATGCTTGACTTCATTGCGTGCATCCTTGCCATTTGGAAACAATATGTGGCTCTGAAATCATCTTATAAGTGAACTTCAGACACTGCAGCAGAGAAAGCTCATTGACATTCCAGCAGCTGAGGCCACAGTATGCTGAAGAGAACCTGAGGCCACGAATTCAGCGGTGACTTTAAGCGCAGGGATTTCATGGCTCTTTTAGTTTAGCGCTTCATGTATATTAATGCCACGTTGCGCAAAAACAATGCATGAATAATATCAGTCTTATCAGAATGTGCAAGTGTCTTGTGTTTTTACCTCACTTAGATGTATATACAGTAAGGCAAAACAATAGAGACCTAATTCTTGATCTAATTATAGCCTCTAAAATGCCTAGGCCGTTAAGGCTCAAAATGTTACTAGTCTGTTCCTCAATTCGGTACAGAATGGTTCTGTAATGGTGTTATAGTTAAAGGCTGTTCAATGTAACTATCGCAAGAGATTCACAATTGTCAGAGGCACAATACAATCTAGCGACTTGTTACTGAAACACCTACTCAAAAGCAGCAAATAGCAGATGAAGAATTCAGGATGGAAAACGACTCTGGAAACATGGCTAAATATACACATTCCATTGCCATGATTACAGTTTCAACAAAAGATACATTATCTCAAAGGAATAAAGGAAGCTCTGTATGAAATCAATGGCATTCATGTGTTTTTGATTAACATGAGAGAATCGTCATATTGCATTCCAACGATATCAGACTTCCAGATTTACTTTAACGCATCTGTTTTAACTTCTTCAGACATTATTTCCTTTATTGCCATCTCCTGATCATGTTACAGAATTTCTGGAATATTTTAAGAAACCAAGAACTTGCGGTTCTCTGTTTGAGTCAAATGTGCACTGCATATCATTAACAGGGTACATCACTGGCAAGGACATGTAAGCGGAGGTTTCGAATATTATATTAAACATTGTGGAAAAACATCCCAGATTTTCCCGTGAGTGTGCTGAAAGGAAGACATGAGAAAAATGGGTTAATATTACATCAGCCATGTGTCTGCGTTCATGCACACTCTTAAACTGCTGCTTAAATTGGCCAAGCCCACATAATCACTCAAACGTCTGTAACCAGAGCCTGCTTGCTCTTAAATTCATTAACTGAAGTACTTGCTGAAGTATCTCTCTTTCATGCTCACTGTTCCTTAATAAAGATTTGAAACATCTGTACATGACACAAATGTTAAGATGATTAGGTCTCTTCACAGTGTAAAAATATTACTTCAAAATTTACAGTGAATTGAAAGTAAACACTTTATCCTGGAGCTTTATCTGTCTGTCTATCTATCTATCTATCTATCTATCTATCTATCTATCTATCTATCTATCTATCTATATGCTGACAATGTCCATTGTTAAAAGTACTAGACAAATAAAATTGAATTGATTTGAGAGATACAGTTGATCCACAGGAACTCTGGGTGTGAGATGAGAACCCTCAGTAGGATGCCAGGCCATAAGAGGGCAACATGCACACACATTCACACCTTAGGCCAGCCATTTCAGCATGTTTTTGAGAGGCTGGACAAGACTGAAGAACCTGGATGAAACCCACATGGACACAGAGAGAACATGTAAGACTCTGCAAATATAGAGACCAAGCTCAGGTCTGAACCGGGACTGTGGAGCAGCAATGTTTCCTGCTCCTCTACCCTGCTGTTCCTGGCAGCAAATTGTTGAGTCAAATCAGCCGGCTCAGGTTTGATCACAAATGTTTCCCTCATGTTGTGCTGGCTCACTTCCTCTCAGTGCAGTGGTTCTCACAGGTCTACTGATCAACTGTGGCAGATTTAACAGGCTGTGGCATTTTGTAACAATATGGCTTTGGAGATCTCACTCCTCTCCAGCAACAGTGAAACATTTAATCTGGTTGTGTCCATCCCCCTAATGTTACAGACTTATTGAGCCTGAAGCAAATGGTTTAAACTTTGCCATGTTGTGTCCTAACCATTTGCCCGCACTCAGTCCAGGTGATAAAGTCTTTATGGTTTGTTATTGCTGTTGGCGAGAATATTTGTATTTTGTAACATATTGAAATGGCAAATATCAGTCCCAGGGTTGTGTAATTTTCTTTGAGATGAAAGCCTTTGTTTGTACGAAACTTACATTAGAACTAGACACATCTGTGAAAGCAAAACACTCTGATGTAAGAGGCAATCAGAGATCTTTGAGGAGGCAGTCACCTTCTCTCAAGGCTCTTGCTGAGATAATTGCATAAACACAGATGTAATAACCAAGGCCATGGTGTAGTACCCATGCTGCTCGGAGTCCTCAAATATACATATATCCATGCAATCTCTTTCCAATTTGGCTTTGCAGTATGTTACATCACAGATGACCCTTTACCACAATTGAAAAACAATTAGTTCCTGTAATCTGGGCACAGCCAATTTCCTGACGAGTGCCTCAGAACAATAACTCTGAACGGACGTGCTATATTTATACTGTACTTTCTCCAATCGACATAACTTATTGTATTTTACATAGTCCCCTGTCTATCTGCTTAGCTGATCTGATCACTTAAATGAAAACAAACAATAGCTGTGATCATTCATTGTTGTAATAAAAATGTACAAGCTCTGTTTTGTATTACAGCCACACAACCACTATTGGATAAGCCGAATTTGAGTACACTGTGGCAATAAATCATATGTTTGCATTCCTTGATGTCTAAGCCAGCTGCTATGTGTTTTTCGCAGTCTGTCTGTCTGTGGGCCTGATAAACTGCCTTCGTTCTGCAACACAGCATCATAAAATCATTAAAAGTGCGTACTAACATTCAGAACCTAAACAAATGTTTCAGTTAGGCCTTGATTTTCATAACAAGATGGACCATGCTTACTGTTTCAAATAATAGCTTTATTAAAATAATACAGCCTGCAGTATGTTACATTAGGATTGCAGATTTATACCATCACTTCTTACAGAATAATAACACCTAGCCCATTTCCCATGCTTCTAACAGTAAGCCATTTTAGCCGATGTAGAAATTAACAATCAGCTTTGATTGCATGCGAGTGTGTAGTTTATTAAATAATGTTTACTGTCAAATAGGAGAGAAAGACAGGATTTTGAAACAGCCAGAAATGAAGTGTCAGTGTCAAAGAGGACATGCTGAGAACTGTTCCTTAAAAAGGAAATCAAAGTTGAAAGAAAATGAAAAGAGGCTTTCCTGCCAGATGGTTTGTGTTCAGTACAGGAATACAACTCTTCCTCTGGGTTTTGCTGATACAACAGCCACAGCACTTCCCTTTGTCACAGATAGAGATTTGCACCCAGCCTTTGCTTTGGCTTTTATGGAAGGACGAGATACTAAGCGAATGACCACAGTCAGCCTTATTCAGTGCTGACATATGTAAAGATGCAGAAAAAAAAACTAAAAATGGAAGCTGTGTTTGCTCAAAGCATTTTTCCTCTTTTTGGAGCATGCTTTTATCTTCAAAGAGTGTGAGATTGTGATTTATGAGAGCTTAAAAAAGTTTTGTCAGATTGCATTCTCAGTGATTTAAAAATGCCTTCATTACCATTAACAAGACAACGGTTGTACAGTGGTGTTGCAAAAAGGCTGTTTTTCTTGGATGAAGAGTCCAAGAAAGAGGGAGAGAAAGACAGAGAGAGCGAGAGAGAGCTTTCTCAGCTCATCGTTCTGCTTCTAAGATCCTGCAGGGTTTAGTGCAATTATAAACTATATCCGCTGTAATTATTTTTCCATGCCTGTTTATTTTTACAGCAGGTCCGCTAAAGGCTTCAGTTGTCTTCTGACAAGGGGGCCGAGTCATGACATGTCTCTTAAGCTACAAAATTAATGAAAGAAAACAAACAATAAGCAGGTTCCATATGTCCAAGACAATGTATCCTGCCAATGAAACGGACATGACAGTTTTTCATGTGTGGTTGTTTCATGTTAATGTTTACTATTAGCAGATTTAGCACCTGGTTTGTTTTATATATTAAGTTTATATTTTAGGGAGTTTGATTACATGTTAAACAACACAGAACATACTTCAGTTACAGTTTTAATATGACTACAGGAAAGGACATTATATGTTAGGAAATATATATTGAGACATACCCTGTGTGACTGAAAGGGAATGTTTACAGCAGCATTACATTTCTTGTGTGTCATCAGCCAAATGCCTTTTTTTTCAACCAGTGTTACTGAATTTCACGTTCACATAATCAGAGGCCATTTCTCATATTTGACTCAGATAAGAAAGGTTTGACTATTCCCACTCGCTGCTGAAAGGCAATATTGCTAAGGCCTGAATGGCGGCGATCATGCTGTGGAGCCTTGCAGCCTGGGCACAGTATGTGGTGTCAGAGGAACAAACACAGCAAGCTTTGTGTGTACGCCTCAATTGGAACTGTTGGGAAGAGCTTTGCGCTGCCCGGAATGGTCAGTGTTAATTAAGGATCACATTGTTTGCCTTAAGATCTCCAGACGAAGGGGGTCAGGAAGTCAGGGCATATTGTTCCCCCTGTGGGCTGCTGACTAAGGATACAGATCACTTTTAAGTCTGACGAAGAGAACAGAAAAGACCGCTTCTGTTGTCCACTGTGAGATTTTTTTTAACAGTTGCTTAAGACTTTAATTTTAAAGAAGTGTATAGTATCATTTCTGGCTTTGGATGATTCGTTTTTGTTGACGGCTTTGCTCTGAAGTGTTTGTGCATGTTCTGTATGTGAAAATAATATCAGATATTGAAATCTCTGAAATGGTATGCTGTTAACTTTTTCAAAAAACAGATATATACATGCATCTTAAGACGTATTAAAGGCAGAAAATGGAAGGGCGTGTACTGATTCCTTCAGTTCAGTATGAGAGTTATATAGAGAGGGCCTTGTCATGGGCTAAACCGTCCTGTGTCTAGTCCTCCTAGCTGCTGGAAAGAGGTCTTCAGGGAAGCTTTGGAGGAGGGGGGTGGGAATGAAGTGTGCAAGCCGGAGAATGTGGGGGAAGGGTACTATGGGAATGTTTTTACAGTCTGACCTGAGATCTTCCTTCAATTCTAACTCAGTCTTGCAGACATCCAGTTACTCAAGTTCCTAAACTCCATCATTTGTGTGTGTGTGTGTGTGTGTGTGTGTGTGTGTGTGTGTGTGTGTGTGTGTGTGTGTGTGAGAGAGAGAGAGACAAAAGTTGCACAGATTATGTGAAGGAGACAGAGACACATCACTGGGGCTATCTGAGAGCAGAGAGCGAAACAGAGGCTGAAATGTAAACAGATAGGGCTTATCTGGGACACTGGAGATATAACAGAAGGCTTTTTCCTCTTGAAATGAGTCAGAATTTAGGCTGCTGCTCCATTCTGTTGCAGAAAGAGATGTGCATCTTCACGGCTGTGTACCATGCAACAGGCAACAATCAAAGCTAATTTAAAGAAATGGGCAATGTGCAGATACAGCAGAAAAACAGTAAAGAAAATTGTGTACAAACTGAACTGCAGTGTCAGGATTAAACTAACCATGAGCTATATTAAAAACACACTCGGCTGTCACGTAAGAAAACAACAGTGTCGTGCAATTACAGTTACAATATATCATCTGTCTGATCTGAAGCAAAGTGGATATGTGTAACTATTACTTTTTTTCTTTTTCTTTCTTTTTCTTTTTTTTTTTTAAAGGCACTCAACCTGCTCTTGTCATTCATCGTCAGGGTAACTCAATCCCATTTTGCAGCTGTACGAGTTGTTATGGGGAGTAGAGTCAGAGCTGGGATTGTGAACATGGAGATGACTAATGCAGAGCTTAGTCTTCCAAGAGCATATGAATCGCTAGCAGCCAAGCTGACCCATTACGAACCACAACTATAGAGTCAGGAAACTACAACTTGGCAAAGACTGATTGGGCAATCTTTGTGAAACTGTAGAAAGAAAAAGGAGTTGGATTTTGTACAAATTAAGCTGTAAGGAAAACTACAACTGCCCCCCCCCCCACTCTAATAATCTTTTTATAAGTTTTCATACAAGCTGGGTTGTGCAAATTCTTCTGAAGATTTATTGTGTGGATACGCCATAACATCAGCATTAAGGTGATTTTAGAAGTGACGTGTTTTTTAAATTAGAGCCATGTCATGGTTGACATGTGGTCAGTGTAAAATCTGGTGTTCTATTCCTCTGCCCCTGTCAAAGAGTTTACTTTCCATGTTATGTGCTGTTACACACATGTGCTTTTTTAGCAGTGAGTGTTTAAGGTGTGAAAGTGGCCTCAGAGAATCTGTTCGGTCTTGACTACTAAAATTGTCAACTCAACTTTATCTGCTGAAGACATTTAGCCATACCAGCCAGTGCTGATGCTAACGCAATCTTTTTTTTCCAGTGAAACCTGATGCACTGAAAACATTTATCTACGTATCAAGCGAAGAGAAAACCTTCTCCTTAGAACCCGGAGGGCACAATGCACCTATTCACAAATAAGTCTCCCACCCACACTGTTCTTAACTTCAACACATAGTTATACCCACCCATATTTAGAAATCAATTAGTGGTTAACGCGACTGATATGGCGATTTTAAGCAGTGCTGGATTCAGAGATGAATTACTGGTAAACTGCCAGAAGTAGAACAGTAAACTACAGTAAACAGTAAAGTCTTTGACTCTTTGACTCTTTTGAATATTATTAAATCCCTCAGTAATATATATTTCTAATTTATATATTTTAATTTATGTGTCATGAAAATATATTATCATGATTTATAAATCTGTTAATAATTTAGTCTTCTGGAGATTTTTTTGCTCCTTTATCAAATCTTCTCAAAATGGTCACGCTGTAGTTCAAGTAAAATTCATCTGGAAAATATTGTGCTTAAAAAAATGGTCAGAATAATCAGAGTAGTGTGATTATGATTGCAAGAAATCTGCATTGGGTATTGATAGCCCGTTGTGACTCTCTGTAACAGCCAACCAATAGGATGTTCAAACAGAAATAGGAATTATGTGGAGAAGCATTACAGGCTTCACCTTGGCAACCAGGTTTAAGCACTTGGCAACCAGTGACCATTTCATGGCCCTTTCCCTGTAGTAACAACCTTTTCTTATTTCGACTGAATGAAATGATAACAACAGCACACAGTGGCATAAACCGCTGTTACAGTCTGAATCAGGTTACACAACAAGCAGTATATTTTCGGAGCAGACAAATCAAATCAAACTGTTTGAGTGTGGAGTCTAAATGACAAATAACACGCCTGTTTATGTAGTGCACCGAGTGAGAGTTCTAATAACAACATAGTTAAGACATGACAGCAGAAGAACTGAGCACAGAGAAATGAATTATTTGATTAATGTGCTTTAAAGTAACATTTAAAATCAGTTATAATTTATTATGCTAGTGTTTTATCAATCTGTCATGTGCATTTATACTTTTTTTCATTTAGTTGCCTTTAAAAATGGCAAACAGTTATTTAAAAATGTGATCTGGTGCAGTTAGGTTGCAAAATGATTGCCATTATAAAGTAAATATATTGTGGGTTTTTTTGCTGCAAACCTACATTTATCAAACGTATTTGACAAGCTGGTGTTTCGGAGTAACAGTAGTGATTATCCCAGTAGTGATTGTTTTATTAGACAGAAAGATTCTCATCAACTTGAGATCAGTCTGATCAGCTTCTCATAAAATGCAGATAGTAAATTTAATGTTTTGAGTAATCACATGATGCAAGACCTTTATTTTGGCTAATTACAAAGAGTGTCTATAATGCTGTAGGTTCAATGTAACATGCTACATTTGAGTTTTTGTGTTGTATGATAGTGCCATTAAAACAAGCACTGGGATCGTGTTTGCAGACTCAATTTGAACTAAAGGAGGTTCACATGACCTTTCACAAGCCTTAATTCTCGTAGCCTTGACTGACATGACATAGCAGTAAGGATGTGCACTTAAAATTCCTTCCAGCGGATCAGCTGTGTTAGCTCAGCACAACCAATTACATACTGCTCAGTGACGTTTGTTCCTGTAAAGACCAGAAAGAGCTGACGCAGAGTAGTTAGCCACAGTGCCTGAGAGGAGACTAAACAGCAGACATTGTGTATTTCTCTCAGGTCCATTGCGAAGGAAGTGTTTATTCACTGTTACATTCCTGTCCTCTAAGGGATCACAAAAAGCAGGTCTGTTTAGAAGTATAATATCTGAGAAATGTCAGATAACATGCAGAGAGATAATCAGCCAAGATTAGTCTGTTCTCTCCTGTGGATAAATAGTGAACAGAATATTACGTTAAGTTAGTGTTTACCACAGCACTGGGAACTAGTTTATTTGTGTATTTAGAGTATCACTATACTGCATGTGTTAAAGACGTTGGTAAAAATGTTTTGACATCAGAAACTCTTTCTGTATAATGTGTAGATGCTTCCAGCTCTGAGCCCCAGTTAAACTAAAATGTGAAACTATTTCACAACAGCACCAAGAGAGGTTCTGGTGTCACAGGAATGTACTTAAACTATAGTCTTTCTGACTGCGTACGATGAATATCTAGAGTAGGAACGCCAAATGTCTTGCATAGAGGAATTACTGGCTGATGGATCAGCTGTCTGTAGAGGCACTGGATAAACACAGTCTGGATAAAGAGGAGTATTCATAATGTGTGAGCCGAAACTGAGGCATAAAACACAGCAGGGCATGCATAACAGCAAGCCCCAAAATGTTTTATTCCTGTTATAGCACAGCAATTTGCTGACATTTACAATTGAATGTTGTGGCACATCACTTATGTTACAACAGCTGTAAAGACACCCTTACAAACCTCTGTTTTCTCTCTATTGAAGTTAATAATACTAAAAAATGTATCTTGTTGTGTTACTGACAAAATGTAGATTTATCTGTCCTGAAGACTTTCACATGGAGTAAAACTTTACAGCTTTACCTCTAACTGTTACAAAATAATCACCTTCCATAAGCATCATATAAACGTCTAGAAGCTTCATCATATCAACGATTATTGTTTATTAAATAACAACACATTTTTTATTTCATTTTGATTATGCCTAGATTATTGGAACAACAGTCACCTTCACACCAAACTGTTCAAGAGTTCAACCTGAGCTGTGTTAAAATACATGATGTCTGATAGGTGTTTCATCATGACTGTGCTTTAGCAAAGTATTTACAGACCAATATATATTTGGTAAAGCTTCTGGAAAGTATCAGTGGTTTGCCATCTGTGTGCTGGTCACCGGGAATAGGAATTCAGCCATAAATGCGACTGTGGCTGCTTTGTGAGTCTGGCATCAAGGTCATGCTCCTTTTTTTCCTCCTTAGACATTGATGTCCTGTCACATGCTTTAGTCTAAGATAATAGGAAAGAAATGTTATAGTGCAGTGGAGAACGAATCTCATATTTGAGTTGAGAGAATTTTTTATTTTATTGTTATTTAACCATTTAATATGTTGAATATATCCAATTTATTTAATACCAGTTCTATATATAAAACTTTGGGGTTTTGTTAATTCCCTGCTTCTTGTCCTGGGATGGACTGAGCAAATGAGGTGGTATTATAATAACTTCTCCATTTGTTACTGTAACTGAATGTAATTTTACTGCCTCTAACTTTTCCACAAGCTGATTTATGGTGTGGTATGTTATTTAGTGCCCACTGCATGCATATTGAGGTTTGTGTTCATTGTGTTTTAAAGCACTGTCATGAGTATTGAGAGAATACACAGCTGTGGTGCTTTTTGGATTATTATTATTTCTATTCCTGCAATATGTCACGTTATTTCTATTCCATTTTGCGGTTTCAGTATAAGAACCAAAATAAGCAAAAGCATGCAAATGCATAATGTTTTTGAATAGTGCAAAGTCTTAATGCAGTCTTAACTGATTGTTTAGTGCTGATGTTTATATTTAGCAAGATAAGTATGCTTATCTCAGCATTAATGTGTCAGAAAGTGCATCTGGCAACAGACAGCAACATGTACTCATGCATAGCTGGTTTTTGTACAGCTACATCTTCCTATAGAGCACATACAGTATGTATTTGTGTGTCAAGTAAAATTTGGCCATCGTTCATAAGTGAGTGGATGCCAAGAATGCTTGCCTTACACAGAGTATAAATAAATCAGCATAAATAAACAGGTGAATTTATCCATGACTTGATTTAGCATAAAGAGAGCTTCTCATTCATCTGCGTTAGTGGCTAACCCTGAAAGCACTTGTCCTCTGTGCCCTCTTTTTCTGCGCCTGTTACTGTGCATGCGTACACGCTATATTAGTCTGGAATGCACTAAGTGCAAACTCCCACTGACAGCAGCCTTGACGTGGTGCAGCAAATAAGCAGACTCACACTAGATGCTGTACATTCGTAACGGTCTTGCCAGAGTTTATGACTATTGTTTTTGGGGAAAAAGTTCAAAATTTAATTATGGTTTAGAATTAGAACTGCCTTTCATAGTAAATGGAGCAGAAAAGAATATGCTAGGGAGCAAGAATCTTGACCTAATCTGTGTTTATCTGGCGCACACATGCTTGACCATGTATTAAATTCAAACAATGTGAACTTCTGTTAAATGATAAGATGTCTTATTCAACACTCTGCAGCTAATTGTTTAAGTAAATATGAAATAGGTGACTGAGCTGTTTGAAGAGGCCAAAACTGATCTTGGTGCTTTTGCATATCTGTAAATCTATCTCCTCAGTATCTGAGCCAAGTCAAACACAGATTAGGAGAAGTTGAGTTGTATATGTGTTTTTTTTCTTGCTCTTCTCTGTGGGGTAATTGAGCATGTTGTATCTGGTGGGTTTTGCTGTTCCAGTGGAGTCTCGTGGGAGCCGGCGCAGGGGCTCAGGCTCCGAGGCCTCCATTGTTTATGCTGATGGTTTCCATATGTTGGCAGAGGGAGCAGCCAAACTCTCAGGGCCTGCGCCAGTAACCAGGAAGCTGTCCAGCGCTATCTGGAATACTTGGAAACATGGTGCAGCTTTATAATAAGCTAGAAGTGAGCGCAGGGCCCAACAGTCGGGCTGCATTTAATTATTAAGTGACCTCTTGGAATGAGAAAATCCCAGGAACTGGTTAGGAACTGGGCATATTATTCTTAAGTTATACAGTGCAACCAAAAACAAATTTCCTCTGGTTAAGATTCAGCATTGTTGCATATTTCTTAAACAGATTGTTATCTGACCTTAAACTAAACCCCAGAGATTAACAGGGAGTGAGTGTATAATACCATGTTGTATTCCTTACTTTGTTTAATCCAAGCTATTCTTCATACCCAGAAAAAAAAAAACGTACATAGGAACAGTGAGACAGGCGTATAGAATATTTCTCTCTGAAGTGATTGTAAACTAATGCAGACAAATAGATAAACAAAAACAAAAGTGTAAAAAAAACAGCAAGCAAAAAAAGCAGATAAAACGAAAGAAAAAAACCTTTCATTTGTGATTTGAAGACGTTTAAATTAAACGTAATTAGTTGGATTTAGGGGACGTATTTAATGAGGAAATAGAAGTAAATAGATTTTTTTTCTATTTCTAACATTTTCTCACTGAAATTAATGCACATTAGTATACGAGCATATTTTTTCACCTGGAAAATATCCAAGAGGTTTTAAGTGTTTAGTTAGATTTATTAAAATGTTGACTTAATGTCAGGTTAGATTTTGCAAGCTAATCACCACACTCATTTTCTTTCTTCTCCTACTTTGGATCCGGCTCCAGATTCATCTATCCTACTGCCATGAATAATGATGCTGCAGTGCTGATCCCAGGTCAGCTGCTAAAACCATGTTAGTGCCAACGTAACTTGCTTCTCAGGAAAGGTCTTGCTTAATAATATGTAGACTCTCTCTCACACTCCCTCACTCTTGCAAGTCCGAGCTCTCGGTTTCAGGAGGACAGATTTCACTAACACTGGGGCATTGTGTGTGTGCAGATTTATCATTTAACAGCACACCTGTTCCTCCTCGTCAGTCTTGGTGATGCAGTCTCTCGGACTGAGGCAGAAAAAGGAGACAGCTGCACCCTCAAGAAAAGAACCCGAGAGGACCTAAGGAAACACTGGCTTCATTTAAGCTCCCTTGTGGGAATTAATAAATAACACCAACACGCACCTGATTGGAATGCTCAGGCCTTTTGCAGAGCTCGCCGGAAAACACACACACACACACACACACACACACACACACACATGCAGCTGATGAGGGTGACACTATCACTCCTGTGTGTGTGTCTCCAGGGAAGGCCATCTGCACGCTAAGTCTTGGCCTGGACTGAATCTCTCTATCCAGTGCAGACAGAGCATCGCTTGATCAGCCCTTTGCATTGTGATGCTAATGGACCTGTGTTTCTGAGCACGCACTGGTACTCCCACCATGTTTACATGTACAAGGCGCATGCTCTTTTTATAAACAGGAGATCGACTGCTGACAAATTAATACCACACACTTTCCAGTTGTATCACTACTGTTATAAACATGTTTTAGATCTTTAAATGTGCCTCACAATGGGCATTCAGCAAGTTGTTGTTTTTTTTAAATAAAGCATCAGTCATTCCAAGAATATATAATGGAGTTGTAATTGTACACCAAAGTTCCTTTCTGTTTTACAAGCCTGATTATTTTCATGTGAATGTTCAGCCCCAACACTGAAGAACCCCAAGCTATTGTTTGCTGTTACCAAGAGTGGTTTCTGTGATTAGTCAAAGATTATATCTGCTGGTCATTTCCAAATTCATCACATCTATTGTGCAACTGAAAGCAAAAAGCAGTCCTGCAATGTGTGTAGGCCTCTCTCCATCCTGTGTCTCAAAAAGATGGCATGTATTTCCTAACAAAAACAAAGTGCTCCGACCAAGCCAGGATAGCGGTCTTCTACTATTTCCACCAAGAATGCACTTAAATGGCACAGTCGTGCTTCAAGTACATGCTTCAAGTAAATCATGTCTTCTAGAAGACATTAACATGTGACACAGAAGGGAAGGGTGAAAGATGTTGTAGTTGTAAACAACATTACATTTCAGAGTTAGATGTGCCATCAATTTTAAGGGTTGTAAAAATATTTTCCATATGGAATTTGCAGGTTATCTGGATTTCTTTCAATGTGTATTCAAATGAACAAAACATGTTTGCGCATGAAATATAATGTCAGTGCTTGGAACCACAAGAATTCCACAAGGGGACTAGCATTAAACAAGCAATCAAAAAAAGAAAGGGCAAGACCAGCCTCCCTAGCAAAGCTAAAGTCCAACATCCACAGAAATGTAAGAAGATGAAGATGATGAATTGTGATGATTTGGTATAAGTATAAAAAATTGATGGTTCACACAACAGATAAACTCCATGATTTGAAACATATGTGTGAGCTTGCTGCAATACAGCTTGTACATACATCAATCAAAAGAGAGCACTTTATTAAAAGCATTTTTTAATAATAATTAAAAAAAGTATATTCAAGGCCTCGTTTTCGTTTGAAAACCATGTTGTACTAAATGATTGCACTAGGACATTTTCTTGTGTTGTGTTGTTTGTTTTTGTTTTCTTTTTGCTGTTATGTTATATAGTTTTCCCAATGTTCCTCTGGCATGGAAGCCACATACTTATCAATCATACGCCAGATCTTTTCCAATGATAATATGCCGAATCAGCTGCGGTCATAGCGAATGTTTCAGGTTAGCACTTTCCTTAGGTCCTCGTTTGGCCTAACTTATAGGCCTAATTCAAAGCAGATCAGTGGTTTTATGAGGGGGGTTTAGTGTTTTCTTGTGTTATACCAGTGTGGGACCCATCTGCTTCTGATTTCCTCCTTCTTTCAGTCATGTAGGGCTTGATTGGAGGGCCCTCTCCAGCTGCGACCGATGACTGCCGTGCTGTGGTATTTGTCCTGTTACAGGGAGGTTGGCTCTGTTGCTCGATCTCAGCCTCCTCCATCCTCCTTAGGGGACACAGCTGGAGGGCCGAGGAGGGGGGTGGGCGCTGCTCAAATTCAATTCCCTATTTTACCTCAAGAACAGCTTACAGTCACTGGATACATGCCTCTAATGTCCCAAACAGCCATCATTGCAGAAGACATGAGTTTTTCTTGAAGGAAGCTAGAGCATGTTGATTCCAATACAGATAGACAAAGACATATTTTGTAATATTTGTGCTTAGGTGTCACTGTGCCTGTGGCAATAAAAGTCTGTTTTTGTGGTCCAGTGTCCTGCTTTTTTTTTACTGTAAAGCATGCTTATACAGGAACAGCCTGAACTGCCTTTAAAAATCCTTCTACTTTGACCAGTATGCTAGGGCTGAGATTCAGGGCAAAGTGGTCATGCTGCTTTTAGAGCAGTGCATTGAGTTCAACTGTGTAAACATGCAACCAAAATGCAGAGGCCTTGGCATCAATCTGTAATTTAGACTGAGCTTTTTGTTGGTGTAGTCAATATAAAATGTTGTTTTCAAATACAGGCACTTGGTATGATTTTGGAGCAACACTGTCCAGATAATTATTAACCAATGAACATAATGCAATGTGTTATAGCCTACTAAAGCTTGTGGGGATTTTGTTTCTCTTCTTTGCTATTTTTTTATTTCTTGTAAAAGAAACGTTTAGACAAACCAGATGTGGACTACGATCCGAGCTCCTTTTATTTGTTATCCAAGTACCCTCAAACAATTTAGCGTTTTATTGAATTCACATGTATTAATGAAATACACTTTATGGCCAAAGGTTTGTGGTCACCTGATCATCACACCCATGTGTGGGCCTTCCCAAAACTTTTGCCACAAGGTCTGAAGCACACAGTCTTATAGAATTTCTTTGTTCGCCGTAGCATTACAGTTTCCCTTCTCTGGAACTAAGCGGCTCAAACCTGTTTCAGCATGACAAATCCCCTGTACACAAAGCGAGCTCCATGGTTTGCCAAGGTTGGAAGAACTTGATATGGATGTAATAAATGATGCAGAAGATAGGGATAGGTGCAGAGAGATGATTAGCTGTGGCGACCCCTGAAGGGAAAAGCTGAAAGAAGAAGAAGGAGGAGTGGAAGAGCTTGAGAAGCCCAGACCTCAGCCTCACTGGGATGAACTGGAGTGCGTCCTGCGCACCAGAACTACTCGCACAACATCAGTACTTGACCTTAATAATGCTCTAGTAGCTGAATTGAAAATCTTCCCAGTAGATTAGAGGTCATTATTACAGCAAATCTTCCAGAGATGTGGGTGGTCAGGTGTTTCCACATATAGTGTAATGGCTGAAAAATAAAATGCAACTTTCTCTAACCCTTAATTTATCTGAAAGCTATTCAAACTTAGAAAATAGGTCAAGCTGTTGTAAACAGAATATCACTAGCATGGGTCCAGTCCATGATGCAGAGCAATGCTGCTGCAAAGATTCTTTTTATAAGTATATGAAGCTGTGAATTGCCTAGGATGGCTCATTAGATCTGATTCGTAGAGCATCACACATATTTTTCTTTGCTATATGGCAGAAAATCTAGAATGTTAACTAAGGTTGATGTACTACAAATGAATGTATTGTACATGGCATCATAACACAGGACATTACAAACAGCATAGAGCAGTGTTTTTAGTATGTTCATTCCATTAAGCTGGAGTTACACCTAATGCTTAATAAATCACAACAATGGAAAGTATGAATCAGTGGGACTGAGGTCAGTTATGTTAGGGGTTTTTATTATTTTTCCTCTGTCCTAGCGCTCCCCACCCACACCAGTCCTACAGCGATGCCTGATCGGCCTTGCGTCAGTCCGTTTGTGAAGTTTAGAAATGTAGCCACAAAACTCATGGTTTCCAGCTGCTGCTAAGATGGGAGATGGTTTGTTGACAGTGGTTGAGTCATATTGTTTAAGCTTGGGGAGGAAGGCCTGTCGCATGCAGCGAGCCTGTTGTGACGCATGTTGCTGGCTCTTTGCACACTGGAGCAGATGCTAATGATTTCACCTTCTATAACTCATCTGGGACCAATGCAACATATCCACCATCTCACATCCTCAATACAGTCTGAAATCAGCTTCAGGCACAGAAACCCATCACCCAGAGACAAGAACTAATATGATATGATAAGTTTCACATGGACAGAGCAGGCCGCTGAAGACTCCTTTTATCATTTGTTTGAAACGCCGCGTGTAGAGCTCATGATCTAAAATATTGTAAGCCAGTGACTGATTGGGTTA
Source organism: Hemibagrus guttatus (assembly GCA_033459395.1). Classification (NCBI taxonomy): domain Eukaryota; kingdom Metazoa; phylum Chordata; class Actinopteri; order Siluriformes; family Bagridae; genus Hemibagrus; species Hemibagrus guttatus. The sequence continues at coordinate 17,004,952 of JAUCMX010000002.1, forward strand.
TTTTCTGTCTGTTTCATCATTCTCTGTATCTCTCCTTTAAAGACAAATTATTTGGTAAAGAGCCATAATAACATGCATATGCTAAACTAAATGAGCAGAACACACATGAAGGTCACATCATATTCTTAACAGTCTTATCTGTGCTTAGATGATTAACATTTCTTTGGGATTTTGCATTTAGTGTGCAAAGAGAGCATTTAGAGTGCAGTTGAAGTTATTGCTGTGACTTGTATTGTATTCACTTCTGGTTTGCATTATAATGGTTTTGGTTTACCAGTGATGAACTGGTGACAGTAGGGGAGTTTTTGCTTGGCAGTCTCCTTGGTTGTAATATTACTCTACCATAAATTTAATGCATACTGTGTTCTCTCCTGTTAAAAGGAAATAAACCAACTTGTGGAATTTTCTAAATTTGTTTGTTTTGGATGTTGGCATTTCATGATCTCCCATAACAGTGACATAAAACTCATTTGTGACACACAAGGGAAAATCTGAGTTTTTCTTCTCGCAGTTGTGGCCTAGATATCAATACCAGCATTAACCCACTCAGCTAAAAAACATGCCCTAGTCTGTTGGTGAATATGTTTTTTTGCATTTAAAAGCCCTTTGGAACACATTAAACAAATATTTATAATCTCATCAAAGCCTTGAGTAATATCATAAACAGCTTATAAAACACCATGTCTACAGCTTTTCATTTGATGGACAATTTTGCAATAAAACTATTTGTCTAAAGTTGATCATTTCTTCTTGCTTGAGTAGGAGCAGTAATATTTCTAATAGTAAGGCATGTGCTCTGCTACACAACATTTAAATACATTTGAAGTACACATAGCAAAGTGAGATTTGGTTATGAGTCAGGTGACAAATTCCTGCTTCTGAATTTACTACTCCAGGCTTCTACAAACTTTCAGCTTTGATCAGAAAACAAAGTGATTTGTCTAACTGAGCGTTCTGCTAATCTATTTCAGGCTCGGCCCAAAGGTGAAGGACTGACACCTTATCAAGGAAAGAAGAGGTGCTTTGGAGAGTACAAGTGTCCCAAATGCAAAAGGAAGTGGATGAGTGGAAACTCCTGGGCCAATATGGGACAGGAGTGTATCAAGTGTCATATCAACGTGTACCCTCACAAACAGGTGCAACACAGCTTTCACTACATTTTCCAATATATGGTTCACATACATCCCAGAGTGTATACTGTGTAAGCGGCTCAAATTACCTGTGGTTGCATGCAAGTCCAGAGCTGACTGATAAGCAAGCTTGCATAATGTACACACACACTGCACTGTGTGGTGGAATTGTTGGGGTGGATGTGGTACCTTGGGTTACCCTAAAACCTGAGGTTGAACCCAGGCATTCTCATAAACCCCGCCAAAACCTCAGTGTTTCCTCTTTTAGGAAATCATGTCGAATCGAGTAGATGAAGTCTGATTAAAACCACCACTACTCCTGTGTTGTCTCACTAAAGACTATTAATTGTATTTAATAGACAAAACGATGACACACACAGAAACAATGAACTTTAGTGTTGTTGAGTTATTGTACATTTAGTCCAAATTTCTTGGCTGTATGGATTAGATTAAAAGGTAAATATAGAAGCCATGATTGTAGTCATTGTCCTCAAATGTGGCTTTAAAATAATGAGAAACTAACCAGTCTCAGGAGACTCATGGGAACAGGGTGCTCTTTTGGGTTTGAGTTGTGGTTAACTATTCTCTTGCAGGCAAATTCTTTGCCTTTTAAGCATCACCACTTAACATTCCCCCCATTCTGTGTCTGAGGTGTGCAATATGCAGTCTCTGTGAGAAGGGTTCGGGAGCAGAGTTCACCTAAGAGACTTGCCTCTAGTACACACCTGAGGTTCTTAAGACCGTCACCATTAAACTGGTTGAGGTAGAATTGTATCATTTGGGCAGGTTATTTTTCAAAAGAATCTCAGTCTAAGACAGCTGATTATTTGAAAATGGTAAAAACACATACAAATAAATTTTATAGTTTAATTAATTTGCAGTCAAGAAGTAAATGAAGTTAGAGAATATACAAGTAGATGTAGCTAGTCGGTTAGGTATAATTATAAACAAACTGTATCATGAAGTTAGTTAACTGGCCACCCATGTAGGTATTCACAATGGTGGTACAGTGGCTAGCCTAACAGCCTCACAGCTTCAGAGTCCCCAGTTCAATCCTGAGCTCAGCTTCCTGTGTATGCTAAGTTCTCCCTGTGTTCATGTGGATTTCCTCTGGGTTCCTCCCACTCCAAAAAAACAAACAAACAAAAATAAACACCAAAAAAACTACACTAAATTGCCCCAGATGTTAATGAGTGTGTGAATGTGTGTACGTGGTACCCAATGAAGGACTGCCTTGCCATTCAGGCTGTATTGTCATCTCACTCCCAGTGCTCTGGGTCCACCACAACCCTAACCCACATAAAGAGGTTACTGAAGATGAATGAGTCAATATGTAGTTCTTTAAAATGCATCGCCAAACCATATCAAAACGACACTGCATTTATTATATTCCAGATCTGCTCACTTGCTTTAGCTGTGGCTAGATAAACATTTGCACAGTCTGCCATGAAATCCATTCATGTGATGTCCTCACAATAATTGTGTTCATTTCCTGAACTTGGGGAGGAGGTAGGTCTTACAGCCAAGGTGGATTGAGAGAGAAGATCCATGGCTAGAACCTGACTTTATGGTCTGGGTAGGCAGCCAACTCCTGTTCCTGTAAAATCTAAGCAATAACAAAATGTGTGTTTAGACTTCCATGCTGAAAAGGTGATGCTGTAGTATTAATCTTCCCCGATAATTCCTATAAGGTGACTAAGTAAAGGTTCCTCAATAGTGACCTTTGCCACACTAAAGTCCAATAAGAAAACTGTGGCAGAAATTTATTTAAACAGCTTTCAGCCCCGCTTCCCTCAGTCTCTAATTTAAAGCCTTGTTTGCTCTTGGAGTGCGACTGACATCTTGTATGAGTAGACTAGAAGCAGAGGTGTAATTCCACAGACCCTCAAAGTTTGCTTTTTTACTGTGCTCTTCTGCTGTTTGAAGGTAATTCATTCCAGTTATTAGGCACATAAGCCAAATGCTTAATCCTGAGCAGTATCTGATATTCCCTAATATTATCATTCACAAAGCCCTTCACTCTTGAATAAACACTCTCATGTAATACTACATTACCTCCTCCCAATGACCCATGTTAGCCTGATTTTCCATAATTTATAAAATACAGCTGAGACACTCTGGAAAGAATAACAGGGTCATGAAAAGATTCAGCAGCAGCAATGAGTGGGAACACAAATGATTGTGGAGGTACTGTTAGTGAACAACAGCCAAAACCTGCTGGCTCCCATACATTTTCTCAGGGTCTTTTGCATAATTTCCAAGAATAGTATTCACCTTGTCAACTGTCATGCTGGTGTGAAACTTTGTTAGAGTAAGCATACAAGAAAAATGGGATCCGGAAATTATTACAATGCCCCTGAAATTCTCTTAATGATCAGAATATTATATCTAATACCAGTTGTATGCTGTTTGACACACCCTGTCTGATGTATCCGGGTTGTGGTTTGAAAACTGAACTCACATGATTTTCCATATTACCGCTCTTCAAGGCCTCATCACCATTTTTGAAAGTGGCCACAGCCCTAGTCGGGTATTGAGGTGAGGAAAGATTTACGGTCGGAAGAAACAATTTGAACTGAATGGCGAATATGAATGTCGGTGTTTTCTCTTTTCCCAGCGTCCTCTGGAGAAGCCCGATGGCCTGGATGTCTCTGACCAGAGCAAGGAGCACCCGCAGCATCTGTGTGAGAAGTGCAAAGTCCTGGGCTACTACTGCCGCCGTGTGCAATAAGGACCTGCAGGTCCGTGCCCGCTCCTGCCTCCCTCTCCCACTGCCCATCTTCCCCTCTGCCCTACCCATGAAGAGCTCCGAGAAAAAGTGAAAAGTGCCAAAATGGTTTTGTAAATATTGCTAATGCAATTAAGGCCTTGTGTATCAAAAGCATGAAACACATTTATTTGAAATATGTGTATAATTGATGATTGAACATGTGTATTAGAAGGGTGTCACTGCCAGTATTGATATCCAAACCAGGCACAATGGGTGACCTCAGCCTTGTGCTCTCTGACTGCGTGTTTACAGACTGCCGTCATTTTCCCTGTCAAGTGAACTATATGGATGTGCTGAGTGGTAAAGGTATTATATTAGTTCAGTCACACAGGGCCGAGTATGCCTTGCAATGTTCTTTGGGTCAACAGCACACCAATTTAACTGTGAATTAACAGGGGATATTGTACTAGTGATCCCTGGCTTTTATGTTCCATATTTATTTGTAATGTTATTATATCGTCGTGCAATTGATTCAACTTAACTGGGATTTGTATGCACATATTGTTTAACCCCACCTCTTGCCATTAGAAACTACTGTAGGATAGATAGAATTATAGGATAGGACAGAATTATCTTAGCAAAGTTCCTACTTTGTCGTACATGTATTATATATAAACAAACAACATGCAAGATAACGTTACCAAACACTACAGCATTCAGCAACCAGGAGTTAACATTTTATATATTTTTGTTTGTTTGTTTTTTGGACAACATTGAAATGCAACATACACAAGTCTTAGTCATTTTACTGAGCAGTAGCACATGTAGAGTCACAATATTACAGGTCTGAATGCTGCAGGTCCTTTATTCTGTTCAGGATAGAATCAGTATTAGAATCTCAACGTATCATTTCGAATGTGGGTACAGTTACTTTTAAGATGTCATGATGTTTAAGGCCTGCTAAAGGCAGGATCCTGACCTTTCTGTATCTATGCAATCCTACACTGGCTTTGTCTTCAAATAGCCGAAGTGCCAGATGTTTATGGTGTATTAATAGCAGTTAATAGTGTATCAAAAAAAGATTATGTGCCGAAATCAGTCAGACCAGCGCTGATGTATGCATACTTATCTGATATCTGTCAAGTGCTATAACGGTGTAAGAACTTCTTTTGGATTTATATGACAGTTTTTTTGATACAGAGAATTAAGGGACGGTAGTGATATCACAAAAAACATACAAATATTTCATCTCTTCTAAAGATTTATATATGATGGCTGTATAAAAGTTTTGCTTTTATCCGCTTTTCCAAATTACCAATAGAGTTGACAAATGATGGAGTTAGTCCCATCAGAACTGTGATTTTTGGGAAATAATTGCCAGTGTAGATGACAGAGGTAACATGGCTGAAAAGTGAGAAAAGGAAAAGGTATGTTTTATTGAAAAGCCTTGAAAGGGCTCAAACTGACAAGCTGTGGTTTTGGTTACAGTTGATTAAACATAGGACATTGGAAGTATTTGAGGAATGTAGTTTATTGTAAAGAAATTCTCATGGGAGAAGGACATAAAATATTACTCACAAGATGGAAAGTCTATACTGTAGTTTACCTCTGTTTTATAAGCAATTACTTTACATACCAAGTGGTCACATCTGAGTGTGATCAATGGGCAGTTTATATTATATAACTTTAAATGTAGCTTTATTTTGTATAACAAAGGTCATTTGTAGACACGTTTTGTAAGCATTTGCTGATGGAAGTTATTACAGACGGAATATTGTCTTGTCAAAAGTCTAGATGTACATATAAATGGACACATATCTCGATTATATAGAGTGTGTATAATTGTTTACTAAAGGTGTCCTTTACAAGTCCTAACATACATATACATTATATATATATATATATATATATATATATATATATATATATATATATACACACACACACACAATGTTGTCTAAAATTGTTTAGTAGAGAAAAAACTTATACTATAAGAAGTAAACCATGCCTGAAGGGATGAGTGTAAAATGCTTTAAGAGATGATGTGAAACATTGAGATTCCAGGAGGTAAATGTCATGTCTCATGCTGGTCTAAGATGTGAATTTGATGGGGCGGTAAGGTAACGGACCCATTAGCACTGAAAACCTAAAAGCATCCTATATTTTACCCTCCATTTATTACTGTTTGCGGTGCCTTCGATTTGAGGTCCTGGTGGTAAATTTTCACTACGGCCTGCTACCGAGGAATCAGCAGCGAGGTAGAAAAATCACTGCCTCAAAAAATAAATAAATAAAAATACAACTCTTTGCAAAAGAGAGTCCAGCCATTTCATCAGTGTTAGTCTACGGCTAGAGCTTCTTCATTACCCAATAAACGAAATTTTACTGTGGAATCTTGTTGCTAACAGCTCTTCAGTGCCCACAGTGCTACATGGCAAGTTTTACTTCCAGCCTCATTTAGCTTGGAAGGAGTTACACTGTGTTTTGATCATTGTCATAGATCAGCCAGAGCCTGTTTTTCTCAGTGAAAAGCCAAGACTTCAGTGTAATCGCTTACTGCTGATTCCTAAACACTCAACACAAAGCTGTGTATATCACTAGAACTAAACAGTATTTTCTTTAGAAGTTCATTTTCTGATATCTCAAAATAGTTACTATTTACTGTCACTTTCAGTTGAAAAGTTTAACTGATTTATAAAGGTGTAAAAAGACTAGATTAATATAGCTGAGATTATCATTACGTTAGGTTTTGTTTGATTGTTTGTTGCCCTGTGATGTGCTCGTTTTGCTCTTATAGCCGGAGAGGCCTGGAGCGATTGCAGGTAGTGATGTACATGCATTTACAGTACAAGTGCTTTTGCCTTGAAATACGTATACTTGACTTTTATAGCTCACTTTTATGAACGATATGTGTATTTTGGAAACCAGTATAGATGTGGAAAATTTTGCCATTTGAAACCAGAGTTTGTTTTTTCCCTTTCAAAGACAATTTTATGTTCGCTTTTGTGTATATATTCGATGGCCATCAATTTTAAAGTTAGCTCTTTTAAATGTTATGATGCAATATAAAAAATGTTTATGCGAAAAAAAGGGCAGATTTTTAAGATACAAAAGAGCTGGGAGTTTTTACATTGTTTTACAATAATCCTAGGTTTTATCCTACAGAAATATTTATGGAAGGTCTTTCTGCATTTTCTTTTTCCTTTTTTTTTGTATAAAAAGCAACAGAACTACACTATGAAGGAAATATTGATAATGACATAATATTATTCAAGGTTGGTACATAATTATTATGCCCTTTTAAGCCATTTAATGTTTTGCTCTTTGTTCTTTTAGATCTTCTCAGTATATATAGTAACTTTACATACTACAAACATAAGTGCTTTAATATGGCTATAAAATCACCGTGTGTCTGCACAGATGTTTTAAATAGCAGTTCTTCGAGTAAAGCAATAACATTGTAATAACTAACACTTCATGTTAAGACTGACTCACACCACTGTAAGTCAAACTGTATCAAACTGTGAGTGTTTTCATGTCACGAATTAATGCCAAGTCCAAGAATGAATATGAATTTTCATCATTTCATCATTTTTTTTTTTTAAATTGAAGATTTGCCTAATTGTGTGAGACAAAGAACTGTAGTTGAGTTTGCATGTGCATGTATTTTTAACAGATTTAATAAGTATACTTTTGTGCAATTTATTATTTAAAACTATTAGTTCATGTAATTTCTTGGAGACGTGCTTTCATAGAGTTCACCTCACAAATAACTGATTGTTATAATTAAATGCCTTTATTCACGTGTAGAATATATCGATTAATACGTATTTACTGAATGTACTGATAAATCTCTCATGTGATAAGATAGAAACTTATGTTTATAATGTCTGTAACATTTTTGAAATCATATTGGATTGGACAGAGCAACAGCGTGATAAAGGAGGTTTTTAAAGAGAAGAACGGCTGTCGCTTAAAGTCCATGAAATGGCATTCCGATATGTGCCTTATTTGTTAGTTAGGAAAATGGAACACTTTGTGCTTTTAGGGTTTGTCGAATTAAAACATTGAATCTAAATTCATTTCGTTTCTCTGTTTTATTCTATTATTATTATTATTATTCAGCAGGATTCATTTCTTGTTGGATAAAGATTTCTGTGTATGTCTTGGCTCTCAGTGGGAATTGAGAAATCTCCAGTCTTTCACTCGGGAGGCAGTGTGCTGGTGATTAATGATTACGAGTACGCTCCTGGGGAGTTTTGCTGGTGTAACAGAAATCCAGGTTTAAATCCAGCACTAGGAATAGTTGTCATTCTGACATCAAGTTCGTATATTGTCGAAAAGACCCAGCAAGAGAATTTCCGTCACTTCATACTTTCAGTACGCTTTACTAAAGCAAATTTATATTCTGTGCCACACAGCCCACAGTAAAAAAGACAGATGTCCCTTTTTTTAACGTTCACGTAATGGCTTGTGATGATTGTAAACATGTGAGTGCTACATGAGAAAGCTGGATCTTGGCAGTGGGACAGATGTTCCTCTCAAAGCCAAGTTTCTTTAATTGGACTACATATTCCAAATCACTAAAAACTTCACAAGAGGGTGGAGGCCCGAATTATATCAAGTTTGTTTTACAACAATGTAGACTTAAACAGAATGGGAATGTGAGCGTCGCCATGGCAATGCTGTAATCTGAGAAGTCAAACAAACCTTGTGATCTCAACATGCATATGGTTTCATTTAAGAGAGAGGACTGTTTTTCCACAAAGATTCATAATTTACTTTCATAAGGCATTACTGTGATAAGCTATACCTTCACCTCAACTCACAGAGCATAGGGTACATCTTGGCAAATACTGTAACAGAAATCTTGGCTTGCACGCCACACAAAAGAAGCCGATCTGACCTTAAGGTGGAGAAGTTTTATGGACACAGCTATGATGGCACATCCTGTTTTAGCGGACAGGAAATCTTGGCTAAAAAAAAGTTCACATCATTGTCAGCCTTTTTTTTTTTTTTAAACTGCAACTAAATTAGCTTTTGAGAGGCTTCAGAATGCAATACTGTGGAATTGTGGAAATTCACTTTATAACTAAATCCCACATGGGTATATTCTGTGGGTCTGTGCTTAGGGATGTAGAAGGAAAAAGTCTGTAACTCTCATCTGGAAACAGCATTTCAGCCATTAAAAAGGAAAGCCATATGCACACTATAGGTTTCATGTGCAGCTCAGTTTATTCTGTGGAGTTATACAAACTACATGCATTTGCATTTTCCATACAAAAACCTTGTATTTTTGTATGGAAAAGCTTTTGTTTGATTTTACATGTTAAGATTTAGCATGCAGTGCAGTAGGGGCTTACATAGCAAGCATAAAGCACTGAAACACCCCAAACACACATAAAAGTGGGTTATTGATTAAATTGACAAAGATATAAAACATCACATCCCTTTAATCATAAAGAATTAGATCCAAATGGAGTATTGGCTATGAAATCAAATCATTTACCTTTTGGCAGGAGATGAATCATTTACATAAGAACAGTCAGTTGTCAGCTCTGTACAGTGTAAAGTCGTGTATTATTTAAGTTCCCCACAGTCTGTGATGACAGTCTTCTTAAGTGTTCCTCCATCATGCAAACCGTACGACTCCATTAACCTGACAGTCTCCATGCCCTCTTTCACTTCACCAAACACAACATGTTTGCCATCAAGCCTGAGGAAGAATGAGAGAGAGCATAAAGCACATATTATGATGTGTTAGACTTCATAGTTAATAAAGCAGCACAAAAACAAACCTTGAACAGAGCGATAATGTGTTTCATACACTATAGTGTCAGTGACTACTTGATCTTATGTGAATGCTGGCTGTATCTGTGTACCATTCTGTCTTGGCGGTGCAGATGAAAAACTGAGATCCGTTGGTGTTCGGCCCAGAGTTCGCCATTGACAGCACACCTGTGAAGACCGAGACGAGCAAACATTACACACTGCAGTCTCAAACCCTAATACACTACTGACATGTATCATATTGTACAGTTTAGTAAATGCTTTACAACTGAAAATGATTTAGAGGCCACATCATAACAAAAAAAAAGTTTCAGAAGAATAAGAAGATCAGAAAAAGGAGGGGGAAAAAAGGCCTGAAAATACCAGTGCAGAGGGCACATCTGGATTGGGTAAGTTATGCTTCACTGCTATAATTACATCCAGGCAAGTATTGCACAAGCTGACATTATTTGGCCATATCAATCTATCAAGAGGGTCTGTTGGTTTAGGAACCCCCTGGCACCAAAAATGCACTGTGAGACATTGATGTTGACTTTCTTTAAAAGTAGGTCATTTGCCAGGGAATTACAAAATCTGCACTCCTTACTACTGAGCCACTGGCACTGCTGTGCCACCATCTGGTGGAGTGATCCAAAAGTGCCACAGACATCTACTATCACTGCAAAATCCCCAACAGCTCCAAACATTTATGCATAACAGACAAACAGTCATATTAGTTGAATATAGAACTGAAATATCCTGCATTATCTCTACAAATATAGTAAAACAAACAAACAAAAAAAAAAACAACTAATAGATGATTTTAGATGTTTCATGAGCCGTTTGTCCTGTCTCAGTGCTTCCTTACCTCCCACTGTACCATAATGTAGTTTATTGTTGTGTACAGCTCTCACCCTGCTCTGTGTTACATACTGTAAAAAAACTGGATTTATGTTAAATGTTTATTAATAAAATAAATGATTAAGCCATATTTTCTTAAAATACATCAGTGACTACCTGTAAATCCCAAAAGGCTCAGATAATGTATAATTTCAATAAAAAACATAGAAAGATGTAAGAAAAAGAAAAAAAGTGAAAGTGTTACATTACCTGGTCCAGTGTGTTGCAACTTAAAATTCTCATCTTTGAATTTCTTTCCGTAAATTGATTTCCCACCTGTGCCATTGTGATTTGTGAAATCTCCACCCTGTAGAAATGAAAGGAAGCAGGAAAAATGGGCAAGCCTAAGGATTTGAGCGAGTCTGACGAGGGGCAAATTGTGATGGCTAGACGACTGGATCAGAGCATCTCCAAAACTGCAGCTCTTGTGGGGTGTTCCCGGTCTGCTGTGGTCAGTATCTATCAAAAGTATCCTTTAAGTTGCGAGGTGGGGCACATGGAGGATCTGCTGCTAACATCTTGGTGCCAGATACCACAGCACACCTTCAGGGATCTAGTGGAGTCCATGCCTCGACAGGTCAGGGCTGTTTTGGCAGCGAAAGGCGGACCAACACAATATTAGACAGGTGGTCATAACGCTATGTTAAGTCAAGCTAGATTTAAACTGGAATAGATTGTGTGATTTCTTCCTGCTGTGAATCTTCACTGGAGATATAGAAGTTTGTCAAATTAAATTCCTGTCAGAACGAGTAATGAACAAATACCTGGCACATGAACTCAGGAATGATTCTGTGGAAAATGGAACCCTTATATCCAAAGCCATGCTCTCCGGTACACAGAGCTCTGAAGTTCTCTGGAAAATAATATTAATGTTCAATTATGATAATGCTTTAGGCTTTAAGTGAAAAAGTGGCATGCTGGAAAATAATTCACGACAATGAGGTATGACACAAAGCACACTTACTGTTACAAGTTGATTCTTTTCCAATAACAGGATGTTTTGAAGTGTTTTATTTTATACCATGTTTTATTTGCCAACAATTAACTTAATAATCAGCTACAGGTCAGACTTTTAAAACAATTATAGTTACATTTAATGTTGTGGAATGTCCATCTTGTGGTGGAAAACATACTGACCGTTACAAAGAGCTGAAACCTGACAATCGGTAAATACATATAAAATGATATTATTAAAATATAATTAATTAATATTAAAATATAATTACTTAATATAATTAAAAAAAACTATTAAACTTATAATTATACAATACATATAAAATCCCCTTATAGAAAGATTCACAATAATAGATTAAATGTTTTTCTTGATTAAATTACAACACATTTTAATCTATTTATTTATTACATTTATATTATATACAAGTGCCTGTGTATATTATTACTCTTGAAACAATAAAACGTTACAACTAGCGCATTAATATAAACCGGAAATGAAGTCAGAGCTGCTGTTATAGAACATTAATCACCAGCTTCTGACCAATCAGAATTGAGCACTCAGCATGGTTGTAGTAAATAGGTTTAAAAATAAAAACACATGGACTCACCTGCTGTTTTGGGAACCACATCTGCATTAAGCTGGAAAAATTAGGATTAGTATGAGAGTTAGTGCAAAAACCTTATCAAAGCATAACGGCTTCAAATATGTGACAATATTACATCTTTTATTAGTATATGCCGCGTGTAGTTTTTGTTTTCTTGTAATAAAGGTGGCAGTTTGCAGTGTATCAGCATTGCACTGAGTGTATACAAGTTATTTATTAATGTAGCTTCTTACTTCTATAATAATTCTCCCAATAAACTCGCCATCAGCCGCAATGTCCAGGAAGACCAGTGGATTCCTCACCGCTCCCGACAGCAGCCGGCTGGCGGCGATTGCGAGTGAACAATATTTTAAGCGATTTTTCATCTGTAACATGGCGGACGGTTATATATAAAATGTACACGTTTAACTAGCAGGACAGTGTTAGAGGTGAAATCTATCTGTTTACACAACGCGGCTGTGACCGCCGAGTGAGCGCGTTTATGAGTGGAGATGAACTCACAGCGCCCTCGTGTGGTCATCCTGTATTACAGCTCTGAGTGCTCCTGAGTGCTGAGCCCAGTGTACAACATACACCGTCCAGGCATAACATTATGACCACCTGCCTAATGTGTTGGTCCCTGTTTTGCTGCCAGAACAGCCCTGACTCGTCATGCCCTGTGTATTCTGACACCTTTCTATCAGAACCAGTATTAACTTCTTCAGCAATTTGAGCAACAGTAGCTCGTCTGTTGGATCGGACCACACGGGCCAGCTTTCACAATTTGGCCCTTGTCAAACTTGCTCAAATCCTTACGCTTGCCCATTTTTCCTGCTTCTAACACATCAACTTTGAGGACAAAATGTTCACTTGCTGCCTAATATATCCCACCCACTAACAGGTGCCATGATGAGGAGATAATCAGTCTTATTCACTTCACCTGTCACTGCTCATAATGATACGGCTGATCGGTGTATGGTGACTTGTTTGTACAGCACATGCCGCAGATGCTCGATCGGATCAAGATCTGGGGAATTTGGGGGCCAGGTCTACACCTTTGTCTTGTTCCTCAAACCATTTCTGAACACATTTTGCAGTGTGGCAGGACACAAGATCCTACTGAAAGAAGCCACAGCCATTAATGCTGTTGCTATGAAGGTGTACAATGTTTAGGTAAGTGGTACATGTCAAAGTAACATCCACATGAATATCAGGACACAAAGCTTCCCAGCAGAAAGCTGCCCAAAGCATCACATCTTCACTTTGTTTTTTTATCAGAGGAGGACACAAAGAAAGCCTGTACAATTGTGTGCTTCAAACTTGATGGAGTAAGAAAGTAAAACAGTGTTAATTCAGTGTCTGGATGTGAGAGTAATGTTAATCCTTTAGAAATATCTATACACAAACTGAACCTAAAAACAAACCTTAAATGTAACAAATGTATAACAGATAATGTAAGTAATTTTGCTCTATATTTCATGTCAAAATATTTTAAATATTTATATGGCCAAATCCCAAAAAGCTCCCCACTGGACATACAGTACAATACATAGGATTTAGCGACTTTGCCTTTATACATGTAGAGCGCTTATATAGCGTGAAGACCAGACAAACACCAAAAAACAGACTGACAACTTAATGAGCATGTTTCATCTGAATACATATTTATTAGATAAATATTAGGATGTCACAGCATCTAACTACATACAGTTTTGCAAGACTAAAAATCACAATTAGTTTTTTCTTCCGAACAGTTTAGAATATGAAATGATTGTACACAGAATGTACAAAACAAAAAAGACAACTGCCACTTTAGGCGCCAATCAGCTCAGATTGTACCTTTTTTCCCCCTCTGATCGTGATATCAAAATTGTACAAACTATTAATTTGGTTACAATCTTTTGGAACCACTCCATGGCCCCGTGCCCCATGCTCCAAATTATTCCCCAGAATTTTCTTCATCTTTTGTAGCACCTTATAGAGTACACAGGTAATGGAGCAATACACGGAAGCTAATTACACAGATGGTGAAACAAGTGTGTCTGTCTGCCCCCATAATTCCCCTTTTCTTGGAGGCATTGCAAATATTTTACATAAGTGAAACAAAAGAACAGAAAAAAAAATGGAAAGAGGTTCCACAGACGCTAACAAACACAGATTCATTTTACCCAATTCGAGTCTGATAGGAGGTTGCAAGCTTTACAAATTCTAAATACACAATGCACATTCCCCTGGGGAAAATGAATACATTTCTGTTAACGTGTCTCTATTTGTCATTTACATATGTACATGCATCCCTTATGTCCCCTGCTAGGGCGTTCTTTCAAAGCGTTTCCCACTGAGACCTGCGACTGAATCAGGGACAAAACAGCATCTAATTCATTTCACTCCGACCGTCTCCACGTCGACTCGCTCCCTTCTCCGATATCTGTACAGCTACAGTAAGTGGCGGCTCTAAAACAGGGACTCGTCTCAACGACCTGCAGTCTATCCGATGTGCAAGAGTTCAGTTCAGTTTCTGTCTGTAGGTGACTACAAAGTAAGAACAAAACTGTGGCAGTGCATCAGTTAAAAAAAATCTAAATGAAAAAATAAAAAGGCAAGTGAATTACAAACCCAAACTGGAGCTACAGGCTAAAGCACGATGGCCTGTTTAGGACGACGAACATAAGGTCTATACATAACTGAACACCGACAGTCAGATACAAAATAATTTAAAATGGACATTGAAAAATAAAATAGGATGGGAAAGGTATGCATTTGTGAAGCACAAACAATGTACTGTTCAAAACCATGTACTGTTTGAGCACCAACTCAAACGAAGAAAACAAATCTTACAGCAAACATACAGTACACTTTGACATTAATGATTAACAGAATTTAAATAAGCAACTAATGCATACTTATTTGCAGTTCTTATTATGAATTTATATAAAGCTGTGTTTCATAATACGAAAAATGCTTAACAGTAATATGATGTGTTCGGTGGTTTCCTTTTAGACTTGGGCCGAATGCATGGGGGGAAATATCAGTTCTGACTCTTTCAGGGGGTTATGGGGATAAACCATGAAACAGATTATGCAGACTCGTACATAGACGTGTAACCTCTACAAAACAAAGACCATAAAAATCACTGTACCATACAACAGCATGTGATGATTATATTGTTGTGTGAATGCGTGGATGGAAAGGAAGGCTTGCTCACAAGGTCACATGCTTAACCGTCTCAAAAGAAGATAATCAGCTTGGTACGACAGGTTCGGGCCATCTCCTCCAATCGCTATGCAGAACTTTGGTAATACATGGCCATTTTGTAATAAACGCACATACACTGTACATTTAGAGTTACACCAACAGTGAGGGGGAGGAATTATATCATAAACAATATATTGCGCATAACAAACGTAGTCATTACATGATCATAGTTCATGTTTAAAATGAATAAAACAGGACAGAGGAACACGTCTGAACGCACTGGTGTAAAAAAAAAAAAAGAGAGAGAGAGAGAAATCAGTCTACACTTGGTTCGGTCACTAAAACAACGTGGGATTGGCACGAGTGCACAATGAACACACTGTATGCACACACAGAGTTCTTGTTATTCATGACATCACAGGCCTGGGAGGGACAAAGCTCATGCATTAAATGGGGAAAGACTCCCAGAAGAGACAGCTGACAGAAGGATTACGGATGTTTTCGACACTCAAACTACTCTTTAAAAAGTGATTGCATTACTTCTTACATTACAAAAATGAATTGCCCACCGACGTTTGCTTCCACAGTACTCAGAGATGGAGAGATTTGCGAAAGGAGGTACAGTGCTGGTCGTTGATGCACGGTATCACACATACAGTGTTGATATGTTGGTGTTCCTATAAAAAACAGTGAAATGAAAAAAACAGTGAAATTGTCACAATGCCCTCGGGAACTCGTTCCGATTCGAACGCAACACTCGTGAGTGAATATGATGGACAGAATGAGACGCGATATGCCGATCTGAAGGGGAGTCCCACGAATCACGCCTTCCACATGAGCTACAGAGGACTTCAGAGGCCCGGCATTAAGTCTGTGAGATGGGAGTACCACATCGCTATGATGCTAAACCTCTCTGTGACTGTGATGCAGCCTTTTTGTTCCTGTGATGTTTTCTTTTTCAGTCTTCCTGTTGCAGTTCCGCTGAATGCTGTTGTGCTTTTTTCCGTGGGACTTCGGACATACAGTGAAGACATCCAGTCAAAAACACTAGATGGGAGATTTGGGAAGCTGTGGACATAAAGCTTGGAAGAACAAACCTCAGAATGCTCATGGGGGACACACACATAAGCCAGTACAGGAAGTATATTTTTTTCTATTCAGGTCTTGCTTTTCACAAAAGGAAAAAAAATCTGAATTTAAAAAATGCTACAACACTTTCCTAGTGAGCACACATACAGTTCTGTGTGACATATATTCTTATGATTATAGCTGCACAGTTTTTTTTTTTTCATATTAGTATTGAAATATCACTTTAGTGCCAACCAACATGGCTGTCATACATGTGTGGAAAAAGGACGTCCGTAAAAGAGTGAGATATTTACACAAGTAGAGGCAGAGGGAGGACGAGTGTTTTGTGGTTGTAAAGTACTGAACTGGTGGTCAGGGTGCTGCTTGACTCCTGACAGCGGAACTTGTCAGTGCCTCAGGTAAAGGTGGCTTAGGAAAGTCAGTTGTTCTCAAAGAGGGAGAGCAGATCGTCGTTGCTGTTGCTTGGGAGGTCCGGAGGGTCCAGATATGACAGTAACTCATCCGGGTTGGCCAGCTCGGGCAGCAGCTGCACAAGAGAAACGGTTTCCAATCAGATACAGTGTATAAAGTGTGTCCATCACCAAGTACACAACAATTCTAGACGAGTAAAACATTTAAGCAAGTGTTTAACAAACGCTTTCCTTTATATTCATAACCAAGTATCTTTGCTCCTCCAAACCAAACTGAAATCTGACTAAGCACCAACACCCAGGCCACAGGCAAAGTCACTGAGATCATCAGATTTTTCCTAATCTGATGTTTGATGTGAGCAGGAACTGAAGCTCTTGACTTGTATCTGCGGTATTTTACACACTCTAATCTTTTGCATCACTGGTTCTATTGGATAACTGTATGAATGAGCAGGGGTACAGCTGTTTCTATTAAAGTGGCCGGTGAGTAAGTAACTTAATACAGGGCAGGACATAAATAAAAAATGGATAAACAAATACAGATATACAAATATATAAAATATAATATGAAATAAATTCAATATTACTGCAGTCTGTAAAATAATTTGTAGTTACGTGTGTTTCATAGATTAAAGACTGACATAATGATCATATATTATATTATTTCACATATAGTACAGCAAAAAAAATAATAAAAAATTAAGCGAGCCCAGCATGCAAGCCGTCCCAGCATGCGAGAGCTCAATGCACAGAGAAATGACTAACGCAGTGCTGCTTAGCGAGCTGACTCACCTCCAGAGAGGGCTCGGGCATGTCTGCTGCCCCCTGACCGCCTACCTGGCCCTCAGCCGCAGGGTTAAAGGTAATGTCACCGTGCGTGTGGCTGTTAGGGCCAGGCTGTTGCTGCTGCGGGGGTGGGGCTTGGCGTGGGGGTGGGCCGGATGAAGGGCCGCTGTGATGTAATGGCTGTGCAGATTGGCTGTTGGGGTGGGGCGATACGTGCATGCCTGGTGGCATGGAAGCATGGGATTGCTCAGCACTCACAGGATGAGGCATCTACAGGGAGAGCAGAGAGAGGCAGTGAGGCATCATGGGTATTGGAAAGCATGAGCAGCCAGACAGGTACAGGTTAGAGCCATGCAGATGGACCTCGGAGGATAACAGTAGGTTAATAATATGGAGGTTTGATCAGCAATGGATATCCCAGTAACCCAGCAAATCACTTTTTATTAAAACAACACAATATACATTTATTTGAAAATGATATATGACTTCTCTCAACTATTATCAATATCAATATATTTTCATAGAAAATTCTTAAGATTCTCTCTATGTGTTTAACTAAGAGAGAGAGCGGTCATGTGACAGGATCTTTTTGTTTCATATTTAACAGTTATATATTTATATTTATATTAAATATTTATTTTATCTATTTACTTTTAGGTCGGAACCTGGTCAGAACCTCTGTAACAAACTCTTCATTTTCTTTATCTAAAACTAATTGTTCCATCTTTGGCAAATATTTAAAATGAGCAACTTTGACCTGAACATAAGAGCATAAGGGTTGAAGACAAGTTTAACCGCAACTTGAACTAATTTCCTTTCCTCTCCCAACAAGTGCCTTTGAGAGTATGCAGTATCAATATCAAACATGTTCTGTCAACAAATGGAAGGGTTTGGTCCAGTATTTGTGTTTGAATAAAAAAACAAGACTCTGGAGTGTTTAATATAAACAGCACTTGAATGAGAGCACAGAGGTTCTGGGTGAGAGGTTCGAACCGATGAGAGGAGCTGATGTCAGAAATCTGGATGGTTTCTATGCAGATGTCTTACCGAGTCGGCCATGCCATGGCTCAGAGGTTTATCTGGACCCATGAGGTTGTTGGGTACATCCGGAGGGTGCGAGAGCTGAGGGCCGTGCATGAAGTCATTTATTGGAGCTCCTCCACCAGAATTACTGTGTGGAAAGTCAAAGTTTCCATGGCCCTGGTAACTGTTGCCTGACAAACAAAAACAGAAGAATAATGAAAAGCTGTAACCTCAGGAACGATCAGCTGGAGGCACAGAGAGAGAGAAATCCTCGCTTTACTGAGCCTTTTAAAAAGCTACAGGTGTCTATCTGACTCTGTTTTACTCAAACCAAAAGAAAAGCATCTTGCAAAGGTCATTTCTTTGGTTTTCAAATAACGAAACATCTATTTACCTTTACCTTGAATTGAATCCAATCTAAATGATAAGCAGTATAAAATATCTATTGAAATAGACACACAAACCCCTATACTTGCTTGGAGATTCTCCCTGTGGCAAGTCAATGGGCAATAAAAGCATGAAGATGACATGGCATGCAATAAAATTCTCTTTGTGTTTCATATTTACTGGCCAGTCAGTGTATAATACTTTTATTTCACTCATGCTGATATCATGCGATATAAATGTCATTTTAAAACTGAATGTCCATGTGTAGCTGAGAAACTGAGCCAAATGGAAAAGTCATTGTTAATATTTTTCCACTTCTTGGAGGGCTGTAACAATTTGATTAGTTTTAAGCAGGAGTAGCTGGACTCCTGAGCGCTACCTTGGCTGGCGTACTCTGTGTTGTTCCCTCCATGCTGAGGGGGGAGGGAGGTGTAGGGTGAGGGTCCTGGTCCCAGCTGAGCGATCATATCCATCACATTAGGCATGATCATCTGACTGGGACTCATGGTTTTAAAGCGCTTGGCCAGTGGGCCATCTGGATCCTCCTTTATGTGCAGGTCAGACTTTATGGGCACCGGCCGCCAACTACATGTGGGGTCAATGGTGACTTCCTCAAACTCCGAACTAAAGA
The DNA here is from genome assembly GCA_033459395.1 of Hemibagrus guttatus. Classification (NCBI taxonomy): domain Eukaryota; kingdom Metazoa; phylum Chordata; class Actinopteri; order Siluriformes; family Bagridae; genus Hemibagrus; species Hemibagrus guttatus. The sequence goes on from JAUCMX010000002.1 coordinate 17,024,520, forward strand.
GAAAAAAAAAACGGGGTCATGATAACCCTAAAGGTTTGTACACATCTCAACATTGCACATACACAGAAGAGTTATGTGGTCATTTGGCTAAACAGTTTATGAGAGTACAAAAAAGAAATAAATGTGTTCCTGATGGTGGTTTTTACTCATACATACTTTTGGATGGCATTGAGAATTCCCCACATGTACTGGTCCACTTCCAGACCTTCCAGTAACGCGGTTTTACTAGGGACAGAGAGAAACAATGAAGTTATGTAAAAAGACAAAAACACTACATTGGTCCAACAGTAAAATCACAGTGGTTGAGTTTTGCAACTTACTTGCATACAGGACACCTCCACGTCCCTCTCTCACAGTTCAGCTGCAGGTAGGACTCCAGGTCAAAACACTGCAGATCAGAAGCAACATCAGGAATAGAAAGTAAAACTGTTCTACCCTCACGAGGGGTCAAAAGTCAAAAATCATAACAGAGCATCAAAATGAAATTACCCACCATTCAACAAGAAATGAACTGCATTCCACAGAATGAGCAACAATCTATTTAATTCACACTACAGATGTCCCTTGAGCACTTGTCTTGTGTGGCTTTATTTTTAATTTTTTATTGCATTTTAATTTTTTATATGCATCACAGTGTCTACACAACCTGGAAAGTGTTGACAGTTAAAAATTGCACCAGCTGTAATGGCAACACTGAAAAAAGTGTCATGACACACTGAGACAGTGAACAAAGAGCACATCTGTGTTTAATCTGAGTATCATTACGGCACAAACAGCTTGCTGTACAGCTACAGGCCCAACAGCCATAACTTAATATACAGTAGTTGAGCTGAATTAGTGTTTATAAGGTAGAAAGTGGGATTTCAGTGGATTTGTATGGAAATGCTAGCTTACTTATATGCATGTGTGAAACACGAGCTCACACCTTTGCAAACAACATAACCGGTCTCTCTCACAGAGCCGATGTGGACTGTAACGCTGACGAACTTGGAAACATATCAGTGATGTGACTTGAGTGAGCTGTGACTTAAAAAATGCTGCTTTTGGTGTTAACTGGTGCCATAAAAATGTCAACAATTTCCACAGAATCCTGCGTTTAAAACCACCTGTTTATTTTTTAGCTGTTTACCTGCACATGCTTGCAGTCGTGTCCCCGGGCTGGAAGTTGGATCCGCCGGAATGTTATGGGACACTTGAGGGACACTTTGATGGCTGTCTGCTCCACGCCATCTTCTCCGTTCAGCGTCGCATTCCCAGAGGATGCTGCTACACTGCTGAAATTTCTCTTTACTGCACACAGAGGATGAGCGAAGCAGAAGCAGAACGGATGAAACAGAAAGTAACACAAGGATATTAATAACTGCACAACGCAGTAAGCCATGAGAGGGTTTACGTTGCAGTGACTTTATCACGGCTGTGGGTGTTCTTAGGCAGAACACAAAGGCCACTTAGCTTTGATATAATCACTGTAACTGTAACCCATGTCCTTGCGTGCCTTATTGCTTAAAAAGAAAAACAAAAACAATATGATACAATCCATTGTTGAAAGAAGAATTATATTAAGTTCATTCATTGTCTACCGCTTATCCGATCTATACTCGGGTCACGGGGAGCCTGTGCCTATCTCAGGCGTCATTGGGCATCAAGGCAGGATACACCCTGGATGGAGTGCCAACCCATCACAGGGTACACACACTCAGGATAATTCAGAGATGCCAATCAACCTATAATGCATGTCTTTGGACCGGGGGAGAAAATCAGAGTACCCGAAGGAAACCCCCAATGCACGGGGAGGACATGCAAACTCCACACACACGGTGGAGACGGGAATCGAACCCCCAACCCTGGAGGTGTGAGGCAAACGTGCTAACCACTAAGTCACCATGCCCCCCATTATATTAAGTTATTATAATAAATAAGTTATTATTAGCAATATATATCTCTCAGGATTATTAATAGTATAAATGTAGTAAACAAATTTTTCCACCAGTCTAAGCTTTTAATAGTAAGCTTTGGTTTGAACCCTTGTGTATTCATACAGAATTCATCGTGGTGTGAGTTTACATCGGCTTTTAAAGTGGCTCATTTTAATCTATTTTACAATCTAGAATTAACTTCATTGTAGCGTGGGTGCACTTACTTTTGGTAATGCAGTGTTCTGCTGGTAGGAGCCTCTTCTTGAGCAGGCCCTGCAGGACGGATCTTACTGACGGCCTGTGCACCAGCTGCAGCACGAACAAGTGAGACTGCGACAAAAGCAGACATGTGTTAACACACACCAGCGAGACTCCCACACCATCCAATCTCCTTTACATTAGTACTCTGGGATAATGATATCTCTTCTGTGCCATTTGCTTTTCCAGCAGAAGCCCATGAAACTGATACCAAATGCACACAGATACAAAACACACACACACACACACACACGCACACACACACACACACACGCACACAGTGGACGATCCTACACAAAGCAAAGCTGCTAAACCAAATCATTGCTGCCATTATATTATACATTTTATTCATTTAGCAGACACATTTATCCGATATAACTTATAATTGAGAATGAATAAAATGTAAGTACACAGCATGAGAGTTAATGATGACTCTCTGGCAGGCCTGGGCTTTAAACTCACTTTAAACTTTAAGGTCAATAGCTCCAAGTGTTAATTGCTGTACCACTACAGCTCCGTTAACCGAGGTCAGTAAATGAGAAGCTATACATTATTCAGAGTGTGGCTGTTAGTTGAAGTGCAGCAGTACTCACACAGCAGCAGGCTGTGACGGTAATCTGGATGGTGTTCCTTCCCGGCTGACACACGTGCTTCAGGTGCAGGGGTTTGTGGGACGTCTTGTTGTCTCCTCTCTCGATGGTGAGTGGCGTGGCATTTACGCTGACCTGCACTGAAGCTGGCCAGTTCGTGTTCATCTGCCGGTCCTCATGATGGTAGCACTTAAACTGCAGCTCCAGGTCAGACCTGACACCAAGCAGCAATTAATTGACTGCTTTTTTTATTATTATAATCATTATTATAAGCAAACGTCTTTCCTCTACAGTTCTCTATTTACATTATATATGACATAGATCTGCATTCCAGGTATTTGTGCTAAATGTTTGGGATACAGGTTTCAGTGAGGGAACAGTGCACGACAGGATGCTGTTCAAAAAGGTTAAGAGGATATGCAAAGAAGCTGGAAGCAGAGGATAAGCATCCAGGTGTGCAAGAGATGTTTTTTTAATCATCCCAAAGGCAGCTCAAGTAGTTTTCTCTGTTTGTACTTGTCCGATATATTTTCTGAGCATTTACTAAGGATGAGTGAATAACCATAGTCAAAGTTTGTAAAGCAGCAATCCACCAAGTACAGTGTTATCCTATGATTTTTTTTGTTACAGTGGTGAAAATCACAATCCACATTATCAAAGTTATCACTTCTTTCTTTCTTTTTTCCCTTTCTAATCCTGAATTAAATTCCTTAAAATCTCAGTAACACAAAAATGAGTAGGCCTATAAATATTGTGAATCTAATTAAAATGCGTTTTAATAAAAAATGAGTGAAACTTCAGGAATAAAAAGCTGTAATAAAGAGTCGCAATATTTTTTACACATTTTAATAATTCGCCTAATATTTAAGTGGTTGGATTTTGTTCATAAAATAAATATACTATTTATTACAGTTACAGGGATCCCTGGAAGCACAGATTTGAGAAATCCTGCTATACACTTGTTTTTATTACTTGTGGTAATTATTCTCTTGATAAAAGGCATTTATTTATTAATTAACAACTTTTATTTATTGTTTTTATTGATTAATCTTAATTGTACTTCCTGCTTTTTCCTAAGGGTACGCAAACCTGCACTCAACTCTATACAGCTTCATTCAATGCATGAAAGGAAACTAACTAATTAATTAATCAATTAATTAAAAAGAAACAATAAAAAATAAAATAAAACAAAATACTACTACTACTACTACTAATAATAATAATAATAAAAAAGAAAAAGAATAATAATAATAATTATTATTATTGTTATTATTATTTATTTGTTTGTTAGCGTTCACACACCTCCACATGAGCGTTTGATGAACAGAGGGCCGCAGGTGGAAGACATGGTTGCTGACAGCCAGGTTGTGCTCTAGTCTGAATGGCTCGAGCACCACGCCGTCACGTACGGGGAAGGTCAGCCGCAGCTCCTCGTTGGGGTTAGCTAAAAGCAGTACACAGCATTAGCTCACACACACTCCACAAGTATGCCATGAGTACTTAGCTTTTTAACCGACACCCACTGCACTATACACGGTTGAACCTTGCTTTCAGGGTTACACCGTTTCAACCTTCCCACTGAAACGCATGTATTATGCACTCTGTGCAGATGTGAAGCAGACTGAAGCGAGATAAATGAGCAGTGGGACTTCTTCTCACCCACCTGAAGGTGTTAAGAGGATCAAACACTTCACTTCACTTCACTTCACTGCTGACTGATGCTGAGGTTTTAATAAAGCTGACTGAAAAGCTTTAAACTGTGCTGTCAGTGACACTCACTCGGTGGCGGAGGCAGAGACGTCATATTCGGTTTCATGTCCGGGGGAAACGGAGGCTTGACGTCCTGGCTGGGCGATAGGTACGGGGGGATGCTGCTTCCTGGAGTCATGGGTGGTGTGGGATTCCCAGGAACAGGTGAATGAGGATAGTTCACAACCTGCCGAGGAGGCTATGAAGAGAAAAATACATATACATGGTCATTTATTAAATCTATTTATTTTAGTGATATCCTGTAACTTTATATTTAGAGAGTAATATTTAGAGTGTTAGCCTTCATGCTCGGTGATCAGGAAGTCATTATTAATGAATCATAAAGTCATTATTAAATGTAAAATTATCCAGTGTAGAAACATTTAGTTTTACTTATCAAACTACAAAAAATATATATCTTACCAAGTGAAAACATCTTGAATCTAGTCAAATGTATTTAGTATTTCCCTTTACCACAGACCAAATCTAAAATAACTAAAAACATTTCTTTTACTATTTGTTTATTATTTCAAGCTTGACAGAGTATTTTTTTTAAACATTTATTTCTGGAAAGAATCCAGTTATCTGCCAATAAATCAAGAAAATATGAAGTTTAATAAAAATGAGTAAAAATGTCTAGAAATAGATTTATAATTATTATAATAATCTTAATAATCTTAGATTGGTTCATTGTAATCTTGTTAAAGGAAACACAAGATAAATCTGGCTAGGTAAACTATACTCAACATACAAGCGTGTCCAAAATTACTCTTCTACTCATAAGAAATCAAATCAGCAAGCAAGCACACTGCCATTTTTCTCCTACGATGTTGGATTTATGAGACAGCTTGTACAATGAAAACACTAACATATCACGCAAAGGGAAGAAGAAAGAGTAACTCCTTACCCCACTGCCTTGATTATAGCCATAACTACCTCCAGAGAAATTGTTATTTTGGCCATTAAATGGCTCCTGCTGGAGGAAAGAAAAGCACATGATGAGTTGTGTAAGTGATGAAGTGTGATATTGCTTTGCACTGAGCAAGTTTGTTATATTTACTTTGTAGTATTGGCCCATTGGTACTCCTGAAGGCGGGTACTGGCCTGTGCCCTGCTGGCCTGGCATTCTCTGACCAGGGTAACTGGGAGAGGGCAGGGCTCTGGAGGCATTAGGGTTTGGGTACTGCCCTTGCTGATTGGGGAACTGGCCATTAGGTCCAAACTGCTGTCCCCCATAGTTGGGCTGCAAAGAGAGTAATAACACAAAAGGTTTTCAATTGCAATACTTAAATTTGAAAAAAGAAAAAGAAAGTAAAGAAAACATGTACTGACACAGTTATGACCCAATACATACTTTTAACATGGACTTGTGTTCAACTCTTTTGTTTTTACCAAAAAGTTAAACAATTTAAAATGTTATTGGAAATCGACCTTTCTGGTTTAATACATCTTATTAGTATCAGTTCAGGTCATTTGAACTGAGTTTGACATTAAAATATAACAGACAAAACTGTACATATGAACCCAAAATGTCTCCATCTTTTCTTTCCACGCATATTCACATTCACATACTTGCATATTGATACTTCTGATAATTTATTATATATTGGTTTGCTCTGACCAAACAGATATCCATCTTAATAATAAACATAACAGAACAAGCAGTCCTCACCTCTCCAGGATAGGGCCTCTTTGTGCCCTGCATGGGCATAGACTGAGGTCTGGGGCCTGGATATCCTTGCTGGGGCATCCTTTGGCCGTGGGCTCCAAACGGCCCCATTCCCGGTGCCCGGGGCTGGTTCATGCCCATTGGAGGGCCACTGATATTGGAGTTGTTCATGCCAGCACCCATGCCAGCTGGGTTCATGCCTCCTGCCATGGTCGGTGGGCCCCGGGGTCCAGGCTGGTTCATAAACTGGCTGTTATAACCCTGCGCAGGGCCCATCTGAAACGATGAGCACATCTGGAAAAAACAAACATTACAATTACTTACCCAGTCTCACACCCATTTGGCATGCATTGTTAAATGTGTATATGCAGCACATAATAATTTCCAACGTAATTATTGTCTCTAATATTCTCTTTCAGTGTTTGTCACTGTATTTTGACAATATTAACCAGTAAGTAAGCAAAGGAATTAATGGAATCATATAGGTTTGACTAATAGACATCATTCACCTGTCCATACTGGTTCATGTCCTTGTTGGTTTCCTGCAGGGCAGCTACAGTTGCCGTGGCAGTGGCTGTTGCGGTGGCGGCAGCAGCAGCAACGGCGGCGGCGGCGGCGGCAGCAGCAGGCTGAGTAAAGTCGGATGCAGGCCGTGTGTGAGGGGGCATGCTTATGCCACCTGGAGCATTCGGACCACCCGGATAACTGCAACAACCAAAAAAAACTTTATGTCCCTAACCAACGAATTAAAATGGCAAGATTCCAATACCCTCACAGAAACAAAGAAGACAATGAAAAACAAATTTAAGAAAGCCTTTCTTTTTGATTAAAATAACAGCTGACATCATCGTCTACTAGATTTCTTGATACATCCTTAATCTCTGTTCTCGTTCTCTCTGAGCTTGGCACCATGGGAAAGTGATATCATCTCTTTTGAGAAAAGTCCTGGAAGACTAACATCCCTGAGCTAAGTGTTGGCTTGGCATTGGAATAAAATATCAAATGTCACTAATGGAAGCCTCATTGCCCACGTTTATTGAATTTCTCACAGAACGGGCCAAGGAAAGGCTCCTCTCTTTGTGCAGTATCTTTTCTGTCAATGTGTTTCATTCCGGTGCACTGATTTGTCAGTGCTGCGGTTTTGAACACTCACCTTCCGCTGAATCCTCCAGCTCCAGGATGCCCTGCTCGCCCGTACATGCCCTGCTGCATGTAGGCCTGGTTGGAACCACCTTTGGCTGAGAACTGCTGCTGTTGGCCAGGAAACTGAGGCGAGTTCATTCCTGGATTGTTGGCTGACATTCCAGACCCAATTCCATTGCCTCCAGGGTTCATAGGGTTGTTGGTGTTAGCCATGGGGTTGCCCAATACCTATTTTAATGCCAGCAGGATTAAACATTTAGTTGTAAATGATATTAATAGAATACCAGAGACATTCAATAGGAGCACTGCATATAGCGCATGTTGCTACTCGTCTGTCTCACCTGACTTTGTGATGTATTGGTCACCCCCCACACAGTCGTCACCACTGACAATGAGCCTGGGGCCTGGTTGGCATTCTGCTGCCAAGGAACCGAGTCGTACGGAAAGGACCCATCACTGAAAACCAACCAAACACATCATCCACATGAAATCAAAACAACATCCTAGCTCTGTGCAGCAGGATAAGCAAGTGCATGGGGAGGTGTGCTGACTTTGAGGGAGAATTCTCTCTTCATTGAAGAACATTGTTTCTCATGGAGGCAAAGCTGTAAGATTCACCAGGGAGACTTCCTTGGCAACCAATCACAGCTCAAGCCATGTGTACAGAATGTTCTATTAAACATAACTTCATCGAGCCAGCACTTCTCCTCTTCGATGCCCCAGAGGCCTTTTGGCACTGGATCAACAAACAATTCTACTGCCCCAAGTTCTTTAGTGACTTATACAGATAAAAGTTTAAAGCAAGGTGGGATATCATCAAGTGTTTTCTCTATCTTGGGAAGTCTTGAGTTTACAAGCTATCAGAGTCATCTTGCAATGATGCAATGTTTACACAGCACGGCTGACAAAACTTTGACTGCTGGTCTCCGGGAAAAGACTACATACAGGAAAGCGGTGCTTACAGCAGGAGAACAATAAAAAAAGAATTTAAAAAAAAGGAACAGCCTTTGTTTTGTTTTTGTTCTTTAAGGTCTTTTCTATTCAATGTAAATGTTTGCAATAAGTGATACAAAAATGTATACAAAAAATGTATAAATTCGAGGACTCGTATGCATGAAAAAAAAAAATTAATCTCATTGAAATTATACTCAGATCATTTCACTTAAGAGTAACAAAGTGAAAAAAGTGACTAGACTTTGTAAACAGGAAACAAAGAGCTGACTTTAGTTGCTGTTGCATTACCTTCTTTTATTTGCATTCACACCTGTGCACACACACCTCCCATCCCCAGGCTTGTGAAGAGATTTTGCGTATATCATTTACATTCATTTCCATTTATTCATTCAGCTGATGCTTGTATCCAAAACAACTTAGAAGAGAACTATAATACAATCCAAGTTTATTTCTGAGCAGTTGGGGTTAAATGGCTTGCTCAATGGCCCTACAATGTGGTTCTGCATGTTCTGAGATTAAATTCAGCAGAACCACAGCATTAAAACCATCTTCCCACTGATCCAGCTGCATAAAAATGTTTAATCATAAACTGATCAAAAGGTTATTTTACAACTATATTGCTATAACATTTAAAGGTCAGTTGGAGATCAGTTGTTAAAGAGTGAAGCTTTACAGTCTATAGGTACAGGCAGTGGTCATGTCAGTGTTTGAAAAAAGTTCCAGTGAGGAAGAGACTAACTCGCAAGGGAGTGTATACTGACCCGTGGGAGAGCGAGGGCTTCATAGAGTTCATGGGTGGCTGCATAGGCACTTTGCCCTGGGGTTCGTTCTGCCGATTCTTCTGGTGCCGCAGCAGGAGAAGTCGACCCAGCTCCTCGCACCAGGATGACAGCAGTGCTAGAGAGAAAGAGAGAGAGTATACAGATTCAAAGCTCAGGAACCTTATTATGAGGAATATAGAACTTGCAGTGTGCTTTGTTCTTCATTTAAAATTATCTACATTCATAACCCTGGTCCAACTTGTTTATTTCAGTACTAAAAACACAATTTTCACCTACACTTGATAAACGATACATTTTAGTGAAAGGATGTGATAAATGAAGAGCAAAACCATGCCGGAGAAAAGATAACAACGATTGTGTTAGACGGCAATGCAATAACACTTCAGCGTCGCACCTTAACCATCGCTGACAATAACATCTCCTCTTTCAATTTTCAACTGCAGTTTAAGCTTTTACCACAGGAGGACACTGCAGTCCTGTATTTCCTCAAACATTTAGAGTCATTTCAGCCTCTCTCAGGATCATATGCTTTTCATCTGCAGCGCATTGTAAGCAGTGATCCTACTACAAAAGACTGTTCTTGTCTTCTTATGGTGGGAGGATGAAAAAAGCAGGAGAGAGAGAGAGAGAGAGAGAGAGAGAGAGAGAGAGAGAGAGAGAGAGAGAGAGACTAAAGTACGAGAGTCAAGAACTAAGGATGGTGAATCCTGTCATGGCAACAGTTCACTGTTTGTCTTTCTCTATATCTATGACTCAAATAAGTGCTTTAAGTGCTCTCTGGACTCTCACTCTCTCTTGCTCTTTCTGTGTTTAATCAAAAACCTGTGTGCAGTGAGATGGAGTAAATGAGAAAATATAAGAGATCCATGCTGTCCAGTAAGGTGCTGCTCAGATACAGCATGGATAAAAGTCATGAACTGCCTCGCCAGTGGCTTGTTCCCTCCACCATCAAAAAGACGGTGCAAGGCAGTGCATGAAATATTTCCTTTAATACAAAATGAGTTCATCCTCTGGAACAATAGTCCTCTTTCTTCCCGAGACCCCTCCACGGAGACAGTGGATAGAGAATAAAAAATGCCCTGTGTGCTTATTTCGACATAGAGGGTGGTGTTAAAGAGTCTTTTTCTCCTTGTCTGGAAGACTGCAGCGCTCTGTGAGCTGAGTGCATGCTCTCTCTGTCTCTGCCTCACTCTCTTTCTCTCTGGTGCACAGAGACAGACGTCTGCTTTAGCTCTTTCCTCCCTGTATCGATCAGCCAGTAATGACTAATAAGACTGCTCAGCTGTCTCCAGTGCCCTTAATGCTGGGAGAATGTAAACGAGCAAACACACGTCTGACAAGCAGAGAGGACCCACGTGCACAGAACACATTTTCACCTCCATCTCAGATTTATCACACATGGTGTGTGCACGTTTTTGAAAGACACAGAATCCCTCTTGCGCACCTCTATTCATTACATTTGCATGGATTTATGTTATTCGTTGTTCTACCAACGTCTGTCGCTGTCTGTCCAGGTTATAAAACATACAATTACAGCAAGGCCATGTATCGGTACACGTATCAAAGAGCTGTGTTTGAAAGCGAGCACAGCTCACCGCACGACAGGCATGAAAAGCCGTCGCAGCAGGCTCGAAGCAAGAGGCTGGAATCACCCACCTATTTAAATGAGAATTATTCCACCCTGCCATTACGGAGAGCTTATCTCTGCGCTAAATCACCACCTCTGCATGCTGGCAACTGCTATTTTCTCACAAAAGACCAACTTAGAACTCATATGACAGGTTACAGCCAGCCACTGCCTGCCAATTCCTCTCTGTAGTCCCCTGCTAGAATGCCTCCTACACCTAACAAAGAGCAGAGCACTCATGGCCTGCTATTCAGCCTGTGCAATAGGTGCAAAAAAAAAAAGCAAAAGCAAAACAATCTGCACTTAGCTTTAACACCTGAACACCTTTAATCAACGCACAAAAAATCTATTTAAACAGCCTTCTATTTTTTCCTATTACACCTCCTGTGTTTGCATCTGTGTGGTGACATTCCTTCCAGTTACTAATTCTGCTCTAACCACATCTCCCACAAACACACCCAGTTCTGCCTCCATTTCCTTCTCATCCTTCTCTCTGTACTGTTCTCTCCCTCCCTCTTTCTGTCACAGACACCTGCTCCAGTGTTAGCTGTGGATTGGGTGTTGGCGACTTGGCAGTGCAGGATATGGCTCTGTCACAGGCGTAGTAAGGCACTCTTTTCTGGCAGTCTGCGGGACACAGGAGTTCTGGCCTCCAGTGGTTCTCTGTTGGGTTAATCACAGTAGGCAGCACAGTGTAGTGGATTTTAATGTGAATGTTGAGTATGATGAGATGGTCTGTACATGCTCTACAGTCTGCAGTATAATGGTGTGTATGTGTGTGCTGGCTCTGTGGCAGGCTGCAGTATGGTGGTGGAGAACAGGATGCCAAGGTTGGCACTCAATGGCACGCTTTAGCCAGAGACAGACGCAGCAGGAGGCAGAGAGAGCAGACACACAGCAGGGCTCCCACTGGGCCAGGCGAGCACCAGTCATCCAGCACTAAGCCTCTACTAACACCAAATTATCCAGCAGCAGTCATCATGCCATGATATACAGCTGTAGAATGTCCAGAAGTCCAGTGAAAGATTCATGATTTAACGAAGCAAGCCACCATAATTTGTGAATACCCTGAATATGATTTTTTATTCCTCATTACTTTTTGAAATAAACAGTTTCACTGTTCATATATTTTGGGACACTGATAAAAAAAATTCTAGTGTCTAAGGGTTAGGGTTAGGGTTATATCAATATTATATCATTTAATATACAGTTTTCTACTCGATCTGACCGAAAAATGGTTGGGTAGAAGCTGTTGTGACTCCAACACCATATTCCAACAAGCTTCCAAGTGCACCCTATGTTAGATTTGTTTTCATTTAATACATAAATGTCAGCAACTGCTAAATGCCATAAATCTTTGTTTTACATTTATTATTTTCCTGTCAAATGCATTAATGGCCGATTTTAGTTCATAGTCAACATCAGGCCATTCTGTGCTACAGCTGGCGACTGGGTACTTCACCCAATATATCAAAGTAAACAAGAGGCAGGAAAACATGCCACAGTTATTAGATGTAGGGAACAAATCTGAAGTGCAAATCCCCTGGGGACAGGGTGCACATTATCGATCTGTAATTGTCATAGTAATCACGATAGGCACAATAATATGTACAATTTAACACAGTGCAAAATGTATTATAATTAAGACATGACATTATCAGCACTGATAACTTATGGAGTCTTAATGAGAGACCAGTGGGCTTTAAATTATCATAGAACAGATTGTATTCGAAAATTTGGTGCAAAACTCATACAGAATATATTTTCATGGCTGAACTACGTTCATCTTCACCACAAATGATACACTTTAAACAGTGAAACAAGCACAAAGTCTACACAGCTTATTAATGTACACATTATTAATATATACTCTTGAATTATTTTCTTTGCTGTACTAATTCTCACTCTCAATATACACTGCTCCAAAAAATTAAGGAAACACTTCATCATTACAGTATAACACCAGTATAAGTCCATTAAACTTTAGCGTTATCAATCTGTCCAGTTAGGATACATGAATGAAAGTGACAGCAGGTGCACGAAGAGGCATCAGCAAGACAAGCCACAAAAAAGCAGACAGTTGCTCTCTCATTATCCTTCCTGATTGATTTTTCTCTAGTTTTGTGTTTTGTTTTTACTACTTGTAGCATGAGGCAGCAACCCAATCAGGTAGCACAGGTAGTCCATTTCCTCCAGGATGCCACATCAAAACACGCTGTCTCAAGGAGGTTTAGTGCGTCTCCCAGCACAGTTTAAAGAGCATGGAGGAGATAGTGGGAGACGGCCTTTATATGAGGAAAGTTGGACAGGGCTGTAGAAGGGCAACAACCCAGCAGCAGGACTGGTATCTGCTCCTTTGTGCCAGGAGGAACTGGATGAGCACTGCCAGAGCACTACAAAATGACCTCCAGCAGGCTACTGGTGTGCATGTATCAGACCAAACTGTCAGAAACAGACTCCATGAGCGTGGCAAGAGGGCCCGACATCCTCTAGTGAGACCTGTGCACACAGCTCAGCACTGTGCAGCTCGATTGGTGCTTGCCAGAGAACACCAGAATTGGCAGGTCCACCACTGGCACCTGGCTCTCTTCACGGATGAGAGCAGATTCACACTGAGCACATGTGACAGACGTGAAAGAGTCTGGAGATGCTGTGGAGAACGTTATGCTGCCTGAAACATCATCCAGCATGACTGGTTTGGCAGTGGGTCAGTGATGGTTTGGGGAGGAAAATACTTTGAGGGTCGAAAAGACCTCCATGTGCTAGCCAACGATACCCTTACTGCTGTTCTTACTGGAACCGGGATGGAACTCAGAACCACAGTCAGAACTTACGCTGGTGCAATTGGCCCTGGGTTTGCTCCTGGTGCATGACAATGCTCAGTCTCATGTGGCCAGAGTATGTAGGCAGTTTCTGGATGATGAAGGCATTGACTGCCATTGACACCAAGTAGCACCACCGACAGTCTAGGAGCTCACTGGTGCCCTGATCCAGGTATGGGAGATCCCACAGGACACCATCCACTATCTTATCAGGAGCATGCCCAGACATTGTATGGAGTGCATACAGGCATGTGGAGGCCATACACACTACTGACTTACATTATGAGTTACCGCAAAAAAAATTCATGCAAGTTGGAGATGTTAAAGTTTTTCAACTATTTCATCCAACAAAATCCAATGTGTGATTTAAGTGTTTCCATAGTTATTTTTTGAGCAGTGTATAACATGTTTCAGCCTTCTGGTATTCTTAGGCTATAGCCTGCTTGTTCTAGCATGAGGATGTGTTTCTAAACAGTGCACTTCTGCAAGCTGCTCTGGACAAGATCATCTGCTAAATGCTGTAAATGTAAATGTCATAGTCTCATGGTGACGCAACAAACAAGCTCTGCTGATCCAAACTTGTCAGATCATTCTGTAGTTCAGTAGACTGAGGAAACAACAGTCCGTGGCCCAAACGACAGCTGGAAAACAAGCTGCAGATTTCAGACATGACCCATCTCAGTGTCTCACTCCTCCTCACCCTGCATCTTGTTTTCTACACATTGTGGTTTAGTGAACTGATGCCCATCAATCCCTCCTACTGAGCACGGTAAATCCTCTAAAATGCAGGTCTCCAGCGGTCTTTGTCACCCTGGTTACACAAATAGCTCCCAAATCTGCTCAAAAAATGTGTGCTTACCCCACAGGTCTTGCACTCCTACTCCTACACCACATCTCAAACACCGCTGTATTATGAGCTTTTTAAGTATGACAAAGCCTTTCCGTCACTAATAAAATGGAAATCGCAACAAATAGACAGCGGTGTAATGGAGAAAGGCCAAAACGAACAAAGCCATCAAAGTGGAGAACTCCACTTGACTCTATAATCACAGTCTGGCCTTATCAGATAGCAGATTTCAGCCTGGCCCGAGCAGGCAGCCCACTGTGCCAAACACAGCACAGTGCCCTCGTCTTTTCCATTACTTATTCATTGAATGTATTACATCTCTGCATGTGAAGAGGCAGGCTGTGGGAAAAGAAGATTTGATTATTAAGAGTGGTGAGAATTATGAAGTGATGATGTTTTGGATAGTTACGCTGCAAGTAGGCCTATCTGCATGTTAATCTGATCTGATGAAGGATTTATGTTATATTATCAGGTGAGGTTTCCATGTCTAAAGGGCAATATTTCTTTATGTATAATAAAGCAATTCACAGGGAATGATCATGGAAGTGAGTGTTAGCCTTTTAGAACACAATGGGCATTACTATTCCAGACTACATGACCTAAATCAGTATCTTCTAAAATTGAAACAATATTCAACCCCGTTTTCTCTAATCCTCTATCACATTTCCTTTGCTCTACTTTCATCCCTCTGTTCTTTCTCTCTGTCTGTGTGGTGAGGTTATTAGTGCTCAATCCGGATGGCTGCCATGCTGACGAGTGTTTAAAGGCCAACATGTCCGGTTGTCTTGTCATGTCCACATGACACCAGAGAACAGGCCACTTCCTGCCCTACAATGACATCATTCATACCCCTCATTCAGCCATCTAATGGATATGCTAATAATAATAATAATAATAATAATAATAATAATAATAATAATAATAATAATAACAATTATAATAATAATTTCTGAACAGATGTGTTATTATAAAAAGGGCAGCTTCTGTTAATTCTGCTAGTAATATCTTACAGTGCATACGTGCAAAAGTGGAGTTTAAATAAAACAACAGATATGGTGAATATACAAAATATCAGTATAAGACAATCTGACACCTAATATCCTGTTTACACTTTTAAAAAAGGTATATGTGCCCAACTTTGGAATAATCTCCATATTTATTTCATTCTAAATTTTTCAATCTGTTCCCATACAAACAAATGCAAGCTGGTTAAGAGAAATCTCAAAATATTTAAAATTCTAATACCAGGCCATTAAAACACCCACTGGTACTATTGAAAATGTGGAATTTCTTGCTCCTTCCTTCTCGAATAAAATCCTGCAGGAATTTGTGGTTATGCGTTGGCGCACCTCAGTATGAGACCGAGGTCGCTGTGATTTCACTGACTGTGTTCTATTTTGGTGTTTTGAAAAGTCATAAATCTGATTTGTAGTTTTTATACCATCTGATCTGAACAGGATGTGCTTAGTAATTTTACTCAACATCACATGCATTAAATTGGTGAAAAGTTGTCACGGGTACCAGATAATTATGCTGACTGCATAAATCATCCCAGCAAACCAGCAAGGTTCCTCTGTGAGATTACACCAAAAATCTCTGGGGGCGATATAGCAGTGTGTGTATTCACATGACAGACAGACGGTATACAACTACCACCCACTAAAACATGCTCACAGTACTACTCTCCATCTGCTTAAGTACAAACAGAATTCTTGGAACTATACGCCTGTGTGTGTGTTTGTGTGTGTGTGTGTGTGTGTGTGTGTGTGTGTGTGTGTGTGCAACGTATCATGCAAACTATTTGCATTAACAATCTTTGGGGTATCCCACCACTTTCATCAACCACACCAAAACCATTCTTTAAGATCTCCCTTCCCTAAAACACATCCTATGCAAAGGGCTGGCAGTGATTGTGCAGTGATGATGTGTAATGTGTGTAGGTGCAGTAGGAGTGTGCTCCAAGCAGAACTCTGCTGTTATCTTATGACACCGTGCAGGTCCTGCCTTATGAGGGAAGCCTACATACTAATTAAAAGTACAGCTGATCCTGAGTGCAGGCTGCATGCATGCCATGGGACCTATTAAAGCCTGATGGAGTCACACCGTGGCCTCCCCTACCGCTGATGTAATGGCTCAGGACAGATCTGTACACACACAGCAGGTGAGCTGCACACACTATATATCTACAACAATTCTGATGTTTTAAACACATAAGCATTAGGGGTGGAATGCAATGCCATGATCAGGATCTGGATCAGAATTCTGCTCCAAATTCATATATCTGTATTTATATTTAAGTCTGAAGTAGGCCTAGCTTAAACTGAAAGTTTTTTATTTAACCCTGTCGCTAGTATAGTTTACACCTGTGTTTACACCTGTTCACGATATTTAAGAGCAAACCTGAACCAGGCAGTTACTAAGGATGGCCTCACGTTCATGTTCATTTTTGAATGACTTTTTCTAACGTGTCCGAGTCAGAATGTGGTCAGACACAGAGAGCTCTCCCGTGAATAACACTGCACCTCTTATACATATTTGCATCTTTCTACAACGTATTATTTATTTGTTCCAAATGATAACATATTCATGTTCTGTTACATCCCTGCCATCCAAACAGAGGAAATGCGATGATTTTTCAGTTCAGAAATAATATCTGAGCTGCCAGAGAATCCTATAATGCAGCCTTACTGACTGTCTTTTTTATAGCATCAATAGAAATAGCTTGATTCTAGGTGAAAAGACGAAGCACATCATATTGTAGTGTATCTACAAAAGCAAGTACAATGAATGAAATAAGGATTTACTCAGAAAAAGGCATTAACAACACAGAGGCCGGCCCCAGAAGTGAAGGACACACAGATGGAGGTTTTGCTTATAAATACGTAGTAATATGTAATAAAATAAAGAGGCAACTGGCAATGACTGGCACGGTCTGAAAAAGCTTTTCCTTGTCTGCGGTATTGAGTGAGTGCAGAGCGCTATTGAAAACATGATAAAACAAAACATAACTGAGCAGCACATGCTTCTGTGATACAGTTATGGATGCCTATTTAGCAGCCAACGAGCCACACACACACCCCCGCGAGAGGAAGCACATCGAAAGCATCTGTGTCACTGTGACTCAGCTCCTGTGACTGCTCACAGATGAATAAAAATAAATAAATAAATAAATTTAAAAAAAAAAGGATGAATGTCCAGGGTGACAATGGTAAGGGGAGAAAGACAGAGAAACAGAGAGAACGAGCTCTCCATTGGATGTGTCACACAAACCAAATGAAGCTAGAACACAGAAGAGTACCTGAGTCACTTTGACATCTCCTGCAGGTGTTGGTTTCTGTAGGGTTCAAATTCAACATTTTACTCATGGGGGCAAAGCAAACGTCAACACAAACAATGCAGCATTAACAAAAAAGTCAGTGTTTAGATGAGTGACTTGATGAGGAATGAGCGGCCCTCGGTCACAGTCAGGAAGCCCGAAGCGGCTGAGTGCAGGAATGCAAAATTTGACCTCCCTTTTAAAAAAAAAAGCGTACTTAACTATTTTAGAGCATATTTTTCAAATATTCCAAGTCATGAATGTTAAATGGCCCACTGTAACTGAAAAATGGACTTGCCTTATTTGCTGAACTACGAGTTTGATGTATTATATGAAATCTTTAACAGATGTAGCATTCCTTCTCCAGTCTCTATATGAAAATGAATGTGCACACACGGGCCAGTTTGAATTCCTCACACTCCTGAGATCACTGCACTGAACACAGACTGAAGATGTGGAGAAATGTCTAAATGCTATGGACGCCATCCAACATCATCCAGACATCAGAAAGCAGTGGTTGAAGTTGATCTTTTCTGATGTCTCTGAGGGTTTTAGTCCATTACACTGTTTGCTCAGCACTTTTCAGCCTGAACTGCCGGATCACAGCCAAAAAAATCACTGCTGCAATCCATAAATAGCTCGATTCACTCCGATGTTTGATCCGTTAATGACTATACAGTATGCATATTGATTTCCTCTGGGAACATTACAGCGTTTAGACATTTTGCTCTGCAGTAGCACTCTTTATCACTCCATGGTGCAGTACAGACATGCAAATTTCTTCGTGGTTGTGACATCATAACTACAATGGATTTAGTTTTGCTTTCGATATGTGGACTGCATGAACTGATTATTTAGCATTTTTAAAACAAACAAAAAAAAGAAGATATGGCCATGACAGGGCATGCTATATTGCTCAAAAAAAAAATCTTAAACAATAATATTTTTCCATATAAAACATAGACGAAATATTATGCCTCGATGCCTTTAAACATATTTTGTTTCACTTCCAAATAATATGAATATCTATAAATCAACATTGGTATGTCTATCTCTGTGGAGATTCTCAGTCATCCAGGTACGGTTATCTGGAAGTTGAGTCATGTCAATTAATAATCAATGACATGACTCAACTTCCAGATAAGTATGTCTATATTTATTATGGGCTCCTTGTGGATGAGCATCTCATGAGCAACTTGTCCTGTTTATAAAGTATGCTACTCTCCTATTTCTTTTTACTCCACGTTAGTTCTTCAAAAAGTCAAAGAACAACCTACTGGCTGCAAAACAACTTTGTTTTGCAAAAAATGAATATATCTTTAATATTTCTTTAATTAATGTGTGCTATTTCTGTTTTTATTCAGTGACGATGTAAATATTTAAGAGCTCCAATTCATTCATTTTCTTCTTCATGTGCATTTTGTTTGCCTATAGGTACATAAGCATTTATTAGTAGAGGACGAAACACAATAAATATTTTATAATCCATTCAGCAAAACTATAAAAGCTTTTACTTCTTTAGAATAGACATATATTTAGGCTTAATCTACTTTAATCACCTACAAAATCTAGGTTTTTACAGACCTCATTCAAGCAGATAAAACATCCTTCAGTCATTATTTATTATTTTTATTACCATTTAACAGCTTCTTTTAATATCACACAAACTTTTTACACAGAAAATATAAAGCAAGTATGAATTTGATATTATATTGGTACTGTGGATTTGGAATGTTCTATAAGACAGGAAGTGGCATGTCAGTGGTTAAAGCTTTGTGCAACAGATCAGAAGCTTGTGAGTTCAAATCCCAGCACTTCCACGAGGCCACGATTGGGTCCTTGAGCAAGATCCTTAACCCTCAATTGCTCAGTTCAAGACCCTTTAGATAGAAGTGTCAGCCAAATTGAGCGAAAGGAGCAAATGTAACTGGAATGAAGTGTGTGAGATTTCACACTGCCTTCTTCTCACCTGTGTGCTAGCCTGGCCCATCATTTACACACAGTTACTATACTGCTTATTATCCACAAATACAAACAAAAAGGGCATCATTGGTAGTGTACATAGACACTATTTTAAAAAGAGGATCACTACAAAAGAGACAGTAAAAAAATAGGATACTTACTCACCAGATAGCTAGCAGTCTGTTAGCTTACCAGATAATCAGCATTTCATGTTTAATATACATAAAAACTAACAAATAAACTTGACAGAACTTTTTTGCTTTACCTCATGATAATTATTCAAGTCTCTCATTTGCCATGTTGGACTAGTCAGGAGGTTGAAGTGATTCCAACTGTACTAGAATATTGATATTTCTGACAGTCTACTACGAGTATTAAATAGACAGTAGTGTCTGAGAAAAACATTTCAGAGATACTTGGATCATTGTGCACTTGACCTGATTCCAAAATAATAAGCAGACTTCATTTCATTGACAGTAACAAGTAATCACACAATTATGTAACATCGGTTAAGCTTAAAGTCTCTGAAATGGCACTGTTATCATAAATCATGGCCCTAATATAATACTGCTGACAGGAACTCCAGCCATGCCCGGGTTATCAACAAAACAGCTCTCACCTGAGCAGGGGAAAAAGGCTCCAGCCTGCTGTTATGACTAGTGTAGCTCAAATTATTGTTAGCTGCATGTGAGAGGTTACAATAACAGAAACACACACACACACACACACACACACACACACACACACACACACACACACACAAAAAGGGGAGATTTGGCAGAATTGGCCCATATGCTAATTCCTGCCTCAGCAATTTTGAACGAACTGCAATTTTGAACAAACTCTTTTTTAGCCCCAGAAATATCCTGTACTGCTAAATGCTCATGCTGTGTGAATGGTCTATGGAGGAGCTGATTGTATCACTGTCTACAAACAAGTTCCAGAAAAAGCAGAGCTATTAACCGCACCTCACTGAGGAGGCAGTGCCACTCGCAAACCGCAGGATCCTAATTATAGAAAACCACAATTTCGCCGTTTTGTCAGTTAAAATTCACATGCACCACATTCTGAGTTCTTATACTAAAGACACCTTCAGTTCGACGCTGCATGTTAATGACTTTACTGCTTCTACATGTGACATTCTGTCCACAGCAATGAAAGTGTTGCACTTATCTGCTGTGCTTCTTTCTATTGAGGTTCCTTGATTCAACTCTTAGATCTATCTAAACAGATCTATCTATCTATCTATCTATCTATCTATCTATCTATCTATCTATCTATCTATCTATCCATCCATCCATCCATCCATCCATCCATCCATCCATCCATCCATCCATCCATGCATCCATCCATCTATCTATAGATCCATCCACCCATCTTTATCTATCTATCTATCTATCTATCTATCTATCTATCTATCTATCTATCTATCTATCTATCTATCTATCTATCTGTCCGTCTGTCTGTCTGTCCATCCATCTGTCTATCCATCAATCCATCTGTCTATCTATACATCCATCCACCCATCCACCCATCTATCTATCTATCTATCTATCTATCTATCTATCTATCTATCTATCTATCTATCTATCTATCTATCCATCCATGCACCCATCCATCTATCCATCTATCTATCTATCTATCTATCTATCTATCTGTCTGTCTGTCTGTCTGTCTGTCTGTCTGTCCGTCCGTCCGTCCGTCCGTCCGTCCGTCCGTCCGTCCGTCCGTCCATCTGTCTATCCATCAATCCATCTGTCTGGGTGGATGGATGGATGTACAGATAGACAGATGAATGGATGGATGGACGGACGGATAGATAGATAGATAGATAGATAGATAGATAGATAGATAGATAGATAGATAGATAGATAGATAGATAGATAGATCTATCTGTCCTTCCTTCCTTCTTTCTTTTTTTCCTTTCTTTCTTTCTTTCTTTCTCTTTCCTTACAGGACAGAGCAGTGTGATGACCTGGGGCAATTTGATATCCATCAAATTAATTAAATATATTCACGTCAGTGTTTTCCAAACAACAACGACAACAACAAAAAAGCAGCATTTAACATTCATTCATTTATCTCCATTAGGCGCTTTATCCTGATGAGAACTGGACTGGATTCAAAGTCATTTAAAGCTGTACTTTCTGCAGCTGCCTTTAAAATCCTGAGTGCACTACCAAAAATGGGTTGATTTTATCAGTTACAAAGAAAAGATTTCCTGATATAATTTGTTATCAGTTCTATTCAATATATAGAAATAATAAAGAAAATAATTTTTCAGACAAAATGACATGATGATGGTGTTTACTGGAAGCAGTATTAATGATGATGAATGATGCCTACAAAGCTGCACTGAGCCATTTGTTAGTTATTAAGAAATCAAGAATCATAAATCCTACTGTATATGATAACAGCACACTGTATCAGCACTGCTCTAGCACCGACAGCACAACAGAGACATTTTCCTGGTCTGTACTACAATAACAGTGTTGTTGGAGCTCAACCTGGGAGGAGAGAAAACTGGATCCAGGCCACGGTCATGGCTAACCTCCTCCCTCTCCACTACAAATCTAACTTTCAGTACAAGTTCACAACTCCCCATATCCCCTTTCTGCTGCATTCACATTTTTAACTCTCGTACAGTTTGGAGCGTGAGCATCATTCTATTACATTTTCCCAAACACAGCAACAAACCGATCAGCAAATATAGCAACCTCCAGCCTTTTCATTTCACTCGTGGCAAAACATCTGTTACTTCTCTACAACTTTCAGCCCTACAAGGTTGAATGAGAAAGACAGGAAGTCTCACGTATGCAGAGCAGCACCAGTGGTTGGGGATGTGTGTATTTTTCTGGTGCGTTTTGATAAAGATGAGGTGCAAAATCAGATTTTTGAAATGCAAACAGAATACGTGCGCCACATGTTAGATCCGAGCAAACATTCTAGGTGCGACGGAAAACTGCCTTCAGTTATTTGCCGCCTTAAAGATAACACACTCTTTGGTAGTGAAATGACCACACATCCGCTACACTACATAGCACAGATGCAGGCTCGGGTTCTAAGGGCGTCCCGAGCTGCTCTGTGTAATTGGGCGAGCAGTTGGAGCCGAGCTGTCGCATGGCTCATGTCAAACGGCTAAAGGACTGCCAAAAAAACCCCAGCCTCAAGTAGGTCAGCTCTTCTCCGAGAAATAATCAAGCCCATTCGGACCTTCTCTCTCTCAGTGTGGCTGAGCAGGAAGTGGGTCAAATGTAGTCAGCTGTTACAGCTCTATCATTCACAGCACTGGAAGCTCCAGTCACGCTTTACAACTCGCTTTCCATTAGTTAAAGGCACAGTGGGGAAACCCTCTGGAGCCCCATGGAGGCTAAGCACATACCAGTAGCTTGATGCAGATACAGTACCACTCTGGAACCCGCCCCCACACACACACACACACAACACACACAAACGCACGCACACTAGCAGACACACCTCTGTCTCCAGACATTACTGATACACTCAACTACAAACAGACTTACCGATGGCCAAGCTTTGTCTCTGCACGTCTCAGCCCATTCTCCTCCCAGCGCGGGAAACGAGGCTCAAGCGGTTGGGAAACAACTCCAGAAAAATCTTCGAGCTTTCTGATCTCTTCCCTGTTCTTCCCTCCCTGTTTGTCTCTCTTTCTCTCCCCCGCTCCTCTCTCTCTTTCACTCGGGCTGTCTGTTTCTCAGGGCACCATGACTCTGTTTTCTCTCTTCTTTCGTCTGTCCAGCGACTGCACGATACACATCAATTATTCAGAAGCGGTCTCTGGATTTCCACGGCAAAGCCAATCACAGATGGAGCTGTGTGCTAATGGGCTCCTGCTGTACCTGCCACCGGCTCCTTCATGCTCCGAGACACTGGGCCACAGGGAATCAGGTTAAGCTCTTCAAAACTTCACAGAGCACACACACACATGCATACTAGTGCACACAACTGTCCACTTTCCAACACACACACACACACACACACACACACACACACACACATACACACATGTACACACACACTGCTGGGAGAGTGACCGCACGCCTGTAAAGCATCTGCAGTGCAAAACCACAAATGAACAGGAAGCTCTCTCTGGTTTCAAAGGGGTTAAAAGGAAGCAAAAAAAGAGAGAGTGCAAAAGAGTGAAACAGAGAGAGAGAGAGAGAGAGAGAGAGAGAGAGAGAGAGAGAGAGAGGAGACAGAATGAAGCGAATCCTTTCTCACCTTGGATGTGCGGTGTAACTGTTGTCCCCAGTCTCTCTCTCTTTTTCTCTCTCTCTCTCTCTCTAGTGATCCACTGCACCTTAGCCTAATGTCCCCATCACATCGAGATAGATGGACACGCACACGCACACACACATGAGCGCAGACACACACTCGCATACACATGCACGGCGTGCCACTTTGCCCCGAAGGGAGCAAGAGGGAAATATGCAGGCGGCTCACATTTCAGACTTGCAAAGGGGGATGGTGCCTAACGTGGCAGACAGTCTGTGTCTTGGCCCGTAGCCAAAGCATCACAAGAGAGAGAGCGATGGGAAAAAATCCCAAACAACAAGCCTGAATCAATCCAGTCAAAGCTGTGTTTGAAAAAAGTGATTACCGTTACCCAAGCAGGGGAATCCTCCCTATTGGTGAAGCTAAGCGCTATGAGTTTATGTGGGTTTGTCTGACACTAGTGACATCAAATTATGCTGATTAATTAAGTCCAAATGAACCATCTTAGCCGCACTATCAGAGAGGGTGACATTGATGGGAAAATTGTTAGTTTTTAATTCCCCTGATGATGAGGGTTGATTTCTAACCACCAAATTTAGCAACAGATCCTGCTTTTTTTCCCAGGCTGTCAATGGCGGGTCTCAGTTAATCACTGTATAAAGAGCTGCTGAATTGTTGCAGAGCATAGTGCTACGTCATCGGTTGCTTTAACCTGATGCTGCTAAAGGTAATGCTCATACTTTCATACTTGCTGTCATGCAATTAAGAATAAATCATCTGTTCAGACGTTATATATATTAAAGCATCAGGGCCAGTGCGACCTCGCAGCCCGAGACTATGAATGAGTCCTTCGAGATTATATTTCTGCAGGGCGAAAGAATTCATAGAAACGCGAGGACATGTCAGGGCTGTAGGCTACATTAAAGAGGTGAGGAGATGAAGCTGGCTCAGACAGGAAATTGAGCTTCCTCTCACTCTTACTGCAAATGCAATGAGTCATAGCAGCTCTCCAACATCTTCTCACACATCTGGGCGGATGCAAATAAGCATTTTTATTTTTTTTAAACCGGTCCAGATGAACTTCGATTGCGGAGAAACTCAGAAACGTTGATGGTTTCACGATGTGAGGACTGAACTCTGGTTTTAACTGTTGCTGAGCGATTTCATCAGCTGGACAGAGCACAGAACATGTCAAAACAGTGGCCTCGTTAGAGGCAAAAGGAGTCCTGTTCATTATTTCAGCCTGCTCGTCTCCCCACTGCAGGGGTTGATTACATTACAAACACAAGAGATTCTGGCTTACTAATTACACATCATTAGAGTTAAAGCTCCACACGGAGAAAGCGAGGCAGTGGATTTCTGATCACTGGGTGGTGAATTGAATAAAGGAGGCAGAAAGAATGGTTTGCGGAAAGCGTGTGTGCTGCAGGGAGAGCCCTGGGCTTGGGTTTCCTGCGTATGTGCAGCTCTGTAAACTGTGTGTGTGGATATGACATGTAAAATACGGCAAGGCCAAGGAAAGCGATCCGCCACTGGTGGCCTGGCAGATTAGGTGCTCTCTTGACGCTTCCTTCCAGTTGGAGCTGAATTACAACACACTGACAGAAATTCTTATGCAGAGCAGCGACATTCTTTACGTTTGCGCTACAGGAGGACGGTAATTACGCCTCACTGCTTCACCTCCACCATGATTAAGTCCATCGTTCAAAACAAAAAACGCTCATCAGCGTGTCTTCTTCAGCAATCAGCCGTGTCTAACAAGGCTTTTCTTAACCTAAGTTACGCAAACAAATGTGATTAAGCAGTAGAATGCTGCAAGTTTTGTGCTGATATGATGAGAAGTGAGAAGCATCGCTCAAGGAGACGGCTGAGTGCATTAACATGGCAGCTCACGCTTTGCAACGGAGGGCGCCGAAAATTAAGAGGAGGATGATTTTTCACCGAGCTGCTGTAAGGAGTCAGGGTGCATGCTGGATACTATCAATCTTCGTCCCACACTGGGTGTTAAGTCATCGTTTAGATGCCCGAAAGCCACCAGAGCACCGCTCAAAACTCAACAGCTGAGGCTTCTGGATTGCATCAAAGTCCTGAAAATGATGGAATACGTAAGCAGAGCCATAAACAAGAGCGTGATGTCAGGATCGAGCAGCCATTTGTGTCCCACTGATATTTGATTTACAAATATGTATGTAAATTAAAGGCAAAACACGTTCAAAGAAGTGTGCTTTACACAAACCTGTGTACATATTTTAGATATTTTTGAATCATTAATAAAATCCTACACTTTACCTCAGATATATAATCATGAAAATGCTTCAGAAATCATATTATTTTTACAATAACGCCTGAACATCTAGTGCCTGAAGCGCCTTGTTCCACAAGTCATCCATTACAGGTTATGAAAAACACTACATAAACACTCCACATTCAACTCTGGGAAATATTCTGGAATCTTCCACAAGTCACATGTTCAACCTGAATATCTGAAAGATCATGGGACGAAGAAAAGATAACGATTCATGGAAAAAATATTCATTAGAATATCATAATGTCCTCAAGCACAGATGTTAGTTAATACCAGATGTTGTTTATTTCTTAATTTGATGCTCAAATAAAGAAAGAAATACCCAGTCCTGTTACTTTCAACACTTTAACAGCATTATACAGCCTCTGTAAAAAAACAAACAAAAAAAAAAAACGTTGCTTGAGAAATGTTGCTTGAGATGCATTAACACATTTCTTTTTAATACGTTTTTCTCTTTTTTACGATTCTGTGTTAACAAAAAATATAGCAATAGCAGCCCAGTCATGGAATCCCTGTGTAATAAGTAATAAATAAAGTAATAAATAAGTAAACAAAGCAAACAGTGCAAAATCTCCCAGTGTTATGAATACTAGTGCATCATACTCCCCTTATTAGAAACCAATAAGTCCCCTCCCTCTTTTTTTTTTAGAAATTTTTTTAAAACATAAACCCAGATCGCAGCTCCATGCAGATGAGGCGAAGCTGCAGGGAAGCTGCTGTGTTCTGAACACTTCAAGTGCTCTTCGGAAAAGACAACCATGCATTGTTGTGTATCCAGTCACAACTGTCTTCTGTGCCACTTGCTAAGACTAGTCAGAAAGGCACGTAAAAAAAAACCACTCGCCCAGGAGAGCACCTTACAATTAGTCTGTCGCAACATCTCAAGAAGAACAATGGCGTGCTATCTTTGCTCTCGCATGCAAGCAAAAACGGGTCTTATGGCGATGAAATTGGTAGAGAAAAGTGTAAACAATAGCAGGCCGAATGAATAGGGGTGTGTGAGCGAGAGACGCGTCCTGCCAGACAAACACATTAGCTGTCACTCGCTATGCTAATGTACTTTCTATTAAATGTCAACATGACATGCTCTAAGGGAAGAACAAGCTGTTGATCTAAGACAGCTGACTGCTACCACTGACAGCACAGTGCTCAAAAAAAAATGACAACGGTGGTAAAATATGTACATTTTAATGATATAAATGTGCTCAGATGACTGAAATAATGAATCACTTCATTGGTTTGTATTTCAGGATAATTCAGATGTGTTCAGATAAAAGCTTTTGAGATCTGCAACTGTTCTGCAAAACAGACAAAAGAGCTGCTGCTGGTTGTTAGACAAAATAATTATCTTATTGCCCTGTCAGTGGGGCGCCCACCAAAGCCAGAGTAAGGAGTCTGTCTGTAGCACGTAAGCAGATCAGCTCTGAATCCAGACACACACACACACACACACACACACACACACACACACACACTGTGGACAGATCACTCCAGCAATCACAGATTAATACAGGAGGCTAATCCTTCTGACAGAGAGGTCAGCGTTCTGTATAGCCTGTCTCTGACAAAACACTCCTCCCTCTCTCTCTCTCTCTCACACACACAAACACACACACACACACCCCTGAAGATCAGTTATTGATAGGAAATGGCAGGCGTGTACACTTTGCACTAATCACACCTCTCTCTTTTTCTTTTTTTTTTTTTTTAAATCTTATCAAACTGCCAAAGCAGAAGCATTGCATACTTTTCAGACACCTCGGATACACTACCTGTGATGTGTATCTCAGCGAGCATTAAAATGACAAAATGACAAAGGTCATCTGAGAATGCGAGATAACGTCGCTGTCGATAAAATTCTGATTGTCGTACAGTGAATCCCGGACATCAGGGAAAGACAAATAGAGCGCAGCGGTAATTCCATAAAGGGTCGATTAGAAGCTTTTCGAATTAGGTTAATTATGGACGGCTATGGTCTTGTCATCTGGAGTGTGTGTAGAGTGTGAAGGGTGTGTAGAGTGTGTTTGTCTGACTGTGCATTGATCGAGCAGCATGGCTCGGTGCTTGAGTGTGTGGTGTCGGGTGGCCGTCCTTCTGTCGCCATCCTGCCTGTCACTGGCCTTTTCGCCTGTGCTGCACTTTCTCACCACAACCCAACGTGCACCGTGTACCTGTGTGTGTGTGTGTGTGTGTGTGTGTGTGTGTGTGTGTGTGTGCGTGTTTGCATGTAAATATGTGTATGAGTGTGAAAGAGATAAATAAATAAAGAGGCAGACAGACAGAGACAAGGAGAGAATGAGGATGTGAGTATAGGGAAGGATGCTAAGGCCAGGCGGAGAGAGTGTTTATGGCTGCTGTGTGCTGTCGTCTGGCTGTCTGGGGTGGCAGACGCCCGTGTGACAGGCCCAAGATGGATGCCTGTACCCTGAGAGTGGGAAGCTCCAGTCATATCTACTTCCCTTGCTTTCTTTCGCAAAGCAAGGCTTCCAAATGCAAGCCGCTGCTGAGAGGACACAAAGGAGCCTAACCACTCCACCAGTCACTACACAGCTCCTCTCGATTTTATGAGGCACGTGAGTGCAATCCACGTCAATAAATGTCAAATATTATCTCCCTTTATACTCAGTGCTGCTTAGTATCTACAGAAGAGAACCAGCCACTCTCTTTTTTTTTGTGGGGAGGGTTCCCAGCGTCCAGCGATCCTGGTAATCTGTAGTCCTCTGAAACATCTGTTTATCTTCATTCCCCACAGCTCGCCATGTCAGGCCTTCCTCTGAATGAAATACACACACACTTCAACCCGAGTGCTCTCTCCCTATCTAACTGTGTTTTGCTGATGCCCGTTCGTAGCTCACTTTGACAAATGGACAAGAACAGGTCACTTTAGGAGAGTTGGGCTTTGGCTGAAAGGAACAGGATTTCAAACAGGGACGGTTAGAATGGAGCACTAGTCTCGATGAATTTATTTCGATGGCATCTACACAAACGAAGAATTTCTGGTGTCTGCTTTTGTAATGAAGGTAATGTTTAAAGAAGGAAGCGGTGTCACCAGTAGAAAGCTGCACCTTGTCATAGCTGCTGTTTTTCCCACACAACTCCAACTCAAGGCCATACATTTACATAGGAGTTCATTTCAACCTGTCCTTCTTCATAACATGTGGAAGTTATTCTGACTTTAAAAGCAGCGTCGGAATGAAAGCGGTTCTCGGCTTTTTCGAGCACTTAATTACTTACTTTTCCACTGGACCTGAAAGTAAAACCTCATGTTTTGCCTTCTTGTGCAACTGGCAAATATCAAAGTGAAGAAAGGCTGACTGCTATCCAGCCAAATCCAGAAACTCGGACCATGCCATGTCCACCTGTATGTCTAACAGTCTGCTTGGATGGAATCTATAGATATGATACGAAATAATACAAATTCAGTCGGCTTTCCTCACATCAGAGCCATTGCGTGAGCGAGCGATTGAGTGAACTGAGTGAGCGATTTACAAGACAGGCTCTGAATCTGAAATGTGATACAGCATGCAAAGACATGTCTCCTGTTTGTATATGTATACATGTGATGTACAAAATGTAGCTTGCATTTAAAAATGGACATCCAGCCTTTTGTGCAGTGTAGGACGTGTGAGAGAGCGAGAGAGAGAGAGAGAGAGAGAGATGAGGCAGTGCATTAAAACCTGTGAGCGGAAAGGCCTCACCTGCTGACTTTGGGGTGAACTTGTCCCGGTTGGCTGCACACACAGCCAGGAGCCGGTAGCCCAGGTCCAAGTCAAAACCCTGCTGTGCTGCAACACGACTCACCACCTGTAGGGACAGACCAGGAGTGTGTTAAAACATGTCTCTGTGTCAGCGCCAACGCATGAGAAGAATCACTTCTTCCTTTGCTGTGCTCTGCAAAGAAAAAAAACTCATAAAAACTCTCTTCACTTGGGGATATGATCTGAACTCCTCTAAACATCTTCCTCAGGACTAGTACTGTTCAAGTTACATAAGTCCATATAAGATATTCACAATTATTCTTGCTTAAAATTCCACTCCAGACCCTCAGGAGACCGGCTTACACCAGGAGTGTGTTAGCACTACACCCTTCACCCTTCTTATCTCGTCCTCTTACACAAAATATCTCTCTAAAAGAACTCATAGTGGAGCAATTTCCCCTATTCCCCATTCAAACACATGAAATATTTACCAGATCTGTTTGCATGAATAATGCATAACAAAAGAAAACAGCCACCTCCACTGATGTGGCTCTGTGTTAAGGCAGTATTGGTTATTTTTCTTACTGTAGGACTGATAGGTTTTTCCCCGGAGACGTGCCTATTTGTTCTCTCACTCACCTGATCCGAAACCTGGCCCAATGAGCTCAAGAAAATAATAATAACAACATTTCGGTGTAAATGTGGAGCGAACAGGGCCCGAGAGGTGGTGTGTAATATGAAAGGAAATAATTGGACCTCTACAAAAGGGTTCGGTCAAACAAAAGGACACGTAGATGAACATGACACGTCTGTCGTTTGCTGCAACAGTGCACAATCCTGGACTGCTACAGTTATACTGCTTCCTTTTCTTAACACAAACACCGATGTTTCTTCACAGAAAAAGGAAGTGATCATGCAGAAAAACAAACTGTCTACACACACACACACACACACACACACACACAGAACAGCAACCCGGCATTGATCAACAGCATTCCACTGTCTGCGACTTTAGCTTTAGCTCTGCTAACAAACAGTAAATCATACACCACTGTATCAGCTCCACATTACAATAACTCACTTATTAACTCTACCCAACTCAACCTAACCTTCTGATATACACCATGTTTTCAGTTCAGTGTTTGACTGTCAAAAAAAAAAAAAGTCAGGTTTCATGAACAGAATGACAACCTAACCTGGAAAGACAGCTTTTCATTCATGCTTTAATCGTCAAATAATTCAGTGGTGACAGCACTGAGATCTGATGAACAGCATCTCTTATAATGAAAATCCACAGGCATTTTTTATCCTGTAGTTTGCAGGGCTTTTGACAGCAGAAATGTAGAGTTCCTGCCAAACTTTAATTTCCCTTCTGCAACTTGCATCTGCCAAGAGTACGGGACCAGGCACGGTGCCACGCGGGCTAGCACGGATTTGAGCGGGCCTTAGAAATGTTCTCTCTCATAAGCCTTTTGCTTCGTAATCTCTTTTCTCAGAATGCTGGCCCAAAAATTATACGATTTACCAGCAACATTTCGGGTCACTGAACCAGGCTGAGCCGGGTTATCGTGTAGCATGAATACAAGGGAATCAAAACGACAACAAGGACAGTTGAGTATCAAAAAGACTGAAATACATAAAAACAACCAGGATATTTACTTCTAGTTAGCAGTAGATGTCCCATTGACAATTTAAGTAACCTTATGGAATTTAGGATGATTTGAAATAATGTTAATGGATACAGAGAGACCGGGTCAGCTCTTTTATAAGCTTGAGGATGTGAGGATGATTAAGAAATAGACATAACTTGATAAGGAGTAACTTAGCTTTATTTCATTTTGCTACACGTGCAATTTATGACTTGTTTGTGTTTACAGCATTTGACACACACCCTTATCCAGAGCAACTTACACACATCTTATATTTATACAACTGAACACATGAAGGTTAAGTGCCTCACTCAAAAAGACAGGGGTAGCATTTTGGCAATGGTGGGATTTAAACACACAACCTTCAGACCCAAAGCCCAATGTCCTAACCTACTGAGCTACCACTCCTCCACTGGCCTCCTTGACTGGCATCCAATCCTGCCCAGGATAATGATATTCCCTGCTCAGGAAAATGCTGTTCATATCGTTTTACTGAAAACGATATGAATTTAATAATTGCTCACATATTTCTTTAAAGCAATTAATCCACGAACATGTACACGTTAAAAATATTCTCCGATTTTATTTCACTTTAAGCGAAAAAGATATAAAATGGGTCATTTGACCTGCAGGCAATGTGGAAGGACAGTGAAACAATGTGCTCCCAGATAGCAGTTGTCAGTATTGCTCCTGACAGGCTACAGGACACGTCGTTTATCATTTGGCACAGTGTGGAGAGTGTGTGTGCTGGGAAGAAGGAGTGTGTTGGGGACGGAGCAGCAGCAGTGAGCTACCTGCTGCCCGAGGGGCCAATGTGTAAGACATGTCCACATCTGTCGGACAGCATTCTTATCAGCTCTTCACTTTCATCTCCCTAACAACCAGAACAGTGCTGGAAGGCAGGGAAGGCGAGAATGGTGACGGCTAAGTCTTAACACACTTAAATACACCAAATATGCAAAGTTTTATACACAGACTGCACTGCATATATAATATACACATAAATGTGTGCCTGTTTGTGTGGATTTTGAATAGTGTTGATTAACAAAAGCCGAAAGGATTTAATAGAAACAAAAAATATATATTTCTTTCAAATTTTTCAAGATCACAGAAGACTGATTTTGATATTAGACAGTACTTTCATTATGCAGGAAAATCGACAATGACTTCTACACAGGACACAGGAAGTAGCAGCAGACTGAATCAGAATGAACTCATCCCTGTGCTGGGGTGGTCTTGTCAGAAGATCAAAGCTAAAGCCATCTTCCTCCTCTACTTCGGGTTCACACTTGTTTTGACATTCGCTTGCAATCTCTCGTGTCATCTGCATTGTGCGCATGGCCTTTGATGATACACGATAGAGTCGTTCGAACTACACGCAAAAATTCCTGCTTTTAACTTCTGCTTCTTCGCATGTTGGGTTGCTGTTTCTGCTAGTCAGCAAGGACATGAGTGAGATCTCAGATGGAATTTGCTCTCTGCATGAGCTCCTGATTGCTGAATTTACTACAATTAATCAAAGGGCTAAAGGCTAAAAGTGGTTTCAAAGAGTGGCTGAATTCTGTGAGTTGGCTGGTTTAAACAGGGCTTTAGGGGCTTTAAGGACTTATTTAAAGAATAAAGATTATTTTGTCGTTTACTCGATGCTCCTTCAGTTTGCCATTAAGTCCCATAATCTCGCCATAAGCTGAAGATTCATCCAGCATTACCCCCAGCTGCTCCGACAAAAGAACACTCTCAGATCACTCGGCTAAACACGGCTGTTGATAAGACATAAATTTTTCCAATATGTTTTTTAGTAAATCATTATCTGAAGAATGGAGATTGATCACAGGCAGAGTGGAAACGTCTACGCTGGAAATCAATGGGAGGGACGGCTTTACAGCCGCGCTAAGCGCCTGCTCCGGAGGCCTGTGTGAAGCTGGAGGTGCTGGTCACTGGCCTCCTGCCATAATCGATGAGCAGCTGCAGTGGAGGAAGGCAGGGTTGACTGCTTCTCCCTGACCTGTGCTTAAGTACCAGTGTCTTATCAGAGCAAAGGGGAGAAGGACAGAGCGAGAGGGAAACCCAGAGATATGGACTCTGTGTGTGTGTGTGTGTGTGTGTGTGTGAATAAAAGTGAAGGGGCAGGGCAAGATAGAGAAAATGAAAACCAAGACTGAGAAACAGAGAAGAGAGTGAGACAGAGGGAGAGGGAATAAAGGCAGTCTGAAAGAGAGAGAGAGAGAGAGAGAGAGAGAGAGAGAGAGAGAGAGAGACGAGAGAGAGAGAGAGAGAGAGGGGAGAGCCTGGCTATGTGAAGCGTGACTTTTGCTTTAACCTCCGTCTCTAGCCCCTGATAGGGCAACAGGAGTGGAGCAGCTGCTGTCTTACCGTCAGACATCCCATCAGGCTTTGCTCAAAGGGCCTTTGGAAAGCTCTCGGGTCTCCACACCAGTCGAGCAGCTCTGTAGCCGCTGTCTGAAAATTGGCCGGGTTCTGTAAGTGCTGTTGGAGGAAAAGAGAAAGCAAAGTTACTATCCGTCACAGCAGACATTCAGTATATTCCAATTATGAAGCGACTCTCCTACAGAGACAGCAGAGAGAATAATTACTGCAGTTGTTCCTGTAAACGTGTGGAGTGTAGACTGAGGAACATATGGTGAGATACGTACTGATGCTAAAATACTGCAGATGTGTAGAGCGGCTTTTGCAATTGTAAAGATGAAGTAACAGTGGGTCACTATGTGCAAACATTCTGCTTTAGATTGCTTTAGAAATGCACTGTTTAGCTTGAGTCATTAAAAGAGCAATAACATATTCATTTGGTTAATTGATGCTCACTTATTCATGCTATAAATCTGTATTTTATTTGTTTATCCGGATTCAAACTATGATTACACAGTTATATGAGAAAGAAAGAAAGAAAGAAAGAAAGAAAGAAAGAAAGAAAGAAAGAAAGAAAGAAAGAAAGAAAGAAAGACTGAAAAGAAGAAAGAAAGAAAGAAAGAAAGAAAGAAAGAAAGAAAGAAAGAAAGAAAGAAAGAAAGAGAAAGAAAGACTGAATGAACAAATGAATGAAGAAAGAAAGAAAGAAAAAAAAGAAAGATTGACTGAATGAATGAATGAATGAATAAAAGAAAGAAAGAAAGAAAGAAAGAAAGAAAGAAAGAAAGACTGAATGAATGAATGAATGAACGAACAAAGAAAGAAAGAAAGAAAGAAAGAAAGAAAGACTGAATGAAAGAGACTGAATGAATGAATCAATGATTGACTGAATGAATAAATGAAAGAGAAAGAAAGAAAGAAAGAAAGAAAGAAAGAA
Organism: Hemibagrus guttatus; assembly: GCA_033459395.1. Taxonomy (NCBI): domain Eukaryota; kingdom Metazoa; phylum Chordata; class Actinopteri; order Siluriformes; family Bagridae; genus Hemibagrus; species Hemibagrus guttatus. Next base: position 17,059,347 of record JAUCMX010000002.1, read on the forward strand.
AGAAAGAAAGAAAGAAAGAAAGAAAGAAAGACTGAATGAATGAATGAACGAACAAAGAAAGAAAGAAAGAAAGAAAGAAAGACTGAATGAACAATGAATGAAAAAAAAGAAAGAAAGAAAGAAAGAAAGAAAGAAAGAAAGAAAGAAAGAAAGAAAGAAAGAAAGAAAGAAAGAAAGACTGAATGAACGAACAAAGAAAGAAAGAAAGAAAGAAAGAAAGAAAGAAAGAAAGAAAGAAAGACTGAATGAACAAATGAATGAAGAAAGAAAGAAAGAAAGAAAGAAAGAAAGAAAGAAAGAAAGACTGAATGAATGAATCAATGATTGACTGAATGAATAAATGAGAGAGAAAGAAAGAAAGAAAGAAAGAAAGAAAGAAAGAAAGAAAGAAAGAAAGAAAGACTGAATGAAGAAAGAAAGAAAGAAAGAAAGACTGAATGAACAAATGAATGAAGAAAGAAAGAAAGAAAGAAAGAAAGAAAGAAAGAAAGAAAGAAAGAAAGAAAGAAAGAAAGAATGAATATAAGCAGGATCAGACAAGTTCAGAAGAAGTTAAAGTCACTCTCCGACACACTGCACATGTAAACACACAGCTCCACTGCACTTACACTCAGCGGGTACGCTTGCTACGTTGCCTGATCTTGCAATTACGGTTAAATAACCAGAAACCGAATCTATGTGTAGTTTCTCTCCTGATCGGTTAAGATAAACAACCTCTCACTCGCTGTTACAAACAGTGGTTTACAATTACACTTCTTTAGCAATTCCTCCCTCAAGTGTCTCAGGCTTTCTATCAAAACTGTCTTAAAAAAAAAAAAAAAAACAAAAATATACTCTACATATTTGCGAATGTCAAGTTTACAATTGCGGTTTGTGTTTCATGTTTACAAATCCTAAGTTATGATTACAAAACCGGCTTTAGGAATGTAGCCTTCTTTCAGGAAGGGTGTGAAGGATCACTGCCAGGAGCCATGTGATACGTGCGATGCCATCTTATGGCTGTTTTCGTTTGTATTTGCAAAACGTGCTCCATGCATTTGCAAATAGTAAAATCCAAGTACAAACTGTTTCACAATACAAGTACAAAATCTGCTCCACGCATTTGCAAATAGTGACATACTGTAGACTTTACACTTTTATTACAAAACCTCCTGGAGATTTTGCCATTGTTTAAACAGGTCCTGGGAATGTCTTCGATACAGGAAGTGCATCAGTGTAGTCGGTGAATGTTTTCTGATTGTCAGTGAAAAGAGATAAACACAGCGTGAACGAGGTGTGTTTATAGGTGCACATCTGTTCTCGTACGAGAGAATAATGAGATTTCTGTTGAAAGCCGAATCGTTGTATAAGAGATTAAAGCCCCTGTCCAGAATAAAGAGTTTGTCCAGGTCCTTACATCAAAAAACACTACGGTAAGATTTAACACTTTTATTTTAGACATCCTGACCTTCACAGAACAGTAAAATTCTACTCCAACACTGCCTCAGAGCATTCTGTGAAATAAAAGGCATTGAGAGTGAGGGTTGTTTATATTTTTAAGTCTGTCTCTGGTGAGAGTTGCAGCTCCTCCTGCTCCATCTTTGCTTAACCTCTGCTGCATCTGTGTGACCCTGTGAAGACCCGGTTACTACACACAAGGCCTCCTGGCTTGAGCGCAGCTGTGCATTCTGGGATGGATCCCTCCCCCCTCACCCCATCCCATTAACAAAGAGCTCAGTGCTCCTCAAGGCCTGCTCGCACCACCCCAGCGTGTCCTAATCCACCCTCCTCATCATCTTTTGTCCACTAAGATGTAATAGATCCGCAACACTGAAAGCAGTAGCCAAGCAGGCTGCTTAACAAAAGAATGCACATGAGGGAAGCTTTAAGGTGCTGAATGTGAAGAGGCTCATTCTTTTTCACCGTTGTTTTTTTTTTTATTCGAGCCCTGAAATTGTTTATCCTTTCCTTGAGTAAACCCCTCCTTTCCTTTCCATCCCTATCACACTGCTGCTCACAAGACATGATGAGAAATTTAAACAAATGAGCCAGCCTCTTCAGAGCTCTCGCTTTGGAAATGGCCCAACGTTGTTCGGCCGTGCCGAGAGGAAGACCTCGCACACTCTGAAAACTTCCATTATGCTTGTTGATGGGCGCCTCCTCTTCCCCGCTTGCTTCAAGGAAGCAGCATTGTCTCCGGGGGGGCAGCAGAGGTCGCCATTTGAATGAGAGGCTTTGGTGTCCATTGACAAAGAGCTCATGTGACAAAGAGCCAGTGTGTGCTGCCACACAGCCCTGCTGAGTAAATCCCGCGCAACATAAGGGCAGTGTGGGCTGGGGGAAAAAAACCTCCTCCTGCCACAAAGCTGGTTGAGACGAAATTGCATTCGGAGGCTGTGATTGAGTCGGTATTCTGAAATGAATGACGAGTGATGGGGAGGGAACTGAAGGTAAGACAGAAGCAAAAGGGAAAAAAGAAAGAAAGAAAAACGAAGTGTGTAAGTGTGTGTTTAGTGGCACAGTTGAGCCGACGTGTGCGTTGAAGCACGATTGGCACGGCTTATGGCACAGGTGTTCCGAGAGCACCAGCCAAACCTCAGCGCTCCACCTTTTCCCCCCTCCCACGCTGACACTGTCCAAACACGACCCCTCCACCACAGGACTCCAGCTGTCTGTCACTTCACAAAGCCTCGTGTTGCTCTTTTATGTTTGGATAAGATTAATAAGCGATATAAGAGATATCGTTCAACACTTGTCTCTGTAATACAGAAGCGTGTCTAATCAAAAGCGATTTTTTGTCTCATCAGCATGGGGATGTGAACTACACATCTGGCTGCTTTAGAAGCAGAACATGGCTCACTAGCACCAGGCATTTGTATTCCTCTTGCATGCGAATAGTAATTCAGTCCTGCTCCAGAACATAGGAAAAGGCTTTCTAATTAAAACTGAGTTGCTCTGCCATGTTTCCCTAATTAATTCCAAGCACTGAAGTTCTTGGTCTTGAAGAGGAAAGGGCAAATTAATTGTTCTGATCATCTGAGATAACATTTTCAAGTGCTCTGAGGGAAGTGTTGTGAACAATAAAGAGATTATATAGACTCAGAACAGGAGGGAGTTTTGCTCTGTGGAGCTGAAAGTAATGGTGTGCCAGATCCAGGATAAACACTGTATGGAATTTAGTTTGAAGTGCAACTGTAAGGGCGTAGGGGCTGTCACTGAAGCACTTCTCATTTTGTTTGATAGCTTTCAGCTGCTCTCTGCTGGGCATGTGGCTTTTTACTGTGCATCTGGAGCCCTGTGACAACCAAAGATATGCAGGGAAAGGCCTGTGTGTAAAGGAAAGTCCTTCGACAATCAAGGGAAGGAAAATATGACTCCTTTACACTCGCTACCTTGAAGAAAATATCAACAGATCACAGATAACAGGGGATGTCGAGACTTGGCTACAAGTAATATTGCTGAGTACTCGGTGAAGCAAGCAGTTGATGGGATGTTAGGATTTAAGCCATAATAAGAAAATTATATTCCATCTTCCTAGTGATTCTCAAGGGCAGGGAGCGTCCTTATCCGACTTCATTTCCTTCATGCAGATGTTCAAAACAGACAATTCACGTAGGTTTGAATATAAACTTTCCAGACAAACTGGAGTGCATTATCTCACATTATCTCAATCCAAGTACACAAGAAAGGTCCTTTTTATTAAGAATATTAATCCACAACTTTTATGCCTGACCAATTGAGTGTTGTGTTTGTTGCTAACTATCGACAAAGTTCACGCATTACTTATGTTGCTGCATTTTAGAAAGTTAACACTGGCCTGCCATATCAGTGCTGAATCGTCAACAGTTCTGGTTCATGCCACTATGACAATGAGAATAAGTGAGAAGCAGCAAACAGAGCAGTGTGTCACAGGCCAAAGACAGAAGAAAGAAAGAAAAGAAAAAAGTCCCCATCAGATGCAGAGTATCAGCCTCCCAGGCAGCCAAGCTTCAAAGACGGACCTGGAGTGATAAGGTGCCCTTGTTTACCGGCAGACAGGCTCGGGCTGTACCTGCTGCAGTTAAAAAAAAACAAAAAAAAAAACAAAGCACGCATACAGACCCCCCCCCCACACAAACACACACACATACACACACATACACACATACATGCTGGCTTTCAGCCAGCACCCCTGAATCAAAACAGCACAGTGCATTGGGCTACATGCAAATACACACACACACACACACTCACACATAACCTATACTGACTGACGTGACTGTCACGCCTGATATACTGCACACTCACCACACCCCAAATGTGCCATTTCAATTTGATTAATGAGTGTCAATCGATGGTGTTGTGTCTTTTTGGTTAACGAGCCACAATCTGGCGTGTGTAATAAAGCTAGTAATGTCATTTGTTACGAATTGAGCAGGTGAAACATTTCAATTGGCATCCGTTAATGCCACAGACTGGTATAATTGAGAGGGCAGACGTAACAAAAGCCAGGAGCTAACACACACACGCAAGTGAGATACTATAAACGCTCCGGAGCAAGCACACACACACACACACACAGTCATGTACTGCACTCTCATAAAGCTGTCAACAGCAACAAAGAGTCACACCTGCACTCATAACAAACACACTGTCAAGCCATTAGCGGTGTTTTAAAAAAATGGCCAAGCATGGCCCTGGGTCACAAACTACCTGGGTGTTTACTGTATATGACTCCAACTCATACAGTGACAGAGATAAGCTTCTTCTGTAATCAATTTATTCTGCACTAGATATGTGTCTGTTTGATATTTCAGCACAATGTTGTTATGATGTGCTAGGCACAAAGCTTGAGAATTGCCTGGGAAAAGGGGCAAGACGGGAGGAGACCTCGGCTCTGGCCTCATTCTGCAACCCGATCCAGGCCCGGCCAATTGGAAAGCTAACACATCACCATTTAAGGCAGCTCACCGAGGCCAAGCAGCCATGAACGCTCGCTACCAACTGTGCTGCTGCTCAAGCTATATTTGTATGCAGGCTTTATGAAGAGCTGCAACACAAGTCAGACACGTGTTGCACCATGTTTTTTTACGCTATAAAGAAATCATTTACATTTCAGGAGTTTGGCAGATGCCCTTATCCAGAGCTACTTACATTTTATATCATTTTTTTATACAACTGAGAGTTAAGGGACTTGCTCAGGGGCCCAGCAGTGGACCTGAGATTTAAACCTTCTGATCTCACCTTCTGACCTTCTGACCTCACAACCTTCTGATCATTAGTCCAACACCTTTACCACTAAGCCACCACATCCCTAAGCCAGGTTAAACGCCTAGGATTTGCTGTTACAGCTGATGAGCTCAATGTACATATATAAGTGAAGCTTACTGTTTGAGTTGATTGTTCTCAGTGCTCTTGTCAGCTTACCTGTTTGATACACAGCAGTCTGTCATTGGTCTGCTGTATATGTCTGTCCATCGACGGAATCGAGTTCATCTTGATTGCTGTCTCTTTCTCTCTACCTGGAAGCCATTAAAGTTCTTCTCTCTGAGGATTAGACAGACAAAGAGAGGAGTGTGTCAGCATGAGAGGGGAAGCACTTCAGTGACGATCACCTCAACAAGGATCTAAGACGATAATGTTCCAGTCACTTTTTTTTTTTAAACATAGGATTTCAAGGATAACCATGAACATGGTTACATATGAACATACTTTCAGTTATAATTTCCCAGAGCTCTGAGGAGAAGGTAAAAGTAGAGGGAAGAAAGAACCCGAGCTAGGAAACACCAACACCGAAGCTGTTTAAGGTGAGCCGTATCTGCGCTCATACCCGCGGAGTCAACTGTTTGCATTGCTCAGAAATTCACTTGGCCTTGATTTACCAGTCCGACAGCCGGCTCTGTCATGGATATGCTAGTTTCGGGAGCATAGGCCAGCCACGAAAAATAAGATGTCATGGACAAGACATGCACCGCATGTGTGTACGCTCTGTTCCCAAAGCAACGGCTGCATCCCATCAGCATGTCTATTACATGGTGTTAAAGGTATCATACCTTCCATTCAAGGTTATCAATTCTGCCTTGCTAGCTGATTTACAGTTCTATTCAGCGCTGAGTAAATCCAGGGTGCCTGGCTCGGAGCTGTAACTCATGTGCCAGAGGAGACTAGGGGCGGTAAAGGCAGGACTTCATTCCTCATCAGCCCAACTTATCACCATCACTCTTACAAATTTTCTGAATCCAAAGAGGCAGGCAGCTGAAAGAATCCCCCAGCATGCAGCCCTGAGGCAGCCAGATAAAGCTTGCTTCACACACGCTTTTATACATGATCTGGACGCTTTGCATGCGCTGGAAGTTTCGGTATCTTAAAGAGAAACAGTTATCAGTGTACTGACAGGCTCATTAATGAAGCACTCGACATGGAAGTTAAAGCAGGATGACAGGTGTGCACTCGCTTGTATCATACTGCCTCTTCAATAGTCTAGCAGGTCACTGTAAGCAAAACAGTACAAATTAATTCCAGGATATACAGCTGCTCTGGGAAATAAAGCAGAGTTAACCCGAAAGCAGCAGTAGAGCTTTGAGCTGTGAGATGTGCAGAAACAGGAGGTTTCCAGCAGGTGTCTCCCTCCCACACTGCAGTCTCACCACTATCAGAGCACTGCTTCCCCGTGTTCCTTTAAGCCTTTACAAGCGCTACAAATCCTCTACTCCTGCTCGCTGACAGGACGCTCTCAAACCTGCCGCATGCCCAGTTGACCTTGTGGCTATTGATTAACCATTTCCTACCAATCCCTGCTGCACAGCGCCCGGCTTAGATGCGGTAACACGCAGTTAAAGACAGACGGAGAGAACGTGCGAAGGCAGGACGGAAAGGAAGTAACAAGGAGAAGAAGCTTGTCTGTGTCTCCCTCATGGTGCCGGGTTATGTTTGTTGGGAGGAAGACAATAACATGAAAACCCCGTCATGGCGTATGCCGAGCATCCTGCTCTGTGACGCAGGCCGGTCGTGGACCAGAGCCCAGAGTCCGGTACTCTGCTCCTCCCTCGTTCCTCTCTCTTCTGTCCCTCAGGCAGGGAGGGCTGGAAAAACACTGGTTATATAACCCGGCAACTACCTCAATGAAAACAAACTCATGTCTTCATTATCCTGAGAGGAGCACAACCTAGCCATGAAGTCATTCCAAGCACAAAGGGCTACAGTCTGATACTCAGACCAGACCAGGTTTCAGGGCATATATATACATATATATATATATATATATATATATATATATATATATATATATATATATATATATATATATATATATATATACACGTGTTAGCATTTAGATAACTTGCACACTGCTCTGAGTATAGCCATATGAAACGTATAAGAGTGTACACAATTAGAGGAGGTGATACTAAGGGATTACAAAACCGACCCATCTGAGCATGAAACAGTCCTCTGAAGCGGAAGGAAGATTAATCATATCAGAGAAGCGGCCCTACTAATAACGCATACCAGCAGAGCGAAAAACAAAAGCCAGGAAGTGGGGCAAAAAATTACTGTGTGGAAACCCATTCTGCCTTAACAGAGGAAGCAGAGGAGCAAGGGAGATAGAGAGAGGAATAGAGGAAGTGCGAGAGCTAGAGGTACGGAGGGAGAGAAAGGAGATTATCTCTTTATAATCAGACACACGCCGCATGACTGACTTCTGTATTTTCAGCTCACAAATGACTTCTCACTCGCACTCTCAAAATAACATCAGCCAGTTTCCCGGGTTCAGGACGCAGACTGAGGGAGAGTGATACCAGCGCGTACAGATCCTATATATATATCAGCAAAGGCCAGGCTTAAAGCAGTGACCGTAATTACATCTCACTGAACAGATCTGAACTCAAGCACTGTTATATCATAATGTTGTCTCCTGGCGGCTGCACTGGGTTTGTAAATCCTGTAGTGGCTGTTATCAGTCACCTCTCATGCTGGGTACAAGAGTGAGGAGTGTGTTAGACAGTGTGCCAGCAGAGGCTGAGGCTGTGTGTCTCTACCTGTTGGTCACAAAAGATCGACTCTCATGCCGATCGATCAGATTAAAAATACATAATAATAATAATAATAATAATAATAATAATAATAATAATAATAATAAAAATAAAACCTGAAAAAAAGTCTGATGCTGATGAACACGGTTAACAATTAGAAAGAATACAGAGGAAAAGTGTCTCGTCGTACAAGTTGCAGCAAGTTTGTAAAAGATTAAAGCATTTTGCAAATACTTCTGCTTAGTATGTCATGACAGAGTGTAAAATCTGCTAAGTGGCTCGAGCCATGGTTTAAATGTGCAGAGTTTTTTTTCTACTGGTGCTCCAGATGCCCAGTCCCAGCGGCTGCCCCTGCACTGAAACACATAAAACTGTGTTTGTTGTGTGTGTGGAGTTGGGCTGGGTAAAGGCACTCCACTGCTTGCCATTGTCCTGTCCCAAAATGTGCTATAATCCCCTGAACAGTCTCTGCCACTCAGTGTGTGTGTGTGTGTGTGTGTGTGTGTGTGTGTGTGTGTGTGTGTGTGTGTGTGTGTGTGTGTTGGCCTCCGCCTGCCCCCGCCTCTCCCTTTTTCTTCTCTCCCCATTCCCTCCTGCCACTCACTCACCCCCTCCTCTGCTCCCTCCCTCCCTCCCTCCTTCCGTCTCTCTCTCTCTCTCTCTCTCTCTCTCTCTCTCTCTCCAGAGCCCTGGGAGCATGCTGCTTTAACAGGCTGAGGAATGGATTCATTTCATCTAATGTGGTTTGGTCTGCAGCAGAGCCACTCACCCTGAGCAAAAGGCTCCCCACTGCAGTCATGTGTTTTCATACAAGCCAATCAACACGGCTGCACCAGCCTGGCCTCTTTCCCTCCCACAATCTCTCTCTCTCTCTCTCTCTCTCTCTCTCTCTCCTTCGTCCCTCTCTCCCTTCCTCCCTCCCTCCCTCCCATCCCTTTGACTCACTCTACCTTCCCCATTCTTCCTCTCTCGCCCACCCCCTTCTTTTCTCCCGCCTTTCTCTTTCACTCTTTCCATCTGCCATTGGCTCTCTATTTCACACTGTCCAGCAGCTGACTTTCCTCCACATCTACATCCTTTTAAATAAATCGACTTCTAGACAGGTTCTGTTAGGAATGTGCCATTTTTTTTATTCCTAGGCTTTACTGGATAGGCACTAACTCAGAGTTGGTGTAAAGGAGTAAAAAAAATAGACAGTGCTAGCGATCACTTAATACACATCTAACATAGCCATGAGCTCTGCCAGTAATAATACTCGCTGCTACTACGCAGGATCTGTTAGTGGTAACATCACTACTGCTATTTTTGCCACTGACCACCTCTTCCCCAGAGGGACTGATAAGATTGGACATTATGCACTCAGCTCCTGGCTAATGCTTAATCCTGGCCGATGCTTAGTGAAGGCAGAGAGAGAGAGAGAGAGAGAGAGAGAGAGAGAGAGAGAGAGAGAGAGAGAGAGAGAGAGAGAGAGAGAGAGACCACTTGGTCTGAGATAAAAACAACAAGAGGCCACAGAGTGGCAGTAACACCGAACATGAAGGAAAAAGCCTGGACACATGAAAGCACAATGACACAAAATGGATTTTTCACTAAAGCTGGTGATGTGCACGTCACTAGGTCAAGCGTCCAACGTTGCTCGTTTATTATGTTTCATTATTCAACAGGACAGTACAAGCGAGAATTAAACAAAATGCACAGCGCACAAAGACATCACGTAAACCAAAGTCACACACTTCTTTGTGCAGTATATTTTCTGCACCACCCCAGGAGATGCAGTGACCTCAGCGTGTGTGACCTTGCCCCCAATTGCGCCGGAGAGGCAGAGCTGAAAAGCACATCACTAACACAGGGCCGGTCTCGCCACGCTGAAAATAATGTCAAGCCAGCATTTCCCACATGCTAACAGCCAACCGGTGACTGCCCCATGCTGCTGAAACCAGGAGCAGAGCTCAGATAATATCCACTTTAACTCCTCACCTGAGGGGACGTGCTGCGGAAAGAGCAGTGCAGTGGATGATTTTTATGCACAAGCTGCGGCCGCTCTGGGGTCAGCTCAGAGTTTTAGCTCTCAGTGGCAAAGCTAGGTAAGTCACCCGAGACGGTGACGGTCGATCTTACACCAGCAGCGGCAGCAGTTACTGATGAAAGTGCAACTGATGTGAAAGCTCAGACCTTCAGAAAAAAAAAAAAAACATCGTTGTTTAAAGTAAATTAATTAGGTAATAAAGGGACTAATTTGAAACACAAATGAGCTATTTTATATGGAGACGATGCCTGTGGTCCTGTGTTCTGCGCTTCCCAAAAGGGGAAAATTGAGAGCAGCTGTTTAACAATTTGATATTTGAGAGCATTTGGTGGCTATAAATATTGAACAGCAGCACAGTGCCAAAGGTCCCTACAATGGCAGGTATGTGCAACCAGATACCCAAGGGAAAATCCCATCATTCCATGAATGTGTTGAGGGAAAAGGGTCGTGGGTACACTTGAGCTCCGTGATTCACTGTGCTGAAGGGAGTCTGTGAAAACCTCCAGCTAGTTCAGATAAGAACTCACTGCCTCGCTGTGGCACTCGGCCTGCTCGACCTGACACGACCGCAAATCACCCAGAGAACCTAAATCACAATTTACCTCCTTGCTCTTATCAACACGCTGACCTGATCTGGTCAAAGTGTGTGTGTGTGTGTGTGTGTTGTGTGTTAAAGCAAAGCATGTTTAACATTCCAGACAATTCCACTTTTGACTCATCCCGAGATTCTTGCCCATTTGTTAGGTTAGACTACGAGCTGGTCTCGATGTAGGACTGGGCATTGTGATGACATAATATCAATACTGTGATAAATTATGGCACAATTCACTTTTTTTGAGATATCATTATTTTTTTTTTACTTTTTTTAATTAGTTACATTTGCTACAAGTTTGTTCTCAAACCTGGGCGTACTTTATATTACAGAAAAAGTCTTCAAGACACAGGGACGGTTTTTTCAACAAGCATCACACCTTAAACAGTAAAGGCAGTCTACGTGGTGGTGCACATACATCTCTGTTTCATCGTGTTGCACTGCGTGGCTTTCCCCCCTTCCTCTTCCATTATCTGTGGAATTTTACTCAAATCAATGGAGGTGGGTTTTTGCATTTTGCTTTCAGTTCCACGTTGTGAAAAATGCTGTCTAGCCTGTGGTTATCGATGTAAGGGAGGAGCAGTACATTTGAAAAATCAGGTCACACCGAGGCTCATGACCGCCAGTGAATCTCTCATGTGCTGTTCCAGTCTAAAAATAGAGCTTAATGCACATCACATCGAGGCAGACACTAAAAGTCTCCCGGCATTAGAAAAGAAAGATTCCAAGAATATTGAAGCAGTGCAGCAGAAGGAGAGCTCGGGCTATGCCGAATAGAAATTCCTGAAACTTCAAATTCACGCTCTAAAGAATAGTTTCGTTGTGTACGCATGAGTGTTTGACTCTTTAAAATGAGACTGGACTTGACATGAGGTTTGTAACACTTCAGGATTGGGAGCATCTCCTCTGCCAACACGATGCATTATCAGTAAAGAGGCAGCGGGTTTCGGGTCTGAAAGCTCGGCCTGCAGAAAATATGTTTCCACTTTTAAAAAAGATGCTTAAATCTTAAACCATCTAATTTAGGGTGACAGCAGAAAGGAGGAATTCCAGGCCCGGGATTTTTGGATACGCTGTAATTTACATTCTTGCAAAGTTCGTTCAAAGCAAGTGGTTGTATTTCAGGCCTGAGAAGTGTCTTTATCTCAAAGCTCAGGAGCTGCAGTCAAGAGGTTGGGGCAGACGGGGTGTTTTAAAGCAAATTTGCCAGGAAATAGATCCGAATCCAGGTCCAGAGAACTTGAACAGGTAAAGTGGAGAAACTCCACGGCTTTCCCGTGCCAGGCTCTCTATCTGAAAGTGCTGAAAAATCGGCTCCTGGATGATCTACGCCGCACTGGCTGAGGCGTTCGCTGGACAGAGAGAGAACGTCATGTCCGTGTCGGCTGCCAAGCGCCGCACAAATACAGCACACGCTCCAGCTGCGTGCTCAGTTTATTATACTTTTATTCCCTCCTAACACGTGACCATCCAGATCCTCTGACCAGACATAACCCGTAAGAGCAGGAGATTATATACCACTGACAGCGACTGCACTTTTTGTAATAGAGATATTAACAAGAGACAGAGATGGATGAGAAATAAAAAGGAAAGTGTGAGCTCACATACAGACACATCAACACTGTGCTACAAATCCAGCACTTTCTCCCTTTAGGGAGCCCGAGTGTGGTGACCTCCAATGTGACAGCTTTTTCCCTCTGTTTTATGAAACAAATCTAATTAGTAAGAAACCTCCAATGAAATGAAAGGAAAAGCAATTAGAGGCAAAAGTGAGAATCCATGAATAGAAGTTGTCAGTCTCAGCCACAGCCTGAGCGGCCAAGCCGAAAGCAGAGAATCTGATTAACCTAGCTCGCAGACGACCACGCTGCTACGATAATTAAAGGGATTCATCAATAGTACGCACCTCCTAGCAGCACCCATTACTCCATGGCCTGAGTGCACTCTGCAGCGAGCCTCGAGTGCAAAAGGGCAGAGGGGAAGCGAAGAGGCTCTCTCATTTTTGCTGCTGGATTGGGAAGAGAGCTAATGAGATTAGGCTGTAATGGACTGAGAGTAAACTCACACTTAATACAAGCTCTGCTGGACAGGAGCTTACGGGCCGCTCTGCTGATGGTAGAAGGCTGGCATGTGAGGGCTATCATGGGAAGCGTTGGCATGGGGGATCCTGTACGGAGACGGTGTCGGGCAGCGAGGGCGCCAGCGGGCAGAGAGTTCCAGACCCGCAGGGCCGAGCTCGGCACTTCACACAAACACAGCTCTGTGCTCACACTGAGGAGGCTCATTCACACACACACACACACACACACAGCTCCTGGACTTCCCCTTACAGAAAAAAAAGTCCTGAAGGCAGGCGTGGGCACTACTAAATATTTGTCAGCAGGAATGTAACTGTCGAGGTCTTACTCAGCCCAGACTGAATTCCCACTGTTTATTCCTTACACTTATTGTTTAAGCTAGACTGTCATGTTTTTGTTTTACGCTTAAGATTCTCCATCTCTTACATCTATGGCATACATATGACAAGATAACAGTTTCCCTGTTATGTGAAAATAAACAAAAAGTCACTTCTAAAGACATTTGCTCATAATATTTGTCCATGAAAGCTGAAAAAAAATGAAATATAATTTTCATTCATCTGTAATGCACTGCATTGTTGTTTAACTCTACTGTATTTACAGTAATAATATTATATTTTTTTCACTCGACTGTTGATCATGATCATCATCCAGACAGTATAGCGTGACACACACACTGCGCAGTGTTGTAGAAACACAGGAGTGGTATTATTACTGATAGTGGTGCATAAATAAATAACATTTCTTTAGGGCTTTTTCTTTCTTTCTTTTAGTATGTCTCCTGGTTTGTTGGTAGAGAACCTGCTCTGCGGATTGACCGTAAGGGGTGAGGTGCAGAATCCGTCAACAGCTCCATAGCACAGCAGAAGATGTGTGTGAGAAGGATGGTGGCAAAATGTCACACTATCACAGAGAGAATCGGCGCGTGTGAGGCGGCCTGGAATCAATCCTGCCGACTGCCACTCAGCCCCTGTGGATTAAGATTTAAATTGGAGCCCATCTACGCTGTCACTAAAATGGATACAGTATCCTTTATGCAGGAAGTGGGGAATTACTGCGCCTCCTCCTCAACCCCCCCACCCACACACACACACACACACACTCACTCACATGCTGCTCTTGACAGATAAGTGGTGCAAAGCGAAGCTGCGTGGTGCACACAGCGCTGCTCCAGACCCAGCAACCGCCTTCATCTAGGAGCAAGCAAATAGAGCTGGAGACGTGTGGCTCTCTCCGAGTGACACGCTATTGCTTTAGCAACCTCACACACCGTGAACTGAGCACAAACAAAAACAGCCAAAGGCAGTTCTCGCTCAAACAAAGCTCTCCAAATAAGAGAGTCAAATCCAAGCCAAGAAATGGCACCACCATAATACTAGCGTACTTAAGTCTCCATTCTGCTCTGCTCTCTCCTCTCCTTCGGCTGGGATGGTGTAGCTGAAAGGTCAGCAGTGGGTAATTTGTTTTTAGCCACGCGGACAGCCTCACAACAGACGCGGGCAGGTAAACCAATTACGCTGTGACATGAATCACCATGACGAAGGGCAGTACGGCCATTAGAGGCCATGTTACTGTCCTCCTTCTCCTCTCCCTCATTAGCTCCTCTAAAACGTCATTTACACACAGAGCCAAGCAGCTCCTGCTTTAATAACTAACGCAGTTTTAACAAATCGGCCAAAGGTCATATACCGTGAGGATGGCTACTGTTTAAACGGCAACAGTCAATCGAGCAAGTCGCTGCATTTGTTATTTGCAAAACAAGCCATGTATTCAGCTTAACGATATAAACAGTTCTGCTGCTTCGAATAAACCATTAGGCTTTCTGGCTCTGTGGTGGCTTGAGAAGAATGTCCTGTAGGCCTTCCACCAATGAGCTGAAATGTGAGAGATTTGTTGGGATTTTGGTGGCTTTTTGTAAGACGCTCAGTTATATGAAGAGACTTTATTTTTTTTTTAATAAATGTTTCATAAAGCTTTGCAAGCCTGCCAGGGTTGTTTTTTTTATTTATTTTTTTGTGTCTGGTTCTCCAGCACCACCTTGCGAAAACAACAGTTTTCTTGGCATTCATTACCGGTCCTCCAGAGGAAAACTGCAGCTCTGTCTGGTGGCCATGGCATTATGGATGTGAGCAATTTCATCCACGTCCTCCTCTCTGCTTTTAATCAAATTGACTCCCTCATCTACCTACAGTAAGAAAAGCTCCTTCTCCGGGCCTCTCACTAACTCACTCACACACTCACTCACACACACACAACTACCATTTCACTTGCAGCTGGCTTATGGGCACAGGAGAGCTCCTGTGTGCCTATGTTAAATATGCCACCTCTGAAATTATTGATGCAAGCGCGCAGCACTTTGAGTCTCTCTAACTAGCCTTTTCTGCCATCTGGCTCTTTTGCTCATCCACTGTACTCCATTCACCGGCCCCAGAGCAGCCCTCGGCCTCGGCTCGGCTGTTACTATAGCAACGGGGCTCTTTCAGCACTTGCAAAATAATGAAGACAATGTGTTTTCCATTTAGATTAGTTTTTGGCTTGGCGGAGATACAGAGTGTCCATCTTAGCACCTCTTTCATGGCTGATACAATGCAATAAAAAAATGGCTCTCGCAGTCACAACTACAGGTTAAGGTTTGCTATCGGGCAGAAGGCTGACAAGAGGAAACTGCAGAAAAGTTTAATAACAAGCTAAAAGATGAGATCCAGCTCACAGGAAACAAAGAAAATGGGATATCTTTAATTTTTTTTTAATCTTGGATACACAAATCCTTTCCCCTGTATAGTCATGAGATATTTAATGAGCTCAGTGAGCAACAATTACTTCTTTTTTTTATATTCCACAGCTTGTATTTGTTTTTGTATAAAGGATAAAAATAGAGCTGATATTGTACTGTACCGTTCTCTTCGAACCTTTTCTTTGTTCCATGGAGGAAATGAAAATGGTGCGATGAAACTGTTTACTCTGGTAATTTAGATTCTTTTGAAACTGATGCTTTTTGTCAGCGAGCAACAATCGCCGGCGAGTGTACCCGCTCTTACATCATAACCCATGTGGAAACGAAGCCACGGTGATAAGGTGAACAGTCGAGTCCGAGCACACATCAAACACAGAGCTCATTCCTCAAAGCTCTTTCATTCTGGACTTTCTCACATTCTCACAGTCACCACTAACAGTTCAAGCTGAGGACACAGAGAAGAAACTCGCCGCAGTTAAACATCTTCGCTCTCGGATACCTGTTAGTGCTACTGATATAACGTCCAAACACTTTTTTTTTTTTTTCTTTCGTCTGCTTTGGCCTTTTCCCTGAAAGGAGCCTTGGTGGAAAGAGTTTAGTGCATGTTTACAGTGGAAACAGTGAGTCTGGGACATTTTCTTCAAGTCCCTTTTCCACTGTTTATACAGAGGGGAGAGGAAGAACACTTCCTGAAAGGAAAGCCAGCTTTCCAAGCCCAAATGAAATCCAAGCGTTTCAACAAATCTGCAGACAGGAGAACACTCTGTATCCAATTTTTGTTTTCCACTTATTGGCCCGTAAACACATGCACGCACCATTGGGCCTCTGCACATGTGTATGCCTTCTTTCTCTGAAACACACACACACACACACACACAAATAAATGGTACATGCAAGAGATTCCCTTTTATTCTAAATGAAGAAAATCTGCAATTCCTCAGCTAAATGTTTACCAGGTTTTTGTCATGCAACAGTGTTAAAATTTATGAGTTCGCAGCAGCAGTTTATCTGTAAAAAAAAAAAAAAAAAAGAAAGAAAGATGTAATAAGCTACTTCTTAGATCTCCTCTAGCCTGAAGTAATTGAGTCGCACATGGCCTAGAGATGATTGTTTCTCACGGTATCTCTGGCATGATTTAAACAGCAATGCAAGAAAGAGACGCTTTACTCCTTAATTACACTGATAAATAAAGCCTGCTTTAAAACTCCTCCTGTACTGAAGGACTGTTCTGAGATCTAAATGAGATCAAATGAATTACACAAGAATTACACAAAGCATGTGAAGATGCTACTGATTTTGCCTGACCTGTTACTCGTCAGAAGCCTAGCAAAGTCTCACACGCAGGAGCTTCGTCTCGTTCAATGAGAAAAGTAAAAAGTAAATTCAGAGCCCCACACAGAAGAAGCGCTGGTGGACTGCGGCGGTATTGCATACAGTAAGCAATTATTAGCAATCGAAAACAATCCCAGCTAATTGGCAAGCTCTGGTCAATACACAGCATGTATATTTAATGAGCTGCTGGGGTTCATCTGATCCAAAAAAGACCACAAGGGGATCGGTGGTCAATTTCACATAGAGTAAATAACCATTTATAATGATGTGTTGTTAATGTTTCATTTCACAAAACAACAGGCGAGTCCTCGATAATCCTATGCTGATTTATGATTAAGAGGAACATGTACTAGTGAAGTGCTGAGGTGCAGAGTGGACTAAAAAAAAAAAACGGTTTGTTTGGATGAACTGTGATGAAAAAAAAAATCTAATTCTGATTCTAGTCAAAACATGAATGTGTTCCTGTAGACTTTAATAATAAAGCTTTCACCGAGCAGCCCTCACTAAGGTAAGAGCTGGGCCCCACTAAGTACCCAATTATGTGTTCAGTGACCTTAGCGGAAAGTGTCACTAACTCCGGTATTAAACAGCCAAAAGCAGTTAAAACGGCAGTGCCGGGCGAAGGCCTACCATATTAAGTGCATTAAACAAGTTAAGTCCACTCTGGCCTCTGGCTCATTAGGAGAGAATCTTTCCCTCCATAACGGCACTAAACACCTCCAACGTGAGTGTGCTGATATTCGCAGGTTTAGCTGTAAAATGGCCAGTGTGAGACTGTCAGCCATGCAGGCCGTGTCCATTCTCGGTTAGAAGAGCTCTGCTAAAAGGCCCATTGTTCCAAGTGACAGGCCTGCTCGGGAATATGTAAAGAGAAAGAAAGCATGAGAGAGAGAGAAAGAGAGAGAGAGGGAGAGAGAGAGGCAGGTGGAGAGGTTTGATTAATGCCACACGCTGCCTGGGTTGGGCTGGTGGGAGACCCCCACAGCGCAGCCTGCCAGCCCTCACAGAGACCACCAGGTGAGCACCATTCATCATCCGCAACTAACACAGCCAAGCACAGCCAAGCCCAACCCGCTCCAGATCGGGCATCTGCTCACGGAGGGCCCACTTGCCACTGACGCACACGCTCACCCCCCCATGTGTCTGTGTGTAAAAGCGACACGGAGACAGAGAGCGCAAAAGAGCGAAACGCCCCTCTTCTTCCTGCCCTACCGATCCCACTGGGGTAGAGAGCACACGAGGCCGCAGAGGCCGGCGTCCGAGCCAAGATCCGTAAGGTCGAGCCTCGGCCAAGTCTGGCGCAGCACGCACTCATTAAGATGCAGCCGCTTTGAGAGGAAAACGTTCGGACTGATGTCATGGGGTTCTGCGCTGCCATAAGGTCACACTGCAGCCCATGCCACTCCATTTACATAAATGAAACAAAGGCGCATGCAGTCGGCTATGAAGCATGTGCAATGAGCCATGCATGACAGCAAGCAGAACAGGGATAAAGCCCTGTTCATTATACAGGCCATGTGGCATCGTGACGTGGCGCCGGATTGGTGTCACGTGATTAAGACTATATGAAACTATTTATTTGCTCGTACTCGGTTGTAATAGCAACCAGTCCTCGTTTTAGTGTAATCAAGTCAGATAAATTGTTTCCTCATAAAATTAACCACTGGGCAGATTACATTATAAGATGATAACTGCTGTAAATGTGGATGACAAACCGCTAGGCTTTCAACTAATTATCAGTCAATTCCCTGCCGGCGATTACAAAAGAAGTACGTTGATGGCTTTCTGAATTTAATTTGAGATTGATTAAAGTTACAAGACTGATTTTACATCACGTTACGTCGCCAGCGAACGCTCCACCGAGCCGTTTTTATTCCCGCGGGGTGTTTATTTCATGAAGCGCATTCTATCTGCTGTGTTTTATTCTTGTCAAGTCTCTCCATTACTTAATGCCTGCTGATTTCTTCCATCTGACATCATAAACACAAACTTTTGCTCCTTCGCCATCAAGTCAATAAATTTGCCTAATAAGTATCGACAGTCTCCATTCAAAACAATATGACACGCAGGTCCATTTAGCTGCAGTAATTGCTGTTTGGAACTCATCGATCAAACTTTTTTTCTTCTTCACTCAGACGCAGGACAATGAGTGTGCCACGGCTCTTTCTGAGACGGTGCCACAGACGGAGGAGCAGAAAGCAGGATTGTTTAATTATACAAGCTGAAGGCCTTTTCTCATGCCAGCACACAATGGGCAATGATTAGCAGAAGGTGTGTCTTTGCTGGTGGAGGATGCTAGATGTTGCGTAAGCATTGTGTTTGGCGGGCAGATCAGTGCCAGGCAAGACCAGGCTCTCCACGAAAAACACAAAAGCTCACCCTGAGCTGTCTGACCGCCAGCCAAATTCCACACACACCAACCGAGGAAAAGCATCTGGATTACCGAAATGAATTCTGTTTTCTGACAGGAGACAGAGTAAAGACTGCAAGGGCAGCATTAACCTTTTTATATAATCTGTATGAAACACACACACACACACACACACACACACACACACACACACTCAAACAGATTCTTGCCTTACTATCCTCCCTTTACCTCAGTAAACAAAGGAAACATTTTAGCTCTTTTCTTCTCAAATAAAAGCTGCACTTTTATAAAAAAGAGAAATTTTCCTCGTGAGAATCATCCCAATGTAAGCACAGGGTTAAAAACCGTCTGAAACCGTCCCTCTGCAAGATATAAACATACACACACAAACCCACACACAACCGATGTGTATCTTACAATCTTACTGAGGACGCTAACCTTTACCTCAGTAAACAAAGGAAACATTTTACCTCTTTTACGTTTAAAAAAAATAAAAATAAAAGCTCATATAAATGTTATAAAGGCTGATTTTCCTATCCTTATGGGGACATTTAGTTACCTGGAAAGATATAAACACACACACACACACACACACACACACACACACACACACACACACACACACACACACACAGAAAACGGTAGCACTTGCATAAGCAGAGGAAGAATTCTGATTTTATCCTGCAGGATGGACTGAAATCAACTGTCCGTCTCTATCCTATAGCTGTGGGCCAGATTAGGACAGTTTGAAGGAATTAAACAGGGCTGTTAAATGGGTTTTTTGTACTTTCAGGTCTGTGGACAGGTTGCAAAGCAAACAATTTAGCATGGCGCACAAGGATAGCTTAATTGTAATGGCACACAGTCGGCACAGTGTTAGGGAAGAGGAGCAGGTAAAGCTTTATATTCGCTACGGATAATGGCAGCAGGTTATATCCAAGGCAGGGAAATAAAGAGAGGGAAAGAGGCAGGGGTGGGGGCATGCATTGATTTTGCACACTGCCCCTCTTTCTATTACAAGACGCTGATCAATATGCTTGACACTGTGCAGCAGAGGAATACTGCTAAAGCTGCATATCTGCACAGAGCATGTGGCCTGTCTGGTAATCATTCTTTTCTGATTGCGACTCCCCCTCCACTCGAGTCTGTTTAAGTGCGTCTGTAACCCCTAACACACACACACACACACACACACACACACACACACACACACATGCCGTATCTATACATGTGCAAACCATGCACACATAAGCATTATGTTCATGGAAGCAGACTACAGAGAGCAGATATTTCTGCTATGATTGTTGATGTACAATAAAATCGGGTGGTGTGACAGCTTCGGTTTGTTTCCCAGAGTAAATGCATGTGGTTATGAGTGGACAGGTCACAGATCAATAGGGCACAAGCTCTATGCTCCATATCTACAGGCCAGAGTACAGCAGGTCAACTAGTGTAAAGCACTGAAATCTCAAACGTCAGGGTGTGTTCACTCTCTCTCTCTCTCTCTCTCTCTCTCTCTGTCTCCTTCTCTCTCTCAGTCTGTCTGTCTCTCTCTCTTTCTCTGTCTCCCTCTCTCTCTATCCGTCTGACTCTTTCTCTGTCTGTCTCTCTGTCTCCTCCTCTCTCTGTATGTCTGTCTCTCGCTGTGTCTCCTCCCGTCTCTGTCTGTCTGTCTCTATCTCTCTCTCTCTGTCTGTCTGTCTCTCTCTCTGTCTCTCTAAGTCTGTCTCCCTCTTTCTGTCTCCTCCTCTCTCGTTGTCTCTCCATCTTTCTCTTTGAATCCATGGCCACAAACACCAACAATAATCAGAATAGTACACAAACAGCCAGCGCCATTCAGAGTGTAATTGTTGCAGCGTGCAGAAAGTGAGTCTCTGCGGTTTGGTCTCTGCCGGGGCTCGCACGGTATGCTGCCTTTGATCAGATAATCATCACCCGGGTGTTCATTTGCAGAACAGAACATCGGTTGCATCTCCAGAATCAATTACGCCGCTCGAAAGTTCATGTCTGCTAGTGAGAATGAAACTAAGCAGCGCATACAGGCCTCGTGCGAAAGCAAGGAGGGAAAAAAAAGAAGAAATGTAAAGAAAGTGAGTGGGACAGCACTGTGTGCCCTGTGTGCGAGCTTTCGCTTGTGTCAGCACACTGATGTTGTGATAGTGGCATGCGGCTATTACTGTTGGCACTACACTCTCCTGACTAGCTGCAGGTTTAGCAGCAGCTTCTGAATCCTTAGCTAGAGCAACACCTGAAGCTGTGCGAGAGGGAAAGTGAGCGGCGTCAAAGTCAAGATCAGGTAATGAGGCACTTCCTGTCAGCGTCTGAATAGAAACGTGTTATTAAGTGCGGAAAGGTCTTTATAATGGAAAAGCCTGCTTGGAGAGCTAATTGCATCTAATCATGGCCGATATTTTGTAACATGAAGGTGAAAGAAGTTCAAAGTGCTTTAATGCATAGAAAACATTTAATATCTTCACACTAGCAAGCGACAAATCAGCTGGAGTTTGTCTATCGTGAATGCGTGCTGTCCAATCATATTTTTAACACCAATTATATCCCTAAATGCAAGATTAAATAGTTAACTCATCAGTGTGAAAGCTGCTGGTTTGATTTGTTACATGCACAAAGTCAAGCTAGTTTTTCGATGGCAAATAGATGTATTTTATATATATATAGAGAGAACTTGAACCTGCCGTCTGTCACTTTTTAGTGTAAATGTTAAAGATAAAGATAGTGAGGAAGATGATAGTGGGAATTTTTCTGACATTGTTTTATTTAAACATTGTTGACGGTTGTGTTATTGCTGTGTTAATACAGACAGTGTTTCCAGGAGTCCTCGATTTTACGTTGGCAGAACATAAAAAACACAAAAACATTCATTCACTGGATTTGACTTCAGAGCAACTTACTATCATTTTATTTCTATAGCTGAGCAGTTGAAGGCTAAGGGTCTTACTCAAGCACCCAACAGTGTCAGCTTAGTGGTGCTGGGATTTGAACCCACAATCTTCTGACCTCCACTTCCTATAAAGTGCTACAGTGGAGATGCTGGGGCTTGAACTCAGGACCTCATACATGCTTTGATTCCTGTGCATCAAACATGAGTACAGCTCTCACAGACATGTCTTCACTGCTAGGAGTTTAACCAATTCAAGTAGTTTTCTGGAAAAAACAAAAAACAAAAAAACAACTCCCTCACAAACTTCAGCAATTTCGGCTGCAACAATGACTGAAAAACCTTCAGGAGAAGAACAGACTGTCTCAGACTCTCTGTGATCTGAGCATGAAGCAAATGAGAGCTTTTAAAAGCCAGTGTAGCCAATGCAAACAGAGAGGAGGCAGAGCTTTGAGTCTGCTGTATTGCTGTTTTTAGAAATGAACTGAAACAAGTTCGACTTCCTGCTGCTGTTTAATCCATCCGCATCCCTTTTTCATATAATACTCGACTCTAGTGTGTAAGAGCTCCAGACGACAATTTGCTCTTATGTGAAAACAGGCTCGGATATTAAAGCGGGTTTGAACGTGATTTTATCTGGTATGTTGCTGGAATATTTATCAGCATAATTTGTCTTTATTTATTGTGCAATTCAACGTGGCCTTGTGTCTGGTATTGTTCTGGTGTTAACGATTTCAGAGCTCTGGCCTCGTCTGGGTCTGACTGACGGATCAGCTCTGTTTGCATTAGAGAGAGAGAGAGAGAGAGGAGAGAGAGAGAGAGAGAGAGAGAGAGAGAGAGAGAGAGAGAGAGAGAGAGAGAGAGAGAGAGAGAGAGAGTGAGTAGAGATGCAAGGCTCAGGTCACAAGAGTGATGATGTTTTAGGCAGGGGTTTGAGCTGTGCCGTAGTCAGACGCTCTCCTGCGTGCTCCCCATGCTGCCGCCCACCTTCCATCAGAATTTGTACCCTCTTCATTATGATTTAATGCTCCACACAAGATTGTCTAAATGAATCCTACACAAATAACATGGCCATTAGGTCATTTAATATCCTGAGTCTAAACGTGTGGGGCCCCTGGGGTTCTGCTCCTGTCTAGACATATGGAAGCACTCACACATGCACACACTCACTCGCACGCACACACACACTCAAAGCAATCCACCCAGTGCACTGGGGTCCCCCAGGAGTAGCAAGAGAGACAGAAACTGCTGAAGGAGACCAGGAGCAGAGAAAATAATCAGCAGTGGTAGACTGGGCATTTATCAACCCAAAAAAGAACATCCACTCGTGCTGGCTGCCGCTCGCTCCTCTTTAGCTGGACTCGTCTCTCCTGGCAGCGTTTCCTTGCTTACAGAGATGAGTCTTGAGCGATTAAGAAGAAGGAAGACAAAAGGGTTTGCTGACGGACATATGCTGACGGGCCCCGGAGCGGCCCTCCTCCTGCCTGCCTGCCTCACAAGCATGACCTCTGACCTCTGCCAGGGGCCCAAAGCGCAGAGTCCCAGCTCTAGTTGAAACTTAAACTCCTGTGTTGCCATTCCATTCAGGCCACAGCTGACAACTGG
Organism: Hemibagrus guttatus; assembly: GCA_033459395.1. NCBI lineage: Eukaryota > Metazoa > Chordata > Actinopteri > Siluriformes > Bagridae > Hemibagrus > Hemibagrus guttatus. The sequence continues at coordinate 17,082,969 of JAUCMX010000002.1, forward strand.
CCAAAAGGAACCCTCTTTCACGAAGACAAAGACTTGAGCTGCTCCTCACATGTACAGCAGCGCAAACCATGCGCCAAGGCACTCTGCTTCTGTAGTTAACGCTACCTTTGGTACACAGTGTTGTAAACACATGCAAACACGTGCAAGATCGCTCAATGGCCCCCGTTGCTTTAGAACAAACCATTAATATCAGCCGAGCAGGAAGGCAAAAGCTCCTCTCTTTTCACACCTCAGTAATAAGCTGTCTGATGCTTTGTTAGAAGATGAACAGATTTAAGAGGATGGAGAGGACAGAGGAGGAAGGAGGGGGGAGGAATAGTGACACACAGGGGGAGGAGTGGCAGGGACCGTGTTCTCAGAGTACAGCTACATAAGGAGACACGACGTCCTGTTTTGGTGCGTGCCGTTCGCAATGGCAAAATGCAGCGTGTCAGCTCACCGGCTGAGTGCGCTCGGGAACAAAGGAGCAGTCAAAGGGGCTGGTAATGATCTGAGAAACCTGCACAATGTCTGCAGAATTCCCCTCGACGCAGACGCCAGCCACCCAGAGGAGGCTCGTGAGTGCAGGACCAGCCCTGGTAATCTGTCTCCTACTCATAAAGAGAGAGAGACAGACAGACAGAGAGAGAGACAGAGAGAGAGAGAGAGAGTGAGAGAGAGAGATCATGCTGAAAAAGCCTACTGAGGGGGCGTTTGCTAATGCTACAGTGGATGACAAAATGTTTCTTTTCATGTGTTAGGAGAACCTGTTATGTAAAATAAACTCTAAAAACAGCCTCCAGATAGTAAAGAGAAGTAAAACCACACACTCATGGCTTCAATGGCAAATGAAAAGAGCAGAGAGTTGTTCATTAAATCCGGGAGTCTCGGTTCGAAAAATCTGATTGGCTGAAGCCACTGTTAAAGCCTCAATATGTGCTGTGACTTGTGAATAAATAAACAAATAATATATATATATATATATATATAATATATAAAATATATATAATATATAGATATAATAAATAAACAAATTATATATATATATATATATATATATATATATATATTTATAAACGTATACAATTAAATACATATTTTTTAATAAAAATTCAATGAAACATTTAAATTATTTACACATTTAAATAAAAATTAAATAGCAAAAACAAACAAATAAATAAATAAACAAACTTAGGAAGCATGGTGGCTTGGTCGTTAGCAGCTTTGCCTCACACTTCCTGTAGTTGCTCTCCGTGCTCTGGGGTTTCCTCTGTGTACTCCAGTTTCCTCCACTAATCCACAACACATGCTGTCATCTCTAAATTGTACACAGTGTGTGAATAAGTGTGTGTGTGTGTGATGTGCCCCATCTGGCTGCAGGTTTCCTGTGACCCTGTGTAGTATAAGCGGTACAGAAAAACAAATTCCTTCCAAATAAAATTGTAGTGGATGCTGCGGGATTTTGAAAATCTCCAAAAAGCTGTGTAGTTCACACTACATGACATTTATCATTTGCGATCTGTTGTTTTGTTCACACCGCTCTCTGCTCTGTGCCTCATTCGCTGTGATAAAATCACTGTAACAGACTCTCTCATGGTTTATTGCTTTATTATATGAAAATTTCTCTGATTATCTTTAATGATCATGCTTTTTAGAAAGATGTTTCTGGCATTCCTGTCATTGTCCGCACTAACTGTTATGGGAGTGTGGCTGAAGCTACGGCTGGTAACACTAGCAGCATTGCTTTTCCTGCCTTGTGCCTCGGTGTCAAATCAAGCCTTTTAAGTAATGGCCAGCTCAACATGGTGGCAGCACATCAGAGGCTTAAGCACGTGGTGCGGAGACAAACAGTAGCTCAGACGTTTCACCTCACTGAGGTTGCACGGATGGACTAGACTCATAGTAATTAAGTTCATTAAGGCAGACAGGAAAGGCCAAGCTAACCATAGGAATCCTACTGAACTGGTGTTTAATCCTTATTGGAGATGCAGTAATCCTTCAGGCTAGCATCATCCCAACACCCTGCCTTACTGATCTGGATCGTACCTTCACCTTCACCTACACCCTGAGGCAGAGAGAAGAGAAGCATCAACCTGGTACAAGCTCGCGGTAATGAGAGCGAGGAAGCCTTAGTCTGAGGCCTGCTGGAGTAATTAAACTCCCACACGGCTTCTTCAGGGGAAGAAGGAGGTGAAATCTTCAGAGACTGACGCCCATTTTGTGTGGGCTACTGGGAGCTGCAGCGCGCTGTGCTGCGCCTGGACCTGAGGGACACTAACAGATGAATGCCTGTCACTGAAATCGAGCCCCTGCCTTGCGGGAATCAGCTATAACCACCAAAAACTAATCTATAAAAGGAAGATAGGGCCATCACAGAGCCTGGTGCAGACACACACACACACACACACACACATTTACTGCAAGCAATGAAAAACAAATAGCTGTTTCCTGAGTCATACTCATGCAAAATCTCCCAGTTTTGATAATTTTTTTACTCATGAATGCAGTGATATTTAAATTGTAGGTAAAGAGATTATTTCACCTAACGGCCTGGCCAGTCACGCTGGTCTCTGCAGAATTGTTTCCATAATTAGTGCTATTGTATGGTACTCTGTTTGCTCTATATAGCAGTGAGCATGTGGAAGGTCAGATACATGGTGCCCTTTCCAGCTGTCGATGGGTTTATGTATACGTAGTGGAAAACAGGCCCCGTCCCATTCACCCTTGCTTTCCAGGAGGCAGCTGTAGCCTTAATAATCAAAAACTATGCAAGGAATTTCAATTAAACTAGCTTGTCTAATATATGTTACCAAATTGGTACACCGAAATAAACCATACAACAACCGGATCGCAGCATATGCTCCACTGATATGCAGCTGCCAAAAAAACCAAAAAACAAACCCAAGACAATGTATGCATCTTAGTGAGCAAAGTCTGCATGCCTCTGGCTCGTGTATTATCACAGAATGTAATGTAAAAGCCTCGGTGATGGCCTCTTTCGAGACAAACTGACCGATCAGGAGAGTCCGTAAGCCTGTAAGTCTGTATCTGGAAGCTGATGCAGCGGCGGAGATCGCAGATCATTTTTCATGTACAAATTTGCTTTGGCTAGAAGACACAGGCAGGAGGCAGAGCGGTGGCAGGCAGGCCGAACATGATGGCATCCTGGGACCGGGAGAGCATGACAGCACAAAGGGAGAGAGTATTATCTACCATCACTCCCCTCTCCTCATCCACAACCCCGCCTTGGGCCTTCCTTCCCAGTTGCTTGGGCAGCTGAGCAATCAGGTCAGTCGGCTTTTCCTGCGTCGCCTCTGGTCAATTGTTCCCTCTCCGTGCTTCGTGTGCAGCCCACAGCTCTGCTAAAATGATGTCATATCTGTTCCTGCGGCAGTCAGACAGTGGCACGGAGTAAACACACTGTGACTCGGGCAGGAGACAATGAGTCTGGTTCGGTTCCACCGCCATTTCTGATGAGCTCGGCACTTCTGACAGGAAAACGGATTGTTTTGTTTTTTTTGTTTGATTGTTTTTGTTTTTTTTAAACTGCTCGGATGCCATTGCTCTTTCAGTGGTTTCTGCATCAGGTGGCTCATGAAGCATAGAATATAAAGCGCCGTCGTTTTCCTTTTTTTTTCTCTGTTTAGAGATGAAGCGAACATTATTGCTGTAGTCGATATGTGCTCTCTGAGGGCCGCTTATTGGCACGGTACATATATTAGCAGTAGTTTGCCCATTGTGCAGCCATTATATTCACAGGATCATTCCTCTAAGAGATAACGGAGGCATTAGGATTGCTCTGAAGCTCCGGCACGAGCACGCGCAGTCGTCTGTCTCATCAAACAACTACAGACTTGCGGAGAGTGAAGCAGTGTAATGCAGTATCTATAAACTCTCTGCCACTGATTTAAAAGAACACAAACTCCAATAACACTCTAAAAGCAGCAAACGTAAGACAGCTCCCCTGCCACCTAAAGTGATTACCATGCACTTCACCAAGCAAGGGATTGCAGATGAATAATTCACTGCTTTCAAAGCATGAAAATACTCCCGGCGTCCAGCACAGACAGAGTGTTGCAGCAAGCAGTGTGAGAGAGGAAGCTGAATGAGAGGTCGAGTCTCCGAGAGCACGGCCTCAATGAACAAAGGGGTTGGGTTTTTGTTGTTGTTCTTTTTTTTTCCACGGGAGCGCAGAGTGTATAAACAAGCAGGCGATTTGATTAAGTGTGTAATCGAGTGAGAACCCAAGCCCACACAGGCCCTACTACACTACAACACTACAACAAATCACACGGCTTTTACACAAACCAGCTCATGTCTCTGCTAATAAGGGTAAGCTCCGAGGTGCACACCTAACACACGCACACACACACACACACACACACACACACACACACACACACACACACCCTCTTTAACACCTGTAAACAGCCAAACATCAACATGATTTATTTACGTCCTTCTTAAACAATACACGTCATTAAATGTCTTCCTCTGTAAGAATTTCATTCCATTCCCCCAAAAAATCTGAAAGTATAAATCAAATGAACTGTAATAATAATAATGATAAAAGTATAATGATGATGATGATGATGACATAATACAGTTGTCATGCTGCTTTAGAATAAAATGCTTTAATTTCCAATCTGTATATCAGTTTCATTTAGTCATAACAGTTATTTGAAGTTGTCTATATATACATACGCCCGGATCTTTAAAGCAAAATGTGTGAGTTTAAAGGCTTTACTTTCTTCACCTTAGCCAGAAAATAAATCATTTGTTACCTAAGGTCATTAGATATGATAACGATAACAAACAAAAACAAACACAATTAATAAACAGGTCTGAATCTCATTAACTTTAATGAGATTCATTGATATTATGTACATGTAGAGAACACCTCCATTGTATAAATCCTAGAGTAACCGCTGGAAACAGCTGTATAAAAGTTTATTTCCGTTTGCAGTTACACATTTATACCTAAAACTTTATTTAGTAAAAGTTTATTACAATGTAATTCATGATTTTCGGCTCTTTACACAGAATTGTGCTGGCGCTATTCCGTCGCTGATATGAACTTCAACCTTGAGCTGAAATACTGTTCTTATAAAACATGTCTTAGGTAACAGTGAAAGATTTCTCCGAGTTAATCATTGACAGGAAGGCGATCGTGCTTTCGCTGTTTATATGGTGTAAGAGCGGACGAGCTTCTATCAGTGCGCGAGCCGCTGCTATCTTTCAGATTCGGCCTGTGAGTGAGATACTGTACGCCCTGTAGATAAACACTGCGGATTCTCCGTGTGCCACGATTTCTCTTTTACAGCTGCACCGAATGTCAAATCCGGGCGAAATTTTGCCCTGTTTGCCTCAGTTTATTTATTTATTTCGTTTTGAGGCTGCTGAGAGATCGCATAAATGTATCAATGTATTATAGAGTAGAAGAAATAATTAATGTTAATGTAGCCCATTAACATTAACTACCAGCTTGTCATTTAAATAATGCAATTTGTGGCGGCTGAAATAAACAGAGCAGAGGTTGTAAAACAAGTTCATAAGATTACCTGAAAGCAATAACAATAATCATAATAATAAATTATAATCCAAAAGAAGAACTTGATGGAGAAGCATTGCGGTGATATTTTGCTCCTGAAGCACGTCTTTAATCTGCGCTGTGCTCTTCCAATACTGAAGCACGTGAACGACAATTTTTTAAACGTGTCATTATTATTATTATTACTAATGACATGTTTGTGTTGCATGAATCTAAAATCAGGAAGGATACTCCAGATAAAACAGGATCAACAGAAATATTCCACAACACAATGCAGAGAGTGCATAAGTAACCTTTATAACACAGCCAGTATTAAATAATATTAATTAACAATTAATAAAAAAAAAAAAAAACATACTTGCGCAGTCCCACTGGGTATTGCCTAAAAGACATCTGGTGCAATTACTCTGAGTAAAAATGTGTACTAGAGCTGGAGAACTATAGCAGGGAGATAAAATGCAGCTTCACGGCTGGATGAAATGATCAGGAAATACTTGCATGATGATAAGAGTTTTTAAGTTTACGAAGTGAATACAGTTGTTTGTATTCGGTATCCAAGGCTTGGTACCTCGTCCAGCTCATTCCTGCCCACATCAAAAAAGTCGCTCTAACAAAGCGATTGAATGCTCGATGATTTAAATCTGAGCAGCCTGTGTCTACACGTAAAGCCTTGGCAGAGGTAGACAAGATCATGTCTCAGCCTGCTGTGAAGTCACGAATATTTACAGCAGTTATTCAACGGCAGCTGCGCATCGTGCGTCTGAGGGATGTGCCACATGCCTGTTTCAGCTTGGATGGTGAAGAGGTAGGAAGAGGCTGAAGCTGCGTCCCAAATGACGTACTCTGCATGTACACTATGCACTTCTAAGTAAGTATTAACATTAAAGTATTAACTTTAGCAATTTTTAAAAGGTTGAAAGATGACTCATACATCGTTAGATAATTTATCGTACATCTTTAGCTAACGCATTAGTAAGATGTCTGCTCGTCGGCCATCTTGAACCTTTTTTTTCGCATCCAGCACCAGCACCTGGTAGCCCTGCCCCTTTTCCACTGTTATAAGCAAAGATGAGTGTCCAGTGCATTAAACGTCCAACATTCCACACTTTGTTTTTTCAGCTGAATATCTTCATCATCCGCATTCTTTACGTGCACTTCTTGTTGGAATTTTCAGTGTGAACACATGAGTACACACATTAGTACATGATTTAGGTCGAACCTTGAGCTTTAGTGGTGTGTAGGTTAACCACAGCTACCAGGTAATAGTAGAAACCTGGAACATCGGAGTAAATGTTATGATTGGTCCCAGACGGGATCAGCCGGATCAGATTGCTTCATGGTTACACGTGTGTCAATGCTCTAACAGATCCAGTGACTGCCTCATACTCAGATCTGTTTTTCCCACTAATGCTATTTGTCTCTGCTCTACATCCTCAAACCCCACTGAATGGTAGACGCGAGAGCCATTTGTCTGCCCGGTTAAAAGTATACAAGTCTGGAGCTCAGGGGCAGCAGTGCACAGTGAGCCTGGCGAATTCATACGCTTTATTTATTATCCATCTGACCATCGAGCACATAGCCAGAGCTGAGGCCCAGAAATGGAGAAAGCCATCAATCGAGTCATCAGAGAGTTTTTTGTCGTAGGTCTTCAAGCACATATTATTTAATGGAATGAATACCAGAAACTTTGAATAAACCAGTGGAACCGGTATAGGATTTCAGTTTAACGTGCTTTCTGAATGAGATAAAAAAAAACTGATTTATTTGTTTCCTTTAGTGATGCCACTCGTGAGCTGCCCTTGATGACTTTACACCCACGTTTCCTCTTCCTGATGTTAACACGGATTGTCGGCAAAGCAAATCCTAAATCAACAAACGGCTCGGGGATAGAATTACTATGATTTCGATTCTTATGATTTTTTTTCCCTTTGTGTGTTCCTGTACAGGATCCAAAAATCAATGTCCTTCTTAAATCATTAACAAACAATGATGACAACTGTTATGTATAAATAAAAAAGTATATATTTACAAAATGTATTGCAATGCTTCAGTTTACACACACCCATATATATATATATATATATATATATATATATATATATATATATATATATATATATATATATATATATATATATAAAAACTGAACCGATCTGAAACATGGAGCTGGATTTATTTCAGCCGCTTTGGTGTGAATGGTGGTGGTGGTGTATGCAGGTTGGGACTGTGGCTCTCTTTCGCAGCTCAGCTTCCTACAGCTGAGGGTTAAAGCTATTTAAAGGAGACCCTAGAGCAAGCCCACCAAACACACCAGCACTGTACAACAGCAGCTCCCAGACAGCTAAAGAATGGCTCCATTATTCATAGACATACATACACACACACACACACACACAAATACATACACAGTGAGGTACAAACACCACTGACCTGCTCCTTGTATAACCCATTTCTCTCCCTCTGCCTACTGGAAATTCCCCTGCTTGTGGATGTGAGCATTAAGCAGAGCACATTGTTAGACTACAAGAATTCTTTACTGATAACAGATATATCACAGCATGCAAGTGCTTCCGTTTCATTACGACTAAAGAACCTCTAATTAGTATCTCAAACCTTTCAGGACTGCACGCTGCATCTGCACTCAGACTTACAGAAATGAATGTAGCACTTAACAAAGCATGGATAAATTTAATCATGCTTTATCCCAAAATCATTTCTTCTCTTGTGAGGAGTCGACTATGTATAATTACCGGGCTAATTGGTTTATAATCTTCAGCAATCACCCGTTGCAATGGCTACGAGCGAGGGGAAAGGTTCGTCATTTTTAGTTGGGGGAAGAAGGGGGAAAAAACTGCACAGGAGAAAATGAGGTACGGCGGGACAAGGATTCGCGTACTCAGAGACACGAGACGCGGAGAATTACAGGCCGAGAGGGATCTTCTGTATATTTGAGAGGATCAGCAATTTACACCCTGAGTATGCAGAGTCAAGAGGATCATACTGTAAAGTGTACACTCAGTGTGTCGGGCGGGAATGGCATTGTGAATTATACCTGATGATTAAATACAGTTCACTCAACTGCAAACCCTAATCCTAGAGCAAGTGAATGGAAGCCTGCTTGTTTTGTTCGTTTTGTCGCAGCCGCTGTCTGTAAATGAACTCTCTCTCTCTCTCACTCTGTGTGTGTGTGTGTGTTTACGAAACATCAGGAAATACCAAGCCAGGCATTCCAGCTTGTCAGCACCTCTGTTTCTCATGTGACTGGAGCCACACAGCCCAGATTGTGTGCAAGTTTGCTCGTTGAGGATGATAAGAGAAATTTGGTAAAGTAAGAGAGGGAGGAAGAGAGAGAGAGAGAGAGAGAGAGAGAGAGTGAGAGAGAGAGTGAGAGAGAGAGAGAGAGAGAGAGAGAGAGAGGGAGGGAGAGAGAGAGGGAGAAAGAGAGAGAAAGAGAGAGAGGGCTGGGAGGGGGAAGATAATCTGATATGCATGACTTGAGGTTCTTCCCAGCTTCTCTCTTTCTTTTCTCTGGCACAAATCACAGGTTGCATCCATAATTTACCGGTCTCTCTTCTCTCTCTCCTAGAAGCCAGGCCGTCATGTCACACGCTCATCAGCATAATGCCACGGAGACGCCATGTACACACAGTATAGCCTCGGATCATACGCCAGACTACGGCACGGAGCAGGGACTGTATTCCTAAAGAGGCTCCATAAGAGTTTAAAACTATTTAGACATTGATGCAACACTGGCATTTTTCAAAGAAATCTCTTTATCTCAATAATTCCGCCTGTCGTTAATAATGATGTTGGAAAAACTGACACTAGCTTTGTGAGGAGAAGCAACAAAGAGGCAGCACGATTTGAGAGTCCCTGCTGCTAATTATGACTCATGTTGTACAGTGTGTTCTGCTGTTACTCAAAAACACTAAATGAATTTGTCATTTGCCAGCGCTCAGGAAATATTACCTTACACAACACAATCCATGCCGTCCCTGATTTTAACCGGCAATTACACAAGTAAGGAAGTTTCAGAAAGCAATCACGCCATGTGAGAAGCACGCGTGACTGTAAATCTGGGATTGGAGTGAGAGTCATTAGGAGAAATGAGCAGTGAAGGATCATCAATCAAGCACCTTACCAGAGGACGCGGTAGGTTTCTTTGTTTAGTGTTTAGCAAATCCACTCTTATATCCTCATCAATCATCGAGCTGATCTGGAATGGAGAAACAAAGCACAGGGTGTAAACACCTAAGCAAAGCAACACCGTTCTAATAATTTAACCGTGCATCAATTCCGGATGGATATCCAACGCAGTCTGGACCTGATTAAAGCAAGCAGAAGACCACAACTACACAAATATGGCACGATATCACATCTCGTAATTCGCCGGGGTGAGCGACAACAGGAAACTCACGACCTGCTAATTCAGTTTCACATATAATTCACAACAATTCCAAACTAGTGATGAAAATATCTGAAGAGAAGATTTGTAACGGTTTGTTTTCCTTCTCAATAATAGATCAGTTTGTCTAATAAAATGTGTGAGTTTCATCTTGTTGTCTGTCTCCCGATAACAAGCAAGAGAATTAAAACACAAAACAGGTTTATATCGTTAAAAAACATTAATAACAGCTCCGATCTAACAAAAATTCCCACACAACCAATACAACCACATCAAAAATTTAGGTAGTTACATCCATCTTACAACTTACATGCCCCTCATTAAATTATACATGTTGCACGTTAAGATTCCGTAACAAGAGATAAGGAAAACATTGCTTATATATATATATATATATATATATATATATATAAAACACACCGATCCAGCATTTTAAGGCAATATTAACTCAATAGCAACATCAGCTCAGTGATTCTTTATTACTAAGTGTAACAATTCAGTATTGTATACACCAATCAGCCATAATATTATGACCAGGGGAAGTGAATAAGACTGATTATCTCCTCATCATGGCACCTGTTAGTGGGTGGGATATATTAGGCAGCAAGTGAACATTTTGTCCTCAAAGTTGATGTGTTAGAAGCAGGAAAAATGGGCAAGCGTAAGGATTTGAGCGAGTTTGACAAGGGCCATATTGTGATGGCTAGACGACTGGATCAGAGCATCTCCAAAACTGCAGCTCTTGTGGGGTGTTCCTGGTCTGCAGTGCTCAGTATCTATCAAAAGTGGTCCAAGGAGGGAACAGTGGTGAACCGGCGACAGGGTCATCGGCGACTAAGGCTCATTGATGTATGTGGGGAGCGAAGGCTGGGTCCCGTGTGATCCGATAAAACAGACGAGCTACTGTTGCTTAAATTGATTAAGAAGTTAATGCTGGTTCTGGTAGAAAGGTGCCAGAATACACAGTGCATGATTCAATTCAATTCAATTCAATTCAATTTTATTTGTATAGCGCTTTTAACAAAGAGCATTGTCTCAAAGCAGCTTTACAGAACATAAAAAACAATAAACATACAAACAAACAGTCCTAGATGTTAGACAAAATTTTCCCTAGTGAGCGAGCCTGAGGTGACTCAGGCGACTGTGGCAAGGAAAAACTCCCTCAGATGGTATGATGGGGTCAGGGCTGTTCTGGCAGCAAAAGGGGACCAACACAATATTAGGCAGGTGGTCATAATGTTCTGTCTGGTCGGTGTATTCATGATGAGTGAGATTACAGAGCATCACTGAGCAACTCAGAGCCATTTAATGCACAGCAGAAGCTGAAGCATTGAAACGTCAGCTTTCCGGCAATATGGCTGTATAATTACTTAGATGTGAGATGGTGAGACTCCTGATTGTTTGACACAGGAGCAAAACTTTGGCAATTTTTTAAATAAATAATACGATCCATTTATTTTAACTAGTTTATTAGTCACATATACATTACAGCACAGTGAAATTCTTTCCTCACATATCCCATCCTTGGAGGTTGAGGTCAGAGCACAAGGTCAGCCATGATACAGCGCCTCTGGAGCAAGGTGGGGTTAAGGGTCTTGCTCAAGGGTCCAACAACGGTAGCTTGCCAGTACAGGAGCTTGAACCCTTATTGTCCAATCAACAACCCAGAACCTTAACCACTTGAGCTACCACCACCCTATTTACTGGGGCAGTTATACTACACAGTAGTATAGGTGGGGGACACGATGGAAGGGGCACAATCACACACCCATTCATACAATTTAGAGATGACAACACATCCATAGCATTTGGATAGACTGGGGAAGGAAACCAGAGCCCCAGGAGGAAACCCCTGAAGCAGAGGAAGCAGGAACCGAACCCCCGACCCTGGAGGTGCGAAGCAAACATCTGACCTTAATGAATGGCACAGAAGCTATTTTGCCTAAATCCTGAGCAAAAATAACTTCCATTCAGTATCCTATTTTTTAGTCACATTCATGTGCCAAGAGCTTCCCAAATGAATAAGAAAGCAGAAATATTAACAGTGGTTTACAGCAATGTTTCTGTCCTGACAACTTATACGCCTCTTAGGAGGAAAAATTCCCCATAAAGCCATACTCTACATGTAATGTGTCACTGACAAGCTTTGAGCAGACTCGCTCCGTTCATACAGTTCATTAGTTCAGTAACTGGGAAGTCATGTAATCAGCACACAATAGTAAACATCTGTGGAATAAATTCTCACTGCATGAAGGCATTGGGCTTTATAAAGCAAGTAGGTTATGCTGGAGAAGGTCACATGGTACAGTGTGAAGGAAATAGATGCTGACTGACAACACTTAGACTCATCTGCACAACTATATACTATACTATATATTTATTATGGAAACAGTGGAACCTTTAGCATACGAAAGCCCTCCCTTCCGAATTTTTGCCTTAAAAATTGAAATTTTGCAAAAAATTTGCATCGACATGCGAAGCATTTTCGGCATATGAACAAACCAAACCAAACACCGAGCCGTTCAAAACTTGTTTATGTCAGTGGAAAGCCAACCAAAGCAAGTTTAAAAGCGTCAACCCACGACGCTAATGTTGCCTTCGGTATGCGTTCAAAAGCTAGGTGATTTTTCTGGCATTTTTTTGTTGACAGATGGGTGGCGTGGGTGGTCTGTTCTATTTTTAGCCCAGGCTTGGTGGTACAACTTCCTGTGAGGACCCTTGACATGGAATGCTTGGCTTGGGTCATTTCTTTGTAAGCAGCAATACAAATTTTCGCCTTAAGAACTCGCCTCTAGAATGAATTAAATTCGTATGCCGAGGTTCCACTGTATATTTTAACCAAGCAAGGGTTCTCTCAGTGCCAGTCCCAAGCCGGGATACAACAACAACAACAACAACAACAACAACAACAACAACATCACTCTGTTTTTAGTCTACTTTAATTCTGTTTCTATTTTTATGACACAAGACAGTCAAAGAATACTCATTTCACTGCATGTCGTACTGTATGACTGTTTTACAGACCGCTAACATTTGAAATCTGATCACTGTGAGTAAAGGGGAATAGCGGTGTTGGGTTTTTATGTAATGCAGCAGACTCTGTGCTCTTCTTAGCTCAAACTGCGCTGAGAAACAACCTTTAATACCATCTTAATACAATCTTTTGTGTCCTGTCCCGCTCAGCAGAGCTGTTCATGTCTTTAATGTGTCGTATTGCTCTCTTCATTCCCACCCGGCTGTAATTACAGCTAAATATTTCAAGCCAGCTTTTGCAAAAGTGAGAAACTGCTGATATTCTGATAGCCTTGTTTACTGCGACTGCATTTCTTACTCGTTTGTGCATTTGAGAAGTATGTCAGGTCGAGTCTTTCTTCATTTCTTCGTATGACTCACTCCTATGTAAAAAAGCAATTATTAAACTCATCATAATTACAGAAATCTACCCTAATGAATGTGACCCTTTCATATATTTGTGGATATCAGCGATCACTTAAATTGCACACATCTTAATTAATAACTCTTATCCAGTTGTTCTGTCACACACTGAGACTTGGCGTGTGAAAAATATGACAGCAGAGAACCTCGACAGGTTTTATCCACATCCCCTGGAGAATGTCTACAGGATTTACTTAACCTAAGGACTTAGTGAAAATACAATTTAGGCAAAAGAATCGTAGTTATCCCCAGTGGACTGCTCCTGCTCCAGATTTCACATGAGTGCTTTCACACGACTGCTTTAATTGGTTCAGTTAGACTATTTAAACAGTGTTCTAATGGCGCGGTCTCAGCGTGCCTTTAGCTTGTTATAACGCAGATAAGAGAGCGGTTCTCTAGCTCCAGGCCTTCTCACCTTCAGCAGTGAAAAATGCAGAGCAGGAAGATATAAGAGTGCAGAGTAGAGATGATGAAAAGGAGGGAAGAAGGAACGAGGAAAGAAAAGGCACGCACGCTGCTGAGGCTTGATTATCCGCACTTTCACTCTGACTGAACACAAATGGAAAGACATCTAAGGCGGACCTCCCCCCGGTTCTTGGACTGTGCCGGTGCTCAGATGGGCTCTTGGATTGGCCTGTATTGTCTGTGCTCCACACTCATTAGCTGAGTCAAGGAGGGACTTACTGGGGTGTTTAGCTCGCCAGGCTTGTGTGGCAGCTCAACAAGCACTCCCAGCTGGAGCACTACACTCTCATCACAGCTGCACACATACAATTAGTGCAGGTGCAGCCAAAAGGGGTGAACTGGTACAACACACACACACACACACACTCTCACTCACACATCCTAGCTGAGGTGTTTCACACTTCCGCTGACCATCAGCACTCATATTGTATACTTTCTATTTTCAGAATTCAAATGTGCTCCAACATGATGTGTCACTTTGGGTAAATAAATCACTTTTTTAGCTCTAGCTGGAATGTTTAATGCAGTGTGCCTGAACTGTCAGCACTACATGAATATTCCTCAGATCATAGCCAAGCTTGCCATGTCATTCTCTCATGACACTAAATTAGTCTGAATGCGAGATAGGTTTAACGCGCTGACTGCATTTTTTTTTATAAATAACACCCGAGAAAAGTGGAATGGCATATGCTTTTCTTGTTTTTTCTTTTTCCTGACCTAATAATATTGATGCTAAGGGCTCTGCTTGCAAAACATGATCAGAGAGCTGCGTGCAATGACAAAAATTACACAATAAAAAAAAACCAGGCACTGATTTGTGAGTTGTTTATTTAGGGGCCTCTAGAGGTGAAATAAATTCTCCTTGTTTTTTTATTTTTGGTTTTGTTTCTCTGCCACATGGAATAAAGACAAAGCGGAGAGACTCTCTGCAGAACGTCGCTTATGCTGCGATCATCTTACATCAGGAGTAATCTCCGATGGATGCCATTAAGCGGAGCGGCCAGTGAAACAAGCAGCGTGCACGTCTGAATGATTCATTTAGGGCTCAGCTCGCTCGAGGGATGGCTTCCTGTCCTATTTTTAGTTTGCATCGTTTGAATTGTTTTTTTTATTTTGCACAAACTCAAGCACAGTATGAGATGACCATTCTACAGACATCCAGCTAAGTAACTCACAGGATCGTTTGTGTGCAGAATAAGCTTTTGTTTACCTTCGCACACTGTTAAAATGTTAAAATACGACCCGCTGATCATATGAGTGTAATGCAGGACTTGGGGAGAGAAAGCGGTCTTTCAGCAGGTGCTCTGATATACACAACTGAATATGAGAAGCAAAGGGTCATCAAAGGAAGAGGAATGAAAGTTATCAGCGGCATACAGTATCAAAGTTCGTCCTGGCATTATATCTGAATTTCATCAACCGTCGTGTGACAAAAGCACATGACAACGCACTCGTGATCTCTTTCTACGTGTCCCCAGGGAGCGCAAATCTGTTCTCTCGAGCTCTCTGTGGCTTGCTTTGCTTCTAAAGAGGATGCTCTGATTATGAAAACACACTGCATGCAATAACAGCGTATTGGAAGTTAGTGCTAAAGAGACGATTAGAACGGCTTATAGACCTCATTTATAATCAATTAGATTATATTATCTTCTAACTCGGCCCCTGATATATCGCCTACAATGTGCAACTCTCGCAGTTTCAGCGTCGAATAACATATATGTGGGAATTTTTAATTACTTAGCTTGGCAGCTGCAAAATGCCACGCTAGCCCACAAGTTCACAATGGCCCTTTCATTCAAACTCCAGAAAGACAGGCATTCAGCCAACACTACCAACCGGCAACACTGGGCCAAGCCTTAGCACTGGGCCAAATCGAGCAGACAACCACAGACATGCACACAGGCAGGGGACTGACTGACACTTTCACATGTGTGACACCGGGCAGAGAAGCGCACACAACCATACCGGTCCACCCTAGACACTACGACTATACACACCTAACAATTACCAGGCCTGGTTTATATGCAGAGCCAAATCCTGTTTATTGGCATCTAATTGTCTGAAGGTTCAGAGTCAGGCCTCAGCAGGCGCCTCCCCCACGGTCAATGGGGTGAGATTGAGTCTAACTCAGCAAAGATGAGCGAGATTCCAGCTCAGACTGCGGCATTCCTCAAGCTGGCGCCCATTACAGGCTAGCTGGCTGCTTGGGAAGGGATTAAAACAGCTCTAATTCCCTGTGGAAAGGTGATTCTTGAGATGGTGACCTCAGCAGTGGCTTGGAACCTGATAGTTCAGAGATCTGTACAATGGGATTACTAAAGGTTAACGTAGTGCAGAGGAAGACAGTGCAAGATATTGTTTATAAACTAGTTCAGAAAAAAGCAATAAAGTTTTGGAATGATTTTTAGCAGCTGATAAACCATAAGACGTGTCTAGCGTTTAAAGCTCGCTTCTTTAGATTTGTCCTGTAGTCACGATGCTAATGCTCACATGCTCACACTTCATATGAGGGGAAACTGTTAAATAATCACATACACAACTTTTCCTACATTCTTTCTGACGCTCTATAAAACGCTGTTATATTTAAAAGCAGAAGAACGTACATCACAGAGCTGTTGACGCCATCCTGAAGTCACCAGTTACCTTCTTTTTCAGAAAATCCAACTCGCTTAGGAGAGCTGAGTTTCAGATCAAATGATCTGAGTTTAATGATCAAATTACAAAATTCTGATTTTTTTTGTTCAAAAATTTGACACGTTCACAATTGTACAGCACGACATGAACTGAAATGCTTTTAGACTGTCCGTGACATAAGAAAAAAATAAAATAAAATAAGACTGAAGAAAACAAATAGAAGAAAAAAGAAAAAAAAAAAGAAAATATAGAATTAAAATAAAATTTACAAATAGAATAAAAATAAAATTAAAATAAAAATGCTTACAAATGAATAAAACTAAAATAGAAAAAAAAATAAAAGCAGAATACAAATAGACTAGAAATTGTTCAAATAAAAAATAGAAACAGAATTGTCTTTACATTAAATTATATAACTAAATTATATATTAATTTAAATTATATATCTAACTTTCTATAGTTTATTCTTTGCATTTTCATACACATATATATATATATATATATATATATATAAGAATATGGGTCAGAAGCAGAACCATTACACTATTATGAATAAATGTAGATGTGTGCAATTAGTGTAATATATGCAATATGTTCTGTATAAAAATAAAATTCCGGCTGAGCTATCAGTGATCAGTGATTACAAATTATTCATATGATTTTTCAGTTGTATAAATATTATAGTAAAAGTGCAGATATTTCCATAAAAACAGTGTTTAGAGGCCAGTGAGACTGATGGTGGGTTGAGTGAGCTGAGCAGTTAGTTTGTGCGATGGTTTGTTACAGTAACCTCATAGCGCCAGTCAACTTCACACACCAAACATGTCTTGACAGATCGGATACTTTTGAAGTGAGGGTGGAACGTTTTGTTTAATTTCTGGTTTAAAAAAAAAAATTTGTGTATGAGTAAGAAGGCTCTACCCCAAAAATGTTCAAATTAACAATGGAAGGTTAGATATTTCCTCCTACAGTTACACATCCCACACAGCAACAAAGCAGCTCTAATTACACACAAATGTCACAAACCGAGGAGTGAAAAAGTAGTGAAAAAATATCGCCAGAGTGTTGGCAGTAGCAAACCGCTCCTGCTGGAGCGAGGTCAGCAGTGCAGGCACACAAAATAATTTCCCGCTTTCGGAAAGCTGCTTCCTCCCTTGTTTCATCACTTCATTCTCTCTTTGTTAGTGCTCGGAAATGCCTTGAGTGAGGAATGAAAATACTGGCATGTCCCTGCAGCTCGGAGCGAGTGTTTCTGCAGCTGCAGGGCCGCGCACTCGCCTCATCGGAACGGGGTGCCCAGGTCAGGTTTCCCCAACAGATAGCCATATTAACTGAAAAAAAGCATAAACACCCACATCATATTTCACAGTGAAAGCTTCTGAGTCATGAGGGTTACAAGGCGATCTTTAGAAAACAAAAGCGCCCTCCAGTTTTCAATTTCTAACATAATAAACAAAACTCATGCATACACATCACAACAGGGTTTTGGGAAAGAAGAAAGGAAGGAAGGAAGGAAGGAAGAAATGCTGTAATTTATGGATGTATTTATCATAAAATGAAGCGTTTCAAGAGAGCAGTGCAAACATGATTACTACGTGTGATATATTAGGCATAAGGCAGAAAAATCTCATGCTGAGTATGTAAGAAGACTCCAGAGGAAATTAAAAAATGGATGCTTTGCTGATTGCACGTGCATTATACTGGTCATACTGGTGGGAGTTACGTTAGCCAATTTTCTCCAGTACAGGTGTGATTGCAGCTCTGACAAAACCTCTTGCGTCTTGTTACTCTACTTTCAGTTCTGCTCCCACACTTGAGGTATCACTCACTCACTCACACACACACACACACACACACACACACACACACACACACACTCACACACCAGCATGACTATAAAAGTGAAATGCAGCTTTGCATGCAGCAACATTCCGCTGTCAGGAATGTGATCGCCAAGCGGCCCAGCCCTGCAGAGAGAAAACCGACACGAATCTAAAAAACACGTTCAGTGATGCAGGAAGCCATACATATTGTTATACGCTCTCAGCGAACATGCTTATAAAATGCGCACGCGCGTCTGCCGATGCATGTGGTGGTATCATGACCTTACTGTCGTCCCTCTGCGCTTTCCCATTAAGTGCTCTGCTCCCAGTAATTTTAGATGAGTCAAACTGCCTTTTTGGCTCACTCCAATTAGGCCTGGGCAGGCCAAGCTCGTACTGCAGGCCTTTTTAGCCAACGACAGCAGGGTGACGGTGATGACATCGAGATGGCGCGTGTGGAAGCCTGAGGGCCACACTAAGGAGACAGAAATATCCCACTCTGACAGACAGGGATACATGACTCTGCGCGTGCAGCTGTCTAAATGTTGCTGCTGTCTTTCTGTCGTTCTCTCTCTCTCTTGCTCGCTCGCTCACTCCCCTCACTATCTCTTTCGAAAGCTTAAGCACTTTGACTGCTTGTCTACGGCTGAAGTGAGAGCTCAGGCCAACAGTTGGACATGAGTATGCGAGATGGATGGGGCTGGAGCGGCTGCTGGAGCCTCCTACATAACCTGGAGACAGCCTCAGACGTTATCAATTAAGCAGGTCACGTTGCTGAGAATAATTCAGTCTCTGCTATGTTGGTCTGGACAGGGCAACTGTGTGCTGCAACTCAGACTGGCATGCAGCTATTCGCTTCTCAAAACAGTGACGATCCGCTTCATTTGTGTCTCTTTTGTGTGTGTGTGTGTGTGTGCTGTAGAACTTTGACATCTGTCATTCATAGTGGTGCATAATATTGCCATGGCGAGCTCTGAAACCTGACATCAAACATGTACAAATTCATCTGTATTAGTTTAAAGAAAAGCTGCGCAGCATCCGATTCATTAGCAAGAAGCCTCTGCATCCCAGAAAATCTGTGTTCCTGAAATGCAGCACACTCACTATCCTCCCCAAGCAATCAGAGGAAACTATGTTTAATCGCTAGTTTTCAGTACCTTCTGCTAATTAGACACACCATTCTCTCGCTCTGCGCTTCATTAACACGAATACGCGGGCCTTAAACGCAAGCTGGTTGCTTTTCAATCCCGTCCCTGCTCAGGACGGAGCGGAGCTGGAGGAGGCCTCGCTGCTGATGAAATCATTTCCATTCAGATAGCGAATCTCCTGCTGCTTTTATAACGCTCGCCACATTCCTCCCTCTTCTCGCACGTTCACACACATCCTTACTGAATCCATAAAATATTTTCCCCATGCCGCATCTACTTAATTGCTTTGTTTTTTCGGGAGATCTGCTAGTGCCGGAGCTCCGCAGCCACATGTGCAGGTGCTGCTGGAAGCCCCGATCAGATGAGAAGCCAAGTCCCAAACAGGAGGAACAGAACAGCCTGCCACACCTGTCTCTCTTTATGGAGTTCATAAAGAGCTCAAGTCTGATACACAGAGCCAAAATATACAAATGCTGAAGCGAAAAATATCAAGGCATCAAAATGGCAGATGTCAGATCCATGTAAAAAAACAAGCTTCCAATATGGTGCACTCTGCCTGCTTTGAATCACACATTAAAGCTGGAAGTGCCATAAATTCAGACCAAAGAGCAAGCCAAATCATAATGGGCTGCAAGCAGCAACTATATATGTAAATCAAACAGTTCTTTCAGTGCCAGACAGCACCACTGATCTCTCAGCTGCCTCTCATTATTAGTAAATAAGTAAAGAGAAATTCGTAGAATGCGTGTAGCCGAGCAAAACGCTATGTTCTCAAAGCTTCAAGCTTTATTAAGACTCAGCTGG